>CM033029.1:20618371-21845871 GCA_019207045.1 Branchiostoma floridae x Branchiostoma belcheri
GCTGGTGTGACGTCATCGGCTTGCACAGGTAGACGCCTGATTACCCTGCTAACTCGGTCAGACAGTCCTACAGGCCGCGTCTTTGGCGCTAGGACGACGGAGTCCGGCGGGGATTGTCTCCTGACGGCAAACGTTGGACGCTCTGCCTATCCTGTCGCCCGTCAGCTCGAAAATACTCTGGCGCAATACATTGTCAATGGGGACAGAGTAAAATTAAGGTTCTTAAGGCTTTACAGAACCCCGGGTCCTTGTGGTCGCCCACCATGGTGCTCGATCTAAGCGCCCGGCCAAGGCGCATGGGACAGGCCTAAAATCGATGTCGCTGGTGGTCTCAACCTCTCCAATATCGCGATTTATAACTTTCGCAGTTGTCCAGCTGGTCCGTGACGTCATCGGCTTGCACAGGTAGACGCCTGATTACCCTGCTAACTCGGTCAGACAGTCCTACAGGCCGCGTCTTTGGCGCTAGGACGACGGAGTCCGGCGGGGATTGTCTCCTGACGGCAAACGTTGGACGCTCTGCCTATCCTGTCGCCCGTCAGCTCGAAAATACTCTGGCGCAATACATTGTCAATGGGGACAGAGTAAAATTAAGGTTCTTAAGGCTTTACAGAACCCCGGGTCCTTGTGGTCGCCCACCATGGTGCTCGATCTAAGCGCCCGGCCAAGGCGCATGGGACAGGCCTAAAATCGATGTCGCTGGTGGTCTCAACCTCTCCAATATCGCGATTTATAACTTTCGCAGTTGTCCAGCTGGTCGTGACGTCATCGGCTTGCACAGGTAGACGCCTGATTACCCTGCTAACTCGGTCAGACAGTCCTACAGGCCGCGTCTTTGGCGCTAGGACGACGGAGTCCGGCGGGGATTGTCTCCTGACGGCAAACGTTGGACGCTCTGCCTATCCTGTCGCCCGTCAGCTCGAAAATACTCTGGCGCAATACATTGTCAATGGGGACAGAGTAAAATTAAGGTTCTTAAGGCTTTACAGAACCCCGGGTCCTTGTGGTCGCCCACCATGGTGCTCGATCTAAGCGCCCGGCCAAGGCGCATGGGACAGGCCTAAAATCGATGTCGCTGGTGGTCTCAACCTCTCCAATATCGCGATTTATAACTTTCGCAGTTGTCCAGCTGGCGTGACGTCATCGGCTTGCACAGGTAGACGCCTGATTACCCTGCTAACTCGGTCAGACAGTCCTACAGGCCGCGTCTTTGGCGCTAGGACGACGGAGTCCGGCGGGGATTGTCTCCTGACGGCAAACGTTGGACGCTCTGCCTATCCTGTCGCCCGTCAGCTCGAAAATACTCTGGCGCAATACATTGTCAATGGGGACAGAGTAAAATTAAGGTTCTTAAGGCTTTACAGAACCCCGGGTCCTTGTGGTCGCCCACCATGGTGCTCGATCTAAGCGCCCGGCCAAGGCGCATGGGACAGGCCTAAAATCGATGTCGCTGGTGGTCTCAACCTCTCCAATATCGCGATTTATAACTTTCGCAGTTGTCCAGCTGGCGTGACGTCATCGGCTTGCACAGGTAGACGCCTGATTACCCTGCTAACTCGGTCAGACAGTCCTACAGGCCGCGTCTTTGGCGCTAGGACGACGGAGTCCGGCGGGGATTGTCTCCTGACGGCAAACGTTGGACGCTCTGCCTATCCTGTCGCCCGTCAGCTCGAAAATACTCTGGCGCAATACATTGTCAATGGGGACAGAGTAAAATTAAGGTTCTTAAGGCTTTACAGAACCCCGGGTCCTTGTGGTCGCCCACCATGGTGCTCGATCTAAGCGCCCGGCCAAGGCGCATGGGACAGGCCTAAAATCGATGTCGCTGGTGGTCTCAACCTCTCCAATATCGCGATTTATAACTTTCGCAGTTGTCCAGCTGGCGTGACGTCATCGGCTTGCACAGGTAGACGCCTGATTACCCTGCTAACTCGGTCAGACAGTCCTACAGGCCGCGTCTTTGGCGCTAGGACGACGGAGTCCGGCGGGGATTGTCTCCTGACGGCAAACGTTGGACGCTCTGCCTATCCTGTCGCCCGTCAGCTCGAAAATACTCTGGCGCAATACATTGTCAATGGGGACAGAGTAAAATTAAGGTTCTTAAGGCTTTACAGAACCCCGGGTCCTTGTGGTCGCCCACCATGGTGCTCGATCTAAGCGCCCGGCCAAGGCGCATGGGACAGGCCTAAAATCGATGTCGCTGGTGGTCTCAACCTCTCCAATATCGCGATTTATAACTTTCGCAGTTGTCCAGCTGGTCGTGACGTCATCGGCTTGCACAGGTAGACGCCTGATTACCCTGCTAACTCGGTCAGACAGTCCTACAGGCCGCGTCTTTGGCGCTAGGACGACGGAGTCCGGCGGGGATTGTCTCCTGACGGCAAACGTTGGACGCTCTGCCTATCCTGTCGCCCGTCAGCTCGAAAATACTCTGGCGCAATACATTGTCAATGGGGACAGAGTAAAATTAAGGTTCTTAAGGCTTTACAGAACCCCGGGTCCTTGTGGTCGCCCACCATGGTGCTCGATCTAAGCGCCCGGCCAAGGCGCATGGGACAGGCCTAAAATCGATGTCGCTGGTGGTCTCAACCTCTCCAATATCGCGATTTATAACTTTCGCAGTTGTCCAGCTGGTCGTGACGTCATCGGCTTGCACAGGTAGACGCCTGATTACCCTGCTAACTCGGTCAGACAGTCCTACAGGCCGCGTCTTTGGCGCTAGGACGACGGAGTCCGGCGGGGATTGTCTCCTGACGGCAAACGTTGGACGCTCTGCCTATCCTGTCGCCCGTCAGCTCGAAAATACTCTGGCGCAATACATTGTCAATGGGGACAGAGTAAAATTAAGGTTCTTAAGGCTTTACAGAACCCCGGGTCCTTGTGGTCGCCCACCATGGTGCTCGATCTAAGCGCCCGGCCAAGGCGCATGGGACAGGCCTAAAATCGATGTCGCTGGTGGTCTCAACCTCTCCAATATCGCGATTTATAACTTTCGCAGTTGTCCAGCTGGCGTGACGTCATCGGCTTGCACAGGTAGACGCCTGATTACCCTGCTAACTCGGTCAGACAGTCCTACAGGCCGCGTCTTTGGCGCTAGGACGACGGAGTCCGGCGGGGATTGTCTCCTGACGGCAAACGTTGGACGCTCTGCCTATCCTGTCGCCCGTCAGCTCGAAAATACTCTGGCGCAATACATTGTCAATGGGGACAGAGTAAAATTAAGGTTCTTAAGGCTTTACAGAACCCCGGGTCCTTGTGGTCGCCCACCATGGTGCTCGATCTAAGCGCCCGGCCAAGGCGCATGGGACAGGCCTAAAATCGATGTCGCTGGTGGTCTCAACCTCTCCAATATCGCGATTTATAACTTTCGCAGTTGTCCAGCTGGTCGTGACGTCATCGGCTTGCACAGGTAGACGCCTGATTACCCTGCTAACTCGGTCAGACAGTCCTACAGGCCGCGTCTGGCGCTAGGACGACGGAGTCCGGCGGGGATTGTCTCCTGACGGCAAACGTTGGACGCTCTGCCTATCCTGTCGCCCGTCAGCTCGAAAATACTCTGGCGCAATACATTGTCAATGGGGACAGAGTAAAATTAAGGTTCTTAAGGCTTTACAGAACCCCGGGTCCTTGTGGTCGCCCACCATGGTGCTCGATCTAAGCGCCCGGCCAAGGCGCATGGGACAGGCCTAAAATCGATGTCGCTGGTGGTCTCAACCTCTCCAATATCGCGATTTATAACTTTCGCAGTTGTCCAGCTGGTCGTGACGTCATCGGCTTGCACAGGTAGACGCCTGATTACCCTGCTAACTCGGTCAGACAGTCCTACAGGCCGCGTCTTTGGCGCTAGGACGACGGAGTCCGGCGGGGATTGTCTCCTGACGGCAAACGTTGGACGCTCTGCCTATCCTGTCGCCCGTCAGCTCGAAAATACTCTGGCGCAATACATTGTCAATGGGGACAGAGTAAAATTAAGGTTCTTAAGGCTTTACAGAACCCCGGGTCCTTGTGGTCGCCCACCATGGTGCTCGATCTAAGCGCCCGGCCAAGGCGCATGGGACAGGCCTAAAATCGATGTCGCTGGTGGTCTCAACCTCTCCAATATCGCGATTTATAACTTTCGCAGTTGTCCAGCTGGTCGTGACGTCATCGGCTTGCACAGGTAGACGCCTGATTACCCTGCTAACTCGGTCAGACAGTCCTACAGGCCGCGTCTTTGGCGCTAGGACGACGGAGTCCGGCGGGGATTGTCTCCTGACGGCAAACGTTGGACGCTCTGCCTATCCTGTCGCCCGTCAGCTCGAAAATACTCTGGCGCAATACATTGTCAATGGGGACAGAGTAAAATTAAGGTTCTTAAGGCTTTACAGAACCCCGGGTCCTTGTGGTCGCCCACCATGGTGCTCGATCTAAGCGCCCGGCCAAGGCGCATGGGACAGGCCTAAAATCGATGTCGCTGGTGGTCTCAACCTCTCCAATATCGCGATTTATAACTTTCGCAGTTGTCCAGCTGGTCGTGACGTCATCGGCTTGCACAGGTAGACGCCTGATTACCCTGCTAACTCGGTCAGACAGTCCTACAGGCCGCGTCTTTGGCGCTAGGACGACGGAGTCCGGCGGGGATTGTCTCCTGACGGCAAACGTTGGACGCTCTGCCTATCCTGTCGCCCGTCAGCTCGAAAATACTCTGGCGCAATACATTGTCAATGGGGACAGAGTAAAATTAAGGTTCTTAAGGCTTTACAGAACCCCGGTCCTTGTGGTCGCCCACCATGGTGCTCGATCTAAGCGCCCGGCCAAGGCGCATGGGACAGGCCTAAAATCGATGTCGCTGGTGGTCTCAACCTCTCCAATATCGCGATTTATAACTTTCGCAGTTGTCCAGCTGGTCGTGACGTCATCGGCTTGCACAGGTAGACGCCTGATTACCCTGCTAACTCGGTCAGACAGTCCTACAGGCCGCGTCTTTGGCGCTAGGACGACGGAGTCCGGCGGGGATTGTCTCCTGACGGCAAACGTTGGACGCTCTGCCTATCCTGTCGCCCGTCAGCTCGAAAATACTCTGGCGCAATACATTGTCAATGGGGACAGAGTAAAATTAAGGTTCTTAAGGCTTTACAGAACCCCGGGTCCTTGTGGTCGCCCACCATGGTGCTCGATCTAAGCGCCCGGCCAAGGCGCATGGGACAGGCCTAAAATCGATGTCGCTGGTGGTCTCAACCTCTCCAATATCGCGATTTATAACTTTCGCAGTTGTCCAGCTGGTCGTGACGTCATCGGCTTGCACAGGTAGACGCCTGATTACCCTGCTAACTCGGTCAGACAGTCCTACAGGCCGCGTCTTTGGCGCTAGGACGACGGAGTCCGGCGGGGATTGTCTCCTGACGGCAAACGTTGGACGCTCTGCCTATCCTGTCGCCCGTCAGCTCGAAAATACTCTGGCGCAATACATTGTCAATGGGGACAGAGTAAAATTAAGGTTCTTAAGGCTTTACAGAACCCCGGGTCCTTGTGGTCGCCCACCATGGTGCTCGATCTAAGCGCCCGGCCAAGGCGCATGGGACAGGCCTAAAATCGATGTCGCTGGTGGTCTCAACCTCTCCAATATCGCGATTTATAACTTTCGCAGTTGTCCAGCTGGTCGTGACGTCATCGGCTTGCACAGGTAGACGCCTGATTACCCTGCTAACTCGGTCAGACAGTCCTACAGGCCGCGTCTTTGGCGCTAGGACGACGGAGTCCGGCGGGGATTGTCTCCTGACGGCAAACGTTGGACGCTCTGCCTATCCTGTCGCCCGTCAGCTCGAAAATACTCTGGCGCAATACATTGTCAATGGGGACAGAGTAAAATTAAGGTTCTTAAGGCTTTACAGAACCCCGGTCCTTGTGGTCGCCCACCATGGTGCTCGATCTAAGCGCCCGGCCAAGGCGCATGGGACAGGCCTAAAATCGATGTCGCTGGTGGTCTCAACCTCTCCAATATCGCGATTTATAACTTTCGCAGTTGTCCAGCTGGTCGTGACGTCATCGGCTTGCACAGGTAGACGCCTGATTACCCTGCTAACTCGGTCAGACAGTCCTACAGGCCGCGTCTTTGGCGCTAGGACGACGGAGTCCGGCGGGGATTGTCTCCTGACGGCAAACGTTGGACGCTCTGCCTATCCTGTCGCCCGTCAGCTCGAAAATACTCTGGCGCAATACATTGTCAATGGGGACAGAGTAAAATTAAGGTTCTTAAGGCTTTACAGAACCCCGGGTCCTTGTGGTCGCCCACCATGGTGCTCGATCTAAGCGCCCGGCCAAGGCGCATGGGACAGGCCTAAAATCGATGTCGCTGGTGGTCTCAACCTCTCCAATATCGCGATTTATAACTTTCGCAGTTGTCCAGCTGGTCGTGACGTCATCGGCTTGCACAGGTAGACGCCTGATTACCCTGCTAACTCGGTCAGACAGTCCTACAGGCCGCGTCTTTGGCGCTAGGACGACGGAGTCCGGCGGGGATTGTCTCCTGACGGCAAACGTTGGACGCTCTGCCTATCCTGTCGCCCGTCAGCTCGAAAATACTCTGGCGCAATACATTGTCAATGGGGACAGAGTAAAATTAAGGTTCTTAAGGCTTTACAGAACCCCGGGTCCTTGTGGTCGCCCACCATGGTGCTCGATCTAAGCGCCCGGCCAAGGCGCATGGGACAGGCCTAAAATCGATGTCGCTGGTGGTCTCAACCTCTCCAATATCGCGATTTATAACTTTCGCAGTTGTCCAGCTGGTCGTGACGTCATCGGCTTGCACAGGTAGACGCCTGATTACCCTGCTAACTCGGTCAGACAGTCCTACAGGCCGCGTCTTTGGCGCTAGGACGACGGAGTCCGGCGGGGATTGTCTCCTGACGGCAAACGTTGGACGCTCTGCCTATCCTGTCGCCCGTCAGCTCGAAAATACTCTGGCGCAATACATTGTCAATGGGGACAGAGTAAAATTAAGGTTCTTAAGGCTTTACAGAACCCGGGTCCTTGTGGTCGCCCACCATGGTGCTCGATCTAAGCGCCCGGCCAAGGCGCATGGGACAGGCCTAAAATCGATGTCGCTGGTGGTCTCAACCTCTCCAATATCGCGATTTATAACTTTCGCAGTTGTCCAGCTGGTCGTGACGTCATCGGCTTGCACAGGTAGACGCCTGATTACCCTGCTAACTCGGTCAGACAGTCCTACAGGCCGCGTCTTTGGCGCTAGGACGACGGAGTCCGGCGGGGATTGTCTCCTGACGGCAAACGTTGGACGCTCTGCCTATCCTGTCGCCCGTCAGCTCGAAAATACTCTGGCGCAATACATTGTCAATGGGGACAGAGTAAAATTAAGGTTCTTAAGGCTTTACAGAACCCCGGGTCCTTGTGGTCGCCCACCATGGTGCTCGATCTAAGCGCCCGGCCAAGGCGCATGGGACAGGCCTAAAATCGATGTCGCTGGTGGTCTCAACCTCTCCAATATCGCGATTTATAACTTTCGCAGTTGTCCAGCTGGTCGTGACGTCATCGGCTTGCACAGGTAGACGCCTGATTACCCTGCTAACTCGGTCAGACAGTCCTACAGGCCGCGTCTTTGGCGCTAGGACGACGGAGTCCGGCGGGGATTGTCTCCTGACGGCAAACGTTGGACGCTCTGCCTATCCTGTCGCCCGTCAGCTCGAAAATACTCTGGCGCAATACATTGTCAATGGGGACAGAGTAAAATTAAGGTTCTTAAGGCTTTACAGAACCCCGGGTCCTTGTGGTCGCCCACCATGGTGCTCGATCTAAGCGCCCGGCCAAGGCGCATGGGACAGGCCTAAAATCGATGTCGCTGGTGGTCTCAACCTCTCCAATATCGCGATTTATAACTTTCGCAGTTGTCCAGCTGGTCGTGACGTCATCGGCTTGCACAGGTAGACGCCTGATTACCCTGCTAACTCGGTCAGACAGTCCTACAGGCCGCGTCTTTGGCGCTAGGACGACGGAGTCCGGCGGGGATTGTCTCCTGACGGCAAACGTTGGACGCTCTGCCTATCCTGTCGCCCGTCAGCTCGAAAATACTCTGGCGCAATACATTGTCAATGGGGACAGAGTAAAATTAAGGTTCTTAAGGCTTTACAGAACCCCGGGTCCTTGTGGTCGCCCACCATGGTGCTCGATCTAAGCGCCCGGCCAAGGCGCATGGGACAGGCCTAAAATCGATGTCGCTGGTGGTCTCAACCTCTCCAATATCGCGATTTATAACTTTCGCAGTTGTCCAGCTGGTCGTGACGTCATCGGCTTGCACAGGTAGACGCCTGATTACCCTGCTAACTCGGTCAGACAGTCCTACAGGCCGCGTCTTTGGCGCTAGGACGACGGAGTCCGGCGGGGATTGTCTCCTGACGGCAAACGTTGGACGCTCTGCCTATCCTGTCGCCCGTCAGCTCGAAAATACTCTGGCGCAATACATTGTCAATGGGGACAGAGTAAAATTAAGGTTCTTAAGGCTTTACAGAACCCCGGGTCCTTGTGGTCGCCCACCATGGTGCTCGATCTAAGCGCCCGGCCAAGGCGCATGGGACAGGCCTAAAATCGATGTCGCTGGTGGTCTCAACCTCTCCAATATCGCGATTTATAACTTTCGCAGTTGTCCAGCTGGTCGTGACGTCATCGGCTTGCACAGGTAGACGCCTGATTACCCTGCTAACTCGGTCAGACAGTCCTACAGGCCGCGTCTTTGGCGCTAGGACGACGGAGTCCGGCGGGGATTGTCTCCTGACGGCAAACGTTGGACGCTCTGCCTATCCTGTCGCCCGTCAGCTCGAAAATACTCTGGCGCAATACATTGTCAATGGGGACAGAGTAAAATTAAGGTTCTTAAGGCTTTACAGAACCCCGGGTCCTTGTGGTCGCCCACCATGGTGCTCGATCTAAGCGCCCGGCCAAGGCGCATGGGACAGGCCTAAAATCGATGTCGCTGGTGGTCTCAACCTCTCCAATATCGCGATTTATAACTTTCGCAGTTGTCCAGCTGGTCGTGACGTCATCGGCTTGCACAGGTAGACGCCTGATTACCCTGCTAACTCGGTCAGACAGTCCTACAGGCCGCGTCTTTGGCGCTAGGACGACGGAGTCCGGCGGGGATTGTCTCCTGACGGCAAACGTTGGACGCTCTGCCTATCCTGTCGCCCGTCAGCTCGAAAATACTCTGGCGCAATACATTGTCAATGGGGACAGAGTAAAATTAAGGTTCTTAAGGCTTTACAGAACCCCGGTCCTTGTGGTCGCCCACCATGGTGCTCGATCTAAGCGCCCGGCCAAGGCGCATGGGACAGGCCTAAAATCGATGTCGCTGGTGGTCTCAACCTCTCCAATATCGCGATTTATAACTTTCGCAGTTGTCCAGCTGGTCGTGACGTCATCGGCTTGCACAGGTAGACGCCTGATTACCCTGCTAACTCGGTCAGACAGTCCTACAGGCCGCGTCTTTGGCGCTAGGACGACGGAGTCCGGCGGGGATTGTCTCCTGACGGCAAACGTTGGACGCTCTGCCTATCCTGTCGCCCGTCAGCTCGAAAATACTCTGGCGCAATACATTGTCAATGGGGACAGAGTAAAATTAAGGTTCTTAAGGCTTTACAGAACCCCGGGTCCTTGTGGTCGCCCACCATGGTGCTCGATCTAAGCGCCCGGCCAAGGCGCATGGGACAGGCCTAAAATCGATGTCGCTGGTGGTCTCAACCTCTCCAATATCGCGATTTATAACTTTCGCAGTTGTCCAGCTGGTCGTGACGTCATCGGCTTGCACAGGTAGACGCCTGATTACCCTGCTAACTCGGTCAGACAGTCCTACAGGCCGCGTCTTTGGCGCTAGGACGACGGAGTCCGGCGGGGATTGTCTCCTGACGGCAAACGTTGGACGCTCTGCCTATCCTGTCGCCCGTCAGCTCGAAAATACTCTGGCGCAATACATTGTCAATGGGGACAGAGTAAAATTAAGGTTCTTAAGGCTTTACAGAACCCCGGGTCCTTGTGGTCGCCCACCATGGTGCTCGATCTAAGCGCCCGGCCAAGGCGCATGGGACAGGCCTAAAATCGATGTCGCTGGTGGTCTCAACCTCTCCAATATCGCGATTTATAACTTTCGCAGTTGTCCAGCTGGTCGTGACGTCATCGGCTTGCACAGGTAGACGCCTGATTACCCTGCTAACTCGGTCAGACAGTCCTACAGGCCGCGTCTTTGGCGCTAGGACGACGGAGTCCGGCGGGGATTGTCTCCTGACGGCAAACGTTGGACGCTCTGCCTATCCTGTCGCCCGTCAGCTCGAAAATACTCTGGCGCAATACATTGTCAATGGGGACAGAGTAAAATTAAGGTTCTTAAGGCTTTACAGAACCCCGGGTCCTTGTGGTCGCCCACCATGGTGCTCGATCTAAGCGCCCGGCCAAGGCGCATGGGACAGGCCTAAAATCGATGTCGCTGGTGGTCTCAACCTCTCCAATATCGCGATTTATAACTTTCGCAGTTGTCCAGCTGGTCGTGACGTCATCGGCTTGCACAGGTAGACGCCTGATTACCCTGCTAACTCGGTCAGACAGTCCTACAGGCCGCGTCTTTGGCGCTAGGACGACGGAGTCCGGCGGGGATTGTCTCCTGACGGCAAACGTTGGACGCTCTGCCTATCCTGTCGCCCGTCAGCTCGAAAATACTCTGGCGCAATACATTGTCAATGGGGACAGAGTAAAATTAAGGTTCTTAAGGCTTTACAGAACCCCGGGTCCTTGTGGTCGCCCACCATGGTGCTCGATCTAAGCGCCCGGCCAAGGCGCATGGGACAGGCCTAAAATCGATGTCGCTGGTGGTCTCAACCTCTCCAATATCGCGATTTATAACTTTCGCAGTTGTCCAGCTGGTCGTGACGTCATCGGCTTGCACAGGTAGACGCCTGATTACCCTGCTAACTCGGTCAGACAGTCCTACAGGCCGCGTCTTTGGCGCTAGGACGACGGAGTCCGGCGGGGATTGTCTCCTGACGGCAAACGTTGGACGCTCTGCCTATCCTGTCGCCCGTCAGCTCGAAAATACTCTGGCGCAATACATTGTCAATGGGGACAGAGTAAAATTAAGGTTCTTAAGGCTTTACAGAACCCCGGGTCCTTGTGGTCGCCCACCATGGTGCTCGATCTAAGCGCCCGGCCAAGGCGCATGGGACAGGCCTAAAATCGATGTCGCTGGTGGTCTCAACCTCTCCAATATCGCGATTTATAACTTTCGCAGTTGTCCAGCTGGTCGTGACGTCATCGGCTTGCACAGGTAGACGCCTGATTACCCTGCTAACTCGGTCAGACAGTCCTACAGGCCGCGTCTTTGGCGCTAGGACGACGGAGTCCGGCGGGGATTGTCTCCTGACGGCAAACGTTGGACGCTCTGCCTATCCTGTCGCCCGTCAGCTCGAAAATACTCTGGCGCAATACATTGTCAATGGGGACAGAGTAAAATTAAGGTTCTTAAGGCTTTACAGAACCCCGGGTCCTTGTGGTCGCCCACCATGGTGCTCGATCTAAGCGCCCGGCCAAGGCGCATGGGACAGGCCTAAAATCGATGTCGCTGGTGGTCTCAACCTCTCCAATATCGCGATTTATAACTTTCGCAGTTGTCCAGCTGGTCGTGACGTCATCGGCTTGCACAGGTAGACGCCTGATTACCCTGCTAACTCGGTCAGACAGTCCTACAGGCCGCGTCTTTGGCGCTAGGACGACGGAGTCCGGCGGGGATTGTCTCCTGACGGCAAACGTTGGACGCTCTGCCTATCCTGTCGCCCGTCAGCTCGAAAATACTCTGGCGCAATACATTGTCAATGGGGACAGAGTAAAATTAAGGTTCTTAAGGCTTTACAGAACCCGGGTCCTTGTGGTCGCCCACCATGGTGCTCGATCTAAGCGCCCGGCCAAGGCGCATGGGACAGGCCTAAAATCGATGTCGCTGGTGGTCTCAACCTCTCCAATATCGCGATTTATAACTTTCGCAGTTGTCCAGCTGGTCGTGACGTCATCGGCTTGCACAGGTAGACGCCTGATTACCCTGCTAACTCGGTCAGACAGTCCTACAGGCCGCGTCTTTGGCGCTAGGACGACGGAGTCCGGCGGGGATTGTCTCCTGACGGCAAACGTTGGACGCTCTGCCTATCCTGTCGCCCGTCAGCTCGAAAATACTCTGGCGCAATACATTGTCAATGGGGACAGAGTAAAATTAAGGTTCTTAAGGCTTTACAGAACCCCGGGTCCTTGTGGTCGCCCACCATGGTGCTCGATCTAAGCGCCCGGCCAAGGCGCATGGGACAGGCCTAAAATCGATGTCGCTGGTGGTCTCAACCTCTCCAATATCGCGATTTATAACTTTCGCAGTTGTCCAGCTGGTCGTGACGTCATCGGCTTGCACAGGTAGACGCCTGATTACCCTGCTAACTCGGTCAGACAGTCCTACAGGCCGCGTCTTTGGCGCTAGGACGACGGAGTCCGGCGGGGATTGTCTCCTGACGGCAAACGTTGGACGCTCTGCCTATCCTGTCGCCCGTCAGCTCGAAAATACTCTGGCGCAATACATTGTCAATGGGGACAGAGTAAAATTAAGGTTCTTAAGGCTTTACAGAACCCCGGGTCCTTGTGGTCGCCCACCATGGTGCTCGATCTAAGCGCCCGGCCAAGGCGCATGGGACAGGCCTAAAATCGATGTCGCTGGTGGTCTCAACCTCTCCAATATCGCGATTTATAACTTTCGCAGTTGTCCAGCTGGTCGTGACGTCATCGGCTTGCACAGGTAGACGCCTGATTACCCTGCTAACTCGGTCAGACAGTCCTACAGGCCGCGTCTTTGGCGCTAGGACGACGGAGTCCGGCGGGGATTGTCTCCTGACGGCAAACGTTGGACGCTCTGCCTATCCTGTCGCCCGTCAGCTCGAAAATACTCTGGCGCAATACATTGTCAATGGGGACAGAGTAAAATTAAGGTTCTTAAGGCTTTACAGAACCCCGGGTCCTTGTGGTCGCCCACCATGGTGCTCGATCTAAGCGCCCGGCCAAGGCGCATGGGACAGGCCTAAAATCGATGTCGCTGGTGGTCTCAACCTCTCCAATATCGCGATTTATAACTTTCGCAGTTGTCCAGCTGGTCGTGACGTCATCGGCTTGCACAGGTAGACGCCTGATTACCCTGCTAACTCGGTCAGACAGTCCTACAGGCCGCGTCTTTGGCGCTAGGACGACGGAGTCCGGCGGGGATTGTCTCCTGACGGCAAACGTTGGACGCTCTGCCTATCCTGTCGCCCGTCAGCTCGAAAATACTCTGGCGCAATACATTGTCAATGGGGACAGAGTAAAATTAAGGTTCTTAAGGCTTTACAGAACCCCGGGTCCTTGTGGTCGCCCACCATGGTGCTCGATCTAAGCGCCCGGCCAAGGCGCATGGGACAGGCCTAAAATCGATGTCGCTGGTGGTCTCAACCTCTCCAATATCGCGATTTATAACTTTCGCAGTTGTCCAGCTGGTCGTGACGTCATCGGCTTGCACAGGTAGACGCCTGATTACCCTGCTAACTCGGTCAGACAGTCCTACAGGCCGCGTCTTTGGCGCTAGGACGACGGAGTCCGGCGGGGATTGTCTCCTGACGGCAAACGTTGGACGCTCTGCCTATCCTGTCGCCCGTCAGCTCGAAAATACTCTGGCGCAATACATTGTCAATGGGGACAGAGTAAAATTAAGGTTCTTAAGGCTTTACAGAACCCCGGGTCCTTGTGGTCGCCCACCATGGTGCTCGATCTAAGCGCCCGGCCAAGGCGCATGGGACAGGCCTAAAATCGATGTCGCTGGTGGTCTCAACCTCTCCAATATCGCGATTTATAACTTTCGCAGTTGTCCAGCTGGTCGTGACGTCATCGGCTTGCACAGGTAGACGCCTGATTACCCTGCTAACTCGGTCAGACAGTCCTACAGGCCGCGTCTTTGGCGCTAGGACGACGGAGTCCGGCGGGGATTGTCTCCTGACGGCAAACGTTGGACGCTCTGCCTATCCTGTCGCCCGTCAGCTCGAAAATACTCTGGCGCAATACATTGTCAATGGGGACAGAGTAAAATTAAGGTTCTTAAGGCTTTACAGAACCCCGGGTCCTTGTGGTCGCCCACCATGGTGCTCGATCTAAGCGCCCGGCCAAGGCGCATGGGACAGGCCTAAAATCGATGTCGCTGGTGGTCTCAACCTCTCCAATATCGCGATTTATAACTTTCGCAGTTGTCCAGCTGGTCGTGACGTCATCGGCTTGCACAGGTAGACGCCTGATTACCCTGCTAACTCGGTCAGACAGTCCTACAGGCCGCGTCTTTGGCGCTAGGACGACGGAGTCCGGCGGGGATTGTCTCCTGACGGCAAACGTTGGACGCTCTGCCTATCCTGTCGCCCGTCAGCTCGAAAATACTCTGGCGCAATACATTGTCAATGGGGACAGAGTAAAATTAAGGTTCTTAAGGCTTTACAGAACCCCGGGTCCTTGTGGTCGCCCACCATGGTGCTCGATCTAAGCGCCCGGCCAAGGCGCATGGGACAGGCCTAAAATCGATGTCGCTGGTGGTCTCAACCTCTCCAATATCGCGATTTATAACTTTCGCAGTTGTCCAGCTGGTCGTGACGTCATCGGCTTGCACAGGTAGACGCCTGATTACCCTGCTAACTCGGTCAGACAGTCCTACAGGCCGCGTCTTTGGCGCTAGGACGACGGAGTCCGGCGGGGATTGTCTCCTGACGGCAAACGTTGGACGCTCTGCCTATCCTGTCGCCCGTCAGCTCGAAAATACTCTGGCGCAATACATTGTCAATGGGGACAGAGTAAAATTAAGGTTCTTAAGGCTTTACAGAACCCCGGGTCCTTGTGGTCGCCCACCATGGTGCTCGATCTAAGCGCCCGCCAAGGCGCATGGGACAGGCCTAAAATCGATGTCGCTGGTGGTCTCAACCTCTCCAATATCGCGATTTATAACTTTCGCAGTTGTCCAGCTGGTCGTGACGTCATCGGCTTGCACAGGTAGACGCCTGATTACCCTGCTAACTCGGTCAGACAGTCCTACAGGCCGCGTCTTTGGCGCTAGGACGACGGAGTCCGGCGGGGATTGTCTCCTGACGGCAAACGTTGGACGCTCTGCCTATCCTGTCGCCCGTCAGCTCGAAAATACTCTGGCGCAATACATTGTCAATGGGGACAGAGTAAAATTAAGGTTCTTAAGGCTTTACAGAACCCCGGGTCCTTGTGGTCGCCCACCATGGTGCTCGATCTAAGCGCCCGGCCAAGGCGCATGGGACAGGCCTAAAATCGATGTCGCTGGTGGTCTCAACCTCTCCAATATCGCGATTTATAACTTTCGCAGTTGTCCAGCTGGTCGTGACGTCATCGGCTTGCACAGGTAGACGCCTGATTACCCTGCTAACTCGGTCAGACAGTCCTACAGGCCGCGTCTTTGGCGCTAGGACGACGGAGTCCGGCGGGGATTGTCTCCTGACGGCAAACGTTGGACGCTCTGCCTATCCTGTCGCCCGTCAGCTCGAAAATACTCTGGCGCAATACATTGTCAATGGGGACAGAGTAAAATTAAGGTTCTTAAGGCTTTACAGAACCCCGGGTCCTTGTGGTCGCCCACCATGGTGCTCGATCTAAGCGCCCGGCCAAGGCGCATGGGACAGGCCTAAAATCGATGTCGCTGGTGGTCTCAACCTCTCCAATATCGCGATTTATAACTTTCGCAGTTGTCCAGCTGGTCGTGACGTCATCGGCTTGCACAGGTAGACGCCTGATTACCCTGCTAACTCGGTCAGACAGTCCTACAGGCCGCGTCTTTGGCGCTAGGACGACGGAGTCCGGCGGGGATTGTCTCCTGACGGCAAACGTTGGACGCTCTGCCTATCCTGTCGCCCGTCAGCTCGAAAATACTCTGGCGCAATACATTGTCAATGGGGACAGAGTAAAATTAAGGTTCTTAAGGCTTTACAGAACCCCGGGTCCTTGTGGTCGCCCACCATGGTGCTCGATCTAAGCGCCCGGCCAAGGCGCATGGGACAGGCCTAAAATCGATGTCGCTGGTGGTCTCAACCTCTCCAATATCGCGATTTATAACTTTCGCAGTTGTCCAGCTGGTCGTGACGTCATCGGCTTGCACAGGTAGACGCCTGATTACCCTGCTAACTCGGTCAGACAGTCCTACAGGCCGCGTCTTTGGCGCTAGGACGACGGAGTCCGGCGGGGATTGTCTCCTGACGGCAAACGTTGGACGCTCTGCCTATCCTGTCGCCCGTCAGCTCGAAAATACTCTGGCGCAATACATTGTCAATGGGGACAGAGTAAAATTAAGGTTCTTAAGGCTTTACAGAACCCCGGGTCCTTGTGGTCGCCCACCATGGTGCTCGATCTAAGCGCCCGGCCAAGGCGCATGGGACAGGCCTAAAATCGATGTCGCTGGTGGTCTCAACCTCTCCAATATCGCGATTTATAACTTTCGCAGTTGTCCAGCTGGTCGTGACGTCATCGGCTTGCACAGGTAGACGCCTGATTACCCTGCTAACTCGGTCAGACAGTCCTACAGGCCGCGTCTTTGGCGCTAGGACGACGGAGTCCGGCGGGGATTGTCTCCTGACGGCAAACGTTGGACGCTCTGCCTATCCTGTCGCCCGTCAGCTCGAAAATACTCTGGCGCAATACATTGTCAATGGGGACAGAGTAAAATTAAGGTTCTTAAGGCTTTACAGAACCCCGGGTCCTTGTGGTCGCCCACCATGGTGCTCGATCTAAGCGCCCGGCCAAGGCGCATGGGACAGGCCTAAAATCGATGTCGCTGGTGGTCTCAACCTCTCCAATATCGCGATTTATAACTTTCGCAGTTGTCCAGCTGGTCGTGACGTCATCGGCTTGCACAGGTAGACGCCTGATTACCCTGCTAACTCGGTCAGACAGTCCTACAGGCCGCGTCTTTGGCGCTAGGACGACGGAGTCCGGCGGGGATTGTCTCCTGACGGCAAACGTTGGACGCTCTGCCTATCCTGTCGCCCGTCAGCTCGAAAATACTCTGGCGCAATACATTGTCAATGGGGACAGAGTAAAATTAAGGTTCTTAAGGCTTTACAGAACCCCGGGTCCTTGTGGTCGCCCACCATGGTGCTCGATCTAAGCGCCCGGCCAAGGCGCATGGGACAGGCCTAAAATCGATGTCGCTGGTGGTCTCAACCTCTCCAATATCGCGATTTATAACTTTCGCAGTTGTCCAGCTGGTCGTGACGTCATCGGCTTGCACAGGTAGACGCCTGATTACCCTGCTAACTCGGTCAGACAGTCCTACAGGCCGCGTCTTTGGCGCTAGGACGACGGAGTCCGGCGGGGATTGTCTCCTGACGGCAAACGTTGGACGCTCTGCCTATCCTGTCGCCCGTCAGCTCGAAAATACTCTGGCGCAATACATTGTCAATGGGGACAGAGTAAAATTAAGGTTCTTAAGGCTTTACAGAACCCCGGGTCCTTGTGGTCGCCCACCATGGTGCTCGATCTAAGCGCCCGGCCAAGGCGCATGGGACAGGCCTAAAATCGATGTCGCTGGTGGTCTCAACCTCTCCAATATCGCGATTTATAACTTTCGCAGTTGTCCAGCTGGTCGTGACGTCATCGGCTTGCACAGGTAGACGCCTGATTACCCTGCTAACTCGGTCAGACAGTCCTACAGGCCGCGTCTTTGGCGCTAGGACGACGGAGTCCGGCGGGGATTGTCTCCTGACGGCAAACGTTGGACGCTCTGCCTATCCTGTCGCCCGTCAGCTCGAAAATACTCTGGCGCAATACATTGTCAATGGGGACAGAGTAAAATTAAGGTTCTTAAGGCTTTACAGAACCCCGGGTCCTTGTGGTCGCCCACCATGGTGCTCGATCTAAGCGCCCGGCCAAGGCGCATGGGACAGGCCTAAAATCGATGTCGCTGGTGGTCTCAACCTCTCCAATATCGCGATTTATAACTTTCGCAGTTGTCCAGCTGGTCGTGACGTCATCGGCTTGCACAGGTAGACGCCTGATTACCCTGCTAACTCGGTCAGACAGTCCTACAGGCCGCGTCTTTGGCGCTAGGACGACGGAGTCCGGCGGGGATTGTCTCCTGACGGCAAACGTTGGACGCTCTGCCTATCCTGTCGCCCGTCAGCTCGAAAATACTCTGGCGCAATACATTGTCAATGGGGACAGAGTAAAATTAAGGTTCTTAAGGCTTTACAGAACCCCGGGTCCTTGTGGTCGCCCACCATGGTGCTCGATCTAAGCGCCCGGCCAAGGCGCATGGGACAGGCCTAAAATCGATGTCGCTGGTGGTCTCAACCTCTCCAATATCGCGATTTATAACTTTCGCAGTTGTCCAGCTGGTCGTGACGTCATCGGCTTGCACAGGTAGACGCCTGATTACCCTGCTAACTCGGTCAGACAGTCCTACAGGCCGCGTCTTTGGCGCTAGGACGACGGAGTCCGGCGGGGATTGTCTCCTGACGGCAAACGTTGGACGCTCTGCCTATCCTGTCGCCCGTCAGCTCGAAAATACTCTGGCGCAATACATTGTCAATGGGGACAGAGTAAAATTAAGGTTCTTAAGGCTTTACAGAACCCCGGGTCCTTGTGGTCGCCCACCATGGTGCTCGATCTAAGCGCCCGGCCAAGGCGCATGGGACAGGCCTAAAATCGATGTCGCTGGTGGTCTCAACCTCTCCAATATCGCGATTTATAACTTTCGCAGTTGTCCAGCTGGTCGTGACGTCATCGGCTTGCACAGGTAGACGCCTGATTACCCTGCTAACTCGGTCAGACAGTCCTACAGGCCGCGTCTTTGGCGCTAGGACGACGGAGTCCGGCGGGGATTGTCTCCTGACGGCAAACGTTGGACGCTCTGCCTATCCTGTCGCCCGTCAGCTCGAAAATACTCTGGCGCAATACATTGTCAATGGGGACAGAGTAAAATTAAGGTTCTTAAGGCTTTACAGAACCCCGGGTCCTTGTGGTCGCCCACCATGGTGCTCGATCTAAGCGCCCGGCCAAGGCGCATGGGACAGGCCTAAAATCGATGTCGCTGGTGGTCTCAACCTCTCCAATATCGCGATTTATAACTTTCGCAGTTGTCCAGCTGGTCGTGACGTCATCGGCTTGCACAGGTAGACGCCTGATTACCCTGCTAACTCGGTCAGACAGTCCTACAGGCCGCGTCTTTGGCGCTAGGACGACGGAGTCCGGCGGGGATTGTCTCCTGACGGCAAACGTTGGACGCTCTGCCTATCCTGTCGCCCGTCAGCTCGAAAATATCTGGCGCCACTGCATTTCAGTTTATCAGGCGAAAAATTAAGGTCGCGGCTTAAAGACCCCGGTCCTTCGCTCTCCGATCAACTAGTACTGCTCCACGCACAAAAATGATACAACCTTCAGGGTTTTTAGGAAATTCATCAAAAGTATGAAACATCTTCTGTATCGATCACCAAGTAATAGAGACCAAACGTTAGGGAGACAACAGCGCACATCCGGCCTATTACAGCACCGGCCCCTTTCGCCAACTCCGGTCAGATTTGAACTACGACCCTAAACCTAAACGCCTGATCACCCTGATTACCCAGTACAGGTCTGCATTAGTCCCTAAGTGAATTGTTGCGTACGTAATATTTCGTATGTCTTTGCGACGTTTCATTTATCGTTTAGGAAAGGTGCAGTTTCTTTTCTTGAATGGCGTTATAGATGTATCGCCCTATGTGATTAGATGATCGCATTATTCAGAGTATATTGCATATGTAGCTACTTGTGTGTGGCAACGTTGGATTCGACTTACACAATATCGGAATGATTTTGTTTTTCATCATTTAATGTAGGACATGCCATAACAAATTCAGTGAGTTCTTCCTTTCTGGCAATACGTTGGACGCTCTGTTTTCCTTTGTTGCGGTTTATATGCTGATAACTTAATAAAGAAAACAGTTGAAATATCACGATTTCAGAACAGTGCAAGGAATGGAGTTTCCAAGAGCGTTGCCAGTAACACCAACAGCACAAAGATATCGAACCTACAAGAGATGCAGAATGATTTTGTCTTTTATATTATATTTATGATTATAGCTTTTCAAGTAGAATTGCTTTGCTTCCCAGCTTTGGTGTGAAAATCGAGTTATTTCTTTCTTTTCAATTTCATCAGCTCCCGAGTTCCCGAGAGCGTCACCATTAACAGTACAAGCATAGCGAACCTGGAAAAAAGGAGGTGCAGAAAAGCGCTTAGATAGGATGGAGTTACATATTTTATTTACAAATTGGGTTTGAAAATCACGGATATAGATGTTTTATTTGTTGGCAACGTCTATTACACAAAGGAGGCTTTCATATTTCGATAGTGTTAATACTTAGCTATTACAGCAGTTTCCTGTATATGTCTGTCAAGTCAAGTCATACGGTAAGATGACCTGTACCTATCACTAGCTCTTAACGAGGCACGATTGTACAATATAAAGGTCTGTCATTCATTTATCTGTAACGGGAGCAATCACGTGACAGCCACGTGGTAAGCTGCGTGACTGCATGGTAACAGGTGTTCTTGTAACCGGCATGGAGAAAGAAGTCGGGCGTTCTCTAAGAACGTATCTGTTGATGCCATCGCATGCAAGACTTCAGGAGCTTCTTGTCAAGACTTCTGGTGGCCTCCGAAGTAAGTAGATTGGTTATATGTAGTGAACATCTTTTCCCATGCCCTTTGTTTTCTTTACAAACGCATTTACTGGACTAAGACATGCTTTGCACTTGTTTGTTTAACTGCCGTACTAGTCGAATCAGCCATCGTACTACTAGGATACTTATTTCGTAGACTATAGCTTTTTCTAAGTGTAGAGAGAAGCGAAGTCTACTACGGAAGTCTTTTCACTTCATTTCTCATGTAGCCGAAGCTGTCTAGCTATAGGAAAGACGTACACTACGATGTTTAGTGCGACAGTTTCAAAATCTGTTTAGTGTAAATAGTGCTTTATCATCAATTGGAAATAACGTAAGTCATTGATGCTATGTAACGTTTAAGTAGGTGCCATCTGGATAGTAGATCGCTCCTATGTTCGCTTCTGCTATCGGACGGAAACACAGAGAAGCGACTGTATATAGTGTATAATGAATGTCAGAGCTCGCGGTGTTATTCGAAACCGTTTGGTGATACAAGAACACCTGTTCGAACAATGTGATAGTGTTCTTGTAACCATGGAGAAAGAAGTCGGGTGTTCTCTAAGAACGTATCTGTTGCCGCCATCGAATGCATTCGAGAGTTGAACGTCGCTGATTCAAACTTTGCCTTCCGTCTTCAGACATCAGACAACAAGACTTCAGGAGCTTCTTGTCGAGACAGCTGGTGGCCATAACTCTAAGTAGGTTGTTCACATTCACTGAACATCTTTTCTTATGCCTTATGTGGTTCTTTTACGAACAGTTTTAATTTGCGATGCGCAGTGAAATCGACAATGTTATTCATGTGGATGATTAGGAAGGTATACGTTCATAACCTGCCAGAAGGGAAGCCTCTCATTTTGACACTGACCGCCTTGGTGGGCAGACGTACAAGTGATATACTCCCGCGGTAAAACAAGCCGCCGCCAATGTCAGGCGTTTTAGGTTACAAATTGTAACACAATAAACAATAAACGTACACAACACCCAACTGTCAGTAGTACTTGTAACGCAGCAGTTTACGCCTACTCATGTCCATTACTTACCAGTTACCTGTAGTCCGTACAACTGTAGCGGTGTGTGTGTGTGTGCGGTCAAATATATCACTAGCGTACGTAGGTTCGTAACTCAGAGTTGCAGTACGCTCGTAACTAAGAATATACATTTCGTTCACATCTGACTCGTGCCCTTCAATTATATGCAGTCCGTAGCGTTACATACAGTACATTTCACTGTGTACAAGCCAAACTCCCTCCCGCATACAACTATACAAGTGTTGATAATTTTCTTGGTCCGACATGAAATCGCGAACATGTTCAGTAAGTTAGTGACTCCCAGTCAAGGTCAGGAAAGGGACAAGCCTCGATGTCGGGCAGTAACAGAGAACTCGGCGCCATAGACACAATAATGAACAAGGACATCGTGTCTATGGTGTACCCTGGTCATTTAACATTTCTTCACCGGGTTCTAGATTCGCCATCAGCACGTTGACTACGGCACGATTTACACTTGTAGTTTTATCTGTAGTACTACAGATCGTAGTCTACTACTGTAGTAGCCTACAGATTTTTTCTGGGTGTAAACAGAAATGAAGTGTAGTCTACTACTGTAGTCTACTACACCCTCCGAGCTGTTGTACTACAGTTCAGCGGACGTTCTATGAGAATTCGAACAGGGTGTAAACAGAAACTGTAGTAGACTACAGCTGACTGACGCCAACCGCGTCAGTCGCCTCCTGCGCTGCATACGTTCTTGGCGTGTCTGGTTGAAAACCTGGGTAACACTGCAACATGAACATAATGACCTCCGCCTCTCCCGTCATTTTGATCCGTCCGGTGGTCAAAATTGGCACTTTTGACACAACAGGAAGAGTGAAGAAGACCAAAAAATTGATGCTGTTCGATCTGGTGTAATTCGAAACGTACGCGTGTTTTATTTGGGTCATCTGCGGTCAATGTACTATTTTCTATTGTCATGGCCTATTTTTCAGAGTGCCTTGTATTAGAAAAAAAAAACCTTTTTTCACAAATATAAGATTCCCGCGCCCGCCAAGTGTCAAAGGTCACATTCAGTCACTACAGTTTCTCCGTAATCAAAGAACAGCAGGTGTCCCGCTATGCTCTCTGTCAGTGAGTGTAAACCGGACGCGAATCTGTAGTCTACTACAGTAGTAGACTACAGTAGTAGACTACGATGTGTAGTACTACAGATTCAAGAAACAAGTGTAAATCGGGCCTATGTTTTTCAGAATACTTGTCAGTAAGGAGCCCCATAACATTTACAGCTCCATCGTCCCTGTCCATTCTACCCACACATATTCAACTAGATTATCCAACTCCTTCAGTTTTAAACTCCCTAAGCCAAAAACAAACTCAAAAAAGCGAACTTTTCTCTACCGTGCCATCAGTCTTTGGAATGACCTACCACCTTACATCAAATCCCTGCCCAACATCTCACGCTTTAAAAAGGCAATGTATCAAGTCTTCTCAAGCCAATAGTTTTTTTTTTAATGATTGTGTATCAATTATTATCTGCTTGTATATATACATGTATGTTTGTGTATATATTTCGTTTGTTTATGTATGTTTCATTGTTTCATATGAACCCTGGTAGACTAGCCCTAAATAGGGCTAAAGGGTATCGGAATAAAGGAATAAAGGAATAAATCTTATCCATGATAAGAAAATGTCGATTTCACGAGTAGAGTAATGGCTATGGGAAGGTAATTCGAACGGTAATTCGAATTTGTTACGGTAAGAAAACAAATCAACACGGAGCTCTGACTTCGGTGTATCGGGAACAAACCAGAAAGGTAGGACTATTTGTCGACTAATTTCACATAAATCTGAGCACACAAAGAATCAATATAACGTACCATAATGCTGCTGAAGTCAACTACAGTGTATTTTGTCGTCGAGATCCGCCACATGCAGCAGCAGAGATCGGTAACTTTATCCCCCGGTTATGTCGCACACTTTGCCCGATATATGACACCTAAATGGACACACAACAACAAAACCGGGAAGGGGTGGACCGAAGGACATACCCAAGGAAAGGCATTTATACCAGATATGATTGATACGGTGATTTACGATGTAATTAGTTGCTTTTTGAACAGATTAGTTCTGACAAACTAATAACTGTTAGGGCTTTCAGGACAATGCTGGTAATGGTTATTTTGTGACACAAAGATGGCAATGCCCCTCTAACGTTGAGTATTTTGTTATTATTGTACAGGATAAAATAGGAGACCATTCCCCACTGACAACCATTTAATCAAAACTTAAACATTTCAAGTTGTTCCGAACTTCGATTGACAGAATACACATTTCCACATCAAAATACAACAGAATGTTCTAAGGGCAGTTGATATGAAGCTGGTGTGTTACGCCGAAGGGCGGTCCGGCTATATAGATACAGACACAGACAGACATTGATCTCGTTTTACTTTCAGTACATTACAACATAAACTAAAAAACTCATTACGACATGTAATGTCCACTACAAGTGTAAAACCATTTAGACTACATCATGAAGAAAATATGATATGATACACTGCACCTAAAAGACCCAAACATGGCTCATTCTGTACATTATGTTCAGATTGTAAGGAGTGGACATACAACACACTAGCATACAGATCCTACAGGCATCAACACATCTGACTGCTGGCTCTGATGACTCTATTTTCCTTGATTGTTACTGTCCGCAATTAGATATAAAAACGGTGTGTTATACACAGTACTGTCCAAGCATTCTGTGCACGCAAGCAAGGAGGTGGTCTAGGCAACTTGATTGAAGTTGTAATTGTTCTTGTCCCCCGAATGTTCTGATGGACTTGTCAGGTTTCTGTCAGAGTCAGGATATTTGTGTTCTGTGGAGAAAAAAACGTACAGTGAGACTGGTGCTGTAAGTAAAATGCCTCTGTTACTTTGTCTCCCTTTCTCTCTGGAATCATGCAACAATGATATACTGTCTGAAGTTATCAACAACATCATATGCCAGTAGTACTAGTAACATAATTTGCCAGTTAAATGCTTCTGTGACTTTGTTTCCCCTCCTTATGGAATCATGCAGCAATGACATATTGTCTGAAGACAAGATAACAGCATATTTCAGGATAAATAGATGAACACAACAAATTCTATAGTTGACACAGTTGAAGGCACAAGTCACCACAAATATTTTTCAGCCCTCTTTTTCACTCTCTATATAAGTTAAGTGGTGGAATTTTTAGTAGTTGATCAACTCACTGCCCATGCTTGCAGTTTTCATGATCAACTTAGGTATGATACTATGAAGGGTGCTTGTTAATAGTCAAATTCATAGTCCTTCCTTGCCATAATGATACCAGTAACCTTGAGAGTTGAAAGCAATCGTACAAAAAGTTACTTTTCTGGAGAAGTTAGCATGTTCAAGTGTCATGTCAAGCTACTCATGGGGTGCACACCCTTCTATTTTTGACAGGGAGAACGATGTTGACACCCTCACAGAAAGCAAAGCTTGAGGAACTCTGGGGGCGTGGTCTTATGAAGTTCGACCCCCACTGCCCCCGACTGTCTGCTTTGGTAGACGAGGCAGTGGGGGCTGGTCTGAACATGAATCAGATCAAGGTGAGTGGACATTGACACTATAATCTTTATATAGAATACAACACGGTGTATTCCGCATCACCCTCGGTCCCAGCCCTCCCGCGGGTCGAATCACCCTCCGGCCGAATATTTATGTCATACCCACCTGAGAAAACCTAATATGTTTTGATGCGAAATGCGCCAGAAGTTGAACAAATTTGGAGCCCGCGAACAAAAAGTGTTGCAACAGTAATGTTCCAACGTCCGAATCAGGTATTCGAATTGCCAACCGTGCCGTATTCGGCCCGTTCGAAATGGTTCGATTTACTCGAAGAAAGCCTGTGTGATACTCCTTTCGAACCTGTGCGATACGGAAGTTATGGCCCGGTCAGGAACACCCGTATCGAACGTTTTCGCGTCACAGGTACGACATAAACATAATTATCTTCTGTCTTCCTCTGTGAGAAGTTTTGAACGCTGCTTCACCTTTATCTGCAGTGTAACCTATATCCATTGTTTTGCCCTGGTGTTTATTGATTTCCAGTGGACCAATGGTGGTTTCAAACTGTTTCTTTATTTTGAAAACGTTGCACTTTGAAGCCACCATTGGTTGACTGGACATCACTAAAACCTTTTTAAAAACGACACTTATATATAGTATGTAGGCTGTCGCACAGATAAAGGTGAACTAGCGTTACATGTTTTATGGAATACTGTGCTTCATCACTTCCTCGTACTTGTGCATTGAAATTCCTCTGTCATCCCAAGCAAGGTTATGGCTTTAATGATGCTTTCGTGTTAACCTTGAAGGTTCAAGGTTCAAGGTTCGTGTTAACAAGCAACATCAAACTGAATGTTTCAATTGCACTATAGTTGTACTTGTTTATGTTGTACCTCACCTCCAGAACTACGTGAAGAAAGCCCGTTTGGAGACCGGTATGTGCTTTTGGGAGCAGGAGGATGTTGACAGGGAGGTGCTCATCGCTCGGACCGTAAGTAAATAGACCAGCATCAAGTGAGTACATTTCGTTCACTCACAAGTTTACTCCCAAGATGGAGAGAGTTTCCCGACCAAGTGTTTTGTGGACTTTTCCATGTTGTGCATTGGTAAAAGGGATGTAGACACACAGAAAAGGCTACAAAATAAGCCTGGGTGATACATCTGCTTGGAGATTAACTTTTCTTCTTCTTCACCACATACTAGATAAGCTGTCACAGATGCAGACCACCACAGCATTCTCTTCTGTACAGTATTATTTGCTCCTAATCCCAGAACCACAACTCTTCCAAGTCCCCTGCGACAGTTTTCTTCCAGCTCATTTGCTGCCATTCCCTCTTTGTTATTCCTTAGTGGAACCCAGTTCAGATCCATCCAAGGGAAGCATGTCCTTGGCACCCTAACAACAAACCAAACCAAAGTAGACAGGATTGGTTAACCTGTTCTTTGGTGAACTTCCCAGCTCAAGATGCATTGTTGCCATGTCAGTGTCAGCATGGCCCATATGCATAACCTAATCTCCAAGCAGATTCGACGGTGCCATAAGATAGTATCAAAGCTGGCCAAGGAGTATAGCCGGCCAAAGGGAGTCAAACGGGCACTTGATACTATATTACGCCACCGTGGATCCACTTGGAGATTACCTTAGCCACCTCTAATCTGCAGTGTCAAGGTGTTTCTCTTGCCTTACTGTTGTTTGTCAAGTTTCTGCACACGGCAAAAGAATGTGAACTCTGTCGACAGTCTACGCTTAGATTCTGACTGACATTTTTGTGTTTCTGCAGCTTGACGAGCTGAGGGTCAGGCGAGGCATCTCCCTCCAGGACGAGGTCGACATCTTGACTTGGACTAGTAAGTAGCTTAGCATGAAAGCTCATCTGTGTTGGTATAATCCATATTGAAGTTTTTCACTGTCATTCAACACAAGAAATTGCTCACCTCGAATTTTCGGTCGCACATCCGTCGACCTTCGCCAGGAGTGATGATTTAATTACTCTGAACACGTGACCTAGGGACACGTAACTCGAGTAAAGAATCGTAGATGCCTGGCAGTCGGTATCGGCCCCCGTCTCTGTTAAGTGTCGGCTGGTGTGCTCTTATGTAGATGGCCTCCTTTACCCCTGTGCTCTTATGTAGATGGCCTCCTTTACCCCCCTTCACGAAGTAATCCATTTCAGTATCTAATATACTATAACTTCGTGAGGGGGGTAAAGGAGTCCATCTACATAAGAGTACACCAGCCGACACTTAACCGAGACGGGGGCCGATTCCGCCTGCCAGGCATCTACGATTCTTTACTTGAGTCACGTGTCCCTAGGTCACGTGCTCAGAGTGACTTAATCACCACTCATGACGAAGGTCGATGGATGAGAGACCGAAAATTCCAGCTGAAAAAAAAATTGTGGTTGAATGACAGTGAAAAACTTCAATATAGTAAGTAGCTTGTCAAGTATGCCCAAGTTTCTTAAAGCATGTGTAGCAGTGAACCATCACTTCAGATAAATAAATTTTTCTTCTTTTTCATTTGTGAAAAACTTGAATAGATTTTTTTCCTGTGTGTTTTTCTTTTCTATTATGCTTTCATTTTTTACTTGTTTATCTGTTTCTATTTCTACTTATAATCATTTTTATTAGATTCTTATATGATTCTATACTTGAATCAAATGTTATTTTTTCCCTCTCTCAACCATCAACAGGTTCACAGAGAACGGGTCTGGAGCCGAGGGCCTCGTCCCCCTCACTGCCGCAGGGACCCCTCTCCGGAGCCCCCCCTCTGTCTCCCCGTCCAGGCGGTCAGGTACTGGCAGTCGGAGAGAATGACTGTGGACAGCTTGCACTGGTGGATGAGCATGAAATTGTTAAGAGCGAAGACGACCTGGACTATGAGGGGCGGCTCCTGCCTACCCCGTGGCCTTACCTGCTGGTAAGATCATCGTGGACGTGGCCGCCGGGGCTCTGCACTCGGCGTTTCTAACGTCCGAGGGAGAGGTGTGGACCTGCGGGAACAACGACGAGGGGGAGCTAGCGAGGCCCACCGCAGGGGACGTGGACGGTCATCGGGTGACTTCCACGTGCCTCGACGCATCCGGCCTCGTGGCGGCTGCAGTGTCCTGTGGCGACAGTTTCACCGTCATCCTCGACACTCGCGGCCGCCTCTTCTGGGCCGGACAGTTGAGGGTTAGTGTCAACCTTATGTTTGATGAAGCTAGGTTCTTTGCATTTCTTAAAAAAAGATACAGCCAACTTCATTCACATGTATATCCAGCCAACTTAATGCACATGTATACAGATATAATCAATTCTGTTTCTACCACTTTTGTGCAGGACAGCAACGGGGTTTACTACAACATCGGGCCCCGTCTGCAGGAAGTCCCCGGGTGGTGGGCGCCAGTGACCAAGATCTCGACTGGCGGCAACCACCTGGCCGTCCTCGTCGGCAACACCATCGCCTGCTGCGGGGCTCCAGACCTTGGGCAACTTGGGAGGATCAGAGCCCGTCGTGCCCTGAAAAGATCATCAAAGGGTGAGCACCAAGATTTTGAGTAATTCTTGGTCATTCTCCTACGCAAAGACGAAACCCTAGAATTCTGGGGTCTACCCCTTTGGCATTCTAGGACGTGGGGTTGTCTGTACGTAGAAGAATGCTCTTGGGCAGACATTAGAAGTCATCTGACATCAAACGTCAACATAGCTTCATTTTGTGAACCTGTTGGTATGGTGGCTTCTCTCACAATCCAAGCAGCAGTTGTGAAATATTTCTTTCTTCATGTTTTCCTACAGAGACGGCTCTGACCCTGTCCCCCTGGACCACAGCCTCAGACTTTGTCGACGTCTGCTGCGGACAAAACACCACCATTGGCATCACCGCAGCAGGCGACATCTTTGGCTGTGGCGCAAACCACCAATGCCAGCTGGGTAAGTACTGTACACATGCAGAAACTTTCGCGGTGGTTTCATGTTCGCGGTTTTCGCGTTGGCTGCTTCACCGCGAATTTAAAACCACCGCGAAAATTTTTCCATTGCAGTAAGAGACTACAGTGCATGTTGCTACTGCAAAATTGAAACCACCGCGAAAAGTCCTTTTTCCCGCTACCGCGAAATTAAATCCCCGCGAACTTAGTAACCCATCAGTGTTGCCTCAATAACCAACAGTCATCAGATTAAAAGCTACTTAAATTCTTATTGCCTTCTACCTATACATGTACATCTTCAAACTCAGTGAAAAGTGAACAGAACTGTTGATATGATACAAATTTAACGCAATTTTTCTCTTCTCTTTTTACAACAGCGCTTGAGGAGCCTCAGATCATCTGGACCACCACACGGATCGAGGCCCTGTCTCAGCGCCAGTTGGTGCAGGTGGCTATGGGGGACACCCATGGCATTGCCCTAAGCTCCACAGGTACTTTATACTTGAGTTTCCCCTTGTCTTTCCGGTGTTGCGACATTATGTATGGCTGTCACTCATATGCTTAAGCTAAGGGCACAACCCGCCGTACGTGCAATTTGTCCGTACGTTTTTTGGGGAGGCCACGTCCGCCACGTATTTTTGAAAACGTTGAAATAGGACAGGCGCGTCGCCCGTACTGGCTGTACGGGGGCGAATCCGCAGCCCGATTGCACACAAAGTTTTGCCTGCACGTGCACATTAAGTTCTACGGCGTGTCTGCGTGCTCCAAAATCCGTCGGATTCCCTACGCGTTCGTACGGAGCCGGTACTTACCACTTACGGATCCCAAAAGATTGCCTACGTTTTGGCACGTAGACAGCACGTATTTTTTGCACGTACGGTGGGTTGTGCCCTTAGCTTAAGATATACCCCTTGTGTATCTTGTGCATCCCTGACTCGTTCTTTCTTCTCTTGTTTTGTTTGCACTCAGGAGCCGTTCTCTGCTGGGGAGACCGTTGGGAGGGACAGTTGGGGGATAATAGAGCCTGTGGAACACCGAGCGCCACTCCCCTGACTGTCCACGGCCTGCCAAACGACATCCGGCAGGTCTCAGCGGGCCCCAGGCAGTCATACTGTTGGACTAGTCTAAGTACGTCTAAAATACACATTGTCAAGTTGTTTGAAACTTATTCCCAGACATTGCTCTCTAAGCAGGAATTTTGCTCTGGTCGTTTTCTTGGCAGGCTTTCTATTTTGTACAGTTCTACTATTTGCCACGGCCAAATAGAAAGCCTGACAAGACCACGGTCTTAAAACACGTTTGAAAAAGCCGTCGCCAAACCTCTGCTTGGAGAGGACCCAAACATGGGACTGTCCCAGTATGTATGATTCCTGTGAGTTGTAATACATATAAACTTGCTAATTTCTGCCCCTTCTGATTGATAACAAGGTTCTTTATTAACAACCAAGATATTATAAGTCACAGCTGACAGTTACATTCACCGAAATGTCAGCTGTGATTGCATAAATCTTGGTTGTCAATAAAGAAACTTGTGATCGAGGGAATTTCCAACCTAACAACAGGTGCCTAAGCACTTGGACGAACCTTATGAGATTCGTACGAACACTGTGTGATACGCACTAATCACTATCACGTGAAAACGCACGAACCTTATGAAAATCACACGAATCACTATGCGAAAACGTACGGACGTTATGTGATTCGCACGAATCACTATGTGACACGTGATTGATTCGCACGAATCACTATGTGACACGCACGAACCTTATGCGATGTGCACCAACCTTTTGAGAAACGAACCTTATGCGAATGACGTAATATCAATTTGACCCGGCGGTGGTCGGCCGTTTCTTAAAAGGTTCGTGCAAATCGCATAAGGCTCGTACGTTTTCGCATAGAGATTCGTGTGATTTTCCTAAGGTCCGCGCGTTTTCGCATAGTGATTCGTGCGTATCACATAATGTTCGAACGAATCTCATAGGGTTAGTACAAATGCTTATGAAATTATTCATGGACGCCCTGTCTGATGTTTGTGTTCCATTATCTTCTCAAGGTCAAGCTTACGCCTGGGGTTCAGGGGTCTCGAACCAGTTATGCGTTGGTGCAGAAGTGGATCGGAAGGAGGCCCCTGTCCCCATGGTCGGACTGCCCGCCCGACCCATCCATAAGATCGCGGGGGGCGGGCAGCACGTCCTCGTCCTGGTAGAACCTCCTGCTCCCAAATGCTGACAGAGAAAAGACACCAGTATTAAAGAGACAATTGTAAGTAATATCAGATATAGGAGAATTCTTTTTATAAAATCAACAGGTACTTACATTGCTTACGTTTCGATGTCTCTCAGACACCTTCGTCAGAGCTTCTAACTGGAGTTTTGCTTCTCACCGCTATATGTAGCCGATGTAGGTGGCGCAATGCAAAAAAAGAAGTATAGAAACGTAAGCAATGTAAGTACCTGCTGGTTGTGTCAGAAGAATTCTCCTATATCCTATATTCTACCAACCTGATGAAACTATTTTCGGATGTACGTAACATCACAGTTCATCGTTCTTGGTTTAATAACAAATGCTTGTTTTAGGCTGTGTGTTTTGTGAGAAATTCAAATCTAGTATCATAAGGTAAAGCTATATAGTAACTATAACCAATCTAAATTTCTATTTGAAAAGACCATGCATAATACTTCAAATACACATCAAATGTAGTTATTATAATGAGTGTTGCAATTGAGTGACTGGGTTCCATTATGTGCTTATATTCTTCAGTCATGAATTTAAGACCATTATTTGTGCATTGTCTGTGCATTTTACATGAGTGCCATGAAAAATTCTTGTCAGGTAGCGTACCTCTCAGTGGTGTACCTTGACATTGTCATTAGGATCACCAGCTCCTCCTGTCTCCTCTACACAGTACTGCAACAGCATGGAGTAGGCTACTGGGGAGTGTCTGAGAAGAAGGCCCTGGAAAAAAGACTTTACTTTATTTTGAGTGTCAGGCATGTATATTATGACATCCAAATACATCAAGAACAAAACAATTGTCACTCTAGTGACAGAGGCCAATATATAATCAATAATAAATCATTGATATTATCTTTAACAACTTTTCAGTGCTACATCTTTCATCATCACCTTCATGACTGCTGTCACATGACACTGTTGACAGGTGAATTTTTAAGAAAGACACTGTAAATTGAATAACACTACTAAATTGAACAATGATGCTAATGCACAGTAGTAGACGGTAACAAACATTGAAATCTAACTCAGCAAAGAAATAAAGTGTTTCAAAATGTATGACATTGCCGTGGTTATTAATGTGTTAGTGCAATTAGGGATAAGGTAAAAAATAGTTGGTAATTTGGTTAAGATTGTTTGTAGATGGGCTGATCAGCTATGGGACTGATGGATGGTATGAGTAGGCAATTTAAGAAGCAGCAGAAAAGTGTTACCACACAGAACAAAGAACAGACAGAAATACACATAGAAATGTAACTTAGAGCATTAGGGTTAAAGAGTTCCATACAACTTAAACCGGCTGGTAAAACTATATAAAGACCAGATAATATAAACTATGGTCTTCAGTATGCTACAGGCACCCGTGCAGTTAACATCAGTGGTGGTCTGACTGAGAAAGTACAAGTTACTCTTCAAATCCTGTTTGAAATCTAGAGACGACAGATAAGAAATTGAAGTAAGACTACACATCATAGAGAAATTAGCTTGTTGAAGAACATTTAGCCCAGAATATGAAGTAATGACAATACTGGGTTGCTATTCAGTGTGAGACATCAGCTAGCAGTTTTTTTTGTACAGTTCTACAGAGCATAGGTCTATACTGGTCTCTTACTATAAGTCAATTATTACAAGTCATGTTTCTACACACACAACTCATGAGAGCTATAAGTCGTAAGGAATACATTTTCAAGTTCGAAATGTAGATGCAAGTAGATGCTTTGATACAATTTTGACAAGGATGATTTGAAATTTGAAGAAAGTTGTTTTTCCAGAACTGCAGATAGTATTATCTTATCATCACATGATCTTATATAATTAAAACCTTGCATTATGTAACTTTGTTAACACTTACTTTGGGTCATTCTGTATGATTTGATAATGTTCCTATGAAAACCAGTACAGCATATTTGAATCAGTGACCAGTAATAGATCGTTTTCACAGAACATTCGAAAACCGTTCGATCACTCGTGGGCGCCATGTTGGATGATAACCTGTATGACTAGAACACAGAACGGCACCAGCAAAGTTACTTGCCGGTTCAAGTGTGCTGTTTTGTCTCCATTCTGTGAATCATTAAGTGATGTAGCCAAGGTTGCAACAATCAGGACAAAGTTGCAATGATACGTCTTGATCTATATACTTTTGAAAATGGCACTTTTTTCAACGATATAATGCTGGTGCCGATCACGAGGATTTACTTTTGCGGTAGCGGGAAATGGAGTGTTCGCGGTGGTTTAGAGTTCGCGGTGAAGCGGCCTCGCAAAAAACCGCGATCATTCACTGTACCTGGCCCGCTACCCTGGGTGATATCCTTTCACTGACAGGCGGCGTGCAGAGGACTAGCTACTAATCCCCACCGCATGCGCGCACGAGATGGCCCTCACTGTCCACTTGCCTAGTAACAAGGGGCAAGATTTAGCGCTTCCCCGACCCTAACTTCGGATAGTGGGGGCCAGCGGGATAGTGGTATTAAATAAGTTCGTGAGCGCGTCTTTTTTCCGTATTTTGGCTTTGTCAACATGTGTATTAGAAAGGTCTGTTTACAAAATTACAATTCAGTTGATCAACTAACGTTAAACATACGAATCAGGGCTGCTAGCGCTGACGTTATTGCGACAGACTGTAACGTTGCACTGAAAATTCAAACTCTGAGAATGGTTAGCACAATGTCATGTTTAGTCAGATGCCAAATTGCGTTTAGTGCCCGTCGCGGCATGGAGGTGACAGAACTCGACCAGACTTGTAGAAACTTCCCTCGCTACAAGCGCAAAGCTCGCTGGAAGACACGCCACACTTCGATTCAATACTAAAATCGTGCGAGATACGGAAGGGGCTGTCAAAGTTTTGTGTAAGGGTGCCGTCACACGTGCGTATATCTGTTGTACATGTAGACCTTACGAAAGTCTCTGCGCTTTTGTCGTGTCTCAATAAAGAATCTTAAGAATCTTTATCAAAGTTCGTATGAGGTCCCCATGCAATGTTTGTCTCTATCAGGCTTCACATATCTCACTGGGAAAAAGCAGAAATTAAACAAATGTAGACACTCAGATAACATGCTAGCTAGAGAAGTTAGTTGGCCGAGGGAGTATGGCCTGCGACCTAACTAACTCCTCTGGCATGTTATCTGTATATATATGTCCAATTTTATTTTCCCAGCGACCTGTGGAGCACGGTGGGGGCTAAGAATTTCATACGAACCTCATACGGACTTGAATGTATACGCATGTGTGACCGCATCCTTCAGGTGCAATCACACGAGCGTATATATCAAGTCCATATGAGGTCCGTATTGACATTTTTCTTCATATGATCATACCAGTCGTATGCACAATACACACTTCACCTCATACTTTTAGGTAAGCGTACTGGGCCGTGCTGAGCGTAAAACTGACACAACGATTGATATGCACGTGAGGGGTGTATTGTTCCGTTAACACGTGTAAGTTCCGCATTGACATGTTTTGTCTTGCCTTAGGTAAAGTTTACGACTGAAGAAATTTTTGTTTTGTTCTACCAGCTACACAATCGTGAGTAAAAAAAAGTTTGAATTTCGTTCCTCGTGAACAAGCCAAACAATTTTTAATCCTCGCTTGATTATCGACAGAACATTGGGGGCAGTACTGGTGAAAATATCATTCACAGCTCAGGACGCGATGTGCCGTGTTTTATGAAGAAGAAATAGAACAAGCTTGCTGACATTTTCGTGTAACATGGTATACGTCCCCAAAAATAAAAAAAAGCATGCACAAACTCCGCGGCAGGGCTACTGTTGGTGGGCTGGTAGGAGAGTGGTTTAATAAAGTTAATAAAGTTATTGAAAAGAGGACGGACTGTAGGTAATGTTGTTGAATAGAAACGGCGAGTAGGCCGTATCCTGTGTTTATGGAACTCGCAGTTAGCACGGCAAACATCCTGTCCGTTTCTAAATAAAAACAGCTTCTTTCCACGAACGAGTCCACCACGCGCAACACACAGCCGTGTGGAGATCGAGCCGCTCATCATCCAACATGGCCGCTCGAACGTTCGAACGCGACTGTGACGTCATTGTGAAAACGATCTATATGCAAATCTGTCTCTGACCATTGTTTCTAGCTGGTAGACAGTCTGGGATGTTTATGAGTTTATGTGGTTATGGGGGTCAATCCACCATTCAAACTGCTGGACAAGTCACAGTGGGAGCACTTCCTTATTGTTCTTACCCTGGGCAAGAAACCAGCCGGTTTAAGGTTGAAGTTGTATTAGAACTTTTTTCTGCTGCTCTGCAATATTCTTCCACTTAGAACTATATTCTCCTGCTTTCATTTGCATTTTCCTACTTTCTACGAATTTTTGTAACTGTATTCTATCGAGGTCGACGCCAACAATGTGCAACACACTTTTTTTGCACTGCGCACTTACTTTTTTCTGTGCGAATAACTTACTTTTTGCACTGCACACTTACTTTTTTTTCGCTGCAAATTTACTTTTTTTGCACTCGCTGCACACTTCTTTTTTCCCCAATAGATGCGGGTTTAGGACAGTTGACTGAGCTTCTTAAAATAACAGACTTTTTTTTTTTACCAATAGATGCAGGATTAGGACAGTTCAGCTTCATATATTAAGAGACTTGTGTTTTTACCATTAGATGCACTTTTTGGGCTCTGAAGTATTTCATGATAACAGAATTCTTTTTTCTCAACAGATGCAGGTTTAGGACATGTCGACAGTGAAGCTTCGTATAATAACAGACTTCTTTTTTCCAATAGATGCAGGCTAGGTTTAGGACAGTGAAGCTTCTTTCAATAACAGACTTGTTTTCGTCAAATTTAAATCAAATTTCTTTATCACGCTGCAACAATGTTCTCCGACGACTATTTGCAAGAAAGTTGTGGCGTACAGAAAGTGCGTCTATTTGTAATGGATGCCAAGCAATTGCAAAGTTCACTTGTGTCAAACGTAACCAATACTTTACAAGACGGATGGATATCTCTAATAGACTTTGCCAAGTGGAAGTCTGCCTAATTCAGACCCATATGCTAAGTTACTACTGTTTCTGGAGACTGAAAGGCTGTTATGTAGGGATTCGATCGGAGATAAGCCCGTGAGTTGTAAGTTTCTGGACAAAAGCTTTCCACACTGTTCTCTCTGAGGTCACCTCCTTAACTTTAACATATACATTTGCATAATTCCACCAGGTGCCATTATACCGCCACCTCAAAAAACGTTGTTATAGAGGCCTTCTCAAGATTGTCTTCAACACCTAAATGTCTGAATTGTATTACATTTAGGATATTTAACATTCGGTGTTCAAGACAATCTTGGGAAGACCTCTATACTAACGTTTTTTTTTAGGTGGCGGTATTATGGCACCTGGTGGAATTATGATAGTCGATGTTATAAGGGTTACGTTCTTCTTTGTTTTATTTCCATGATCTGATACAGACATCGGTACGGGGTACCGCTTCTTTGGTCTGCCAGCTGGTCTCTTTTATTTTTGGCAATGATTTGAAAATTAGTTTGACATCCCTGTCATCTGACATTCTGTTGAGAAGACCAAACCGCCTCACTTGGTTTCTTTCAACTAATGTAAGTATTGGTTCAATGTAGAATTAAAAAAATAGAAAACATGACAGAGATCACTTAACTATTTGTTTTTTTTTTTCTGGGTACAAATGCCCTAAAATCTGACATGTACACAAGTCATCATATCTGCATATGCATTACAAGGTAGCTTTACTTCATACTCAATGATACTAGGGCTGGGTACCGGTACAGAAAATTCAGGTCCAGGTCCGGTTCGGGTCCAGAGGATCAGGTCCAGGTCCGGATCTGAGCCTGGACCTGATTCAGTATGACTCATACCAATGGTCCATTTTGATACAAAGAAATCTGTTTGGTGGAGTATTAGACTTACACTGGCTTTTGAAAATCCTACACAACGCTAACTGCACCTGTACGATTGGCTGTAAAACTTTGTAGAAATTACTATAAACTCTATTCTACTTTATTCTTGTTATTTTCTTCCACCTGCAAGTGCCAAAACGTGTGAATACTTGATAAAATAATCTGTTAATTTTCTAATCGGTCCAACATCCGGTCCATCTAATTTTTTCAGGTCCGATTTTTCTGGACCGGTGTGACAGCGATCTCGCCCCCCCCGGCGATCTCGCCCCCCCGGGGGGCGAGATCACTAGCGTTTTCGCCCCCCTTTAGCGTTTTCGCCCCCCCCCCCCAAGAGCAGCTGGTTACTACATATTACAGGTGCGCTACCTGGTACTATACTGCACCTGGGGAGTAACGTGTATGGTGTGTTACCTGGTACCTTATGGCACCTTATTACCGTACCGTAAGATGCCTGTCATACCTCGAAAGTCGATACTATATTGTTCGGTGCAAACATGACATTGAAATGAAAAAGACAATTTTTGCAGCTGAGGTGGCATAAAAACAGTGCTACTGCGAACGTATAAATCAACACCGTCTATGGTACGGAATACGTCAGCTATATGTTTTCAATTTGTCACAGTGTTTTCTTTCTTGTGCTGGAAGCATTTCCAAAGCACTAACAAAAACACACGTGAATAATAGTTTCTCATTATAAACACTATCTACGCGCAAGTTGATATAGCTGTTGCTAAATGCTACACAAACACTGGTAAAGTACCAGTCTTAAGAAACACGGGTAAATGCATCAGTTCCTAAATACTAGAAAAAACAGTCATGTTGGAGGTGAAGATATCCCTTGGCCAGGTGCATATACCAAAATGTGCGTTATTCTAATTAATACCTAATATTTGCATAATTAATAAAGACATTACATAGTTCTTTTGTGGTCACTTCATGGTAGAGACTTCATATTGGAGATATATAGGTTGTTTGAGGACAGGTGAATACAATGAAATACATCTTATGTCAAGACTCAGGTATATGCAATAATGGGAATACAAGGGACCCAGCCCTCCTTGTCTGAAACAAGTTCAACTATCTTATTACCATGTAATTACGTTAATATTGATACTATGAATGGATTTATGTATCAAACTCGTGTACTTATATCATTATGAAACTGCATTTTGTGATTTATACCAATCAACTTCTAAAATGTCATGTAAACCCGTTTTTTTGGGGGGGGGGGGGCGAAATCGCTAAAGGGGGGCGAGGTAGGGGGGCGAGATCACTAGCCGGGGAGGACGAGATTGCTAGCGATTTCGCCCCGGGGGGGCGAGATCGCTAGTGATTTCGCCCCCGGGGGGGCGAGATCACGGGGGGGTGAGATCGCTGTCACACCGGTTCAATAAGAAAAACCGGTTTTCTACCGGTACGCTGTACCGATACCCAGCCCTACTTCATACTGAAAACAAATATTTTATCTACGATTGCCTGCCTGATTGCCATGGATCATCAGCTATGTATGCATATGTCGAGCCAAAACGTATGTTTTAATTTTTACAATAGCTATTGTAACACAGTCACAGGATCAAATGCAATTATGAACTTAATTGAAACAGTGAAGCCAACTGAATATTCAATAAAGTACGCCATGAAGAAGACAATAAAAGTCTAATCACTTCCACCGTGCACTTTGCTCTTGCACTCATTACCAATCCCTGCCTCCGTGCAGACTGTGATTTTGCACTCAATCTTCCAACCCCTGCCACCGTCAAACTGTGCATTTGGTATGAGAATACTAGTGTCAAATTAGTTTAAAGTTGATTTCAAATTCTGCGCTTTTCCCTGTCCTGTAGCTCAAGTGTAAACGGTTTTTCTGATTTTGCCATGTTTACACAAGTCGCGTTCATCAGGGCATTTTCCTTCAACTGGAAGTGTTCCATATGAATGCCCACTGGCTGGTACACTCCAAAGCGCTTATCATGATTTATCTTTGCTTTACTGGCACTGTCAGACTGAAGACACTGGTCTTGTAACTGCAGATTTTTGGCCTTTAAAACTTCCACCTCTTTTCTCCAGTCGAAGGGGAGTTTGGAAAGCTTAGACCACAGTGTTTTGTTAAAGTGATCGAACAACATGGCATCCGCCCTGTTCCATTGACGGATTTTTCCCGCCATATCTGCTGTCATGCTACGTATGGATTCATTTTTTCGAGCGTTAATCTTGAAAAACGTGACGTCATTGATGTCCCAGCAAAGCGTGTGTTTCACCAGAACCAAGGACTCTTCGAAATAGTCTGCTATCATCACAACAGAAAAGATTTTCTCGATTCGATCAATGTCAAATTCTATACTCTCGTCCGAGTCCGATTCTGTCCTCATATTCCCAAATTCATACAACATAGGGTTGCGATAACGCTGCACGTCTCTTTTTCCGGACTTGGCGAAGTGAAAAGGCTGTTCGAGAAAGGTCTTTAAAGGTTCAGTAGTGTTAATCCGGAATTGTTTGTCGAATCGCATGTAAGTGAATATCGATTCAAACATGTAGACTGGGTCCCTAATGATGGTAATATATACAGTATCGTCTGGCATAAGTTCTCGAATGTGTTCGTGATGGAACCGCATGTGGTGGCACAGGATATTGTAGGTGGTGTTTTTCTTCGCAAGGTCCTCTTGCAGCACATATGACTTCCGAAATAACCTCGGATAGCCCATTATGTGTCCCCTTGTTGGTAGAGCAAAGGTGAGGTTTCTAGTACTGCCGAATCGCATGATTACGTTTTGTACAGTAGAACTAGCCGTCTTGTGGGTCTTCAAGAAAACAAGGTTTGTTTTTTCGTTGCATGTGTTGGATGTATTGCCAAATCCATCTCGTTCTGGTACTTTCATGGAGCTGATATTCATATCATTGGTTGGCCTTTTCCAGAAACCGTTATGTGTGTGAACCCTTCTTCCCAAGGTTATGCTGGTCTTGCGGTCGTTTGGCTCATCTGTTAGGGCATTGTTGCCCCCATCCCGTGTGTGTTTCTTTACTCGTTGGTTTCGGTCCGTGTTGCCTGAAGCCCGTGTCTCCGTGATCTTGTTAGTGGCATCATACGTCATCTCTGTCTTCAACCTGCATTCATAATGTATAATGTATTTATAATCCCGAAAATAATTTCATCAGGTTGGTAGAATATAAGATATCGATATATGTGAATTCTTGTACACAACAACCAAAATTAAACTTACTTGCTTACGTTTGGGTATCAGACACCTTCCTCAGAGCTTCTGACTGGGGTTCTGCTTCTCGTAGCTATATGTAGCCGATGTAGGTGGCGCTTTTGCGACGAGAAGAAGTCAACCCCAGTGATGAATCGGGACGAGGGGGGATACAGACTTGGACACGTTTGGGATAATCTTCTCGTCGCAAAAGCGCCACCTACATCGGTTACATATAGCGACGACAAGCAGAACTCTAGCAGAACTAAGCAATTAAGTTTAATTTTGGTTGTGTACAAGAATTCTTATATATCCTGTATTTATAATTATAACAAGGCTCTAGCCGAGATTGTGCTTGCAGAATTGCTGAGTCATTGGAAAAATATTGATTTGCATATGGATACGAATTTTCTTTAATACTTAACGACGTATGTACCCAAGATCCGTCCAGAAAGTTATTCTTTTATTTTAGCATGAAAGTTCATCTGTGTTGGTAAATGACATTGTGGAAAAACTAAACTTTACTTAACCAACACTAAGATTAATTGGGACTTACCCCAAATTTTCAGCCGACTCCGTCAGCCTTGTTCACGGAATGGACCCGTCTGCTGTAGCTTCCGGACGTGACGTCAGGGACAAACGACTGCAGCAGAGGGTCGTAGATGCCAGATAACCTGTGTCGCCCCCCGTCTCTGTTTAGTGATGGACGGTGGGCACGAATGTACACAGCCTCCTTTATTCCTCTTGCAAAGAACTCCGGCTCTGAGTCAAGGATTTTGACTTTTTCAAGAGAAACTGAGTGTCCTGGCGACTCAATGTGTATATGTTTGGACACTTCCGAGCCCACAGAACTTGGTCGCTGGTGTTCCAGGAATCTCGTTTTTAATGCGCGCTCTGTTTCTCCGATATACGATTCCTTGCACTGACCTTTGTTTGTATTACCTTGGCAACGTATATGGTAGACTACTCCACATTTGCTCTCCCTAGGTGTTTTGTCTTTCGGTGATACAAGTACATTTCTTAGAGTCTGGGTCGGTTTGAAGCAGGTCTTTATTCCATATTTCCCGAAGGTCCTACGTAGTGCTTCAGAAATACCCTTAGAGTACGGCAAGACCACTAACCCCTTGTTAGGTTTGGAAGAGGTGGTTTTCGTAGTTTGTACTGACTGGGGTGGCTTAGGTGTAGTGGCCTTCTTGATGGCCCAATCGGGGTAACCACACCGTTTTAGGGACTGGATCACGTGATCCTTCTCCTCCTCTTTGTCCTGAGGATCAGTTATAATGGTCTCTGCCCGATGGAACAGGGTGCGAATGACCCCTAGTTTGTGGTCTAGCGGATGGTTGGAAGAAAAGTTCAAGTACTGATCAGTGTGGGTTTTCTTTCTGTAAATTCTGATCTGCAGCGAGCCGTCCTCTTTTATAACTGTAAGAGTGTCCAAAAAAGCTAAGGAGTTGTTCTGCTGTTGTTCAAAAGTGAACTTAATGTCCGGATCTAGGCTGTTCAAATGGTCAGTGAATTCCTCAGCGTACGCTTTCTTAAGTTTAGTATGAGTGTCATCCACATATCTATACCACCATAATGGTGGGTGGGGGGCAGTGCTAAGAGCAACTTGTTCAAGGTGTTCTAGGTAAAGATTGCACACTATAGGGGACACTGGGGACCCCATAGCGGCCCCATGGATTTGCTGGTAGTAAATCCCATCATGAACAAAGTAGGTGCACTTTAAACAAGTGTTCAATAAATCAACAATCTGGGCGGGCTTTAGTTTGGTGCGTTCTGACAAGCTTTTATCTTCTTCTAGTCTTTCTAAAATTACCTTACAAGCTTTGTCAACAGGGACGGATGTAAACAGGGCTGTTACGTCATAAGAACGCAATTCCTCGTCTTTTTCTACTCTCTGATCTTTTATGAGTTCGACGAAGTGTTGTGAGTTCTTTATATGGTGTTGGGATCTGCCTACCAACGGTGACAATATTTCAGCGAGGAATTTAGAACACTTGTATGTAATCGAATTGATGGAACTAATAATGGGTCTCAGTGGCGTTCCTTCCTTATGAACTTTTGGTAAGCCATAGAATTTTGGCGGTACTTCAGTAGTAGGATAGATTTGTCTATACTTAATATTGTTTAAACAATCGTCTTCTTGAATACTTTGTAGCACTGAAATGAGTTCTTTCTTGTACTTGGCTGTGGGGTCTTTCTTACCTAATCTCAAATAAGTTGTGTTATCGTCTAATAGTGTAGCACACTTCTGTTTGTAATCCTGTTTGTTGAGTACTACAGTCAATCGGCCTTTGTCCGCCGGTAGAATTAAGATGTTATCGTCCTTTTTAAGAGACTGAAGTGCCTTGAGTTCGTCCTTTGTCAGATTATTCTCTGTGTTCCTAGGCCTATTTAACAGTGCAGTAACTTCAGCACGTAGCGTGTTGCCCTCCCTCTCTGACAACTTTCTGCAGGCAAGCTCTGTTTGAGTAATGTATTCAACAACCGGAATTTTCTTATCTGTGGTTGCGAAGTTTAGGCCCTTAGCTAGTACCGATAGTTCAGGATCGTTGAGTATCCTATCGGAACAATTCTTTACCCATTTGCTAATACATTCAGAAGCTAGGGATTTAGTTTTGTTATCCTGGTCTTTACGTACAAGTCGCGCGAATTTGTTCTGCTGTCTGCCTTTTGTTACGATGTGTTCGTTCACCTGTGACCTTTGAACTCTGTCCCTGGCTTCTTCCGCTAGCGTCCCCGGAAGTGTCTCAGAGATCGCGGAATTTAACCGATCTTTTTCACTGTGTAAGTTCTCTAATTTTTGTATAGATTGACTTATCCTGACATTAAGTAGACCCAGACTCTAAGAAATGTACTTGTATCACCGAAAGACAAAACACCTAGGGAGAGCAAATGTGGAGTAGTCTACCATATACGTTGCCAAGGTAATACAAACAAAGGTCAGTGCAAGGAATCGTATATCGGAGAAACAGAGCGCGCATTAAAAACGAGATTCCTGGAACACCAGCGACCAAGTTCTGTGGGCTCGGAAGTGTCCAAACATATACACATTGAGTCGCCAGGACACTCAGTTTCTCTTGAAAAAGTCAAAATCCTTGACTCAGAGCCGGAGTTCTTTGCAAGAGGAATAAAGGAGGCTGTGTACATTCGTGCCCACCGTCCATCACTAAACAGAGACGGGGGGCGACACAGGTTATCTGGCATCTACGACCCTCTGCTGCAGTCGTTTGTCCCTGACGTCACGTCCGGAAGCTACAGCAGACGGGTCCATTCCGTGAACAAGGCTGACGGAGTCGGCTGAAAATTTGGGGTAAGTCCCAATTAATCTTAGTGTTGGTTAAGTAAAGTTTAGTTTTTCCACAATTATTCTTTTATTGAAGTTTATTTGCAAGTTCTTGCCCGAGAGCTAATTGCAACATGAAACATACAGAAAAATATAGTAAACATACATAAAATAGAGTATTTTGGTATAGATAACAATGGTGAAAAATGTAGACAAATGACTATTCTATCAATGATATGGACTGCTGAGAGCTACAGTCTACGCATTTGGGGTTTGACTTCTTTTCTGGAAGCAGTGGAAGACGAAGTACCCCACTTTTTCTATGATGACTAAACAACCCATCAATCAAGCAAGCAAGCAATCCTCCATTCAATCAACTCGTCATAAATTTTATACATAATGAAAGAAAAAGGTAACAGAGAACTCAATAAAACTATTTCTCATTTTGTACAGTTAAGAAATAAACATATGCGTACCCATCCTTCCTTACAGTTCCTGTATTATCCCTGGACCAAAACGTTGTGGGTACTAGGTGCTTGCGTGACAGTGTCATCATCAGGAGCACAGCTGCCACGAGCAGCAACACTATATTGTGACGTCGACAACGCATGTTGATCTCAGCAGGTCACTCGGTGGTTATGCTTGATTCCTGTAAGCGACATGTCACAAGTAAACTGTGGTCGCAATAAACTTTATTTCTATCTTATGTTGCGCAAATGACGTCCTAAGTTATGTTTTCTATGCGTGAGAAAGCAGTCTGAAGGAAGAAGTAATTACCGGGCAAAGTGAAGAATCCCGAACAGTAGGAAGGCATTTAATTTCTGAATAAGCGTTTTACACATTCAAGTATGATGAAATATGTGATGCAATCACACAAGAAGGATGATGCGTTTCTTTATATATCACGTGCTTGTCTTTTCTGAACTCTTTTCTTGATTTTTTTTCCTTCGACAAGTGTAAACGAGCATGTTGGAGGGCAAAACTTCAACATTTCACCACTTCATATCTTGGCCTTCCCCACTTTACTCTATATGTCGCAACCTACTGCAGTACCTAAGGAAGACACCAGGCGGCCCATAACAGACCTTCAACTAACCACTTACCAATCATGGCAAACCCATCCAGAAACAACACACTCAATCACACACACACACACACATACACACACAGAGAAACACACACACACATACACACACACACACACACACACACATACAAACACACACACACATATATATAGATGCAAGAGGTACCCCCCCGTTCCATACCAAAAATGCCAAACCACAATCAACAGGTGCAAGTCCAGCTAAAATACATACTAAATCTAGTATAACTGAAACCTACTTACCGTGCCGGGACAAGTCTGGAGAAGAACGTCTATTTCTTAAGTATCACTATTTCTGCAAATTGTTTATTATACCCTACTGGACAAATATCCCAGATGTCCCTCACAATAGGCGAGTATAGACCTGGTGCCAATCTAAATCAGTACGTGTTAGCTTTTATGTTCCTACACATCCGTGTATAGTTCCTGTTCAACATCAACAATAACAACAAATATAGCTGTGTCTGTTAGAATTAAGGGTTAATCACCCGCCCCGAGGTGTATGTGGTGTCATAACGCCTGGTCCTTTGCTATTTTTTTTTTTTTTTTTTTTTTGGCATCCGTCTGTCTCGGAAGACAATGGTAGGCGGACGGGTTTAAGGCGACCCGTCTGCCTGGCCTGCACTTGGGTTTTTAGGTGAAGGAGGGGTGTGCACGTCCTTCTCCACCCTCTCGTCCACTGGCGCACTAGTCCTACAGGGGCAACCGTATGCAACGTGTAAGACGGCCCCAGCAGATGCAGGTTTGTTGTTTGGAGTTTCCGTCTCCTAGGAGGATTTCCGACCAAGGATGCAAGGGGTTCCTCCTACCCCTGACTCATGTGTCATGGCGGGTGCGTCATGCCCGAACATGCCCCTATGGCCTGTCACCACCACAAAGGCCTGTCACTGCCACTAGCCGCAGCTATGTACTCATTTACACCTGAGTTAGGTGAGGAAAGTCGTGTTAAGTGCCTTTCCCAAGGGCACAAGATCGGTGACACGGCAAGCGGATTTGAACCCCGGACCTCTCGGGCCTGAGACCAACGCGCTCCCGATCGTGCCACGCGGTCCCTCCTTTGCTATAACCACCGAATAAAACCGGATATGAGGTGGTTATAGTAAAGGACCAGGCGTTATGACACCATGTGCACCGAGGAACAGGCGGGTCATTAACGTTATTATCATATAGCCTACCCAAACTTGCGAACTTATGACGCATCTATAGATCCTTTGGTACTATACGTTTGAATTCCTTTGTCGAATTTCTGAAAGTTCACATCCTTGGTACATACATTTGTTTACAGATTGCAGTTTGAAACCAAAATTTCCACAGAAAATATTCAAAACATTGCAGTCTTCCGCTTTTTAGAACAACAAAACTCATTATCAGTCACAGCCCTGGACAGCGAAGTTTGTGTTACACAGACTAGGAGAAGCAGTATCCCGAATGGAATACAGTCAAACCTGTATTAGGGGCCACCTCTACAGAGGGGCCACCTGTCCATAGTGGCCACTTTTCGTCGGTACCTTGGGTATTTTATCTACAAGTTGCCACCTCTATACAGAGGCCACCTGTCTAAAGTGGCCAAATTTGTCCGGTCCCTTGAGTGGCCACTATAGACAGGTTTGACTGTAGCCGCGGATTCGGAGAGCCAGTTGTGGGTGACGAACTGGTCCGGTGATGTTACCGTGCATGATACAAGAGGATGCCACATCAAGACAGTCAAGACGAACGGGGAGCCATGGGGCATCGCGTGACAACAGAAACGATCGGGTGATCATCACAGACGTCCGGCAACACTGTGTCATCATTCTCCGCACGTACAGACGGCCGCCATTGGCTACGCTGGGGACTATGGGTAGGGACGACTATCAGTTCGACACGCCGTCCTACGTAGCTGTCAATCTTCTTGGTGACATCATAGTGTCGGATTGTCGGAACCACTGCGTCAAAGTCGTCGATGAACGCGGGCGCTACAGCTGTCACGGTCTTACCATTCAGCTAATCAGTATAATTATGGAATGTTGATGAAGTTCATATGGAAAAGTAAAATTTATATTCTATAAAGTACTAACTAAAGTTAATATTACAAGTCACACCACAATAGTTAATTGACAGAGTCTGCATGCTCTGAACTACATTTTTGGTGGCTGTGAGACCAATATATAATGTCCCCTTGATCACCACACAAATTTTGTAGGGATCAGTAAATGTTTGAGGTCACCAACCCTGTTAGATAATGACAGGTTATATTTTCTGTAAAAAAAAACACCCTCTGATGTTAAAACTGGGCAACCTGGTGATTAACTAATATGGCCAAAGCTTGTCAATGGTGTGAAGGGTATTGAGCAAATTACCATCTTATTCTATAACCCTGGCATAAGCTGCTTATTTCAAGAGCACTTGTAAGTAGGGCGAAATAGCCAAATATTGTATTTCATTGTGTATTGTTTGCTATCATGTTGTAAGGACAAGAGTTAGTTTGCTGGTTGTGTCTGTGCCACAACGCTGAGGTGTGAATCGCGATTTGCATCGGCTGGAAAGTAAGACTTGTGTTATTCCCCAGATGTTAGCGTATTTCACACAGAACTCATAAGAACCATTATCATGTCGTCCATGTGTTATTGTAATTCACACTGAAGCCATAGAACTCGTTAGCAGGTATACATTAGTTCTTCAACCCCTTCATCTCTAAAAACAACAAAGACATCAAAAGGTTTCTTCACTGTTATGATATGTATGGTAAAGGTACTTCCTGGAGTGAACCCGAGACACTCGTCTCGCAGCCAAGTGTCAGAAAAAGATGAATAAATTGAAGGCTTTTTGCTCAGAGAGTTCAGTTGAAACCAGGGTGCGTCCAGGTGCGGCTGTCTTGAGAGCAAAGCCTTTGTGTGAACAGAGAATGTCTCGTGTCCGTGTGGTCATTTCCCTCTAGTGTCGAACTCTTGTAGCAGATTCCCAAAAAGAACCGGGAGTTACCATCTTTACCCCACTTACATCTGGCGACGAGGATGGGATCTGCTGTTATTCAACATCTTAGCAAGAGACGCACGGAGGGAACAGCCACCAGGACCGGGGCCTAGAGGAGGACGGTGAGCGAGAGAGAGAGAGACCGCACGGCGACCGACACCGACCGGCCAACGACGAGACCGAGGTATGTGGATCTGTTGTGGGGAGGGGGCTAGAGAGCACACACATGCACCGTTTAGTTTGACCGCCTGTAGTTATCCTTGTGTTGTTGTTGATGTTGTTAGTGTTGTGAAGTGTTAGGGTGGAGGCAGAAGGTTGTTTTATAATTAGTTGAACGAGGAGGATAGCTCGTGGGTATATATAGCTAATCATGGAAGAAGGAGCACAGGCAGCCGCTAGCGTCATGTATGTGCCGTATGAAAGAAAGTGGCCGAAGTTTTCGGGATCGCCGTCAGGGCAGGTTGTGGAAGAATTTTTGGAAGAGATAGACAGCGCGTTCACCCTTTACAGTACGCCAGAGGCACAGAGGGCAGGGATGATTTATAGGAACTTAGAGGGGCAGGCGAAGAGGGTGATCGCCGTATTGTCAGATGATGACAGGAAGAATTTAGAGAAGGTTAAGGAAGCACTCCAGACAGCCTACGGTGACACAGCCCCAGTGTCGGTGATAATGGGCAGATTCTATGGCAGGGACCAGGGTAGAGAAGAACCAATCAATAAGTATGCACTTAGCCTACAGGAGATACTAAAACGGGCAGAGAGGAGGAGGGGAGGTAGGTTAGTGGATGAGGACGTGGTGCTCAGAGACAGGTTTCTGGATGGGCTGGGCGACCGTGACCTGGAGAGGCAGCTCCGGCAGTACCTCAGGTCTGCCGACCCGGCCAATCCCCGTACGTTTAGTGACATTAGGGAGGAGGCCCTGCAGCTGAGCGGGGAATGGAGCAGTCGAGGGGCCGGGGCACGCCAGAACATGGTCGCCCAAAGTCAAGAGCAGTCCGCCTTAGTTTCCGAAATAGTTAAGCTGAGGGAAGAAACGGGGCGCACAATTGAAGCCCTGCGGAAGGAGCTCCAAGCAGTTCAGCTGGGGCGGGGGTACCAATCGAACCCCAGATATGATAACCGTGGGGAATTTAGAAATGGGCTCCAGACCAATAGCTATGGACAGGGATTTAACAGGGGATGGGACGACCAGGGCCGTCCAATCTGTTACGGGTGTAACGAGCCCGGTCACTTCCAAAGGGACTGTCCTAGCGGTGGGGTACGAGTGTGCCATAGGTGTAAGGAGCCGGGGCACATACAGAGGAACTGCCCCAGAGGCGTTCCAAATAGCTATAACAGGCCAAACTTCAGCATGCAGACTCCCCCAAACTAGATAGGCCCGCGGCTGAGGGACCAGGCTTGCGGGAAGGGTTGTCGTCAACATGCGTGTCCCAGAATTCGAATAGTAGTAGCAATAGTAGTAGTGATGATCTAATGGCTAGGACAATTGGGAGATGCGACATAGTAGAAGTAGATTTTGAAGGTGTGTCCGTCCCTTGTCTGATTGATACGGGCTCACAAGTGACCACGTTGACCTACAATTTTTTCAAAACACATTTCGGGGACAGGGGGGAACGTTTGAAAGACGCGTCCAGCTGGCTGAAATTGACAGGCGCGAACGGGCTGCCAATCAAATTCGTGGGATATTGTGAATTAGATGTAACTTTCAGGGGACGGACACTACCAAAGCGCGGCATAATTGTTGTTGAGGATGGATGTGGAACCGCTCCGGGGATCCTCGGTATGAATGTAATTAATGAATATCACAGTGACAGTGTAGGGCAGTCAACTAGTACTGATACATGTAGTAAAGCCTGGCAGAAAGCCATACGTTCCGCACGTAGACAAGCTAATTTTGCTAGGGAGGATGGTAGAGTAGGGTATGCCAGAGCGTCAGGTCGTCGACAGATCATTGTTCCGGCGGGCCACGAGATGGTAGTGTATGGTAGAGCCCGTCCGAGCCCCGACAATAAGCCGTACCAAGTTCTCGTGGAACCGCCGGACGCAGGTTGTCTGCCGGCTCCGATCCTTGTGGCTAGATGTTACGCTGAGGTACGGGGAGGGCGAGTCCCTATTCGTCTTGCCAATGTAGGTAGGCAGGACGTGCAGATAAGTCAGAAGGCTCGGCTAGGTGTTCTGTACTTAGCAGAATTGCAGACTCAGGGTACCGTAGAATTAGAGGCTACAGGGGAGCAGGAAGTTAGAGTGAATTTTATACAATGTAACGTTAGTGTGAATACTGAGGATGTAGCCGAAGTGCCTCCCCAACCGCATAGAGCTAAGGCAGATGATCCTGACAGTCAGAATGTGTATTCAAAGTTAGATTTAGACGGGGCGGAGTTAACACCTGAGCAGGAAGACAAGTTAGAAGCATTGTTGGAGAAACACGCAGATGTGTTTTCCTCACACAAACAAGACTTTGGATACACAGAAACAATCAAACACAAGATCCGGACAGGTGACGCCCAGCCTATTCGGCAGCCGTATCGTACCATCCCTCCATGTCTCTATAAGGAAGTAAAACAACACGTACAAGATATGCTAGATCAAGATGTGATAAGAGAAAGTTGCAGTCCCTGGGCTTCCCCAGTAGTTTTAGTCAGAAAGAAAGACGGAGATTTGAGGTTTTGCGTTGATTATAGACGGCTAAATGCCAAGACCCATCATGATGCCTTCCCCTTGCCCAGGATAGAAGAGTCCTTATCGGCTCTGCAGGGGGCAGCCATGTTTTCTACCCTGGACTTGGCCAGTGGCTACTGGCAAGTCGCGGTTGATGAAGCTGATAGAGAAAAGACAGCTTTTTCAACACAATTTGGATTGTTTGAGTTTAATAGGCTCCCGTTCGGGTTGTCAGGGGCACCTGCAACTTTCCAACGTCTAATGCAACGTTGCTTGGGGGATCAAAATCTAGAAACACTGCTAATATACCTAGATGATATTATTGTATTTTCATCCAGCTTTGATGATCATTTGGCTAGATTAGACTTAGTATTCACACGTCTCCGTGCACATGGCCTCAAGTTGCGCCCAGATAAGTGTCACCTATTCAAAAGAAGGGTTAAGTATCTGGGACATGTAGTTTCTGAACAAGGGGTGGCCACGGACCCAGAAAAGTGTGCGGCCCTGAGAGATTGGCCGGTTCCTAAGACGGCAAAGCAAGTAAAGTCATTCTTAGGGTTCTGCTCATACTATCGGAGATTCGTGAAAGACTTCGCAAAGATAGCACACCCCTTACAGAAGTTAACAGTAGGTCAGCCAAAGAAGGGTAGAAGACAGGTAACACCTCCGTTCGAATGGTCGGCTGAGTGTCAAGAGTCCTTTGACACCTTGAGAAAACAGCTGATGAGCGCTGATATATTAGCATACCCTGACTTCACACTTCCATTCACCTTGTACGTAGATGCAAGCCATGATGGGCTAGGTGCTGTCTTGTCACAGGAGCAGAAGGGTGTAGAGAAGGTGATAGCGTATGCTAGTAGGGGTCTGAGGCCGACTGAACGTAAGATGGACAACTATAGCTCCTTTAAACTAGAGTTGTTAGGTCTGAAGTGGGCTGTGACAGACAAGTTTAAAGATTATCTATATGGTGCCAAGTGCACAGTGTACACAGATAACAACCCATTAGCACACCTGGGTACAGCACAGCTCGGGGCAGTGGAACAGAGATGGGCGGCTAGACTGGCAAACTTTGACTTCGAGATAAAGTATCGGCCGGGGAAGGCAAATGTGAACGCTGACGTTCTCTCGCGTTTGCCAAGGGAAGTAGTCGCCGCTGTTTGTGAGAATTATGTTGTGCCCCCTAACGAACCCCTGTCCGTCCAGATATGTCAGGTCGTAGGTGCTAGTCCCTTTGATCCTATGCCGACACTCCCAGGAAGCTCCCAGCACGACCTGGCCCAACAACAAAGGGATGACCCGATAATTGATAGAGTCATGCATTATGTAAATAGAGGTAGGAAGCCAGATTGCAGGGAGCGTGCAGGAGAGGAGAGAGATGTAGTTAGAATCCTTGGCCAGTGGGAGAGATTGGAGTTGAAGGAAGGTGTCCTGTATAGGCGGGCGGTGAATCACAAGACCGACCAGGGTGTTAGACAATTAGTTCTTCCCGCTGCGCTAAGGAGAGAGGTATTCTCTCAGGTCCACTCGCGGGCAGGGCATCTAGGAGCTCCACGTGTCCTTGATCTCTTGCGTCAGAGATTCTATTGGCCAGGTATGGAGGGTGACGTAAGTGCGTGGATTCAGTCCTGTGAGAGGTGTTGTTTACGCAAGACGCGCCCTCCCAATAATAAGTCTCCCTTAGTTAGTATCGTTACGAAGGCGCCCTTAGAGTTAGTGGCAGTGGATTATCTGAAGGTTGAGAAAGCCACGAGTGGGCATCAGTATATTCTAGTCATCACAGACCACTTCACCAAGTTCACGGTGGCTGTGCCGACCAGGGATCAGTTGGCAGTAACGACAGCTAAGGCTCTGTGGTCTAAGTTCATAATGCCGTATGGTTTCCCGAGGAGATTACATTCAGACCAGGGTGCGACTTTCTTGTCACAAACCATCCAGAGTCTTTGTGAGTTGTATGGGGCAGCACAAAGCCGGACAACTCCGTATCATCCGTCAGGAAATGGTCAGTGTGAGAGATTCAACAGAACGCTCTTAAATATGTAAGCCACCTTAACGTCAGAGCAGAAGCGCAGGTGGCCCGATTACCTTCCCGAACTCGTGCACTCGTACAATAATACCGCGCACTCGACAACAGGTTATTCACCGTATTACTTGCTGTTTGGTAGACAGGCGCGCCTTCCAATAGATCTGACGCTAGGTATAGATAGTGTAGAGGACTCCGAAACGGAGGAAGTGACTCCTGATGAATGGGTGAATCAACACCACAAGAGGTATCAATATGCGTACGAGCTAGCGGCTAAGAATGCAGAAACTGCGAAGGCAGCGCAGAAGCGGTTGCATGACCGCACAGCTAAAACGGTCCCCTTGTTGCCAGGTGAAAGAGTTCTGGTGAGGAATAAGAAGATAAGGGGTCCGTGTAAACTTAAGGATCAGTGGGAGACAATTCCTCACATTGTAGAGTCTAAGCCGAACGCTGACCTCCCTGTATATGTTGTCACGCCAGAGAGGGGAGGGGGGCGAAGTAGAACATTGCATAGGGACATGTTAACGCCTTGCATGTTTGATCCACGCCCGAGAAACGCCAGGCGGCCACGTGCCGGGCAAAGGGAAGGCGAGGGGCGTGGTATGGTAGAAGTAGAGGAAGCCATAGAGAGTAACGATGAGGGGAGTGAGGAGGACGGGGAGCCGCCCATTGTTCTCGTGCAGCCCCGGCAGCACCTCCTGAAGAGGAAGAAGAAGCCAGGTATCCCGTGAGAGAAAACAGAGGGGTTCCGCCTGTTCGGTACGCTGATGTGTTTAAACAGCGTGCCAGCAATCTTTTCCAAAGTGCATATAGATCTCTTAGAAAGAATGATACAGCAAAATGAGTTTTGAAGTAAGGTAAATGTATTTTCGGACTTTTGAAGTGGGCAGCCATCTTAGGGAAAATAGTTAGCCGGGGGGAGGCAAGTAGTGCGTTTTGCTTGGAAAGCCATACTTCGGCGTTGGGCTCCGGCCCTTCGGTAAATCGCACTGCTCGTAGATTAGACAAGGTGGTTGCCCCTTCCCAAATTAGTCTCTTGTTAAGTTATATAGCGATTATATTTCCAGTTAGTTGCGGTAGTATGATTAGTATTCATAGAGTTGAAGGAGTTCCTGGTCAGGGAGAGTTTATAGTCTGGATTGTGTTGACGTCACAACAGTTTTTTCGTGAGTGTCTCAGTGAAGTTGGTAGGAATATTTTGTGCGAGTATCTGATAGTTATGGCGGTCAGGCTAGGTGTGTGTGTTTGTGTGTTCTCTTCCCCTATTCCTGCACAGGTTCACGAAGGACGTCGACGTTTGGCTGGAGAGGTTAACTACCGCCAGGCCATCCGACCCTACTTGGACGCCGTGTCGCAGTCGCCACCTTAACGGGGACTCCCGCAGCGTACACATCGTCGTCGGGAAACCTTCCACTGGAGGCCGGCGAGATGGAAAGCACCTGGGGAGAGACTGTGTGCAGACGTCTGTGCGCCTTGCAACAACACGGGAGGAGGGAGAGACACCGCGAAGAAACACCGACCTGGGAGGGACCGGACTGGTGGAAGCGGGTGGAAACTGGGAGAGAAGAGAGGAGAATATCAACACCACGACTGACTGAAGGGTGGAAAGCAACTCGAGATTTTGAACTCTGAATTATGATGAACTCTGTGACCACGTTCCGTATTGTCAATGTATTATGTTTCTATATTCTTTGTAGTATTTCTTTACCATTGTTTGACTATCCAGTTGTTTGATCAGGAGTTTAAATATGGAAGTGTTTTTTTATCAGTATGCACATGTCTGCCTCGCCGGGGACGGCTCGATTAAAAATTCATAGGCGGGTGTAAGTAGGGCGAAATAGCCAAATATTGTATTTCATTGTGTATTGTTTGCTATCATGTTGTAAGGACAAGAGTTAGTTTGCTGGTTGTGTCTGTGCCACAACGCTGAGGTGTGAATCGCGATTTGCATCGGCTGGAAAGTAAGACTTGTGTTATTCCCCAGATGTTAGCGTATTTCACACAGAACTCATAAGAACCATTATCATGTCGTCCATGTGTTATTGTAATTCACACTGAAGCCATAGAACTCGTTAGCAGGTATACATTAGTTCTTCAACCCCTTCATCTCTAAAAACAACAAAGACATCAAAAGGTTTCTTCACTGTTATGATATGTATGGTAAAGGTACTTCCTGGAGTGAACCCGAGACACTCGTCTCGCAGCCAAGTGTCAGAAAAAGATGAATAAATTGAAGGCTTTTTGCTCAGAGAGTTCAGTTGAAACCAGGGTGCGTCCAGGTGCGGCTGTCTTGAGAGCAAAGCCTTTGTGTGAACAGAGAATGCCTCGTGTCCGTGTGGTCATTTCCCTCTAGTGTCGAACTCTTGTAGCAGATTCCCAAAAAGAACCGGGAGTTACCATCTTTACCCCACTTACATCTTCTTAGGCATGGAGGATTTTTTTCATCCAGATTGAAATGCCTTAAATAGTCAAGAGCAAAAAAATTGACCAGTAGCTGGGTTTCAGCACGATTGAACAATCCAGACTTGGCCTGTACACTACCAAAAATGATTTTTTTCTCATTTTGCTTACCCCATGGACAATTCTTGTATGAACACAAATATTCTTGCAGGAAGAAAATGTAGAATAAAATTCAAGCAAAACAAGAAACTACAAAAAATTACTAGACAGTTAAGCAAAATCTTCTTATTTTTTCTTATGATACAAAAAAAAAAAAATTATAGAAATTCTTGTTTTTTTCTAACCAGATTCAACTTTTAAGAAATACAATAATTTTTATCTTCCTGGAAGATAAATTTTCTGTGAGGAAGCAAAACAACATAAACAAGAAAAAGCATTTTTGGAAATACAAGAAAAGAAATGTCATTTTTTCTCAAAAACAAAATTTGGTTGCCCCATGGACAAGCACAATTTTCTAAGATTTCTTGGGGACAGAATAATTGTCTTCCTGGAAGTTAAATTTTCTGTGAGGAAGCAAAACAAGATAAAAAAGAAAAAGAATTTTTGGTAGTGATATATACACGTATTGCTTAATATGTTAATCCTATATGGCAACAGTCAGTGATCTTTATTATGCTGATGCATAAGGGAACAGGCCATTAACCACATGCAACATGCATCTCAGCAAAAATGAAATACTGTTATATTTTAATTTTCCAGTCATATTTTGTGAGGGTATGAACAACAGTTACTAGTGACAATAAGTACAACAGACAAGCTGTATTTTGCATTATGTCATACCTGTCAACGCGAAAACGTTCAATACGGGGGTTCCGGACTGGGCCATAACTTCCGTATTACACAGGTTCGAAAGGCGTATCACACAGGCTCCATTCAAATAAATCGAACTGTTTCGAGCGGGCCGTTTGAATACCTGATTCGGACGTTGGAACATGACTGTTGCAACACTTTTTGTTCAAGGGCACCAAATTTGTTCAACTTCTAGCGCATTTTGCATCATAACAGGGGTTTTCTCAGGTGGGTATGACATAAATGAAATACAACATGGTGCATTCCGCATCACCCTCGGTCTCAGCCCTCCCGCGGGTCGGATCACCCTCCGGCCTTCGGGCGATATGACCCGCGGTCGGGCTGGCACCTCGGGTTATACGGAATACACCGCGGCCGTGTTGTATTCTATATTTACTGTAATGTAGAGATACATTTGTGCCATGGACATAAGTACAGTAATCTGCCTAATTCATCTCTTGTATTAAATGCCTTTTTATTTAGCACACCATACTCTTGATGAGGCCGACAAATAAGCCAAACTTTGAAGCGATTATTAATACATACATTTTAAAATCCTTCACTACAAATGATGTCAAATACATGTAATTAACAACATAATGATCATATTCTGTAACAATGGCATTTGTATCACATAATGTTATTTCTTAAATAATTTTAACCAAACATTACTGGAATCTACATAATTTTGTGATTTCTTCTGGATGACATCCTTTGAAGAAGCTAGCCTTAAAATAAGTATCAATGTTTCCAAGCAGATCTTACAGTGCATCGATGTAGGTTAGACATCCAGGTAATAAGATACACCAAAAAGTAGTTACTCAAGCAACTGGATATGGTTTTGGAAACGGTCAGACGTTTCGGATAGAATCCACTATCCTTCGTCAGTGACACTGAAATGATCTGGAAGAAACAGGTCTTTTATACTCTAACTATGAATGAAGACAATTTCAGATGTCCAATAGGAAACATTGTTAGAAAATTCAGACAGAAGACAATTTGGATTCCAAAGAAAACAAAGGCAAAATCAAGCTGAACAGTGAAGACAATTTGGATTTCAAAGGATAGCAAGGCTAAGACACAGTTCATTCATATGAGAGTATAAAAGACCTGTTTCTTCCAGATCACTTCAGTGTCACTGACAAAGGATAGTGGATTCTATCCGAAACGTCTGACTGTTTCCAAAACCATATCCAGTTGCTTGAGTAACTACTTTTTGGAGATCTTGGCCAAGACTGTGTTGGAGGGCAATGTCTCGGCTGGCAATTACGATTTTGCAATTGCCACCATAACAATTCTGATGGAGATATAAGATAAGGCCACACCAGTTTTATTTCTTGTTTCTCGGATTTCCCGACCCAATCTTTTTCCGATTTGAAAAAAAAAAAATTCAAATTGAAAGCCACACCTCTTGTTGACAAAATTTCACTGCCTCTCAATTCTCAAATTAAGTATGGGCCTCAAATTCCAGTATCTGTACGTGCCGTTTTGGCTATTTTGGATGGTACGTTTATAATTTTTCTTCAAACTTTGGACTTTGCTACCAGGGACCCCCTGACTTAACTGTAACTTGAGTAAGCCCCTCGATCACTCCTACCCCTTAATTTTTGCAAAAGTTTTTTTTATGATTTTTTTCCCCAACCGACCGACTCAATTTTTTTCTGAAAATCCCAGATACAGCAAATAAAATTGGTGTGGCATTAAAGGCAACCTAAGCAATATCACATTGCTAAAAGTGGAAATATTAAGGCAGTCTGTATAATATTGACATCTAATGCACTATTTTAGCACATTTACATCATTATTTCATAAATTGAGCCATTAAAAACAGCGCGGGAATGAGTTGCACAGGGATTCCAGATCAAGTCCTTATTTTTGGGGGGTACAATAATAAGGAATATCCTCGTGCAACTTGTCTCTGGGCTGTTTTTAACCGCTCAAAGTATCAAATTATGATGTAAATGTGAGAATACAGTGCAGTAGATGTCAATATCATGCAGATTGCCTTATTCAGAATATTTCCACTTTGATGCTGTAATATTGTTTAGGTTGCCTTTAATGTGGTCATCAGATTAGCAATCATTATTGAAGATGAATTTTGTGATGTTGAATGATGCAGACACCCTAGGACCCCCTGTAGGTGGAGTATCCAAACGGATTCAGGAGTAGGGGCACGTGGTAGTGTTGGTTGGGGTCCTGCACCTCAAACACAATCTGAAAAGGGATGGAAAGGGAAAAGTGTGTTCCTGATTTAGTACATTTCAAATATATCACATTTATTTTCTGAGGATCAAACAAAAGGAATATTGCTTACAGGGCCTTGTCTTCTTAAATACACATCACACTCACACTTGTAAGAATAAAGAAAATAACAAGAAACAATTATCTACTTCAAATATTCATGACAAAAACTGATGACCAAATTCCACTAAAAAAAAAAAATTAAATGTATCTAGTTGGCACAATATAGCTTAGCTAAGGTGAGCGACAACATTTGCAATGTGTTGGGCACACATCTTACAAAATGGTTCAAAATTAAACAATCATGCAGTGTCATATTCTTACTAGCTTGTTTGTATGCTCAATCAAAAATGTCTTAACTGACCCCAAATAGAAGATCAACATCAAGATAAATCTTTATTGAAGCAGTATGCATTAAGCTACTGTGGTATACGGGGTGGTCATATTTGTACATTGTACAATTTTTATGATGTGGAATTCTCCAACTGCCAACAAGAATCTAATCATAAGACAGCCTTTTTCATAACGAGACAGGGCCACACCAATTTAATTTCTTGGTTCACGGATTCGCTCGCTCCTATTTTTGGGGGAAAAAAATAAAAATAAAAATTACCACTCAGCAAATTTTCACCATTAATGAAACCATTCACCAACTTTCTAGTGTAGCAAATTGGCCTTTATATCATAAGCTCCTTAAAGTATGGGTACAGGTGCTGTTACTGTACAAAAATAGTGTTTTTGTACTTTTTTCAAGCTGATAACTTTTTTTCTTTGTGTTTTGGATTAGTCGTTACCTTTACCCCAACCATTTTACAATTTTTATTTTTATTTTTATTTTGCCCTCTCGCTCCATATTTTTTATGAAAAAATCCGTGAACCAAGAAATTAAATTGGTGTGGCCCAGTGTAGTGCAGTGTATATGGGTCAAAGACCTTGTCTGTTTATACATTGATGAATTTAAAAAATGCAGTCGTTTGTGGTCGTTTGTGGTGTTTCTGGGTCGTTTGTGGTCGTTTGTGGTGTTTTAAGGCACACCCCTCCACCCACAGAAACACAAGGACCTGCCAGCCCCTGACTATGGAAAAGGGATAATACACACAGGAGAAATCTCCTCTTTTGCTGCTGGGTGTGTTTCTCCAATGTTTCCCCTGAGTTATGACTTTTGAACTGAGTTTTGGAACCCCATACTTACATCCACGTAGGGATAGAAGTACTGCCTGATGCCATTCTTGTTGAAATACGTTGCTGTGTCAAAGGTTATCTTGTAGACTCCTGCCTCCAGGGTGTTCAGCAGATTGTTACACCGACCATCCGAGTTGGTTTGTCTGCATCAAAGAAGATTATGTCAGTAAATGTCTGTCAGACTGGTTTATTAATTTTGCATTTGAGACATCCCTGACGTGTCAGAACATATAGTGGTGTTGCAGCATAGCGCTGTAACTTTAGCAGTAACATAAGATACAAAATAAGAATACAACATGGTGTATTCAGCATCACCCAAGGTATTGGCCCAACAGTAAGAAGGAATGCTGAGGGGTCATCTGTTCCGTGGAAGGGCTGGGACTGAGGGTGATGCAGAATATACACCGATGTGTTGTGTTTTATTTACATTATACCCACCGAAGAAAACACACCTTTCAATGCCAAATGTGCCAGAATTTGAGAAAATTTAGTGTCCTTGAGCACAAAATTGCGATTCCAAAGTCCTAATCCTGTTTTAGCATTATTGCACTCGGTATGCGCAGATGTGTTCAATTTTATTGGAAGCCTGTGTGATACATGTAGATATAGAACCATAATGCGATATGGAAAGTTATCACCTAATCCAGAACACCCGTATCAAATGTCTTGGCCCAGGTATGACATAATACTGCATACAATATCCGGCATCTTTTTCTGAGTGTTCTGGGCCCTCTTGGAAATTACCTTTTATATGTTGTAGGAGCAACCCTGAACAGTTGACTTCAGATGAAAAATTAGGTGAATAGACAAATGTCTTTACCCTGAGGAAACCTGGCTCCACTCTTCGCCGAGCCGCTCGCCTGTACGGTACAGTTTGATGGGCACCTCAGCGGCAGGTCTGCCCAGCGACGTGTCCAGCACATGGGTGGTGAGCGGGCTGGTGCGGTTAGCTGTCATTGCGAGGGGGCTGGGGCTTATAGCTTGGGACTGAAACAAATAGCAAGCAAATCATAAACTTTTTGTGTGAACTATGTAGTACTATGTTCAGTAACACAAAAATTTTGTCTCTCTCAGAAAAGTGGCTGGTACAGTTAGCTGACATGCATGGTGAGGGGGCTTGGACTTATAGCTGGGGACTGAAACAAACAGAAAGCAAACGATAAAATATTTGCGTGAACTATGTGCGTACAGTATCACAAAAATTTTCTCTCAGAAAAGTGACTGGTGCGGTTAGCTGTCATCGCGAGGGGGCTGGGGCTTATAGCTGGAGACTGAAACAAACAACAAGCATACGATGAACTTTTGTGTGAGCTATGTAGTACGTACAGTAACACAAACATTTTGTCTGAGAAAGCTGGTTAAAGGTTAGCTGCCATGGAAAGGGTCTTAGACTTAAATATATAGCTGGGGACTGAAATAAACAAAGCAAACGATAAAATTTTGTGTGAACTACATTAGTACTGTACATTTTGTATGTATGTACAGAAGGGCAGAACAGTCACTTTTGGTATGATCCACTGTCACTGATGTAACCGTTACATCCTCCAGATACGTAGCACATCTTGATGAATACTTCAATGTTTAAAGATTGAATCTGTGTTAAATTTGTTATTAACAGGTGCCTCCAACACTTAATTTAATACTGGACAGAGTATATACAAGTATAATAACGTTACATATATGTCGGGCTTAGAGTTTAATTAGGCAAGGGGGTTAAAGCAGGCAGACAATTGCAAGAGCTAGCAAACATTTTCGCCTTGGTTTCGAGGTCATAACAAAGCAGCCACAGCAAAAACCAGAAACATAGATTTTTAAACCACCACAAGCATTTCTACATTCACATTACATCACCTAGATTAGAACTAACAATATTGCTGTGGAGAGAATTCTTGCACCGTAACTCTTTAACTTTGAAATGATTCTGTTGTAACAGCTTGAAAACACTTAGTTCGTATTAAACCAACAAACCAATTCCTTACCAGTCACAGCAATTGTACCAAAATCGGGATCTTTAATGTTTGGTAGGTTAGTTTAAGGCAGTTTAACACTTTCATGTACCAGTCTACTACATGTAGCTATGACCCCATTCGGAATCGTGGGAGGGGAAACAGGATTTGCCTCATCCAAATAAAGACCAAGAAGGGCCCTTATTGGTAATTCTGGTTACTGCTACTTCAACCTCTTTCACATAGTTGCTTCTACGTGATCATGAGAAAAGGGGTCTAAAAATAGATTTCCAAAAGTTTTGTTACTCTAAACATTGTACGAATTTTTATACAATGCCCTGTGAAGAATATAGGGACATTAGAGGATAAAAATTAGCCAAATTTTACTATGCATTTATCTTTGTATATGCATGAAGGGATTAGTGAGGACTACAGCTCTGGCTAACATTCACAGACTGAAGTACACACTGAAGTGTTCATTCAGTGTTAAGCACTGGCTAAAGCAGATTACATAATCCCTTTCCAAACCCTTGTAGAATATTTTCTTTTGCTTTGTTTTTTTTTTCATTAACATCTAGGTTGTGAGACACGTTTCTTCCACTGAACGGTTTGTGAGATAACACAACTTGCCAGTTGCTTTGCGTAAAAACAATTATCATACTTTTAGTTTTAATGTGCATTTTCCTTTATCACACAGGTTACTGCAGGTCATGCCCCAGATAAGTCAGAATTAAAACACTTTAGAAGATGCCGAACCGTCAGTGGCGCCACGAGAGGCAGGGTCATTTTGTGTCTGAACCACTGACCCAGAAGAAAAATACGATAATGTACTTACATGAAGTAGTGGATTAATTACCAAAAATCAATGAAAGGTTGCCACCCTATTATTACTGTGGTATGTAAAAAACAACTTTGAGTCTCCCAATTACTATTCCCCTGAAATAAGTAGCAGTAACTTCTTACAAGTTCAACCTGAACAATGCAAAGACTATGACTAAAGACTACATATGTAGCTGAAATGTTTTCTTCATAAACTGCCCCCCCAAAAAATTTAAGGACTAATTTTCTTTCAATTCATAAAACTACACTCCCCTCTCCATAAAAAGTTGTACAAATTATAATGTTATTAAAGGGTAACAGTTTGGGATTTTACATCATCATCATTGGTCGGCTGCAGCAGGATTTTCACAATTCTTTGCAATATGCCGGTCGTTTTGCTACGATTATTAAAGCATATTGCAATCCTGGTTTCTACTGCATACGAATTGAAGAAGAAACTACCAGTACTTAAAACCATGCAATACTAATCAAATATTTACATCTAAGTTAACAACATATTACAGCCCACCTTTCTTTGTCTGTGCTTCTTTTTTCCAATCAGTTTAAATAAAAGGTTGATGCGAAACGGTCTCCTCTGTACAGATCCACTCCTTGTGCTACTGTCTCTAACATAAGACCTTTCCTCCGTCATCTCATAACACCCTCAATGAAGCAAGGTGTACACAACATTGTTTTCTGGCAGTAACAGCACAGCAGTTTGCTTTGATGGACTTTAGCTAAATGTTATAAGAATACTTGACCTGCTGAAGTGTACAGGATGCATTTAAGGGGTCAATAACCAGGGCTGACGGGGTCATGTGGGGTTACATAATCTGAGTTTGTGTCCAGCTGAACCATTACTAGAGACTGAGTTTGTTCAACTTTCGTATTATAGCTCTAGAGTCTCTTCTGTCCTCTCCACAAATATTTGCGGAGAGGACAGAAGTCATGCATAAACTTTAGGCACCAATTAATAGGACATTGGATTCTTTAAGTGACAGTGTTATAGCTCCCAAGTGTAGAAGAGACTTGGGAGCTATAACACTGTCACTTAAAGAATCCAATGTCCTATTAATTGGTGCCTGAAGTTTATGGTCGCAGTTCAATCCCACCAAGGCACTGAGTCTAATATATTTATTTTAGAGAAATCCACTTTTATTGGATTAGGTAGGTACATGTACATAGTCATATTATTCTAGTCAACTTATATTAATGAAATAGAATACCTTTGCACCACTTACAAGATTATCCTCATTATCATGCATGGTTAGGGTTGTAAGGGTTAACTTAAGGTTGACAGATAATCAGATACATGTTTTATTCACAAGGACCATCCTGTCAATAGTAAAAAAAATCTTATCGACAGAAATGTCCTGTCAATAGTGGCAAATTCATACGGAACATCCTGTCAATAGTGGAAAAATCTTATGTATTGTTGTAGTTTAATTGACACCCTTAAATATTCAAGTACAAAGAAATTCTTATTGACAGGAATATCTGTCAACAGTGCAAAATAGTCCTATTGACTGGATCATCCTATTAGTTAAGCCTTGGCCTTTTGCTATATATCCTCGATACACAGACTTATCATCAACTTTGTTTCTACTATCAAAACTTTGTTCCAACTATCAAAACAGCTCTTAACTTACCTCTGCGTGTGTCAAGTGACTTCCAATGACGGACAGTCGAGAACTGTACATGTGTGTGAACGATACAAAACGTTACGGTTCGTCAATTCACGGAAAATAAGAAGAACGTAACGTGTAAACAGCATAAGAAGTTTAGTTCCGGTTGTCTCAGACATATGGTGTGGTCAAAGGTCACTCTCGAAGCAGAAGTCAGGCCTACCCGGTTTTTGACGTCTTTTTTTGTCGTTTTTATCGGACTTTCTATTTCTGCTAGGTTTCGATTTTACCAAAAAGGTTGATGTACAAAAAGAAAACCTGGCGAAATACAGAGCTCGCTAAAAACGCCTAAAAATACGTCAAAATCCAGCCAGTACCTAATTTCTGCTTGAAGAAAAGTCAAAGGTCATTTAAAGCAAGATGGCGGCGCCCGTGGACCAGGAAAGTTGCGGCGTGAAAACAAAACTGACCAAGTCGGCAAGGAAGGCTCACAAGAAGCAGAACAAGGCGCGACAGACTTTATTAAGACACGAAGGCATCAATACGAGCAGGGAAGTCACCAAGGTAGGTTTGATGACATTTTCTGGCGAGCACACGGTCTCTCAAAATCTCTGGACTTGGCTCGGACATCGACCGGAGTCTACTACGGTAGTCACCCCTTGCGTTTCGAATTCGTTCGTGGATATATGAAATAAAATTTGTGGTATGATTCACAAGGCCGCACGGCTCGTCGATGTTGGTCACCTATCCCAAAAGAAGAAGAAGATCAGGCCGCATGTGCGGCGACAGGAATTCTAATCTAGTTGTCAAAGGTAAAGGCTCCGAAACAAAAACAGTCATGTCTCGACCATAATTTGTTTCGATTTGCACATTACAATGTCCAGACAGGTTTTGTTTTCTTTTTCAGGTCCTTAACCCTTATATTACCTCGAATTCCTGTTGCTGCATAGCAGCGTTCTGACCTTTGTGAAAGGGTTTATTCAACAGAACTCCAACTACACCAAGCAACAACTTGGTGCAAAAGAATTTACCCAAGCAGCAGAGAGCCCACACGGTCTGTCCCAAAGAAACCTCAGCCAAAGATAGCTGATTGGCCTCACAACAATAAGAATGGATACCATATGTTATCTGAAAGGTCTCAGACCATTTCTAAAACTTATCCAGTTGCTTGGGTAACTTCTGTATTAAGTATCTCATTATCTTCATCAATGCATCACATATGTCTTCACACCTTTCACAAAATTATGCAGACTCAACCATGTACTATTTTTGTGTCATCCTAGCACCTGGTCGTGGCCAATGCAGGGTTGAGTAACGGGGTTCACCGAGAGGAGCTGTGGAGACTGTTTGAGCCCCATGGCGACCTACAAGACGTTGTCATGGTTACGGGGAAACCGTACGCTTTTGTTTCCTACAACGACAATCAGTCCGCTGCTGCAGCATACACTGTCTTCAACGGGAGGATGCTGAAAAGTCCAGAAGAGCTGCAGCAACCTAACGTCACTTTTTACCTGAACTATATTGATGAAGGTGGGCATATACCTACTAGTAAATATAGAATACAACACGGTGTATTCCGTATCACCCCAGGTATCAGGCAGACCGCGGGTCGGATCGCACAAAGGCCGGAGGGTGATCCGACCCACATGTGCAGGAGGGCTGGGACCGAGGGTGATGCGGAATACACTGTGTTGTATTTTATTTATGTCATACCCACCTGAAAAAACCCATGTTTTAATGCGAAATGCGCCAGAAGTTGAACAAATTTGGTGCCCTCGAACTGTTCCTACGGCCAAATCAGGTATTCGAATTGCCAATCGAGCCGTATTCGGCCCGCTCTAAACAGTTCGATTCACTCGAATGGAGCCTGTGTGATACGCCTTTCGAACCTGTGCGATACGGAAGCGTACAGCCCGGTCCACCCGTATCGAACGTTTTCGCTTCACAGGTATGACATAAGTCACCATACATGGAGTAAAAATCCTGCAATAGCATCTAATGAATTGCCATGATAGATCCTAACTGTCAATCACGAATAACAGTTAAACCAATGAGAGAATGACTGGCATGTCTGTCAAATACATTTACTATGTTTCTACTTTGCATTTGTACCTTTTGACAGAGGTTATTGGATCGGTCTATTCGTTAGTATTACTGTACCCCCACTGCTTTGCCACTTGTAATCCTCTTTGGCCCTACCAAAAAAAAAACAGATTCTGTTTTGCCTGTCATTCCTCTTTGCACCTTGGCTTATATAGCATGGGTACCAGTAGTTCTCTGCTACCGGTCTGAGGAAGTGCTAAGCAGAGAAAGCAGGGTGTACCATTTAAAAACAATTTAAGAAAATCTTTGATATGACTTTGAGGGGTTCAAACACAGAACGTAATCTCCAAGCAGATCCTACAATTATGGCATAAGATAGTACCAAACTGGCCAAAGAGTGTAGTCAGCCAAGAGGTGTGCATTTCCCTGGTAGCGAAACACACTCCTAAGCCGGCTTCACTCAGCTTGTACTATCTTATGCTACCATAGGATCAGCTTGGAGATTAAGGCGAACACTCTACTCACTTTGCAATGCGCCTGTACTGATTTTGTACCCTCTTTACTCAGTCCCTTCCCAGAGAGTGACAGGGCTGGACCTGCCCCCAGGGTTGCGGTTAGTGGAAGATTTTGTCAGTCCTGCCTGCGCGGACAGACTGCTGGAGGGGCTGGGATGGAGCAACGAGCAACAAGAACACATGGATGGTGAGTGTTCGTTAAAAAAGCTAAAATCCTTCCCACAATTTCCGCAAAAGAAAAAGATCCAAAGCTACATGGAGGAGAACAGTGTCAGATAGGAACTGGTAAAAAATTGTTCTTGTTGTTGGACAGACCCGAGAAAAACGAACCTGAAAAAAATCAGGGGACTAAATTTTGGACCAAGTAAAAAATGACCAGATTATATCAAAAGGGGTTTGCACACTTTGGTGCTTACTGTTTCAAGAAAAGTAGAGTAGAGTTTATAGTCACTTCTACCAAGTTTCTACAGTAAACTTAGGAGAGTTTACATGAAGGAAGGGTTTTAAATACTATGCCAAATAAAGTCCTTTTAAAAAAACTGTACCTTTGTTTCGAGTATCCCCCATTCACAAGTTTTCACAAACAATTAGATCCAGGTTCAGGTCCGGACCTGATTCTCTTGACCTGTACCTGAATTTTTCTATACTGGCACTCACCCCTAGGCACAACCTCAGAGTCTGCAAAAAGAAAAATGTCTGAATGGCATTCGATTTGCGCTCCTAGCATTCCTGCCCATTTGATCCCCCTTTTTCCATTTAAAGTCATTTGTTCATTTAGCATGCTGTTTGCAAAAATTCGACATGAACGGGCACAGGTATTCACAATCAAACTGTGCAACAAGCTTAAATGTTGCCATTTTTCAAGAATTGCAAAATCGCACCACTGTTGCAACATGTCCATTACATCGGGATTGACCTATCTAGCTGGGTCAGGAATGGTACATTTATAATAATGTATGTACGGGTTTCTTTCTCGTCTAAAACCTTTTGCGTGATGCCAGTTTTCATCCCAGACCCAGAACGAAGGAAAAAAGTCATGGTCTTATGTCTCTCTATAGGGATAAAGAAGATAAGTATACTAAATACACCTTCCAGTGTATAGGGGTTGTGCCCATCTCCATTTCTACATGTACCACCCTTGGGCCACACAGATCGCTAGCAAGGGGCTAGTCCACTGGTAGTGGAATGTACTCATCAACTTTTTAAACAAAGTGTTTTCTGTTTTCAGCTGAACAAGCTTTGAAGCACAGAAGAGTCAAACACTTTGGCTACGAGTTTCGGTATGATAACAACAATGTGGACAAGGACAAGCCTCTCCCGGGCGGCCTTCCTGATTGGTGCAGCCAGGTGATTGACAGGATGATGTCAGAGGGACACATCAAACACAGGCCTGATCAGATTACAGTCAACCAATACCAGCCTGGGCAGGGTAGGTCAACTACTTAAAACTTTAGGCAGGGCTCGAAATATGTTCTTTCTGCATACCTACACTGGTACAGGTGACATTGAAAATTACCTGCACCAGGCAAATTTTACCTGCACCACTCTGAATTTAGGAAGTATGGATTATACAAAAATTGTTTAGTAGTCATTGCTATTTTTTCTTTTATAGGTGGTAACACTAACAGTCAATTGCAATGCAGCTTATAACAATCCATATACACCTACATCATAGGACATTTATGTATAAAACCGAGTACCTGGACCAGTGTAGGTTAGGTGCAGGTAGACACCAAGAATACCTGCACAGCTCCAATTTTACCTGCACTAACCTGCATATGCAGGTGGTAATTTTGAGCCCTGTTTATGTCATGTTTAAGCTTCTAGCTGCTGCAATTGTAAGATTGTAAGATTGCAGCACCAAGAGTTAATGGTCCTCAAGTTTGTTTACACACTCCTTGGCCACCTTCACTCCTTTGTCACTTTAATACTGTCCAGGGCTTGAAATTCATTTGGGGATAAGGTGCACCCGACCTAGAAAACTGGGTGCACCAAACATTTTGGGGGCACCACATAAAATACAGTAGAATATCATAATAACTTAATTGCAAACCTACTAAATTAGTAATTTGAACGGAGCCCTTCAGAGCTCGGAACAGGGATACTTGCTTTGACATTTTCACGCTGTTTCTGAAATCCAGGAATTGTAACGCTTAATTTTGCCAACCCAGAGATCGTAACAATGTGGTCACAAAGATCAGTGAGGTTAAGAAAATACGTAAATTTAACATGATCTCGCCCCAGTAGTTATCATAGGAAGTACCAAGAAACTCATGAAACAAATGATGTCATGTTTTGAACATATGACAGTCAGTATTCTCATGTCCAGAGTTACCTGTGGAACCCGGAAGTCGGTTAGTGTGTGGCACTCTATGTTGGCTTGGCACACGCACAGTTTTGGAGCTTTGAAACCATCGATGAAAACAAATTCTTAAACAAGCACTTATGACTGACATTTATTATCTTTCTAACACTCACTCACTCACTCACTCACTCACTCACTCACTCACTATCCATTGTTTGATTATACTGCTGCTGGAGTCCCTGCATGACGCAGGGGTGGGCAGCAGTCGGACAGTCTTCACACCACGCCTCCATGTGGTTCTGTCCTGTGGGTTGACCCCTGTGAGACTGCACATCTTTCTAACACATCATTACTAAAGTTAAAGTTTGCCCATGCATCTACAGACGCGTAGGGTGGCGCCCATCCCCACTTCGAAGCCCTTGGGCCACACATGTGCAAGTCACTACAGCAGGGGGCTGGTCCGCTGGTAATATGTGTGTTTAACTTCCATACTCTTCCTCATTAGTGCTGAGTGTTAAGCAGAGAAAGCAGTATGTACCATTTTTAGAGTCTTTGGTATGACTCGACCGGGGATCGAACTCACGACCTACCGAATGCAAGGCGAACACTCTACCCACTAGGCCATTGCACCGGTGCATCATGACTAAGAGGTCAAGAATATGGTGTTTACTAGTATACTGACATCTTTACTATTATATAAGCCTATGAAAATATTTGGGTGCACCCACAGAAAAAAAATTGGGTGCACAGCTCCAATTTTGGGTAAACCTGTTTGCACAAACACTTAGTACACCTGCTAGTGTTGATTTCAGTGGGGTAAAATAATGTAAGGCACAAATTAACAAACCATCAAACAAACTAGCAGTGAAGTATATATAAAACATGGACAACAACAATAACACTTGATAACACAACTTCACAAGATCATCTAGATCTCTTTTCACCAATGTAATACTGGACTCATAGGAGAGTAGTATAGAAAGAAAGAACAAAGAAGAAGAAGGGCAAAGAATTTTTGACATGAAGATAAAATCAAGAGGTTTCAAACCTGTACCTGATGATACTGTCCATAAGTTGAAGCTGTATGCTTGACTGTCAGGCCCACTGCAAGTCCTGTACCAACCATCAGCAGGACCACTACAACAACCACAACCACCAGTCTGCTTCGGGACAGGTGTACACCACTGCTTTGTGCTGCTACCATCTCAAAACTGAAAGCCAAATGTAACTTCTTCGGTGAAATGGGTGAAGACAACTCAAAGGACTTGTCAATAGCAGAACAAATGGGCAGCTCCAACTGTTTATTTTCAAACCCCAACCCTGGGTGCTATCAACCAATCAGGATTGGGCATGGTGACTCCATTAAAGAGAGCAAATGACTGGATGTCATCATGTCACAGCAAGTCAAAAGAATGAGCCAGTGCTATGTTGACAGTTTAAATTGTAACCACTCCAAGGTAAACACAGCTTTGGTCATTTTGACATCCAGTGATTTTGTGTTCTCCCCTGGAGTAGGAGTCACCCTGCCCAGTCATTAGCTTGGCTTTAGGTTGTTCCTACTATCCTTCCTTCTGTCCAAACAATTCACCACATTCATCCAAAAACTTCATGACATGAGATTGGTCTTTGTAACTAAAAAAGACAACAAAAATTAACACCATCAACTCCAAAACAATGCACTGGTGCAGGTAACACTGAAAATTACCTGCACCAGACAAATTTTACCTGCACCACTCTGAATTTTGGAAGCATAAATCATATTTAAATTGTTCAGGAACCATTGCTATTTTTTCTTTTATACTTAATAAGTGGTAACAGTCAATGCAGCTAATAACAATCCACATACACCTACATCATACTTCATACTATATTTATGTCTAAAACCCACTACATGGGCCAGTGCAGGTTAGGTGCAGATAGACACCAGAAATACCTGCACAGCTCCAATTTTACCTGCACTAACCTGCATAAAATTATGCAGGTGGTATTTTGAGCTCTGATGTAAATACATGTAAATGGTGTTGCATTCTTCAAGATGAATCATTATATCAAATATATCTCTTTCGTCATTATGTGTAGTCTCAGGGATACTGGGCAAATGGGCATGCCACATTCTTCAAGATGAATCATTAACAAATTTATCTCTTTCGTGATTATGTGCTGTTTGGGGCAGCTGGTTTGGGGTACCCGAAACGAGGAATAGCACGACGTGAAGTTCCTCAAAACACGTCATTCCACACGAAACGTACTATTACTCAGACGCCGCTATCTTTGCACGCGTGCGGACTTTGTACCGCGTGAGTAACCGCACGCGTGTAAAGATAGCGTCGCTTGAAGAATAGCACGTTTCGTGCCGATTGACGAGTTTTGAGCAACTTCACGCAAACTCCGAACGCGTGCATTACCTCGCCCCGTGCTGACTTCGCACGCTTGTGAGCAGAACGGACACGCATTTTCGTGGGCGCAAAAGCGACGGGCATAGCGGCGGACATTGCGACAAGCGCGCGCCGAGGTACCGGAATCAGGTCATTTCGCCGCCATACATTTTCGCCGTCTGTGTGGATGTTTCGCCGTCTTGTGAGGCGGCTCGCCGTCAGTGTTTGTGTAGCCCCAATTTTTGTTGGTTCTGAGATAAGTTGTGTAACTATAGTATATTTATATGTGCTACTTAGTGTAATATGCATGTTCTGTAGTAATCTTCTTTCAATTTTGACGAATTTTGCAGACTTTCAAGCCGACAGATTTGCCGGCGGCGGCGGGGACGCTAGCGATTTCCCCCGCCGTATCGCACCGTCGGATGAAGAGTCAAGTTGAAGATTACGGCGACTTCTTGCGTCAAATACGCTTACTATCACCTTTGATTGTGTTTTCAGTCGCAAATAACGTTATATGTAATATGCTGTTGATCGGTCGGCATTTGGAACAAACATGGCCGCCATTTGTTTGTGAGACAACTGATGCTATACCATCATGCTTTGCGAGACATTCCCAAGCAGAAGTAGTAGTAATTAATAAAAAGAAAAGACAACGTGACCTCAAAGCAACCCGAGTTGGCACACAATCCACGTACACAAGAAGCGGGAAGCGGTGGCGTAAAGCGGGCCGCTTTGATACGATGAGTGACTTGTCGCGAACGTCTGACTTTAAATGCATACATTTCCTTTAAAAAACAGGAGTTTACAGCGGTAGATTGGAACACCTGCCTCTATTTTGCAAACAACGCACCATGCTTTGCAAGGTCGGACGTACAATTCCTCATTATAACCGAAAGTCGCACGACGTGCGTTTCCTCATTTACAGAGCCCAAGATTTGCACAGCGTAAACTACATATTTTGTGTAAACAAACATTTTTAACTCTGCGATACCAAGCTAGTAGTAGATGATTACTTATTTACAAATAACTTACGGCGAAAACTGATGATCTAGTTTGGTACTTTGGAGGAGCGAGTAGTAAACTTACAAACGATATCCTCTGCCGACACTTACCATAATTTTTCTACTATATCTAACCCATTTATTTACGGCGTACGTAGCTAAAAATAAACGACAAACATTATGAAATAGAATTCATACCTTGTAGTATGTGTGACTAAACCACAGCTTCCCAACGGCTGACTCTAAACAAGTTGTGATGCAAGTTGTAAATCCACTGCCTGACTGTAAACAAGCGTGTTGTCGGAATGACCAAGGACGCTGCCAAATAAAATATGAACGCATGCGCATTGCTTACCCGCGGGTTGCCCAGGCAACCGACAAGTACAAAGCATCTAGGGTCTGGGCGATACTATTGATTTTGAGGGGTGTCAGGTATAGTTTAATGAATCTATTAGTATCGCCAAGGATATAACGTCCTTGGTATCGCATTGGTATCGCAATTTGTTAAGATTGTTGAACAGATTTCGTCATAATTCTTGCTGAAAGAAATGATTTTGTTGCTGCCATTCCACACAAAGGTTAGTGTGATATTTAAGGTTGAAGTAAATAACGGAGGATCCCCAAGTTCGCGACTGTACCCTATGTGTTTACTTCATTTCTAAGGTGGAAACTTCAATGAACAACTTCAATGGTTGTTCCAAACTAAGACTATCGAAGATAAGTATGCATATACTCTTCTGTTGGTGTCTTGTCAAGCGGAGATCAGCGGAGCAACAAAGTGAAGAGACGGCACCACGTCTGGGCGACATGCCTGGCGAAAGCGACCGTCGTCTATTCTCCAATTGTTTTATATCGAAAGAATGGTCCTGGAGACTAAATATAGAAAGGCTTCTTAAAGATAATTCTTAACTGTAAAATTAGGATGGAAATGGAAATCTGCCTTGTTGTGCAGTTTATCAGATTGTTGAATTATCGATCAAACGTACGGAGCATTTCGGTGGTTCGATTTTCCAATATACAGAATGGACTCAATGGAGACATAAAAAGGTAAGATCGTGTTACATTTTCTGTAAATAGTCTGATGACAAACCGAGTCAATAGATACAGGAGAATAATAATACACGTTATAACCTATGTAGACAACATTAATAGGATTACATATCTTGGGAGAAACGACAGATTATAACCTTCTGTTGGCTGCAACGTTGGCGGTAAAATGTAGGCAAGTGAAGTACAACGAAAACTACGTTTCATTTCACATCCAGCCAAGAAAACTCCGAATATAGGAATAAGTATCACTCAATTTTATCTATACAATATCCTAGTGGAAAGTCTCGTCAAATTCAGCGGGATTAACAAAAAATACGTATTATATAGTTCCGTCTGACTGTCGTGTCACATTCTTCGGGGATTTTTCCGAACTACCACGTCAATGCATTGGATTTCTAGAACTAATCATCATTTTAGATTACGAAATACTCCATTTCAGAATTTATTTACGGTTGTTTTGTTTTCCCGTCCGCTCGTGGGGAGCGCAGAGCTAATGAGTCGGGATAGTGTTCCTGGCCACCTCCGGTATGGTCCTTATTTTTTATTAGCTGGAGCAGCGTCAGAAAGCTGAGTTTGGCCATTCGATCAAAATATACTTGGATAATAAAGTCTGTTTCAACCTCATAGATTTCATCTCATTTTGTTGGAGGACTTCGACCGAAATCTGAAAGAAGAGGAATCCGTACTAAGCGATCTTATTTCTTATTTGGGGTGGGGGTTGGGTGTATGAAATGTATCATTATTTTCCTAAGGTCTGTCTGCATTATATATATATTTATAGCTAAATCCAGTGGGAATTTAGCTACTTTACATACTATTAGGCTCTATCCAAGCGATCGTTACAAAAGTAAGTTCCGCCTGGCTGTCGTGTCACTTAACATAAAAAGAACTTTCACGACTTCTTCGGGGATTTTTCCGAACTACCACATCAATCCATGGGATTTCCTGGGACGAATTATTATTTTGAATTCATTTCAGAATTTACGGTTGGTTTGATACTAGTATTACCTCCTCGTCTATCTAACGCTTGGAAAACAGCCGGTTTGTAAAAACCCCTTGGTTTGCATATGCAGTGTGCACCCTCTCAAAACATCTGGAATTCTATTGATGTTCGGTAGAGATGTTTCATTCTATAACTATTGCGACTACACGACTTCATTGTTCAGATGCCGGTAGAATTGTAGAAAAAAGAACCCATTGAATGCGTAGTTAGGACGGGTGGAGACAATTTTACCGTGTCGATCGTTTTGAGTGACACATTCTGCACTAAATTCTTTTATTTTTTCATTGGTTTATTATTTGTGCTATTAGCATAATATCACAGCTAATAGGATAGAGTGATGGGAGTTATTCTGTACCGTCCTGAGTATACGCATCGGCAACGTTCTCCATGTCTTGCAAATCCATGTCGATTTGGCTGATTCGAATGAACTCCGTACGATGCATTCTATTTCAACTTGTTGCTGTCGGTGGAGACACGATCAGAGAACTTGGAAAGAGCTAAGTAACATGCATAATCCATTGATTTTCATGCATGTCTCATTTTCAAATTTGTATCAATTTACTTATGAATTTCTATACATTAAATTATCAACGTACCGTGTTTCCGACGTTTGGAATAGGCGCCCGGCTAGAAGTCGTTACCGACGAATTATGACCCTGGTATACACTTACCTTTGATGCTTCAACTGAGGTAATGACACTAGTATGTCGGACGTAGCCTGTACATGTACATGTGTTGTTAATAAACAACAGCCGAAAACAGTTTTTTTTTTGTTAGACGTACATGTATCAGAACTATTACGAGTTAGACGTACATGTATCAAAAATATTGCGTAGCAGAAGTAATGTAAGTTATGCAGAGCCAGCGCCAACACAACTAACTTTTAACAAATAAGAAATGTAAACAAAATCTTTTCGAAAAATGTCAACTTGAACGCAAACTCAACACAAATTTACACAAGACAATTTTTTCCATTTTGTTCTTGTTTCAAGCTGTTGTTTCCATTTAAATCTGTTCTATTGTTTATACTGACAAGCAGCTTTCATGGGTGGTAGATTATTTTTTATTTTCTTTTGGGTGCTTATCTTCATACAAAATACATGTTCATGTATATCATCGTACTAGTATCTTGACTTTGTTTAATCGTTACTTCGTATGTTTTGGAATGAATCCAAGGTAATCGTTAGGATCGAGGAAGAGAAACATTATTATGACGAAGTTCCTACCACCAAATTTAATGAGAAAGAAGTAAAAATGAAAATAATTCTAATCTCCTTAGTCGAAAGTGCAAAACGGAAACAATCGACCATTTCTGTCTAAAACCATGCCTTAGCAGACGTTGTCCTTGCAAGGAATGACTTTTCGTTTTGGCTCTTGTTCCTCAAATGCCATTTGAAAGGTAAGTCAAGACTCAAGAAGCAACTTGTGTTAGTAAAAGTAGTACTTCTGAACACAGTTAGTAGAAGGTAAGTTTCAATCTTCATGCAAACCAGAATCAGACAAAACTTCGTCAGAACAAGGAGATCAAATAAATAGATCTCAACACACAAGTAAAACGGCATGGGAAACTCTTCCTCCGACTTGCTCCGACAGTTAATACCGGCCTGTTTGATAGGTGCCAATGATGAATAAATGAAGATGTCTATTGTATGGGTTACTAGTTCTAAGTAAGCAAAAAATATAAAACGAAAACGAATGAAAATTCATGTACGTAACAGTTACGAGAAATCAGCATAGTCCCCCCAAATCAGGAGTAGTAATAGTCTGTAAATGATGGATATGTAGGGTATTTCACGACCCGACGGCCAGACTGTACTGTCAGTTGTTACAAACGTTAATGACAATGACAATGCTGATTATTGCTGGACATTTTGGACATTCATGTCACAGCGAGGTGTGAACAATAGACTGTACACCAGTGGCGCCTGTACTGAATCCGGGAGGTGGCGTTCTAGACAGAGATGTGTATTCCAATTTTTGTTTTGTGACATTAAAGACCAAACAGGAGTGCCCTGGGCACAGCACTAAGGAAGTACTCCCTACTGTGACCATCCCAGCAGCTAGAGGGGTGAATTGACCCCTATAAATACATAAACTAATAAAAATCTCAGACTGTCTACACACTGGAAACAAAGGCAGGGACAGATTAGCATAAAATACTGGTCAAAAATTCAAATATTTTTCTCTACTGGTTTTCAAGGAAACACTATCAAACCCTGCATAATTATCAAGATAGTTGTAACAAAGTTACATAATCGAGGTCCTAATAACAGTGACTTTCAAATTTTGGGAAACCAACCTTGTGTTCAAATTGAAACTTTCAAGTCTGCTCTGCCAACTTTGTATCAAAATGTCTTTTTGTATCTACACATGATTGCAACTTGAAAATCTTCCTTATAACTGAATTAGCTCTGATATTTATGTGTCTAGAAATATGGCTAATAATGTGGTGTCTGTTTGCAAGTGTACCAACAGGGGCTATGTAGACTGTACATGTAACTGTCAGTTATGTCTCACAGTACCAGAGTAAGACAAGCCAGCATTTTCATTACTTTATATTCTGGGTTAGGTAAAGCTTTATGTATAATCATACTTTAATACCTAATGTAGTATCCTAATAATCAAAATTGAATTGAAAATAAACTTGTGTTGGTCAGCCGTCTCAGCCAGCCTTCCCCGATGTGAACTCCACCACAGTGAACAGAAGACTGAGCTCTAGTAGTTTACGTTAGCCGAATTTATTGGGTGGTTTTATAGTACGGGGTTGGTCTTGAAAAGGAAAACCAAAATTTACCACAGAGTTTTCCATAAAAAAAACTAGCCTCTACCAGGCTCCTCGGATCGGTGGTCTAATTGTAAAAGAAATCTTATCTTAGCAGTATTTGAATTTATTTGGAGGTATTTGACAACAAGAAGGGAGTGACGAACCAAGGAGGTTAAGTCTTTTTTTTTAACCTCCTTGGACGAACGAAATATTTGGGCAAAACCCTTCCATATCGACGAGTCCTGATTGATTGCCGTCTTGTTTGTAAATTTCGTAGCATATGTCAGGCTTGAGTAGCAGTAATCATAACCTCCTTGCTGTTACTTCCTATCAAAGTATCATTGAGCAATTAGATTCTGTCTGTCATCGTTTCTAGACCTTTTTTTAGTCTTCACAATATTTATTTACAGATAAACATAACAATCACCTGACATTTATGTTACATACTATAAATGTCTATACAATATTGTTACTGTGTTGTATTAACTGGTATTGTATATACTAGACGCGTGTTAGTTGAAACTAGAAGGTAAGGATAAACGAACGTAGAGTTATTAACAAAATTAAACAAAGAACGACACATACGCACACACACACTTCTGACCAACGCCTTGTAGTGCTGTGTTCTTCCTTCGACCAAAGAGGCTATAAGAAATTAACCCCCTGCTTCGACACTTCAAACCACTGAAGGAGCTTGGATATACCTGTGTATTAAAAAGAACACGAACAGAAATTCATTATCCATCTCAAAGGTATTTGCCAACATCTTAAAAAACGGTAGGGTTGTTCATGAAGGTTGAAATAACTGTTTTGGGGAAGAATAATTAGTCAGCGGAATTTAGCCGTCCGATCAAACCACACTTCTCTAACTTCGTAGCCCATTTCAATCGCCGGACCAAAAACATTTTATCCAGTAAGAATTAGCTTGTAACATGTGTCTTTAACGCTGAATTCGTCTGCGATTGTTGAGTGAGATCAGATGTAATAAGCCTCACATATTTTGATTTCGTGTACCGTAAGCGTGAGAATTCCTAGTTGAACAAGTTCGCTACTTTCAAGTTTTCCCGCGCAGCCCGCGGCAGCCTTTGATCATGCCTCGGGCTCGTGACAAAGAGAGATCATCAATCAATTTTGACAAGGCGGTGGCGTCACAGGTGGCGTCATGGTGTCTGGGGAGGAACGACATCGCGTGTTGTGGAAAGATAATGTGTAGTATTGTAAGCAAATAGGCAGCTTGTCACTGAACATTGACGAAGAAAATCATGATATCTCGTGAGCACACCAAGCAAGCCACACCGAGAAGAAGCGTCACAAAATACTCCAGTATTACCGATTGTAAACAAGACATCTCCGTACTAAACGATAAGTCATAAATGTCGGTTGGGCATATTCAGTTTGATTCTTGGACTATAATAACAGCTTTACGACGGTAAATCAGTACTGTAAGATATGTTTACAATTTCACACTTAGTGTCTACACTTTAGCACACATGTGCGTCTCAATTCAAAGGATTTATAATATCGAGATTACCCTATAGTAAATACTAGCACTGATGTACCATACGTACAAGTCTGACGGAACAATTCAGGTAAACTCGGGTAAAACTGTGACAGCACACTGACAGTCAACAGAAAAGGCGGCGGTTTTGTCTGAGATCGAAATGTGTGGAGTGAACCATTTGATATGCGCGGCTGTAGTTATTAAGGAGTTGTAAAAATCACAAAATTAATATCAGAGCTATTTGTAATAAAATTCATTATTTACATCACCTTTGTTTACAGAAGTAAAACACACTGGGCACCACGAGTCCGGTAGTCCTTACAAGCCGTTTAAAACAAGATTACATGCCACAAAATCTTTAACTACAATGTTAATACACCACCAGAATCGAGTACCGGCAAGCTACTGAATAAACGGAAAGAAAATGTGTAAAGTGCGATGATTCTACAAGAACACATGCAAAATGGTCACGATCTTTGTCTATAATTTCACGTCGTAAATGACGTAATGATAATATTTACCAGCGTGCCTTCTCCGCCATGGCTTGGATACTGGTCCACTTGAATCAAGGATTTTAATCTCCTTGGTCAAATACGCCATGTAGCCATACAGGCTCTAACAGGGGCTTGGGTATAGTCAGTTTCAAGTCAACTTTCACCTCCGCCGGGATTGAGTGCCGAGTCTTCACTCAGAGAGGGAAAATGAAGCCGCGTTGCCCCAGGCCGGCCACGGCTCCGTGCAGACACCGCTAGAATTGAAGTAACGCACGTAATGGGCCTGGTTTGAGAGCCAAGTTTGGCGGGACGGGAAAATATAGCCATGTTGCCCGGCCCCGGCTCCGTGCAGACACCGCTAAAATTGAAGAAACGCACGTAATGGGTTTGGATTGAGTGCCGAGTCGGGGAAAATATAGCCGTGTTGCCCGACCCCGGCTCCGTGCAGACACCGCTTAAATTGAAGAAGAGCACGTAATGGACTTGGTTTGAGAGTCTGGCGGGGTGGGGAAATATACTGTAGCCATGTTGCCCGCCTGGCTCCGTGCAGACACTGCTAAAAGAGCACGTAATGGGCCTGGTTTGAGAGCCGAGTCTAGATCTGGCCGGGCGGGAAAATAGCCGTGTTGCCCGGTCTGGCTCCATGCACTGACACCGCTAAAATTTAAGACACGCACGCGTATAAAATGGGTCCGCATTGAGTGCCAAGTCTGGCGGGCGGAAATATGCCATATTAGCCGTTTACCCCGGCCAGAACTCCGTGCAGACACGGCTAAAATTGAAGAAACGCACGTAATGGGGCTGGATTGTCTTCATCCGGGGCGAGAAAATATAGCCGTGAATGCCCGGCAACGGCTACGTGCGGACACCGCTAAAACTGAAGAATTTTGGAAGCATGGATCATATTTAAATTGTTCAGGAACCATTGCTATTTTTTTTTCTTTTATACTTAATAAGTGGTAAGAGTCAATGCAGCTAATAGCAATCCACATACACCTACATCATACTTCATAGGATATTTATGTCTAAAACCCACTACACGGACCAGTGCAGGTTAGGTGCAGGAATACACCAGAAATACCTGCACAGCTCCAATTTTACCTGCACTTACCAGCTTAAAATTAATAATATGCAGGTGGTATTTTGAGCTCTGATGAAAATACATGTAAATGGTGTTGTATTCTTCAAGATGAATCATTAACAAATATATCTCTTTCGTCTTTATGAGTAGTATCCGGGATACTGGGCAAATGGGCATGCCACATTCTTCAAGATGAATCATTAACAAATTTATCTCTTTCGTGTTTATGTGCTGTCTCAGGGATACTGGCCAGCCAGACATGTGTTGCACAGTCATGCATATTTGTGTGTTTCTCAGAGTCAGATATCTAGAGGGTCAGTCTTAGGACACATGCATGTACAGTCAAACCTGTCTATAGCGGCCACTCAAGGGACTGGAGAAATATGACCACTATAGTCTATAGACAGGTGGCCACTATAGAGAAAATGTTGATCAATTGACCATGAGCAAGCTACACATGATTTCAGTTCCCACTAATCTTTCTCATCAAGTAACATTGTCTCGATTGGTAAATTCACCGACAAAGACTTGCACTTTAATGCTCAATGCATGCATACCTTCTACTACCACCAAAATAACCCTGTCAGGGACTCTAAATCCTCGCAAACTACAATTTCAAACTCAGTGCAGGGTGACATCATGAAGGCTGCAGTATGGTTGCAAAGGCAGTGTTTCTGTGTAAACGGGACCAGAAATCGTGTGGCCGTGGCCGCGTTGAACAGGTGGCCGCTAAGCCGATTTCTTAATCATTACGAATCCAAGGGACCGACAGAAAGTGGCCACTTTGGCCAGGTGGCTGTTATGCAAAGATGGCCGCTAATACAGGTTTGACTGTATTAGCACTACTAACATTACATGTACAACAAGAGTTCAATGATCTCATACCTCCATGAACTATTCAGAGTTTCACATATGCGTTGTTTAACTTTAGCTCATTTTATGATGCAGATAAGGTTTTGATTCAGATCACATGTATCCGGTTTAGCGTCCATTGTTCCCTGTCACTTCCACTGACTACTTTCTATCACCCTATGATGAATGTGACTTAAGCCTCTAGACAATATATGTAAAGTAACTGCAAAAATCCAGACAACAGACAGACCAAAAACAATGGCTCTCTTTGAATTAATAGCATCTTCTATTGAATGGTGGTTATACCACTCAGATGCCTTCTTGCATAGCAAATTCTGGACACACTATGTGAATCTTGTTTTCAAAAGCCCAGGCTAATTTAACTTTTTTATTGTACATAAAGTGTATGTGTATTGTTGTATCGTATGTTTTTATGTGATATGGGCCAAGAGCCTGCAATAAAGTTGAAATTGAAAATTGAAATTGACCCCATGACGTGGACTAGCCTGGTATCCAGTCGTAATATAGCTCCCGAGTCTCTTCTCTTCTCTTCTCTTCGTAATTGCGAAGAGGAGAGAAGAGACTCGGGAGCTATATTACGGCTGGATACCAGGCTAGACGCGGACTGTCTGACTAGTTCTACCACCTCTGAACTCTACTTTGTACTTCCTGTAACTGGGCAAGTCTGACCTTTGTAGTTATCTTCCCACTCCCTTCCTGTCACTCTACTGACAGTGTATTAAAATAGCTATGGACACAAACCAACATCACAAGAAAGGAACTGAAAACAAAGCTCTGTAAATGCAAATTCTTTATGAAATAATCACAAAAGTCATCATCTTTTTGTCATGTTTGCTACAACCCCTAATGTTTGTTTGTTTATTTGTTTTCCTATTAGGAATCCCTCCCCATGTGGATACCCACTCAGCATTTGAAGATGAGATTTCTTCCCTCAGTTTGGGTGGACAGGTGAGAAAGTTCCTCCTTCTATGAGAGCAAGAAATAATCAGACATGCTTTCAAGTACCAGAGTTATCAACCCAGGATTGAGGTGTTACCACCAATTACTGCTGCGGGGGCACCCTCATTAGATAGCTTTCAACAACACTTGCATCGAGATGTGCTAAGGTTTGTTAGGTGTCACAGGTAATTTAAACAACAGGAACAACCATTTGCAACAACCTTAAGCTTGTCTTGACTTTGTCTTACATTTAGAATTTGGCTTCACCTCCTTTACATATCAATCCATAGTTACGAGATAAGACCTGCTCTTCAACAGATCTGCTCAGTGTTACTGATGAAAAATAGTGGATGCCACCTGAAATGTCTGACCATTACAATGACCTGAGTACAATGTCATGCAACTGTTTTTTGGTGTGCTAGGTCATCCAGTGTAGTATAACTAGCTGCTTCTACAAGATATGAGCACAAAAATTCAGTTATTCTAGCATAGTGGTCTAGAAATGACAAATGTTGCATGTGAGATTTGAATATTTTCTATAGACAGTTATGGACTTCAAGCACCCCAGTGGAAAACGAGTATCTGTAGTCCTGCCTGCTCGCAGTCTTCTCGTCATGTCTGGGGAGGCTAGGTACCTGTGGACACATGGGTAAGTGGTTGAACAGTCTTTTTTTTTTTACAAAGCCGCATCAATTTGTTGGTTCTATGATTTTTTTCAGAAAAAATTTGGAGTGAGCGGGCGAAAAAAGAATTTTCAAAACATTGCTAAAAGTCTGGGGTAAAGATAAGAACTAATACAAACACCTGTTTGTTGAAAAACAGTAACAGTAGTAGTTTAAGTGAACAATTTTACTGCAATAATAAATGCACTGACTTAATTTTAGTGATTTTTGCCTGTTTTAAAGGTCTACTACGCAGTTTTTTGCGCTCAAATTTGAAATATTCTAGAACTAAGAAATCTCAGATTTACTACTACTTTTTGACACTTTTTGACACTTTTGTGTCATTATTTCACATTTGCAACGTAGAGAATTAGCCTACAAACATTTCGTTCTACGCGCGCTGTAACTTGTTGACCCCCCTAGTTAGGCACTGGTGAGAATTCAAAGAAGAATTAATCATCAACGGTTATTGGTCGGGAATCTCCGGTGAGTTCCGGGTGCGGTGAAAGGTCATGGTAAACCACGTGACCAATCTCCGGGTAGGCTCGGGTAGACTCGGGACTACTCGGATTTTGTCGGTGAAGAAACAAAATGGCTGAAACACAGCGCGGGCATGCAGATTCCCAGGTTTTCAAACACGCTCGCACGGGGAAAATATCGACTCCTGACATGCCTTGAATAGTGTTCCGTAACGTGGTAGGCTTGATTCAACTAACTATGTAAAGAAATGGCCGGAAAATGGATTTTTTGTTTTCAGTTTGAAGCGCAAATAATTGCGTAGTAGACCTTTAAAAAAATTTAAAAAAACTGTGGCCACATGTCACATACATGTAGTTGTAGTAGCATCCCTGGTCAATCAGAATTTTATGCTTGCCAGAAGATCTGCTCCCCAGGGTAAGGGGGCACATGGTCAGGGCATGGGGCCACAGCGCCCTTGTTCCCACCTTAAACAAGAAAGGAAATATAAACATGATTGAATTGGGTGCGATTGTCTCTTACAGTCACACTAGAGGTGAATATATAAAAGCAGGGCTCTAGCCAGCGTCCCTTTTTCCGTCAATTGACGGAAATTGGCTGCGTTTGACGGAAAAATTTTAAAGCCAATCCGTCAACCTTGACGGACAAAAATATGATAAAAGCTCCTTGGTGGAAGCTACAAGCGGCTTGGGGACGCCGTCCACGGCCGTAAAAGCCACACACTGTTTGTTTTGCTACTGTTATGATTGTTGACAATGTCTGTCGGTGCCCTTTCGCATACGATAATCTCATTAAAACCCGTTTTTCAAGGTCTCAGTTCAGTCTCTCTAGCTCCTGGAATAGTGTTTTCGCGACAATGGGAATTGGCTGACGGAAAAAAATTTCGAGCTGGCTAGAGCCCTGTATAAAAGATAAACCAAGTCTGAGAAAGAATGGACTGGATGTTTAGTCCTGTGGTTTAGCATCATTCTTTTTTGCTGGATTTTTCTTCTTTTTTTTGCCCTCATGCATTAGTTTTGGGGTCTCCAGAGGATATCATCCATAGGATTAAGTCAGTGTGGCCTAATATGATGAAAACAAAAATTGTTTTTGTGTTCTTATGTCCAGGATCATGAAAACAAAAATTGTTTTTGTGTTCTTATGTCCAGGATCATCCCCAGAAAGATGGACCCTGTTCCTGTGAAGGGGCAGGAAGACTCCATGACACTTGCCAGGCGGGAGGTCCGCACATCTTTCACCTTCAGGAAGATCAGGCAGACACCTTGTGACTGCAGTAAGTATTACATTGTACTCCTGCACTTCTGTACTTTGTCTCTAGGGGGCACTGTTTTATTGTCAGCATGGATAATCCATGACACTTGCCAGGCAGGAGATTTGCATGTCTTTCACCTTCAGGAAGGTCAGGCATACATCTTGTGACTGCAGTGAGTGTTTAGGAACTCCCTCATTGTACTCCTACACTTGTGTACTTTTTTTCTTGGGGGGCACTGTTTCATTTATGAATCTGGAGAATTAAGAGTGAATGCACATTCTGTGTATGTGTGTGTACGTCTCATTAACTCCTCAGTTAGAATTGTCATGGTGTTGTAGGATTACATTTACAGCGGTGAACACTGAGTTCAGACATTTTAACTAACTGTGACAATCCAGTGGTTAGCAACCCTGCCTTTGGGTCTAGAGTTCAGGAGTTGAAATCCTGGCTGTTGTTGCTCACCTGATACTACTGGAAAGATCTGCAGGGCTTATTTATTCATTAGGATTCTCCATATACCATGGCAATGGAGGGTATGGCGGAACAGGTGTCAAAGGACACCTTTTCAAAGCCGCCATACACACATGTTCGCACATGTCACTGCGGGGTTATACCGCCCCTTAGGGGTGACATACCCTTTCATGTGGCTGATACGGTATGGAGGTTTGCCAGGCCTCCATCCGGGTGATTTGAAGTGAATCACCAAGTCCAGACAGAATGGTTTGCTCCATCTCACACCACACCATCGCACGTGTGGGAGTTCTTTAATGTGCATGGGGTGTGGCTCTCCCCATACACGAGACCTCCATTTAACGTCCTATCGGAGGGACGGCCCTAGCTGAAGCTAGGTACTCATTTTCACCAGTGAGATTAGTGAGGAAAGCCATGTAAAGTGCCTTTCCCAAGGGCACAAGATCAGTGACATGGCAGCCATATTCGAACCCGCAACCTCTCGGTCACGAGGCAAACGTGCTACCGCTGCGCCACGTGATCTCACATCACTTAGGATGGGTTGTGAAGCCTTGGCCCATTGTTTATTTTGCTTGTCAAATTTCCCTGGTACATCGTACAATGAAATTGTAAATAACTAATAATGTATGGCAACTGTCTGTTGGACCACTTGAGACTTTCTAAATTATGTAAACCAGAGTTGATCTGGACATACACGTATGCTCGTTTACTTTTCTTAAACACAAAATTTTGTTGTACAGTAGAAGCCAGTTAGTTACACAACTGATTAAGGCAGTCACTTTTGATAATTGCACAGAATGCCCAAATTCCAAATCGGTGCTGTCCAGCTGGATAACTTTTGCATTGTGCAATTAAACGGCTTCTACTGTACAGCAACTTACAACTGGAATGAAATAACTGTTATTGTTTATGACTATCTTTTCACCTAATAGATGTGTCCTGCGTTGTTTTGCTATTTCCCCAGAGTACCCCTCCCAGTGTGACTCCCAGCTGCAGAGGCCTGGTGCGTCCCTCCCCAGGAGTGAGGGGGAGGCAGCCCAACTGGAACAGCAGCATGTGCACCAGGTATGAGTACCGTACCAAATTACAAAACCGTTTTTTCTTACTGGACCAGTTCAGAAAAACCGGACCTGAAAAAAATTGAAAATGAACAGATTAGGCATTCACACGTTTTGGTGCACTGGTCGAGGAAAATAACAAGCAAGTAGAGTAGAATTTATAGTCATTTCTACCAAGTTTTACAGTCAAATCGTACAGAGGCAGTAAGCTTTGTAGGATTTTAAAACGCCAGTGGGAGTCGAATATTCCACAAAACAGATTTCTTTGTAGCAAAATGGACGATCATGATTTGAGTATCGTCCATTCACTAGTTCTCACATACTGCATCAGGTGCAGGTTCAGGTCCAGACCTGGACCTGATCCTCTGGACCTGAACCGGACCTGAATTTTCTGTACTGGTACCACCCCTAGCACCAGGTACTGTCATACATGTAGAATACAACACGGGATAATTCGTTTGGCGGTGGGCGATCCAACCTCTTGTTGTGTTACGATTTTTTGGCATAATGTATACATATACAATATGGTTCTGCTGGAAATTAGTTTGTTTCCAAACTTAGGAGACTAAGATGAATGAAAAAATTGTTGCTAAGTCTGTATTTGGGGGATATCAACTTTCACATGCACATTTTTCAAACTTCTAAGAGCAGTGATTGAGTACTTGTAAGCAGAAGAAAGTACCACTAAGTACCACTAAGTACCAGTCTTCTACATGTGCTCACTACATGACTTTCTGTCTAAAACAGAATATGGTCAAACATTGATAATTTGCAAAACATTATAGTACAGATAACATTTGGTACATGACATACTTGCAATTTTACATTTTACCCTTGTCCTTTACAGGTATATGAGGACATCGCTTCTCACTTCAGTTCTACCAGACACTCCCCATGGCCACGAGTTGTGGACTTCTTAAAACAACAGCCCATTGGAGCTTTAGTGGTGGACGTAGGTAAGGAAATATGTTACAGGTGTTTTCTCAGGCAGGAGTGACTTAAATAAAATTATACAACATGGTGTATTCTGTATCACCCTCATGATGATTCAGGTGATCCTTAACCCATGATTGTCCTGGTACCTCGGGTTAGATGGAATACACCATGTTGTATTCTATATTTATACAAATTCCATAGTCTGTTCATGTGCTTAATGAGTGAACTTTTTCACTGTGTCTCCTTCTTGTTTGCAAAATTTTGCTCTTTCTATTTGGTTTCCAGGTTGTGGGAATGGGAAGTACCTGGGAGCAAACAAGGACGTTTATTCTGTAAGTACAACAGTTTTGAACTGCACTGAAAAGATTTTACTTTTGTTGAGTTGTTTTCCTTCAACAATGCAGAAGACTTTGCGGTGTTGCTAGGTCTCCTTAATCAATTTACATGTAATACACTTATTGGAAATACTGGTGGTAATACCAGTGCAATGCCCTATTGGGTACAGTGTTTGCCTTGCATTTATTGATATTAGAAAAATGGCGCGTACTGCTGTCTCTGCTTAGCACTCAGCACTTACATGTATGATAAGAAGTTTAAACACACTCCACCACTTCTACTACTTCTAGTGAACTTGCCTCTACTGTCGTGCCCTGTGTGGCCCAAGGGCTATAGAAAACAAGATGGGCACTTTCCCAATACAATTAAGGTGCATAAAGGAATCGAAATGTTGATACTGTAACAGTGGTAACCATGTGGATTCACAAAGCGTGACACTGATACACTGGCCAAGTCAGGAAAGTAATTTGTTCAGAGTTCCAAGCAGCTGGCCAAGGAGAGCATGAGACAGGATGTCCTGTTAGCTAAGGGCATTTGTGTTACATGCATGTTTTATCTGTGAACAGTTTCATCAGGTTGGCATGTCACTGAATAAAGAGACTCTTATTTTACACAACCCAGGGCTTTAGCCAGCTCGAAATTTTTTTCCGTCAGCCAATTACAATCTTCGCGAAAACCGCGAAAATTAATTAGAAGGACTGAAGTGAAACCTTGAAAAACGGGTTTTAATGAGATTATCGTATGCAAAAGGGCGCCGACACACATTGTCAACAATCATAACAAAAGCAAAACAAACAGTGTGAGGCTTTTACGGCGTCCCCAAGCCGCATGAAGCTTCCACCAAGGATTTTTGTCCGTCAAGGTTGACGGATTGGTTTTAAATTCTTTCCGTCAGACGCAGCAAATTTCCGTCAATTGATGGAAAAACAGACGCTGGCTAGAGCCCTGACACAACCTCAACTAACTTTATGACAATGTGAACCAGTCAGAATTTCCCAGTGAGGAAGGTGATAGACGGTCACTAAAATGGAAATTAAGTTGTGGTTGTTTAAAAAAAAGTCTCGTTATTTAATGCATATTTTGTAATGTAGATGACTAACAAGTAAACAATGGATCAAAGAAACAAACAAACAAACAAACACACAAATGTGTATATATGTCTTGCAGCTGGGGAATGACCGCAGCTGTGGTCTGGCTGACATCTGCAGGGACAGACAGCTGGAGGTGTTTGTGTGTGATGCCCTGTCTGTACCCATCCGGACTGGGGCTGTGGATGCAGCCATCAGTATAGCTGTCATTCACCACTTCTGTACACAGGTATGGGTTTATAGGGGTTCTAAACTCCAAAAGGAGGGGTTATTTTCCTATCATTTATTGTTATGATGAGTTGACAATCAGCAACCATTTTGAAGAATTTTACTTGTGGACTGGTGAAGTATGCGAGGAATTATGCGAGGTTTGTTTGGATACCGGTAACTCACCAAACCCATGCACACGTTCACCCTAACCATTGTATTTGCTAGACATATAAACACTTAGTCCTTCTTTGTGAATATTTTGGGCATGAACGAGAGACGATGTGCACGCCAAGACAGCCAATTGTTCACAAGATATCAAACAACAAGTTTTTAACATCGCCCCTCAAACTGGTTTTGTAACCGGACACAAGGCAATTTTACCAGGATTTTCCGCGTTAATTATCAATGTCGCCCTTGAAAATGACTTTGGCAATATTTTGGTCGCATGCGGCCCGGACTAGGGTGGTCATGGTCGCAATATGCAAGTGGTTGGCAACTGTCACTTATAATGCTTGTGTCTATGGGCGAAAATTTCAGGGCCGTCATAAAGCGGTCATCTTGTGCAAGTGGTCGTTAGACCAAGTTCAACTGTATCTCATTTTCTAGAAACACTGGGAATCTTACAATAACGGATCTTCTGACGCATGTCGGACGCACCATCATAATGATAGAAAGTGCTACTGTCCCTTGGGTGTTGGCAAGGCGGAGTATATTATATTAAAATGTGTGCAGTCTTCTTTTTTTTAATAAACAGTTATATTATATTAAAATGTGTGCAGTCTTCTTTTTTTTATAAACAGTTTTTCAACTTTTTATCATTGTTCATTCTTCAAGATGATGATTGGATTTCTTCTCATGTCTTAAGGAAAGAAGACTGAAAGCTGTCAAGGAGCTGAGAAGGCTTCTGAAGCCAGGAGGGAAGGCCCTCATCTACGTCTGGGCTTTTGAGCAAGAATACAAGAATGTCAAGTCCAACTACTTAAAGGACACTAAAGGTAATGGTCTGTCAAACATATATATAGTATGTGATATTGGTACCAAAATCATGAATCAATCAAAATATAGGAATAGACCAATACTTTTGGTCTTGTAGTTAAATCTTTTGCTTCTTGATCATAGGGTGACAAAATTGTTCTTAAACATAAGCATGGTAGACAACTTACCACACTTTGGGGAGTCTAGTGTGACCCAATGTATACAAATGTAGTAGCCACAATTTACTTTGTGTTGCACATGTAATCCAGTGGTTAGTGACACCATCCCTAGACCAATGGTATTGGAATTTGAATGCCATTTATTGTTGATCATGCCAAATGCATGCTTCTGCATAGAAACGCTTGCAGTCCTTATATATATACATGTAGGACAGGACATGCACAACAAAATGTAGAGCTGTAGTCCACTGTTCACTCGAATCACTGTACTTGTTGAAAATAGCTAGCAAAATTTCCTTGGTACAATGAAACTGTAGATACACAGAAGATAGATTGCATCTGTCTTCTCTGTAATGACCAGTGGAAGATAACTTTTACTGTCCAGCTTACAACACATTCTTTACATACCAACTCATGATCACTCTCTTATCGTAGAACCCCAAACTGATGATGTAAGAGACAAAAGCAGCACGACAACTGATGACATCAGAGGTGCAACAAGTCCAGATGTCAGTCAAAATGATTCAGTGCAGCAACAGGATGTAGGACTACCCGTTCATGTCAACAGAACCTCCTTTAAGTCCCAAGACATGCTGGTTCCTTGGCACTTCAGGGACGGTGCAAAGAAACAACAGAGGGATTCTCATCCAGGTGTGAAAGTATCTAGTAACTCTTGTGGAGAGAAGTCTGAATATGCCAAAAAGAATCCAGAGAAATACACCAGAAATGGCACAGAAGAAACAAGATCTGGTAATATGAGCAATGAGCAAGATAGGGGCAATTTATCAGACACAAGAAGTCAGAAAAAGCAGGCTTCAGAGGATGAGAAGTTTGAAAGTTCATCAGGTGCTTGTGCATCAGTTTGCCATCAGGACAAGGGCCAAGAGGGACCAGTCTACCACAGATTTTACCATGTTTTTAAGGATGGAGAAATAGAAGAACTGTGTAACAGTGTGCCTGGTATTTCAGTCATAGAGAGGTATTATGACAAAGGCAACTGGTGTGTCATTATACAGAAAGGTTTGTAGGCTGAGAAATTAAAATTCTGAAGATGATAGTGGTGGGAAATAACTGTTGTATAACTTGGAAAGGTTATGCACAAAATAAAATCTCTGATAACCAAGTAGTATATTGAAAGATTTGTTTCTGTGCAATACTAGTATTTGTGTCTGTGTTATATTATAACAGTGTATCATTGTGACAATTTGGTTACCGCCTTTAGGCCACAGCAAGTAAATTTTATGGATGACATCCGCGGGCTCATTAATTTTTGCCTGAGTTCATTAAAAAAACAATCATTTTTTTCTTCTTCGGAGATGGTCAACATGACGAGAAAGTAACAAAATGGGAAAGTTTGTTGTGAACTTGTAGCCTAATGGCTAATGATTGTACTTGTAGAAGCTTATTATATAAATGTATATAAGGCCATGTTGATTTGATTATATGGATGACATCCTCCGGGAACTCCAGAACTGATGCGAGCGAGCGAATAAAAAAAAAAGGTTGGCCCAAAAAAAAGGTGCATTCAGTATGAAATCAAAGTGGCCAGGAAGGTTGAACATAGGACTAAACACACATAGTATGGTATACCAAAAGTTAGGTGTAGGGACCAGTACATCATACGGGTGCAAAACATTTTTTTCTTCTTGAACCAATAAAAAAAAAACGGACCTGAAAAAAAAAACAGAGGAACAGGTTTCGCCAATTACAAAATGGACACACTATGTCGGCAGCCATTTGGGGTCTAACCGGGGGGCCAACAAGAGCGAAGTCAAGTAGAGTTCATAGTCTATTGCACCAAGTTTCTACAGTCAAAGGTACAGAGACAGTTAGCCTTTATTACATGGAGATGGGATTTTAAAATGCAGTGGGAGTCCAATAACCCACCAAACAGATTCCTTTGTAGCATTCCTTGTTTTTTTTTGGAAATGGCCGAAAATTGGTGCGAGCGCGGATGTCATCCATATAATCAAATCAACGTCGCCTAAGAGACATTAGCGAGGTAGCCATGACTGTAATTATAGAAGTGAAAGCAGCTGGATAGTTGTAAAAGTGGCACCACTATGAGTGTAGTTGCCAACTTGGCAAGTAATACTAGTCTACCACACTAGTGTCACTTTTACTACACTAGTACACTTGTTGAATACAGGAATGAATGATTTGTTTTCAGTGCTACCATGTTTTGTCACTTCAACTCTTCAACCTTTATGGTGTCATTTGAAAATGTAGCCATGCATCTTGTTTTTTTTTACCCATCTTGCCAAATCTGACATTATTTTTGCAGTCTGCAGAGGATGTCATCCATAAAATTTACTTGCTGTGGCCTTACCTTGATGTTTCTTTGCTTCCGAAGATTAGTGGGATGGTTGTCCTTCTGTTCATTCAGTTGAGCATGTTTGTGGAGGTGGATTTAGCACTTGTCGCGCAAGGGGCCGATATTCTGCGGGAATCGCATTGTGCAAGTTCTCCAAGCAGACCCAACGGTGCCTTAGAGATAGTATCAAAGCTGGCAAAGGACCAAAGGGAGATAGCCGGCTAAGGGAGTCAAACGGGCACCGGAGCCCCTATACTAAGTCCCTTGCCAGCTTTGATACTATTTCTATTAGGCACCGTAGGGTGTGCTTGGAGACTACATGGTGCAAGTTCTCCAAAGAGACAACCTGACAAGTAGAATTTATATGTTTTGTCAGCTTTGATTTATGTGACTTTCCATTGATGAGTTTTCTTGAAATTCAGGATTCATAAATGACAGTCCAATCTGAACATATAACGTTAGCTAACAAAATGATTGATATTTGTGCAGCACGGACTTGTTCAAAGTGGGCCATAATGATGCTTTGCACTGCTGTTATGATATATGTGTTCATTGATTTCAGACAAAAAAGAACTTGTGTTGTAAATATAAGGTATATACTATTTTTTGAGAACTGCTAGGAGGCCATTATCAAACTTGACCTTAGTTTGGCTACCCCTTTAACTTACCCACCTACCAAATACTATTAGGACTCATCAAAGGCCTTGAGTTATGCTGTTGACAGACACACAGACAAATGCCCCAAATATATATATAGTTTATTGCAAATTCTTTCCCGAGGGCTAATTGCAGTCAACATGAAAGTGTACAAACCTTGTAGAAGTCACGTTTGGAATGTGTCTACTCTAGTCTAAAAGTTAACAGTAAAGTCTAAACTATAACTTGTTGGGTTCGACTTCTTTTCTTCTGACAGTGGAAGACAAAGGATCCCACCTTTTATATAATGTGGGAAATATACATGTATATTGTATATACATGCTTGTCCTGCTGGTAATTTTTTTACTTAGTACTGTATACCCTTCCTTTGCTGGGCTTTTTTGACCCTCTTGAAAGAATGGGCACTCCTTTTACTTCAACAGTTATTTATCTCCCACATAACCCAACAATTTTATCCATACATAGAAAGCTAAGAGTCTCTACTGTATGAAGATGCCTGACAAAATTTACCCAGAGTCATCAATATTGCTGATGCAACCGCCCCTAAACGCCCAACATGGTACATCCCAATGTGCCATTTCAGTGGTTGTAGATAGTTCCGTGTGGGGATGACGGCCAACGCAGTCTGTGAAATAAACGGACGAATTTCAGATCTGCCCTCATGAGAACTGTCAAAACAACTCATCCATAGTCTTCGTATAGCCATCCATCAAGCATCAGCTGAATTTTGAAGTTTTAGCGAAAAAAGTTCATACCCTCATTCCCCCTTGCGCCAAATGGAACGCCCCAGACAGACCTTTTGACCGCTCGAGTTCACTTGCAGTAGCTGCAACAAATTATTATGGCGTCCAACGCTATTAGCGAAATAACCGACGAGTTTCTCGTGTGCCAGATTTGTTTGGAGGACTTCAGGCAGCCTAAGATGCTGCCGTGTCTTCACACCTTCTGCCAGCCGTGTTTAGAGAGGCTCCTGGCCACACAGCCGGTAGGGAAACTTAAGACCTCACTTAACTGTCCGACGTGCCGACAAGATGTCCCCCTCCCAGAAAATGGCGTCCAAGGCCTGAAGTCCAACTTCCTCGTTGGCAAATTGCACGACATTCTGCAGCAACAGACGAGGGGGAAAGAGGATACAGACGAACCACCGGCTAAGAGAGTCCCCTGTACGGCTTGTGAGAGAGGCAACCTTGCCGAGTTCTACTGTGTGGAGTGTACGGATTATCTGTGTCAGATGTGTAACGATACACACCGTGGACTCAAAATGAGTAAGTACCACAAAGTTCTAACAACTCAAGACCTGAAGTCAGGCCAACTTGCAACCGAGCTCCGTGCAAGGCAAACCTCTACGTGTGAGGATCACAATGAACTGAACAAGTTCTATTGTGACACTTGTCACCGGGTCATCTGTCTGCACTGTGTGGTCACGGCGCACAGAGATCATCAGTATGTGGACATAGAGGAGGCAGCCGAGAGGGAGAAGGCAAAGATCGGGGCAAAACTATCGACAGTGAAGGACACAGTTAACCTGCATGAGATGTGGATAGAAGAGTTGCAGTCAGTAAAGAGCGATTGGCCTTTACAGGTACAGAATACAGAAGAGCAAATCGAAAAACAAACTAAGGCTATCATAGAGGCTGTTCAGAAGGTAAAAAGTGAGAAAATCATTCAGCTTCGCGCCATGCATACTGCTCGGGAGAAACAGATGAAAGCCGCCATGGAGGCAGCTGAGATGGACCTGGCTTCGGCCAAGAGCTGTGTCCAGTTTACGGACAACGTGTTGGAGTACGGGAGTCCAGCAGAAGTTATGGCAGTAGCCGGAGAACTGACCACACGGATGGAGCAAACTTCGGACAAGAAGGTCACCGAGAGAGCTGACATGACCAAGGGTTTCGTTCACTTGAAATTTGACCCACCGGCTGGTGACCTAGAGTATGACGTTGCAAAATTAACAGGTGCGATAAAACAAACAGCGGTGTCATTGACAAGCACAAAGTTACAAGTTTGGACAGACGTTACAAGCGGTACTCGCAAAGCCAAAGTGAGTCCTAAATTGCTGAAAACTGTTGGAGAGGAAGGCAGAGGAGATGGGCAGTTTGAATACCCTACATCACTCTGTCTCACCGCTGGAGCAGACATTGTAGTGACTGATCGTGACAACAGACGTCTGCAGTTTCTTGACAAAAATGGTTCCTTCAGGAAGAAAGTTGTATTGGAGTTTAAGCCTCTGTGCGTGGCGGTGCTGCCAAACGGTGATCTGCTGGTGACAGGAGACGGACACAGGATTCACGTACTGGACAAACACTCTGGGAGGGAGTCACGTGTCATCCAGGTGACAGGTGCTGTAGAGAAAACTACAGTGACACAAGGTATAGCTGTTGACGGTTTGGGACGTATCATCGTCACTATCGGGTACCAAGTGTTTGTAGTCAGTTCCAGTGGTGACGTCATTCTGAAGTTCGAGGACAAAGGTCAAGGTCAGCAGCAGTTGAGTACCTCCCTCCGCGTGACCGTCAACAGCAGTGACCAGATCATCATCAGTGACTGGGACAACCACAGCCTGAAGATATTCGACCCCGCCGGTCGTCATCTCTTCACGTCCGGGTCACAAGGCACGGGACCTGGACAGCTGAATGTCCCCTACTGTGTCATCACGGACAGCGAGGACAGCATCATCGTGGCTGACTGTGGCAACAGTCGTGTTTCCTTGTTCAGTCGGGACGGCACGTTTGTCAGGCACGTGCTGACGCGGGAGGAACATGGACTGAACTATCCGACGGGACTAACGCTGACTCCCGACGGACATTTGGTTGTATCCGACCGTCATTCTATCAAGATGTTCACTACGTAAATTTGCTTAAAATTTATAGTCCGAACTTTCATTTCACTGTATGTACTAACGTAACAACAAATACAAAACAGCTCTTTCAGAATTTACATCTTAAAAGGATATAGCACAAAAGGGTTTTTGGATATAATACCATATTTTTGATAGTTCACCTGCATTTTATCTAACAGTAGCAGAATAATCAGCCTACCATACATTTTGCTAGATTTTTAAGGATGGAGAAATAGAGGAACTCTGTTTGAAGCTTTTATCTATTTTATCATTTATTGATGAGAAGCTCAAATTGGCCTGCAGACCGCTTTTCATTGAGGGCATTAGGAAGGTAAGGGTCAGATAAAATTTAACAGAGATACAGATTACATCGAGCTCTAAAAAATCTCAATATTTATAATTATATATACATGGTTCAAAAATATACATGTATACATGCGCAGTGGAGCGAAAGCTCATGATTCATTGCCTGTGTCCCTTCGTTTTCGTTTCACTGTAACAGTGTGCGTAGTGTTTCAGTCATAGAGAAGTGTTATGACAAAGGCAACTGGCGTGTGGTAATAAAAAAAAATTGCAGGCTAAGAAATTAATGAGATGATGGTGGAAAATGACAACTGTATAGCTTGGAAAGGTTGTGCACAAAATAAAATCTCTAATAACTCAAATCGTATTTTGTAAGATCGGAAAACGTCTTGTGTCAGACTGTTATAACAGTATGTCACTGTAACACTTTGGCGCCGGCACATTACGTTATCACTTATTAGTACAATTGGTATTAGCCAGCATGTGGCCACAGTAGTGCTCAGTACCTACTGGTCTGGTCTGGATTTACCCTGTGAGCCAGACAGGACCAGGTAGCTAGCGAGTTTTGTTCGGGGAGCCAAAGCAGTCAGCCCGCCGATCTCACATTAGCGCTCCGGGGAGTTTTAGGCACGATCTAGACACGGTTTTTCCGATATCGGCGAGCCAACAACCTCTAGCCGACAGCTTTTTTTAAGCGTCTAGATGGAATTGCAATATCTTATCACTACCCTTATAAGGGCAGGTGGACCTTATCGGGCTTAAACTCCCCGGGGCGCCAATAGGAGCTCGGCGGGCCTGACTGTCTTGGGCCACCGAATAAACTGTCCTAGCTGCCCGGTCCCGGCTGGCTCCCAGGGTAGTCTGGATTCAGCTACAGATGTTCAGGTTAAGGTCTGGTCTTAAACGTCCCGAACCCATGGCGTATACTGTGTGCAAGGAATACGGTTACATGTAAAATTGCATGCTGACATAAAGTTTACATGCAATTTGAAAAATGTACGTGTAAAACTGGTAAGTCAGTAGTAAATACTAAAGCTCAGAAATAAACGCAAAACAGCCTTTTTTTTCAGTGAAAATTTCACAGAAAGATTTAGATGGTTTAAAACCACACTTTGGCTCAGAACAAAAGGAAGAATACAAGCAAATATCCTGTCAACATTAAAAAAGACTATATAATTTCTGATTATCATTGTTATATATAACAGTACAATATTCAGACATTGCTATGTGAAACTGTTGCTTGTTACATGTCTTTACAAAATAAACATTATTATTGATTTAGTGGTTAATGGATTAATAATCTCGATTGTTAGCGGCTTCACAGTTGAGCTTCTGGTTCCAATTACTTGGTAACTGGGGAACTAACTGGGTTTGAATTTCGGTTGGGGCTGCAACCGTCTTTTGGAAGGGACATGAAATGGTCTCGTATTCAAGAAGGTGCCTCGAGCACGTTACAACAGCCTCATTGCTCAGATTGGATACCTACTGGATGTTAGAATACAACAAGTTGAATAATGGTTTTAGTACATACGAAAGTTACACATTTACCCCTAAGTACAACAGGCTGATTGCTCAGATTGGGTACCTACTGGATGTTAGAATACAACAAGTTGAATAATGGTTTTAGTACATACGAAAGTTACAAATTTACCGCTAATTTGATCCATTACAACAGCTTCATTGATCAGATTGGATACCTATTGGATGTTAGAATACAACGGTTGTATAATGGTTTTAGTACATACGAAAATTACAAATTTACCGCTAAGTTGATCGACTACAACAGCCTGATTGCTCAGATTGGGTACCTATACTGGATGTTAGAATACAACAAGTTGAATAATGGTTTTAGTACATACGAAAATTACAAATTGACCGCTAAGTTGATCGACTACAACAGCCTGATTACTCAGATTTGGTACCTACTGGATGTTAGAATACAACAAGTTGAATAATGGTTTTAGTACATACGAAAGTTACACATTTACCCCTAAGTACAACAGCCTGATTGCTCAGATTGGGTACCTACTGGCCATGGATGTTAGAATACAACAAGTTGTATAATGGTTTTAGTACATACGATAGTTACACATTTACCGCTTAAAAGTTGATCGACTAAGTGAACTGAACTCTAACATCCAACTAAGAAATCATAATATAAGCGATAAGTGATGACGTCATGACGTTTTGTGCACTAAGTCCGGTCAGGTTGAGAAACTTGGTCAGGTAGAGGACCGTCAACGCCTACCTGAAAACAAATCAGTTCAATCATTGCTTAGACCGCAGCCGAAAATTTTTGTTTACATACTTGATATTAAAGAGAATCGTCTCAGTAAATATAAGGGGGGTATCTCACTGAAGCTGCGGTACGTTGTCGTCGTTTGGGCCCGAGCGATTTGACAGAGCGCTCAATAAAGTTTCTCAATGAAAGCAAATCTTTTTACGCTTTGTGTGTTTTGTTGTCTTTATAGTCGTACTTGTACGTTCTGCGTGGAATTCCCTTTACAATTTCAAGGGTAAAAACTAACACAATCCACTATGGAACGCAGCCACGACACCAACGTGCCACAGTCCAGTGATTACCCGCGACCGCTTAGTTGATTATTCTCAATGCAAGTACGATGGACGTTTTACATGCGTTTTCGGGTTGACTGGGAGTACACTCTGTACTCCAAGTCAATACGTGTGTAAATCAGGCCATGCATTTGTAGCTGGCTCAACGTATACGAAGCCTGTTAGTGTAACGTTATATATTCTTTAGCTTTATGTACTACAAACGACATTTTCAAGAAGTACAGCTATTCGCAGGCCTATGTTCTTCAGACGACATTTTCAAGACGTACAGCTATTCGCAGGCCTATGTTCTCCAGACGACATTTTCAAGAAGTACAGCTATTCGCAGGCCTTTGTTCTTCAGACGACATTTTCAAGAAGTACAGATAATTGCAGGCCTTTGTTCTCCAGATTACATTTTCAAGAAGTACAGCTATTTGCAGGCCTTTGTTCTTCAGACGACATTTTCAAGAAGTACAGCTATTTGCAGGCCTTTGTTCTTCAGACGACATTTTCAAGAAGTACAGCTATTTGCAGGCCTTTGTTCTTCAGATTACATTTTCAAGAAGTACATCTATTTGCAGGCCTTTGTTCTTCAGACGACATTTTCAAGAAGTACAGCTATTCGCAGGCCTTTGTTCTTCAGACGACATTTTCAAGAAGTACAGATGATTGCAGGCCTTTGTTCTTCAGACGACATTTTCAAGAAGTACAGCTATTCGCAGGCCTATGTTCTTCAGACGACATTTTCAAGAAGTACAGCTATTTGCAGGCCTTTGTTCTTCAGTCGACATTTTCAAGAAGTACAGCTATTTGCAGGCCTATGTTCTTCAGACGACATTTTCAAGAAGTACAGCTATTGGCAGGTTTATGTTCTTCAGACGACATTTTCAAGAAGTACAGCTATTCGCAGGCCTATGTTCTTCAGACGACATTTTCAAGAAGTACAGATAATTGCAGTCCTATGCTCTTCAGACGACATTTTCAAGAAATACAGGACAAATACTGTAAGCTAGTAGATGAGAGAATAGTTCTTACTATCGGCTCCGAATAAGCGCAGACCAGTGGTTGCCCTGTCCACTCCCCGCCGGTACAGGTGATGTTGGTGTTCCCGGACTGCCTCTCCCGCCCACGCCCGCACTCAAACGTGCATGTCTCCCCTTCTGTTTACGGCCATTGGCAATCCCGAGGTCCGTAGGCGCCACGAGCAAAAGGTTCTTCACAAGCTAAGCCGTAAAAAAACATTTGGAAAGAACAGTTTTATTACATAAACGTACATTGTATTTCAAATAGTTTGCCTGTAAGCTTATAGGATTACCCCTGGCACAATCTTTTGATCAATTAGTATATCGTTATAGAAAGAAGATCCTGTCTGTATGCCTGTCAAGATTATTGTTTGTTTGTTTGAACCTTTGTTTACTACAATGTACCAGATGACGTCATTTGTAGTAGCACATACTAGATGGCGTCAAGACTATTGTAGTAGCACATACTAGATGACGTCAAGAATATTGTAGTAGCACATACTAGATGAAGTTAAGACTATTGTACATGTAGTAGCACATACTAGATGGCGTCAAGAATATTGTAGTAGCACATACTAGATGACGTCAAGACTATTGCAGTAGTGCATGCATATACTAGATGAAGTCAGGACTATTTCATTACTACGTTCCATACGACGTCAGGACTATTGAAGCAACATGTACCAGATGGCGTCAGGACTGTTGAAGCAACATGTACCAGATGACGTCAGGACTATTGAAGTAGCATGTACCAGATGACGTCAGGACTATTGAAGCAACATGTACCAGATGACGTCAGGACTATTGAAGCAACATGTACCAGATGACGTCAGGACTATTGAAGTAGCATGTACCAGATGACGTCAGGACTATTGAAGCAACATGTACCAGATGACGTCAGGACTATTGAAGCAACATGTACCAGATGACGTCAGGACTATTGAAGTATCATATACCAGATGACGCCACGCTATTTACGTAACATGCACCACATGATGTCAAAACTATTGCACAAGTACCAGTATATGAACGTGCTCCACGTGCACGTTCATATACTGTACCCGTGACACAGTCAGTATATACTTCTATATTTAAAAAAGACTAACGTCAAGATCCCAAGAACATCAAATCGGTTTACTGCTCGTGCAAATATCTAATATTTGTTTTGCTTCAATTTTTCTTGAGATGTCACTTTTACATGCAGTTCTGTAGTACTAAGGCCACAACAAGTAAATTCTGTGGATGGCATCTTCTGCACACCGCAAAAATAATGAGATAAGGCAAGAAAGCAAGATGGGTAAAATAAAAGTTGGCAACTTCACTTAATATGACTTCCATATTGGTGCCCACATTACAATTATCCAACTAGTTTCACTTCTACACTTTACTACAGTCATTGCTACGTATACATTGCTAGTGACACTTCTACAGGCACAATATACAGCAGAATCCGTTTAAAATTGCACACCCAATTTGCCAGCTTAATTATTTCGTGCAATAATCCAGCTGGACCGCACCCGGGTTTGGAGTTTTTGGATCCCGTGCAATTAACAGAAGTGTGTGGTAATCCGTTGTGCAATTAACTGGCTTCTACTGTATTTGGCCCATTTTGGTGCTTTCTCCTCATGTTAACCTCAGGAGGATTTCTTTTTCAAAATCAGGCGAAAATTGTTGAGCGCGCTGATGCTATCCATAAAGTTTACTTGCTGTGGGCTAAACAATGATGTACAGCTCTTACTCTCTAGGGTGTGAGAGCAGATCAACGGTATCCCCGACCAGGCACCGTTCTTACAGGTGATGCTGGGGTCTCCGTGAGAGGTAACGTATCCATCCTTGCACGTGTAGGTACAGGTCTCTCCGTTATGGTTAAAGGCTGCTCACATCCAGTCCGCCGGCTGCCATCACCGATACCCTTCATGGAGCCACCTGGTGGCCCACATCCGGCTGGGAGGCATGAATCATACTTTTCATGGATAAAAGTGTACTATACTGCTAATATCTAGCCTAGTTCGCAGAGTTCGAGGGGGGATGGCTCTTAAGGGGGGTGGGGTGGCGGTTGCGCTGGTTCGCTAGTTACAACGTAGGCTACGGTTCTCTTATACTGGGAAAGGGAGTTTGCGGTGGAAGGGAGTTTGCCTAGGAAAGCAATTGCTAACTTTTCTAAGTAAACTCCTAGCTCCCCAACTAGCTGATATCTGGCGCTCTTGCATGTCTTCTCAAGATGTAGCTGTCACGACTTTATATATAATCAAAAGGAATGCATAGTAGAACGTCTCATGGGAGACATGCCATCATAGGATTCATTGATATATGTGTAAAATATAGTGTTAATATCTAGGTGCTCTTGTACAACTGTATGTTTCTTAAGATGTACAGGGAATTAACTGTCACATCATTTATATATTTTTATTACTTGGTAATCAAAAGGAATACATGGTAGAACAACCGGGAGACAAGATATCATACGATTCATGAACAAATACGTACTATAGTGCTAATATCTAGGCGGTCTTGCATGTTTTCCCAAAATGTACAGGCATATAGCTGTCACGACATTCTATATATAATCAAAAGCATGGTAGAACTTACATTTCTCGCACGTCAGCTTGTTTCCGGACCAGAATTTGTCGGTACAAGTCCTGTTGGTATCACCTGACGTCCGTCTGTAGAATTTCCGACACTTGAATCTGCATATCTCTCCCTCCCGGTACGGCCTATAGTGTTCACAGTTTGTCGTCTTGCCGCCCATGACATGTGGAGGGCGGGAGCACAACGCTTCAGGACAGGGGCGGGCACCGGTACAGATTGTAATTGTCTGTGAAAACTTGTGAATGGGCAACACTGGACAACAATTAAGGGTTAACACTCGTTCTCATTGAAATGTCAAAAATGGCATTTTTTGGTCGAAAAATAAATCGGCTTATTTTTCAGTGAAACCAACCTGGTTATTGAGAAAAAATCCTCCTTTAACCATAGCCAAAAAATGGCAACTTATTATTTTCGGTCCCATTGGTAATGTATTACATGGCAGGTAACAAACGTTACCGGTAATGTTTGTTACAACAGTAAACTTAACTATTTTTCTTCAAAAGGATTAACATTATTGGCTACATCGTTTAGGCATAAGTTGACGTCCATAGGAACATTTACAAAGTGGGCAGCATTTTTGCACCGGGTCGGACAGAATGCTTAGAAAGCATCAAACAATGGTAAATTTAAAGTTTGTTACAGTCATTTCTGTACAACATTTTGTAAGCAAGGTGGGATACAAATGGCAGTCAGTCAATGGCCCTTTTTTGTTTGTTTAGAAAACCAAAAAAACTGTAAAGCGTCACAAAAACGGCCATTTCTAGTCTTATACGTGGATAATATAACCGTGGCAAATATTGAAAAGAAAGGGACCAGTCTTGCTGTCTATAATTTGCTCAATATTAAGTCGTAAAGTCAGGCGACAGCATTTTTGACATTTCAATGAGAATAGGTATTGATAAATATCATGTTCCTTCTTTGTTTAGGATTATGTATACCTCACTGTTTGCAATTAGCCTTCGGGCATGAGTTTGCAATAAATAAATCTAGTATCAATAAACACACAAGATAAGAATACAAATACATATAAACTTGACACAAAAAGTTTGGAATATCAATTTTGCTATATCATATTTTACGCTATTGTTGCATAAATTTCATTGAGCATTCAATTACAGTGAAGAAAGTTGACTAGGATTAGCCAGGGTGTTTGAAAATACGATTGATACAGCAGGTGTAACATTAACGAGTATACCACAGTAAGAACAACATATTTGTGAAGAAGACGGCATCTCCAGACCATGTCGTATGATGAACCCCCAGTGTTTATATATACGTACAGGGAGATGTGGGTTTTGCCTCTGACTGCCACACCAGAGCAGCTATCAGCACCAAGGTCAGCAACACTCCCACACTGCAGCGGGTATAGAAGAAGAAGAAGTTTATTGAGCGACAATTCTAAAGATACAACGCTTAAGCTTGAACATACAACACAATCCAATTACACGAGTCGCTAATATCTAACAAGGAAATAATCTAATTCATGAATGATAATACAATGTAGTATAAACAACATCTTCTGGAACATTATGTCTGCTTCAGACAGAAGGGTTTGCTCCATCTCAAACCGCACCATCGCACGTGTGGGGGTTCTTTAACGTGCATGGGGTGTGGCTCTCCCCATACACGGGACCTCCATTTAACGTCCTATCCGAGTAACGGCCCTAGTCGAAGCTGGGTACTCATTTTCACCTGAATATAGTGAGGAAAGCCGTGTAAAGTGCCACAAGATCGGTAACACGGCAGCCGGATTCGAACCCGCAACCTCTCGGTCAAGAGGCGTCCACACTGCCACTGCGCTACACGGTCCCGCGACCGTATATATATATATATATATATATATATATATATATATATATATATCAACAGGACATGATAATAACAGGACATGATAAAAACGTTTTGAAAATTTCTGTCCTGATATGTGGTAACATTGTGTCAGACTTGCATTTAATAGACTGTAACAATTATTGTCTACTTGGACAATCCATTATAAAGTAGAATTCATTCTCAATGTATCATCATGACAGGAATAACGATGTTGTGAAAGGTTGAGGCTGTTTATTGATATTCTTCTCTTTTTCAGTCACTTGTCACCTGTCCTATAATGATATAATGATACAGAGCATGTTTGGAATTTTTTCATTAATGTTGTAAAATCATAGCCACATACGTACAGTAGGTCCAGAACTCAAGATATCAAAGCCTGAAGTTCCGCTGCCGTACCGTAACAAACTGCAAGGAGGCCCAAAATCTAATCGTTTCTAGGTCTCATCAAGACCTACCCACATATAAAATATCAATACAATCCATTCAGGCGTTCTATGATGGTTTTCTACACATAAACATACATACAAATGCTACTAAAAATATAACCTTCTTGGCGAAGGTAATTACATTCATACAGTGCAACATGCCCCAGGCATTGTTTTCTCTCTCATGAACCTGAACTGTTTGTGCAGTTGAGTGTTGGATTTTAGGATTCTTGGTGCGTTCCACACCAGTAGCGATGATTCATTCCAAGGTCTGTAACATTAAAAACTCGTACGGACAAAATTTGATTTACCGGACGTGACAGAAAACTAAACGTAACTTGCATATAACGAAGTCGACAAACAGACTACATGTGTGCTCCTTATGATAAAACTCTGACAGAAAAGGACAGACAGACTACGAGGCATATTGAGCCATGCACATGGTGCCTGTCTGTGTTCATGCAGAAAAAATACCCCGCGGCACACAGTTCCCTTGTTGTTCTGATCTGGATATGTGCATGTCCTTATGTATTAAACTGCAAATGACAATATTTTAGCCTAAGCCAGTCATCATGTGATAGGGAGGAAAATACTTTTGTCTATAGAGATCCTTTCTATACAATCAGATATGTCGTTTCATTCGAATCGGACAGATCACCACAGACAGGTGTGTACGTGTACGTACATTCCCTCACATATGTCTTCTTACCTTGTCGTCCTGCTTTGACCAAAAGGACTGAAAGTTGACAGCCTCAAATATACCTTGCATTGAAACCTATGAAACCTTCCAGTTGTAACCAAGACTTGAAGTCAAACAGAAACATTGTTAAATGTACAATATTCTACACATACCGCATCATGTTGAAGTTCAAACGAGTGTTTAAGCTGGAGGCGATCTGATCTGTTCTGTGTCACTCAGTGCTGTCGCCGTCTTTTGTTGACACGCAACATGTAAATGAACCCCAATGTGCCTCACGTGAGGAGAATGGCAGTGCATAGTGAACTAGACCTTCAGATCACCAAGGCAACCTAGCCTATAACCAGGACAAAATAAAACCCTTTACGCGGATTCGTCAATAGCTTAAACTCGAGTTAGAGCGCCCTGCACTAGGGAGGCACAGAAAAATGTACAAAAAGAGAAGTGGTCCGATCACTGTCATTCTTGAGAAAGACGAATAAAGTCGAAACCGGTCGAATATTGGAGTCTTACTCGTCATCATTCCATCCCTTAAATTATCGGGAGGTCCAAGGGAATATTGGTCAGTAGATTTCTGTGTTTAAAGGAGTCCTAAAACCCCCAAGAGAGTGTTATATTCCGATAGTTTATGAAGTAAAAAAGGCATATTACTTCAAAGTACGTATACCCACTAGCACCCCGCGTGCATTAAAAAGCGATCAGTATTCTACAAAACTCTCAACAGCAAATACTCTTTAATTAAATAAAGTAATCTCAGCCTATGGCAGAATACAAACGTTACGTTGATTAAGCACAGTACGTCGTAAGTCGAAGAATAATCGGAAGCAATGGATTAAATATATAAAGTTGTGGTCACAAGAATCGTAATGCATCGTACGATGAGGTCATACAAGCGTACCTGCGTCCATCGCAGGTGAATCATAGTAAATCGGGGAGCATCCTTTGACGAAAATAGAGCTGAAATAGATTTTGAACATGTTTAAAATTTCTCCACCGTCGTACGATTTTTATTGCCCCCATATCAGACTTCATTACGGCCATTTTTTTCTACTGATGAAGTTAAAGATTTATAAGTTCTTAGCATGTGGTCATGGTTTCAGTTTTCCTGATATTGTTGTTGACGAAAAAAGAAACTATATCAGTTGCAACTGTTCACTGTAGCAACCCGAGAACAAGAGCCCGTAGAAGAGCCTGCGTTCAAGGCAATATTTTCCACGTGGCAGATTCAGTAATACACACAGGTGATGCATGCATTTGTTTGATAGCTACATGCTCGTGGGTTCATAATTAGATCAGATCTCAGCACTCGCCTGTTTCTGGTCAGTTTACCATAACCGTAACCACGGGGAAACTTGACAGGCTTTTGATATAATGTTTATGATATGATTTTTGTCTGATAGTATTTTTTCTTGATAGCATATCATTAAAAAAAGAGCAAAATATGATTTTCGAAAAAGCCTGACTCGTAAAGACGGCAAGTAGGCCGATATAACCATACTAGTACCTGATTTGAATCTATGGTATGGTTTCTTTTGATTTGTTTTTTTAGTAAAAGGCATCATAGGAAAGTATTCAACAGCTAGGTTCACATTTGGTTGGTTAAAGAAGCACAAAAGAGGTCAGGCGGCTATTCAGAAGAGACAATAGTGGTAACATCGTACGACGCTGGAATAATTTTGAACATCATCCGATGCTCTGCGATGGCTGATTTTGATTACGATTTAGCTTCGATTCACTGCGATTATCGTGCGATATGCGGAATATGCCATCGCAAGGACGTCGTACGATTCTTGTGACCGGGGCTTTACACAACCAATTTGAGGGATGATAAGAAAATCTCATCCTGTTATGTGTTCTTTGAAATGTTGGCACTCTTGCATGGTGTGCTTATTGCTCATCGTTTATACCGTGAAGATCCATAAATGAAGGAAGTGTCTGTACGTGTAAGAAATACATGGGTAGGGTCAGCATGGCTTTAGCCAGTGATAAATTGGTTTTAAGGGCGGGCCCTGACCCAAGCCTTCTGTCTGCTTTTTCCCTCTAACCATTTAAGAGTAACATGTTCTATTAGCTAAACACAGTAACCTGTTTTACATTGCACATATAAAAACAACGAAGGAAGTACGCTTTCGATACCCCCCCCCCTCCAAAGCAGTTGGTATTTCCTAGTGTTTGCAAGAGGCTTCATATCCAGTAGACCATTTCACTGATAATACTGAATTTTTATGTTTACATCACCCTGCAACGTAGGGCTAATCCCGCGGTGTACACAAATGCCTTACGGTATCAAACAAAACCTTTACTGGACAGACAGCTTGAATGTAGCAAGTTTTTGGATCATGAATACTAAAAGTTTCATGTTCATTTGAAGATAAGTACGCGCCTATAAACTGTCTCTTCACAACAAAGAAGCAATATCCTCAAGCTAAGCATTGAAGTTTTTGACATTATATGAATCGTTCATCCGTGAATGTCAGCAATGCATTTTCTGAGGTATCTACAAAGCAGACTTTTCTCCTGGCAGCAGACTAATATGTTCTTTATAGAAAGAAAATAATGACCACGTCCATACACTGAAACGGTCATTTCATATTTTTGTGAACCTGGAACAGACTGATATTTTGTGAGCACAAAATGTAGCCCCGCATCTGCCTTCTACTTGCTATCGCTTTTGTCATTTCACATGGTAAGTAAATATACATTTTTCATGATTTAATTCATTATATCTATTTTTTTATACTCAAAATAAAAAGTTTTTCAACATTGAATTGAACCGGACTTAGTAGTTTAATCGTTAGAACTCAGAAAGCTTTTGTATTGCCCCTCATTCAACGATACTTTTGTGGAAAGGGCTTGAGAGTGAGAGAGAGGAAAGGTTGATGTGCATATACATAATGTCTATGAGTTGATATGGTACAAAAAAAAGAAAATAAGACATTAACAAGGAAACTCAGTTATGGGGTGTATTGTACAGCTACTTATAAATGAATAATTTGTCTGATGCAGATCATTCGTTCAGCAAACATTTACACATAATATTATGCACAATGTCTTCTTGCTGATCTTCCAGGTTCAAGTGTAAAAAACGGATCATGTGAAAGTGAGAGAACAACAAAGACCAACATGTACACGTTTGTCGGCATGCCACACTTCAGCAGTTCATCCTACGGCAATCCCAATGTTACGAACGAGGATAAACCAGGTGAATGTTTCTCTTACTCTCTACGAGCAGACCCAGCTATTGTTCATGATCACATAAAGTATTGTAGCCGCCATGTAAATATTTTATAAATAGCTCACATTGTTTGATTTCTTGGTAGAAAAATGTCGTTCTTGGAGAAAATTGATTTCTTCGTACCACATATCTTACATGTTGAAACTCGCCGTGATACTTGATTTCTTGCAAATTTAAATCATTCCAGTGTGCAAAGTCGAGCCTGACGGAAACGTGTCTGTGACGATAAGTGGAAAGACATGTCAGCGATGGGATGTCGACTCTCCACATAGGTCTTATTACCGGCAATGGAAGTATCCTGAGTTGGTGGAGAACTACTGCCGCAACCCAGCCGGGGTTGAGGGCACCATTTGGTGCTACACAACGGACCCTGACACCCGCTGGGAGTACTGCATCCACCCTGCATGCCCTTTTGGTAAAAAGACTGCTTGACGCTTTTCTCTTTCCCGCTCTATCTTTCCTTTGGTCTCGGCTCCTATTCTGTGATGATCGCGATGTCACAGAAAATAGTTCTGCATCAGACAAATGATCAAAGTTCACAGTTATTTTGAGAATTTCAGTACTTTCATTCGCCGACTAAACTGGTAACTGATACAACAATTTCTCAATCCAGTCTGCATAGGCAGTTCTGCCGGATCTGACTATCGCGGAAACGTTTCTGTGACGATAAGTGGGAAGACCTGTCAGCGGTGGGATGTCGATGTTCCACATGACCGTTATCACCTACCGGAGAATCATCCTGAGTTGGTGGAGAACTACTGCCGCAACCCAGACGAGGTTGAACCCGGCCTGTGGTGCTACACAACGGACCCTAACACTCGCTGGGAGTTCTGCTGCAATCCTGCATGCCCTTGAGAGATAAGAGATTCGAAAATGATGTTCCCATCCTTCAATGAAATGTGGAGAAACGTTCGCAACTCACATTGCAAAATGTCCAACACTATTTTTACGAAACAGTTCTTACCGTATCAGAATGCTCCTAATTTTCTTAACTCTTTAAACGCTTTGAACTCTGCATCATTCTAGGTCATTATCCCTCCGAGGCCTTGCTGTCCGCCATCTAGACTTTGAAACATCGAAAACCTGATTCATCTATCGACAAACTCTCACTGGATTATAAGTCATAATAGTGCAATGTGCAGCATAGCAAGCTGGTCTTTTAGTCTTTACGTAACTTTCTTTTTACGAAGATGTTAAAACAGTTTTATATGGTCGTTAAATGAAATTTTAGAAATATGTTTTTTTAAATGTCAAACTGGAAGACATTTTTATTGTTATTGAAGATGTGTAATTTGGAGAGTATAATATGATAATTAAGATTATGAAATTGAACAAACCAAAAGATTATCGAGATTAGAGGTAAAATTTGTAACACTGTAAGCTGTTACTTGAGTAACTACTTTCTGGTGTATCATATTACCTGGATATCTAACCTACATCGCTGTAAGCTGTTACTTTTACTGAATATATTTCAAAACGTTATGTAACACTACCATATGTGTAAGTGTGTCAAACATTTTTGTAACAGTTTTTAGAATGCTGTTTTCGTATGTGCAAAACAGATCGAACCGCTTTTCACTTAAGTGTCAAGTCTGGAAAGCTACATTATGATTTGTACCGAAGTCTTACCATTGACACAAATCGAGTATGTATAAGGCACCTTCTCATTAATGATTGAGGGGACAAAGTAGTTTATCACTTTCGTGATGTCGCTACAAGCGTTTGATGTAGGTCAATTAACTTATGGCAGGCAAGCTGCCGACAGAGCTTGCTGGGCCAACCTGACTGCCTCATGTGTCGGACGACACGGGAGCCCCTAAGTCTAAGGCCCCGTTCATGATGCAACAATCAATACGGATGCATCCGCATGTGCTTACATCCGACCACGATCCAAATGCAAACTGTTTACATTTTGCGTCCACGATGCCCACGACCAAACCGTTTCAGATTCGGATGATTTTGCATTTCTCATTTAAAGGTCAGAGGTTGAGGTCAGGGAACAGTGCTCAAGATGTCGGGCATTTCCCTTCCCCGGCTCTTCTGGGTGTTGTTTTTCTAGAAAATAGTGTTTAACAGCGGAATTACTCTCCACTCAATAATGGTGATAGACGAGAGGTGGCATCAGACATCTTTAATTCTCTCATGTCTCTCTCGGCGTAACAGAAAGATGTCTACGGCCCAACTAAGTGTGGGCATTGTGCCAGAACTGAAGGGTTCTAATGGAACTTGGTAATTTAACGTGCTACTGTAAGCGCAACGATGCTAATTATCAGTACTTTCGTGAATGCTATTGGTGAATAACTGAGTGCTACGCAATTTCAATGTGAGGCACTTGTCCTGGATAATAGGTGTTCACAACTGCTGGCAACGAGCGTGTTTACTAACATCCAATACTCGCTAAACAAGAACGATATAACAAGTTTTCTTAGGTACTCTGGCACGAAACGTGTTGCAGAACTATTAACAATCGTTCGCCGGTATAGTTATAGACAACTTGAGGCTATTGACTACTAGCAACTTGTCACGATGAGAAGTGAATTGTTTAACAGAGGACTTCTCGGTGTATAACAGAAACAGGCTATTTTGCCGTGAATTCTATGCAGTGTCTGCTAAAAATAGAACGACTCTGAAAATACGAATTACTAACTAGTGATAATGGGTGCCGTAACAAGGATTCGTCATTAGAACTTCTACTTCGGGAGCTATCGAATCATATTTCTAACAGTTCAAGAAATTGAAGAGCCGCTGCCGGGGCTGGTGGAGGTAGAAGCCGGCCGTGTCTCGAGCTTCCCGCCTCAAGTTTATTCTCGTAGAGTCTCGTATAGTCTCGCGGTCACGTGGTAGTGACGCCCGTGGGTGCAATTCCCGCGGATAACGCCCTGTGGCGTGATCCATCCATAATTACTCTCCACTCAATAATGGTGATAGACGAGAGGTGGCATCAGACATCTTTAATTCTCTCATGTCTCTCTCGGCGTAACAGAAAGATGTCTACGGCCAAACCGAGCGGAGTGGAGGTATGCCAAGAACGAGTCGAGTAGGGGGAGACAAGGAGTCTAGCGTGTGCGCTGCTGAATGAGGTTCCTCATGGCCGCGGGGAGGCGTAGTCGCTGTTCTGTGGAGAGTTTCAGATAGAGTAGGTCCGCATCTGAGTGCCAGTCACCGTGCTGTTTCCGCAGTTCGCGTGGAACGCCCGCCTCGAACGCCAGGGTGTAACCGCCGCGTCTGAGGTCATGAAGTGTGTGGAAGCCCGAGGGGAGGCCCGCTTGTTGCACGAGTTTCGCGAATGCTTTAACGAGCGTTGAAGTTGTGACTGGCCGGTATGGCAGGCATTTTGTCGGAGGGAGAAGAAATGCGGGGGAGTCTGGGGAGGCAGGGATGAGTCGAAGCATGTTGGTGTACGCGCTGACTGGGCAGAGGGGTGAACCTGGAATCGCTAGAACTGGGGTAGAGCAGACCCTCTCGTTTGCCTGCACGGTCTTTGACCAGGCGAAGTGGATGATGAGGCCCTCTGGGGCAGAGGCAACGTCGCGACACCGTAGGTGTTTGTGTGGGCTGAAGGCCTTGGATGAAGGGAACCAGGTTGGACTTCCGCAGGAAGGCGAAGAATCCAATAAGAATGATGGCCCAGATGGTGGCATCCTTGGGTTGTTTGAGATCTAGGTGCTGGCGTGCATTCAGGAGGAACTCCAAAGTGACTGGATTGTGCGCTCTGGGTTGATGTTGCAAGGCTTTTTTGAGACCTTTCAGTGTTTGCTGGAGCTCGAAATGCTGAAGCGTGAAGTTGAAGTGACCGTGATACTGGTGGAGCAGTTTAACCGCAGAGAGGTGATGGGAGATGGTGGCAGGTGAACGGAGAGTACGGCTCAGGAACTGGGCGTAGCAGGAGAGGAGGTGGGCGGAGGCGGGGAAGGGTTCTAGCTCAAAGTAGTAGCAGAAGGCGATGTACGTCCGAAATTGTGAGGCGTGGTTAGCTTGTGTTGAGCTTGCAAAGGCCTGTTGCTGAGTCTGCAAGGTCTCCCGCTCTAGCCGAGCCCAAGCGACACCTGTGGCGAGAGATGTAAAGGGGCAGTTAATGTGTGTGGAGACCCGAGACCTGCAGGGGCGATTGTCAGTTGAGGAAACGGGTCACCAATGGTGCGAGAATTGGAACCATTTTGCTTCGACCAGGGTCTCTGTCCAGACCTCCGGCCCTTTGGCGTCACGGAATCGTTGCTGGTAACTAGTGTCTGAGTGCCAGCGGCTTAAGAGATCGGCCAACGTGTTGTCACGGCCGGGGACGTGGTGCGCTGTGAGACTGAAGTCGAAGCTCGCTTGGAGGAAGACCAGCTCCCGTGCAGATGCTTGCATGAAGTAATCCGTGGAACGACCGGAGCGTATAACATGGACTGTTGGCATATTGTCGCAAGCTAAGTCCACTGCGTATCCAGTCCAGAGGTCGCCCCAGGCCTTGCAGGCGACGATTATTGCCAGCATCTCCAATCTGTGGATGGGATGGTTACTGCGTATGACGTCAGGCGGGAATGCAGCGTGTAGGAAACGCCTGTCAAACGTTGCGCCGCAGCCTGTGAGGCAGGCGTCTGTTGTCGGCAGGTCAGGAAGCCGGCGCCGCGTAGGGTCCGGGATGAGTGACACACCATTGAAGTGCTGCAAGAAGGTCAGCCACCAGTTAACATCCTTCTTAAACTCGCTACCGATACGTGTTCGGTGGTGGTGCCGCTGCAGTCCCTTTAAGGTGGCGATGATGCGTGACAAGAAAACCCTGCCGGGCGTGACGCAAGCTGCTATGAAGGACAGCTTGCCGAGTAACGACTGGATTTGTCGTTTTGTGGCTCTCTTCCTTGTCGCCCACTCTCCTAGTTCCTGGAGGGTGGCTGCTAGGCGATCTGACGTGATTCGTTTTGACATTTCTTCAGTGTCGTACTCTATGCCCAGAAAGGTCATCTTTTTGGCGGGTGGTGAAGCCTTCTCTGCGGATTCTGCGAGGCCAAGTTGTTGGAAGGTGGAGCCGAGGGTAGTGAATGCGTCAGGTGCCTTGTCCGGAACCTCTGCTCCACCGAAGTCGTCGATGTAATTTACGCAGTCATACCCATGCGATGAGTAGACATGATTGACCGCGTTAGTTGTCCTCTGACAGGCCATACTCGCCGAGCGCAGACCAAACGGGAACGAGGAGTCGAAGTAGAACTTCTTCCGCCATCGGAAACCCAAGAGGTGGTAATCGTGGGGATCAACAGGGATTTGCCGGTACGCCCGGCTAAGGTCGCGTTTGAACAACAAGCAGCCGGGTCCCTTCTTGCGAATAAGAGCTGTGAAGGCATCATGGCTAGGCAAGGTGAGGTAGAACTGCTCACCGAGGTACTGGTGGCTTGGTATCCCGTCATTCACGGATCGTCCCGGTGGAAAACTGAGGTCCACGACGACCCTTTGTTGGTCGGAATCACGCTTAGGTACAGTCTGAAGAGGTGAGGTTACGAAGTCGTGTTGGAATGGTGGCTCGGCGAATGGTCCGTGTGTAGCGCCGAGGCTCAGCTCCTTGGCAATGTACTTGTCTACGACGTCGGCGTGTGCGACTGAAGAAGAGTGGTTGCGACGCGTGCTTGCTGGAAGGGAAGTTGCGGCGTAACCCAGTGGCCAGCCAAACTCCAAGAAGTCAGCAACTGCTTTGTCCTGGTAGTTGGACAAGGCCTCTCGCCAGGCTAGAATATTCAGGTTTGACGGGACAGGAATCCTCAAACCGCAGAAATTGTAGCTCCCGGATTGATAAACAGCTTGGTGGAGTTCGCATGCTGGACTAAGATACGGATGAATTGGCGACTGTTGGGGTATGGGAATGCAGGGGTTAACGAACGACAGGGTTGCCAAGCTCGTGCTGACTGCAAAGTCCCTCTGCGGTAGGTGGACTGGCCTCGGCCTTCCGTGACTGTACTGTCCGCTGTGATGAAGACGATGTCGCCATATTACTGACTGGGACGACTTGTGAGCTACGAGGCGCTGTGGAACCAATTCCATAGTTATGAGTCTGGCTGTGTTGGAATGGCGCTGCCTGAAGACCGCGGTATGGGATGCTAGTCTTCTGTGACTGTACTGTCCGCTGTGAAGAAGACTTAGGGACCGTGTCCAGGAACGTGATGCCGAGAGAGCCAGAGCTGGCCTTGAAGTCGCTGGGAGCTAACACCGTATAACCCGCTGTGAGATGTGTCACCTGTCCGAGAACTGGGGGGTTTGTATGGGCCCCTTCGTGAGTTGTACGGTACTCTGAGTCGGTTAAACAAGCGTTTGTCAAGTCCGGTAAATCTGTCCTGTTACAGAGGCCTAGTCAGACCCTTGGCTGCCTTGTGGCTGCGTAGGCCTCCCGTGCTTCCTTGCTCTTGTAGGGACAATCCGTTGCCGGATGGTGCCCGTCAACCTCTGGCCGATATCTTGAGCAGAACTTGCACACGTGGGACAACGGTTGCCCTGATGGAGCGGTGTGACCGCTAGAGAAAGGGCAATTGCCGTTCTGGTACTTGAAGCAAAATCCGCTAGTCTCGTTCCTTGCAGATTGTGTGGCTGGGGCAGGAACCGCAGGTTTGGTAGCTGATTTAGGCTCTGGTCTGCGGAGGTACTCCGCCTTCAGCTCGGAAACCTGCACCATTGTGATTGAACTGTCTATCTCTATAAAACCGTGTTCGACATGTTTGAACAATGTCTTGTAGAAATTACGAACCCCTTCAAACGTGTATATGGGAATTTCTAACATCAATGTCCGTAGGATGTGTCCCCTGTTGTAACTTTCCATGGGGATTGTGTTCGGACTTAGTATGATGGCCATTTCTCCCGAGATCAACTGGAACCATGTCAAATTGTCGTGTTTCATTTCCACTGATGTAGAAAAGATGAATTCATGGGGCCACCTTACCTCCCGCTTGATTTCGTCATACGATTTTCGTGCCAAGCCGCTCACTAACTTCTTCTTACCTTGGGGAGAACTTGCGAATCCTTGTGCGTGGCCGTCGTCCCAGCGGCGATCGTACTCTGGGTAAGGAGGAGGGGCGTTCGTCCTTGGCGCCTGGGGATAGCTACCGTACCCCAACTGTGTCTGCCTTGCGTCTGGAGCAACCTCAGGGCCGTAGAGACGGTGTAAAGCCCTCACTTCCTTCGCAGTGGGGTACGCGTCCGTGCCGCTTGGCGCTGCGAGTCCTCCGCGACTCGGAACTCCATTGTTTACAGTACGGGGGCCGCCATCTTGGGCCGCAAAGGCTCCTGGGACAAATCCAGCGGCGAGCGTAGTGCGCGTGCGCTGGATGCGTTGGGCTTCTCCGCCTTGGGCGCCGCCATCTTGGGTCACGACAAGGTTAGGGGGAAGGGGTGCTCTTCGGGTGTTTTTGCGCTGTTGAGATCCCAGCTCCAGCTCCAAGTGCAACAGTTCCAAGTCACGAGAGACGCTCAATATCTCTGCTTCCAGCTCGGTCTCCGCCTGAGTTTTTGGCGTAGACGAAGGTAGGCGAGTACGAGTCGGTGTTGTTGTAGTCGTTGTCGGTTGTTCCGGCCGATTCGCTCTTGGGAGAAGATACTCCGCCCCACTGGTATATCTCGCCGGCGGACGAGTCTTTCTTCTTCCGGCACCGAGCATCTTGTGACGAGGAGAAGGCGGCAAACGACTTATTCGCGACTGTTTACGGGATTGTTTACGTATAGAAGCCGGCCGTGTCTCGAGCTTCCCGCCTCAAGTTTATTCTCGTAGAGTCTCGTATAGTCTCGCGGTCACGTGGTAGTGACGCCCGTGGGTGCAATTCCCGCGGATAACGCCCTGTGGCGTGATCCATCCATAAGGGAGCGCCATCGGTCATAACAAGGTTTTACGATGACAGTAACGGCTTAAAGATTCCAATTCCCCGCGATATGACCCCGCAGTACCCGGATGTAATGCGGATTCACGCCGCATTTGCGTTCATGATGAAAATTCGCAAATGCGGATTTAAAAAATCCGTTTCAAATCCACTTCCCGAGGTGGTCCCGAAAAATCCGCATCAAATCCGTTTCGGAGCATTCATGATGATAAATTTATCCGCATCGGCCAAAAATGCGGATGCATCCGCATGAATTTTTGCATCATGAACGGGGCCTAAGTCTAAGGCAAGTTGACCGGTTCTATCACTGTAAAAGTGAGACGTGTGTCTGGTACCAAGGTGTGGCATCTGGGAAATAAAGACATGGAGAAGCTTTCTGTCGGAGTTCTTGAGTAACACAGAGAACTGACACGAGTGATGTGTACGGAAACTGCCCTGTGTGTCTGTGTCTTCGTCTTCTTAGCCATATTCTCTCGTGCAGCAATTGCCAATAAGCTTAAGAACCCGTCACAAACCCACTTGTAAATGGGCAAAGGAGATATGCACTATGTAGGATTGAGCTTTTGATATATACATTATGCAAATGAGTAAATCTCCATATTTACAGACGATGTGACTGATTTAGCAAGGGTCGGGTTCTTTGGAGATTAAAAAACAAGTCTGGGGCCCTAAACTTCTGCTATCGGTGGAGGCGTCTCGTCCATGTGATCTAAGAGCACAGAGAGAAAGTGCTCTTCGCTGACGTCATATCATTTTCACTTTTCAGCGGAAGCAGGGAAAAGAGTCTGTCACCATTGGCAATCTATGGTGACTTTTTCAATAAGACAGAATAAAGCAAAGGAGGCGCACCGATTTGTTGTACGGTGCCAGGTGACGCCCCTCGCCTGAGTGCCTCTCGGTCAAGCACATAACGTCCGACCCTCAGTGATCTCGCTCTTCCAGTGGATAATCAGCAGTCGGCCCCTTGTAGTTTGTGTCAAGTTCTTTCTTCTTAGGATGATATTTGGTCCATAGGTTAGGCCTCGGCCCAGGGATGACATGCCTTATTTCAATTTCAAACTGCTCGTTTCGTTTTGCCATTGATAAGAGTAAAAGAGTGGCTTCATCCCCCGTGCAATTTTACTGTTAATACTGAATGTTCATATCTACACCACCCTCCCACTCATGGCTAATCCCGCGGCGTACACAAATGCCTTACGGTACCATGTAAAACATGTGTGTATGCCACGGGATCGGCCCTGCGTGGGAGGTGGTCTGTCACACGTGAAGGTCTGAACGTAGATCAAGGCAAAACCTCTACCTTTACAACAGACAACTTGAATGTAGCAAGCTTCAGATCATGCATTCTGAAAGTTCATTTGAAGATAAGCAACACGCGCCTACTAATTCTGTTTTCACAAAACAACAATATCCTCTAGCTAAGTATCGAAGTTTTTGACATTACATGAATCATTCATCCTTTAATGCCGGCAGTGGACTTTCTTAGGCATACACAAAGCAGACATTATCCTGGTAACAGACTAATATGTTGTTTACAGTAAGAATATAATATGCACGTTCGTACACTGAAATGGTCATTCCTTATTTTTTGTGAACCTGGAACAGGCTGATATTTTGTGAGCATGAAATGTTGGCCCGCATCTGCCTTCTATTTGCCATTGTTTGTATCATTTCACATGGTAAGTGAACCTGCTTTATTGCATAATTTCATTCATAATCTTATATGCTATATCAATTTGATAAGGTTTAAAGAAAAGGAAAGAAGACATTAACAAGAAAACGCAGTTATGGGGTATATTTTACAGCTATTTATACAAGAATGATTTGTCTGATGTAAATCCATCGCGATCAGCAAACATTAACACATATGCTCAATATGTCCTTTCTTATATTCCAGGTTCAAGTGTAAAAAACGGATCATGTCAAAGTGAGAAAACAACAAAGACCAACACGTACACGTTTGTCGGCAGGCTACACTTCAGCAGTCCATCCTACGGCAATCCCAATGTTATGAACGTGGATAAACCAGGTGAATGTTTCTCTTACTCTCTACGAGGAGACCCAGCAATTTTCCACATAAAGTATTGTAGCCGTCATGTAAATATTTCATAAATAGCTCACATTGTTTGATTTCTTCTTGGCAGACAATTGTCATTCTTGAAGAAAATTGATTTCTTCGTACCATATCTCTTACAAATTGAAACTCGCAGTAATACTTAATTTCTTGATAATACAAATCATTCCAGTGTGCAAAGGTGAGCCTGACGGATCTGATTACCGCGGAAACGTGTCTCTGACAAGAAGTGGGAAGACCTGTCAGCGATGGGATGTCGACTTTCCACATAGTCTTTTTACAAGCCAGATTATTTTCCTGAGTTGGTGGAGAACTACTGCCGCAACCCAGCCGGGCATGAGGGCACCATTTGGTGCTACACAACGGACCCTGACACCCGTTGGGATTATTGCATCCACCCTGCATGCCCTTTTGGTAAAAGACTTTTTCTGAGTCTGTCTTAAGCTTTCCTTTGGTCTCGGCTCCTATACTGTGACGATCGTACGCGTTTTGCCACAGAAAATAGTTCTCCATCTGGGAAAATAATGGAAATACACAGTTATTTCGACTGATTATAATGTCTTTTTCCAGTCTGCATGGGCAGTTCTACCGGATCTGACTATCGCGGAAACGTTTCGGTGACGATGAGTGCGAAGACATGTCAGCGATGGGGTGTCAACTTTCCTCATGAGCATACTTTCCTGCCAGAGGAGTATCCTGAGTTGGTGGAGAACTACTGCCGCAACCCAGACGGGCAGCCCGGCCCATGGTGCTACACAACGGACCCTAACACCCGATGGGAGTTCTGCTGCAATCCTGCATGACCCTGAGTTAAACAAAGCGAAAACGTTTTTTTTAGGTCTCATCCTTTATGATTGTACCCAGATGTCGACATACATCTGTATGATTGATGACACACAACAAATAAAATATGGAAATACCTTCGCAGCTCTCAGTGCATAGTCAGTAAAGTAATCGTCCGGCACCATTTGTGTGTACAACAGCAATTATCCATTGAGGCCTGGAAAAAACCCTGAGATTTTGTTGTACTACAGCAGCACATTTATAAGTACGAGAGCAGAAGATTTAGAAATGTCCATGCGGCATTCACCGTCAACAACAACAAGGTACAATCAAAAGTACTAGTGTGGTGTCTGGTCGCTTTGTTCAAACTTCGTGAACAAAGGGTAACGATCTGACATGTATAGGTTACAGTATATGATGTTGTTATCATTGTTGAATATTTGTCACTGCGCAAATATGATAGGCACTAAAAGGACAAGTTGCATTTGCTTTTTTTATGTAGCATCCCCGATATAAGGCATAGCAGAATTTATTTCGTTTACCCATTATTTGTACATGTAAAATCGACAAGTTTTAGTTCAGATAACTTCTCCACGTACGAACAGGTATGAACCACTGTCTTCATCTATATAAAGTAGGCATCCTACCATCTTTGCAGATGATGGTAGCGCTCTGTATGAAGTCATCTATACTTAAGGTATACAGCTTTCGTTTGCACGTCCTGTAACATCTTATGGTGGACAAATAAAAGTCAGACATGAAAAAAGTGTGTGATATGCTGTACTGCCATGAAAGCTTACGCAGCCAATTTGTATGTCTACACCACCGTCCCACATAGGGCTGATCCCGCGGCATGCACACATGCCTTACGGTATCATGTAAGGCGTTTGTATATGCTAAGTGATCAGCCCTGCCTGGGAGGTGGTCTGTAACACGTGCGGGTCTTAACATAGATAAAGACAAAACCTATATGAAAGACAACTTCAATGTAGCAAGCTTTCGGCAAATGTATACTTAAAGTTTCATGTTCACTTGAAGATAAGCAACACTCGCCCACACATTGTGACTTCACAAGAAGAACAATACCTCAAGCTGAGCATTGAAATTTTTGACTTTATAAGAATCGTTCATCCTTTAATGCCGGCAGTGACTTTCTTAGGTATCTACAAAGCACACATTATCCTGGTAACAGACTAATATGGTCTTTCAAAATAGAAAATTCTAAGAACGTCCATACACTGAAACGGTCAATCCATATTTTTGTAAACCTGGAACAGGCTGATATTTTGAAAGCCCGAAATGCTTGCCCGCATCTGCCTACTACTGTCGCATCTGTCATCGCTTGTGTGATTTCACATGGTAAGTGAACATCTATTTTCTACACTCAAAACTAAAAGATCTGAACGCTGAGTTTGAAAATTCATTCCTCTGTTATTCCTTTTCAACATTGCATCGAACCATACTTAGTGTCGTTAGAACTCAGAAATCCTTTATATTGCTCCTTTTTTTAACGATATTTTTTGGAGGAATAGCTTAGAAATGAGAGAGAGGGAAAAAATTGGGTTGAAATGAAAGTATGAAAAGTAAAATACTGTATGTATTCTTTTCTTCGTGAGTTGGAGAATTCCTTTGTAACAGTTCTTAATAGTGACATGCGATATATCGTTGTTGTCAGTCTCAAGAGATTCCTATTAATAGGGGTAAGAGTATATGTAAATGTGGCCAAATACGTCCCAAATTCGATAAAATTATGTTCCCAACCTTGAAGACCGGTAATCTTCAACCTACATCTGGGACAACTAAAAATTAAGAATGAAAAGACCCTGGAGATTACAAAATAGCTTTATGTGCATTAACTAGTATGAGTTACACTTTCTGACTATGAACGTTTCTTGCCGCTATAAGAGAACATAACTCTCTTTCTCTCTCTCTCTCTCTCTGTATATAATATATATATATAATATTTTCTCTTTCTGACTCTCTCTCTCTCTCTCTATATATATATATATATAGTGTCGTGAATAATTTCTCTGATGCAGATCCTTCGATTAGCAAACATTTACACATATGCCCAATGTCTCTTTGCTGATCCCCCAGGTTCAGGTGTAAAAAACGAATCATGTCATAGTGACAGAACAACAAAGACCAACATGTACATGTTTGTGGGCAGGCTACACTTCAGCAGTTCCTCCTACGGCGAGCCCAATGTTATATACGGAGATAAAAGAGGTAAATGTTTCTCTTATTCTCTCTGAGGAGAGACGACCTTACAAACTCAGTTTTTGCCCGCAAAAATATTGTTGCCGTAAACGTGAATATTTGTAAATAGCTCACATTGTTTGATTTTCTTCTTGGTAGACAAATGTCGTTCTTCACATATTTTACATAATATTGAAACTCATTGGGGGGGGGGGGCTCCAGTGTCTTTTTTTATTGGTAAACATATCAAAGAACAAGACACAGTGATGATGTTCTCTAGCGGAGATGATATCATCATCACCACTGGAACATTTGAAAATAAAGATAGGCAAGGGACAATAGCAGACTGCTTTTAATTTTCTAAACTGTTTCCTCTCTGTATCATACTAGGTTACCATCGATCCCCAGAGGCCATGCTGTCCGCTGACAGGAGCTTTCAAAATTCGGAAAACTGACTCACCTGGTCACGAACTCTACGCAAAATTTCCAGAATAGGAGTAGAATATACACTATGTCCCACATGATAAGCTGGTCTTTTACAAAAAGTCGTTATGCAAATTCACTTGCAAAGATGTTGCAAAACAAAGTTCCACAGCGCCTTTAAGATGTGTGCGTAAAATAGTAATCTTTTTAGAATGTAAAAGTTGTGAAACAAGAAACATGACGTTGAGTAGTACACAGGTGTCATAGTATACATAAAGAGTCTTGTGGGAAGGCGTGCAAGTAAAAATGTAGTCATATGCCATTCCTGGCCATCAACAACAAGGTGCCATCAAAAGTGTAATGTTCAACCTCTTTGGTCAATCTCGATGAACAAAGTAGTGTGGTCTGACATGCATGTATTACAGTACTTGATGTTACTGTTATTGTTGCGGGGGGGGGGTGTCACTTAGTCAATAGCCATCAAAATAACAACAAGTTGTGTTGCTTTTCATGCACCATCTCTTCATATAAAGCACACTAGACTATATTTGGTTTACTTACCACGTGTATTTTTACATGTAAAATCCAATATTGTTTAGTTCAGTCCACGTCCGCATAACGATTTGTAAAATGAAGTCATGATATAATATACTGTCAAAATCTTCAAAGCTTAGTTGGAAGCATTGTTTTTCTTGAAGTCATGATATAATATACTGTCAAAACCTTCAAAGCTTAGTTGGAAGCATTGAAGATACAATGTGAGAGTGGTTGTTGCTTATATTCAAAGGAAGAAGAAACTGCTAGAACGCATGGGCTGAAAGCTTGCTACATTAAAGCTGTCGTTTGTAAACGTTTTGTTTTTCTAAAGTCTTGATCCTTGCTGAGACTGCAACTAGCTGCCTTGATGGTCTCTGTATCTAGACCTATCTGCTCAAGTCATCTGCAATGACATCCCAGGCGCGGTACGGTGCTACAGTTGGTTTATTCAGTCATCCACTGCAGCCTCTGTGCATCGTGGAGGTTGTCTCTTGAGGTTCTCTTACTCCTGCGTAACGCATGCGTGTTAGTCTAAGCTCATTAATATTAACAATTGTCACAGAGACCTGAAAGTGTACATGTAGACATGAAAATGAGCTTATGGCTATTGACAGGGTCGTCCTGTCAAAGTTTTCTGCTGTTGACAGGACGATCCTGTCAACAGTGCAAAGTTTTCTACTGTTGACAAGACAATCCTGTTTTTCCCACTGTTGACAGGACGTTCCTTTCAATAGCCTCAGGCTAAAAGTCATAGATTGGTCTGGGAGATAAAGCCACCTACAAACACTGGGAAGTACAAAGCTGCTTCAGGGGGAAAAAGATTATGATGGCCTCCTTTCTTCATTGTTTGTTATGTACATTGTAGAACAGGCAATCATGTTTAGCTAACAGACTAATGCAGGACAGTCTACTATTATCATCGACAAAGACGAAAAGGAAAGGGCAAGTTTAAAAGAAGGCTGCTGCGCCTTCCTTAGGCCGAGGTTTGGCCACCCTACAGTATAATTTCCAATTGCCATCGACCCTCTTACGAAGTATTCAATGTCTACTTTCATACAAAGTAATTAAAGTTCAGCTTGCTAGGTGTGGATTAGTATCTAAGACAGCAATCCGAGGGTAGCTGTCAGTCTCTTATTAATGTGACATGTCACTTGTAACATCGTGCAACCTAGTCAACCTAGATATATTATTCTCTTAGTCAATAGTCCTCCGTGGTCTGTTAAAAATAGCAGGCAATACAAACGAGTGTCAGAAAATGATTGTATGAGGTATAGTTCCAGAGGCAAATATCCAGAGGCAAATATCCGAACAGTATGACTGCCAAACCTGCGAAGATGTACTACTGTAACATGCTTTCATTAAACTCCCCTGTCACGAAATTAATGAAACTACGTGCACGTCAATTGAAGCCAAAGTATCATACAAAAGTAGATATGTATTAGTCTAGCCAATACAGTAATCACATGTCAGAAAAATGTATAGTTATTATCATCAACCACGTCCTGGTTTATGAATTAGTGGTGGTATTGATTTGTCTGATTCAGTCTAAAGGTGATACGTTTTTAATTTTTTTTTATTAAACAAACATACATGAGCAAAGTACAAATTGGGGCCCACTCAAGATAAAACAATGTATATTGGCGCCGCTATTTAAACAAAATGAAAATGGCAGATGATTGATGAAGAAAGACAGAAACATAAATATGAACACAAGTAACAACAAATGTAAAGCTTTTCGTGGTGACGAAAATGGGGTGGGGAGGGGGGCATATTCACCTTCACGGAAACAAAGGGAAACATTTGTTTTTGCCCCGTTTCTTTTACTACTTCTCCAAACAAATACAGTCAAACCTGTCCAAGACGACCACCCGGGGACCGGGCAAAAGCTGTCTTTTCGGCCAGGTGGTCGGTTAGAAGAGCATCGACTCACAACATGCCCGATGCATAGGCTAAACGGTTTCCGTTGTGTTTAATGGCAAAAAGCAAGCAAGTAGATATTGTGACGATAAAAAACTTAATCCCTTCTTGGGAATACATTGCTAATCGTATCATTTTTATCACTTTATAGTAAACGTGACTAGTATTGAAAGCATATGTTGGACCAATATAAATTTTGCTGTTGCAAAAGCACAATAAACAGAAAAATCAAACACCTAACCATAAAAAGCTTATTAAACTAGACCATGTAAAGGTGAACATTCTTTGTTTGTTTGCAAGATTCTAGTTTTGATTGGTCTATTTTATCTTTCTAATATTTTTTATTCAATCAGGTTCGACAAGGCAGAGGTAGAGGCAGGTAAAGGGTCTCCAGCTGCTGTTCCCCAGAATGTCTGTGATGGGTCTCCTACTGAAGTTTTGTGTGTCAGGGATGCCAGCACAACCAAAGACAAACCTACAGCGACCAAAACCAGTTTGGTCAGTCAACCGAAAGCAAACACCGGTGACAAACCCTACATGCGTAGGAAGCATGGGTACAGCACAACTCAAAGGTCCAACTTGTCCTGACACAAGAGAACCCACACAAGGCAAAACCCCTACAAGTGTGACTAATCTGCAGAAAATGCCATTTGGACCAACATCTAGCCATACACACTGGTGAGATGTGTGTGAGAAGTGACCATACATGTGTGGGCAGTGCGGCTTTAGGGCAGCTTACAAGTCTGCCTTAGCCCGACATACGAGAACCCATACTGGTAAAAACCCTACAAGTGTGACCTGTGTAACTATTCTGCAGCAGATAAGTCCACCTTCCACCGACATCTAGCCAAGCACACTGGTGACAAATCATACATATGTGGGGAGTGTGGGTACAGGACAGTGCAGAAATCTGACTCATCCCAACATATGAGAATCCACACAGGCCCAAAACCCTACAAATGTGACCAGTGTGACTATTCTGCTGCACAAAAATACAACTTTGACCAACATCTTGCAATACACAGCGGAGAGAATCCCTACATGTGTGGAGAGTGTGGGTACAGGGCGGCTCGAAAGTCTCAACTATCCCAACATATGAGAACCCACACAGGAGAAAAAACCTACCATTAAGACCAGTGTGACTATTCTTCTGCACAGAAAAACAGTTTGGACCAACATCTAGCCAAGCACAATGGTGACAAACCCTACATGTGTAACAACACCACCACATTGGATGCCCTCTGTATATTTTCATGATGCAAGTTCGTTTCTGTGTCATTGCTATCAAAACATCATTCAGACATCTTGAGAAATATAAAATGATGACTTTCAAAGAAGTTGTAAAATTAGCGCCTACACTTTAATTTTGCTTTAGATATCTTAGAGATACCTTAAACGCACAAACACACATATACGCACGCACACACACACACAAACAAAAAAACACACACAAAAAAAACACAACCGGTCGTTAGCCAGCATCTGGACAAAGGTACGACACGAGAAGAAGTCGTTAAATTCCCTGCAACAACTTATCGCCACCACATTAATTTTGGCTTTGAATATTTCATGAGCCTCTCAGATCAGCATACTCTTTGTATCATCAAATACACATACCCATGTATCTGGAGAAATATGATATGCATGGCATACACACGCACGCACACACAAACACGCGCACACGCGCACGTGCACATACACAAACACGCACAGGCACACACATAACGGACCTGTATAGCTATACACATAAGTACAGTCTTGTTTATATTAGAATGGCACGATAATGGTAAAAGGAAAATGTACATGTTTTGCTCTTCTATTTATTTTCACTTGACAGCCCAACTTTTGTCCGTGCTCCCCGTCCAACATCCAGGATGCAAGCTGAATCATAAATCATGTCCAAAAGACACAGTTCTAGTCGACACCTAGATACTGGCAGCGTAATTATAGCTTGACGACAGAAAAAACATTGCGGAGTAAATATTGGAAACACCGACAACGCAGGAACAATTACAATTGATGTTTCTAGGAAAAAAGGTGGTTGCTAAGTTATAGAAGCTTGAGTACGCAAAGATGGAATGTCACTTTACTCCGCTGTTTTACTTGTAATGTATGAATCAAGATCCCTCCGAAAAATTCTCATGGATTCGTCCTTGTTTTTATGATGTTGAGATGTTTGTGTTGGCGTTGCGCAGATACCAGTCTTGACGACAGACGTCAGGAGAAGCGCGACGCGACGCGATGCGTCTGACTTGGCGTTGTTTCGCACAGAGGGAGGTTTGTCTCTGGATCTAACATCCCAAAAGGAAAAGGGGGAGGACTTAAAAAGAGCGTTGGCCGGACCAGAGACTTCAGCCGTACGGGCCTAGTCGCGTCTTCGACCGAGAGCTCTGAAGAGCACGCCCGTTAGAAGCATGGCTTCACGGAAGGGTGTTGTGGTCAGGCTCAGCTGCTGTATCATTCTTCTCTGCGTAGCATGTGTGAAAGGTAGGTTCCTCAGTCATTATGAACAAACTGCTGTTATCATATAAGACTGTTTGGCTGGCCTAAATGATGATGACTATCGAAACCATTACATTTAGCAAGGTTCTAGCCTCCGTAGCAGGCTATACCAACGGGCTTTTTAGCGGGCTTCATATTTTTTGATGGCACGTCAAGTCCACATCTAGCTTTCTTGTGAACTGAGCCACAATAAAGACACAGTTTAAAGCCTAAAAGATTCGTGGAGTATACAAGCAAGGTCTATGAGTTCTACCGAAGTAATTGGCAACTACATGTTTTCAAGACTATAGATTATGCATTTTTGTGTCCAAATCGCATGCGCAAAATGCAAAGTTTAACGAATTGGGGGTTTTGGACCAACATACCTAACTGATGTGAGATGTTATACTTTGGTTGTGTTCGACACAGACCCGTGACTGGTGTTTAAAAGACCCGAACAGATCTTGGTTTATTGCACGAAATATTCAACGAGCTCGAGTTCTCAAAACCATTTTAAACTAAGTTAGAATTATACAACTTCACCACTGTCTGCATGTGCCATTCACGGTGTCTCTCTTGTTGACATAAAAACTATATCAGCATCCATGGCTACCACTCGTGTCAGATAAGGACACTGCCCATTGGAGCCATTATTTGCTGGTTGGGTGTGCCTCCACCGAAAGTTTATGAGTTTTTATAGTTTGCGCATGGCTGAGTCCTCATTGAGCTGTATACGAGGACATGCTGTTTGTGAGTTGGGCGTACCTTCACGTGCAGTTTATAACCTTTCCAGTTCTGCGAGCACGAAGAATTGAAACGTCAGACCGATGTTTTGAATCATCAGTCATCTGATATTGATACCGCTCTCGAGCGAAAATAAGACGAGATCGTCATCATATACTACCAATAAATTCTCGGCCTCACCTAGAACTGATAAGCATAACTCAATTTTCGAGGCACAACGTCGTAGTTTGAAGCCTTTTATCAATATCCTCCAAATTTCACTAAATCATTGCAGTCATTACTTTCCGGGCAACGTATTTTTGAAAATCAGTAGGTAAGTGGCGAGAAAAACAAGGCCAGTGTGAACTGTGATCAGACATGTGTGGGTCGAGTTCCTCATGCCGTAATTTCTTTGAAGACATTGTCAAAATGTTTGACAAGGATTTCCGTCCTACATTTCAAGTAGAAAGAAGCAGGTGTCTGACTTTCACTACATTTCAAGTAGAAAGAAGCAGGTGTCTGACTTTCAAGCGGAGCAAGTTGACTCGCACACCGCATGTCGCAGCTCAATTGTCCATGTTTTCTCGCCTTCTCTTACCTACCGTTACTGGGTGTCGCCTTTTAAGTAATGATCACAGTAAATTGAATTTCAGTACACATTCATAAAATACTTGACATCTTTGCTTCGAAGAGTTGTGCTTATAACTTCTGGGTGAGGCTGAGAACTTATACATTTGTGTACTTCAAATCAGACAAACAGTGCCTAGGCACTCGTAACATTATGGCGTTAAATATGAATGTATTTCTTTACCCAAAGAATCACTGTATTGTGAGACTTCGTAGAGTTTTTGAACAACACCAGGGTACGACTTGCAGCTATAAAAGTTGACAGGTCTGTTAACCATCCGTGTTACTGATGTGGAAGGGTGGCACAGAAAAGTTAAGGTGGTATCTCACTGCACTTGCGTCACGCTTGCGTCACTGCGGGGTTCGAAAGATACTCAACGAATTTCAGAATTAAAGAACGAATTTTCTTCCTTTTTGTGTATTTTGTCGTTTTCTAGGTCATACTTTTACGTACTACGCAATATCTAAATTACAAAAAAATTGGAGAAAATAACAAAACAGTGACGCAGTGAGCGAACCCCGCAGTGACGCAAGCGTGACGAAAGTGCAGTGAGATACCACCTTAACAAAGAAAGAGATAAGAGCTAGGGGAAATGTTGTGTCTTCGGTTACGGTGCTGAAAAAATGGGGTCGTTAGGATTCTCATCTTTTAAACAGATTTCGGTCGAAGTGACCTATCAAATACAGTTTATCGATGTAAAACCAAGCATCATATTGCAATTGTACAGATATACATTGTACAAGCACAATGTCTCAATAGACTGAAGGAAGGGCAATGTTTCCTACACATTCTTATATGAACTATTAAAAGACGTAATTTGTTGTCAGAATGTGAAATACAGGAAATCTGCTTTGCATTTCGTCACACAGATGGCAGATCGAAAATTTTATGGCCATTTCCTGTGGCCAACAAATAAGCCTACAGGTGGCAGGTTTATGCTAGGGTCGGTCGGATGACTGGAAACACAACATTATTCTTAGGCCTAAAGAGAAAATAGGAAAGTGTTGTAACAAGATGGTAAACAAAACAGGCAAAATGCACTCTTTTTGTCGATCTTACCGAAGCCGACCCAGTCACCCTAGACTGTCCACTTGGGATGGAATCTGGTCCCATACCTGATGATGACAACACTGAAGACTGTTTACAACCACTTGGCATGGAATCTGGCGCCATACCTGATTACAGCATTACTGCATCCTCGGTCCATGACCCTAGTCTCGCGCCTTACTTCGGCCGGTTAAACGGGAATACTGGTGGAGGCGGTTGGGCAGCATGGATACAAACAATGGGACAGTGGTTGCAGGTGGGCATAATGATAATGATATATAGCACGGTATCTGTGAATTTGACTTGGGTCCGTGTGCCTGGCAGACCTCGCAGGTGATTTCGTGATGTCTTAAACGACCCCGACACGGTCACGGTAAAATGCCTGACACGGCTTCGGCGAAGGTAACGGGACGGGCCCACGCGGCTAGCATAAATATTAATCGACTTAACAATCGTGTCTTTCATATTAAGTCCTTGTTGAAAACATTTTTATTTCATTTTCTGTTCAACATTATCTATCAATATGTCCTAATTCCAGCATACTGGTTAACTTCTGTCGAGATGGTTCAATCTTGTCGTTCTCGTTTTGCTCCATATATATGCTACATTATTAAAGAGGAACAAATATTGCCTTTCAGGTGGACTTAGGGAAAATAATGCCTGTCATGGGTACCATCATTCAGGGTCGGTTTGGTTCTTCCAACCAGTGGGTGACGTCATACAAACTCAAGTACAGCACGGATTTGATTAGTTGGACAACCTTTACCAACAGCACTGACCCAGAAGTAGTATGTTACATATCAAGATATCCTTTTTTATTCCATAATTTAATGACATACTGCGGAGTTGCATTATAAACATCGATTTTGAACGTTTAGTTCGGAGTAGTCTTTATCCATTGGTTTTGATCTACGCTATCGAAATTGTTGGTCTCGGAGAGATATACGGAGTTTATTCGATCATTGTAGTGACGAAGGTCTAGGGCTCATGAATAAATCCATACTACACAGGAAAGCAAAAATACCCTCATCTAAGTTATTTGTTTGCCTTCCAGGTTTTTCCAGGGAACGTTGACAGCACCAGCCTTGTTAAGAACCTACTGGACAACCCAGTTGATGCCCGTTATGTGCGTTTCGTGGTCCAGTCCTGGCATGATCACATCGCCATGAGGGTGGAGATTCTGGGCTGTAACACAAGTAGGTTTCAACCTAGACCAGATGTTGGTAAACATTTTTAATATATTTAAGTTGCACTTTTTATTTAGTCTTTTCCATAATCATTGAAAAAAAATGTACAAGTAACCGTAATGATGATAACAGAACGGCAAGTCATCTATCACATATAAAGATGCACATTTTCCTCTTTTCATTGCCTTGTGAGAACAGATAGCATAGCTCAAGCAAAGTCATGGGATGCGTAGCTATGAAAGCTGTCAAGTAAATAGAATAAGCCTAAATGTAAGCAGCCGTTTGACTGAGAAAACAGTGTGTAAGGGTGGTTATTTTGCTTGTCTGATCATAGTCCTTTTCGTCCAGCTAACGGACGATCTGTTCACTGCAATCTGTGTGCAGCTAGGCCAGTTCGGCTTCTGCAGGGCTTTCCGCATGTCTCACAGCAGAAGTCCATTGTTTGACATGGTTCATGTCTCTTCCTTCTTCTATCAGCTTCCTTTGCCTCCAGGGCATTTTCATGTTCTTTGGAGCCTTGTTGGAACTTGTGCCTCCAGAAATCACGATCCTGGGCGAGTTCTTCCCAGTCAGCTCCAATATTGAACTGTCTCAGGTCGAGTCTGCATACGTCAACAAAGCGAAGCTTGGGACGCCCCATGCCGCGTTTGCCGTCTGCAAGCTGTCTGTACAGCACTTGGTTGGGAAGACGAGAGTGGGCCATGCGGGACACGTGATTCAACCATCGTAGCCGACGTTGCTTTATGATCGGGTACAGACTTGTGGTGCCGCATTACTAAGGATTTCCAGGTTTTAGACTTTGGCCATCCACTTAACCCCACAAATCTTCCTGAGGCATCTTAATTGGAAACTGTTGAGCTTTCTTTCAACGTGCGTATGAGAAGCCCAGGTGTCGCTACCGTAGAGCAGAGCGAACAGTACACAAGTTCGGTAGATCCTGACCTTAGTGTTGGTTGTAAGGTACTTATTGTCCCAAGCACGCTTTTTTCCCGAACAGATTGGCAGCCTGGCCAATGCGCGAGTCGACTTCGCGGTTGATGTTACCAGAAGACGAGACCGTGGAGCCTAGATAACGGAAGTCTTCGACCTTCGAATTCTCAAGCAAACTCTCCTTGATTTTGATTTGAGGAAGTGGTGCATTGGTAGAAAAAGCCACCGTCTTCTTGACACTGATTACTCGGCTAAATCTGTCACGCGTATTGCTGAAGGCGTCACAAAGTCCGTGCAGCTCGACTTCATCGTGAGAGCAAAACGCGGCGTCATCAGCGAACATCAGTTCGCGTGTCAGAACTGTGTTGGTTTTCGTCTTTGTCCTGAGGCGTGCAAGATTGAAAAGTTTGCCACTGCTTCTGGTGCTGATAGCAATACCCACGGGGGTTGGAAAAGCAATGTGCATAAGTGTAGATATGAAGATGCCGAACAGAGTTGGCACCATCACGCAACCCTGTTTGCTTCCGCACTTCACTGTGAAGGCTTCTGAAAGGTCACCGTCAAAGTCTACGAGGGCAGACATTCCATCGTGAAAGGCTTTGATGATAGCTAGGAGTTTTGCAGGGCAGCCTAGCTTGTGAAGCACCAGGTACAGGCCTTCACGGCTAACTGAATCGATGGCTTTGGTTAGATCAATAAAAACAGCCAGAAACTTCTCCTGAAGCAGCCGGACGATCTGTAATTAGATCGTTCCCTCCGAAAGCCGCACTGGGATTCCGGGTAGATTCGAATTCTGTCTGCTAGAACTTGCAATCTCATGAGGATTACCCGGGCGAAGAGCTTCCCAACCAGACTAAGCAACGCAATGGCTCTGTAGTTGCCACAGACATGCCTAGACCCCCTGTTCTTGAAGAGGGTCACCAGCTTTGCGTCCTTAGGATCCTGTGGGACGTGGCCTTCACGCCAGCAAGAAACCAACAGATCGAGCAGGTATTCTTTCAGGACAGGTACGTCAAGTTTGAAGAGTTATGGAGGAATACCATTACTCCCAGGGGCCTTGTCGCTTTTGATGTCCTTTATAATTAGGGCCCTTTCAATTTCTTGCATGGTCGGTTCGTCGTCCAAGCTTTTTAGTTGGGTTGCTATAGAGAGTTCTATAGTGGTCGACCCAGCGTCTGAGTTGTTCAGGTTTCTCCAGCAAGATGTTGCCATCGGAGTCTTTTGCAAGGGAGCAGTGAGTCGGGGTGAAGGTCCGGACGTCCCCAAACGGACTTCAGGGCCGCATGGACACCTACAATATCACCACGATCATCGCACCTTTGCACCTTTTCGCAGATGTTATCCCAGAACTCTCTTTGTGTCTTTCTCAGAACACGTTGTGCATTGGCACGCGCTTTTTTTCATAGTTACTTTGTTAGCTGGGTTGGGTGAATTTACATAAGTCAGTCGGGAGTTCCGCTTTTCATCCAGGACTGGGCCAATTTTGTCTATATTGGTTAGAAACAAATCTGGCCACTTCCTTCGTCAGGCCAGCTTTAGATTGCTCCATTAGTCCCGGATCGTTCATATTGAGGGTTTCTATTTTGGGGGTGCGGCGCTGCAGGCTATGGGGAACGTCTTTGGTTTTCGTGGCTTAGATAGTCTGACTTTACACCGGCTAAGCGCATGGTCAGTGTCGCAGTCACCACTGTGCATCGTAAAAAAGGACCAATAAACTGGTGGACGTACTGACTGATAAGTATGAAATACCAGCTCAAAAACGAACTAGAAACAGTCATGCCTTCAAGTACCAGAGTTACCAACCTAGGATTGATGCGTTCAAAAATTCCTATTTCCCAGAACTATTGTAGAGTGGATTATGTTACCGCCAAACACAGTAGGAGCATCTTCTCTGGATAGAACACTTGCAGATAGATGTGCAAAAGTTAGGTGTGACAAGTCATTCTCATAATATAACCAGCTTCTGCCGCGCCGCGTGCCTGCGAAGATGGTGTGTTACGCCGAAGGGCGGTTACACCGGCTATATAGATACAGATACAGATACTCACTATGTATGGGTCAAACGAATTACTTTTGGTAAGACGTCTAAATGCTAACCGTATTAGATGTCGATTAAGTATTTATCAAATATTGACATAATCCGATGCGATTAAGAAAAGAGGTCCCCACGGAAGTCGCATAATGGTATCGCCCGAACCGTGCTTTCGAACGTTCGAACCCCCGGGGATGTGAAATGGCAGGAAAACGACAGCTTTGATTGACAACGGCCCTACGGATTGGCCTCGGTCAAAACAACAATATTGCCGACAAATTTACCATATTTTGAAGTATCAACACTTGTTTGTTGAAACTGCCCGCGGCTATTTTGTTTTTGTTTTTAAGTATTTTCACTGGAGCTCATTTTTAATAAAAAAATTAGAAAAACACAATCTTTTTGCTCTTTTTGGCCTAAAAATGTTAGGATTCCTTCACTTTAGGCAAAATAGCCGCGGATAAAATTAATCTTAAAGGAGGTAAGCTCTTATCTTGATGAATATAAAGGCTAAACGTGTTGTCCTCGCCAAGGCTCGGACATATGAAGTGAACGATGTTTTTTTTTAAACCAAAATGTGTATTTTTTACCCAAAATTCCAGCATTCCACATACAAATCCACCAGTGTCTAGTACATTTTAAACAGTGCAAGCATTGTGTGAAGTTTCATCGTGATACGACTACGCGGCGAAAAATTATGAAGATTTAATCGTTTTAACATTGGCTACACGCGTGTTACAGGCCTTAAGTTACCCGAGCAGGCACGCGGCGCTGCAGCAGCTGCTTATATTACACTGATGTGACCTATCACACCTAGCTTTCCCAAGTGTTCTTTAAAACTATCCAAAGAAGATGACCCTACTGTACTTTGTGATAACATATTCCATTCTACGATAGATTTGGGAAAATACGAAATATTGGTGTCGGACACGGCATCTGTGAATTTGACTTGGGATCGTGTGGCAGGCTCCAGGGATTTTGTTATGTCTGACACGACCCCGAAACGTAAAATGCCTGACACGGCCTCGGCAAAGGTAACGTAACGGGCATGTGCGGCCAGCTACATTTGCCGGCGTCTTATATGGAACATCCACCAACATTACTCTCTTTGTCAATATTTTTATCTTCCTGATCCTTCAGCTACAGTCAACCTCTCTGCATGTCCCCAACTGCTTGGAATGGCATCTGGCGTCATACCTGATTATAGCATCACTGCTTCCTCGGTCAATGACCCTGGTGTCGCGCCTTACTTCGGCCGGTTAAATGGGAATACTGGTAGAGGCGGCTGGGCAGCCAGGGTCAACACAGTTGGACAGTGGTTGCAGGTAGGCATACTGATAATAATATCTTACACGGCATGCCTTGGGTCCGCGTGGTAGTCTGGGCTCTCCAGGGATTTCGTGATGTCTTACACGACTCCGACACGGTCACGGTAAAATACCTGACACGGCCTCGGCGAAGGTAACTCAACGGACCCCTCGGCTAGCATTAATGATTGATTGAAAGACCTTTGTTGTAAATTCATGCATCGACGGGCTAGGTACAGGTCACTGATAACAGACATAACAGACATATGCAGGGACAACAAGATACAATTTAGCTAATTGAAGGTACTAAGCTAACAGGATTGTCGACATCTTCTCGCTTCTTTGTACAGGTGTAGATATAGGAACAAATAATGTTTAATATACAGGGTTTATCTAGGCGCATCAAAATAGAAATTTATCCGTTACATTAAGATGTTCAAAATATGGAAACTCTTATGTTAATAGACTAAACAATAGTGTCTTGGATTTTACGTCCTACGTTTTATTCTATTTTCTGTACATCTATTAATATGGCCTAATTTCAACATCCTGATTGATGTCTTCTGTCAAATTGGTTATTAAATCTTGTCGTTCTCGTTTTGCTTCATATTCCACATCATCTAAGAGGAACAAATATTGCCTTTCAGGTGGATTTAGGGAAAATAATGCACGTCATGGGTACCATCATTCAGGGTCGGTTAACTAGTTACAACCAGTGGGTGACGTCATACAAACTCCAGTACAGCACGGATTCGATTATTTGGACAACCTTCACCGACAACTGTGACTCAGAAGTAGTATGTTAGATATCAAGATTTTTGTAATTCTTGAATTCAACGAAATAATGCGGAGATACATTATAAACATCGATTTTGAACGTTTAGGTCGGAGTAGTCTTGATGCATTCTTAGTTCTTGGTTTTGATCTACGCTATCAAAATTGTTGGTCTCGGAGAGATGTACGCAGTTTTTTCGATCAATGTAGTGACGAAGGTCTAGGGCTCATGAATAAATCCATACTACACAGGGAAGCAAAAATACCCTCATCTAAGTTATTTGTTTACCTTTCAGGTCTTTCCAGGTAACTTCGACGCAACCTACCCTGTCACAAACCTCCTGTACAACCCAGTTGATGCCCGTTATGTGCGTTTCGTGGTCCAGTCCTGGCGTCGTCACATCGCCATGAGGGTGGAGATTCTGGGCTGTAACACAAGTGAGTTTCAACATAGACCAGATGTTGGTAAACATTTCTAATATCTTTAAGTGAATTTTTTATTTAGTCTTTTCCATAATCATTGGAAAAAATTAAAGACAGCCGTAATGATGATACCAGAACGGCACGTCATCTTTTATCACATATCACGATGCACCTTTTCCTATTTTCATTGCCTTGTGAGAACAGATAGAATAGCTCAGGCAAAGTCATGAGATGCACAGCTAAAAAAGCTGTCAAGTAAACAGAATAAGCCTAAATGTAAGCAGCCGTTTAACTGAGGAAACAGTCTGTGAGGGTGGATATTTTGCTTGTCTGATGCAGAAATAAAAGTATAGACAACCACATTTATGGAAAAGTCTCTCTCAGCCAATAGTTTTAACGATAACGTTGGGGTCCATCGGGTAAGTCCTGTGCCCATCCAGTTTGAATGGCAGCATCACCGCATCGTCGTCCTCTTAATCTTAGTCGTAATCCTTACCAACCCGCGAGTGTAGTTACGGGCATTGCAAATAGGGACATAGCTGTTTCTGCCAATAGTTTTGTTTTCTTGATTAACCATCACCTTTGTTCGATGGTTAAACCTAGTTTCGGTTGTGTACCTAGCTTCGGTTAGGGCCGTCCCTCGGATAAGACGTTAAATGGAGGCTCCATGTTTGAGGAGACCCACACATCGAGCATGATAAAGATCCCACCACACTTATCGAAAGGACCAGGGGACCTTTCCAGTGTGAGTGGTTCAAAACCTACAGTCCAATGGCCGCACCTGGGGCAATTGCTGTCGTATTGAGGTTACCTGAGTGGCGCCGAATGGCGCCGAATGGCAGCTCGCTCCAGACACTTGTGACAGTCGTATTGAGGTCCCCTGAGTGGCGCCGAATATCAACTCGCTCCAGACCCTTGCGATTTAGCCCCACCCATTGTAAGCTCCTCGCAATTAAGCCCCTGGCTGCGAAGAGAGAGTAGTCAACCCACCCAATAACAATAACAAAGTTGAAGGTCAAAATTTCCCCAGGTGCCAGGTTCATGATTTCTTAATGGTGAATATGTCTTATCTGTATCTGTATCTATCTGTATCTATATAGCCGGTATAACCGCCCTTTTGCGTAACACACCAGCTTCGCAGGCACACGGCGCGGCAGCAGCTGGTTACATTACACTGATGTGGCCTGTCACACCTAGCTTTTGCACATCTACCTCCAAGTGTTCTTTAAAACTATCCAGAGAAGATGCCCCTACTGTGCTTTGTGAGAACATATTCCATTCTACGATAGTTTTGGGAAAATACTAATTTTTGAACACGTCAATCCCAGGTTGGTAACTCTGGTACTTGTAGGCATGACTGTTTCTAGTTCTTTTTTGACCTGGTATTAGATACTCACCAGTCGGTACGTCCATCAGTTTATTGGTCATTTTGTACATCATCCAAAGTCTGAACATTTTCCTTCTGTCTTCAAGTGACGTCCACTGGAGTTCTGCTTTCATTTTGGTAACACTGGCATCCTTGCTGTAGTTGTTTGTACAGAATCTGGCAGCTTTGTTCTGTACCCTTTCCAGTTACCTCAATGAAAAAGTGTGCCTGTGTGTCTGTCTGTGTGTATTTGGGTTTCTGGATTTTTGTAGTCAGCATAACTCAATAACCTCTGGATGGATCACGGTGATATTTGATATGTGGGTAGGTGTTGGGAAGACAAAGGTCAAGATAAATTTTGGGCCCTTTGGTATGTGACCTTGGTACTGCAGCAGAACTTCGATTTTTGTATCTTTTGACCTGGACGTGATATGGCCTTGATTTCTTGGTGGCAGATAGCTTGTGATGTAAGGAAGAAGTGATGTATGTTTGGCGCCTCTAGCAGCTTGATCTGGAACTGCAGGGGCATTCTGGTCAAAATCTTCCAAGGAGCATAGTGGAACATAGGAACGGCGGATTTTCGTGGTAATTAGTATGCAGGAATCTTTGGCAGATATGTGCATATTGAAGTGCAAATTATGCAAATTTCCACTTAATTTGCATACTTAATGAGGAAAATCTATATTTACAGTGTTTTCCATTATCTTTTGACCTGGACATGCCATGGCCTTGATTTTTGGCAGCAGATAGCTTATGATGTAAGGAAGAAGTGATGTATGTTTGGCCCCCCTTAGCAGCTTGTTTCGGAACTGCAGGGCATTCTGGTCAAAATCTTCCAAGGAGCATAACTGGACATAGAAACGACGGATTCCCATGATATTTAACATGCAGGTATATTTTAAATTGCAAATTATGCAAATTTTGGCCGAATTTGCATAATTCATGAGAAAAATCTATATTCACAATGTTTTCGATTATAAGACTTAAAAACATGTAACATGTGTAGTTTGTGGCAGGTGGAAGATTCGCAGATATCAACTATGCAAATAACTTTCTAATTTGCATAATTACTGTGAAAGTGTCTTAACTATTCTTATTACAAGTAGTAATTGATTGGATTGTAAACAGTGTGACCTGTGTAAGTTACTAGAAGGTGTATATAACCAGACATAAATTGTGCACATGAGCAAGTCATTGGCATAATCAGAATATTTCATGGAGGTCTGAGGTCTCCGAACTCTTGTTTATCTTTGTCTTTCTTTGTATACGGACCCCATACTGTTACGAAATGTTCTAGGTTTGGTCTTACCAGTGCCGTGTATGCAAGTGATTTTACCCTGGCTGGTCATGTCCACAAGTTGCGTTTGATTACCCCCAATGTCTGTTTAGCTTTGTTTGTTATTTTGTCAACATGGACACCCCACTTCAGCCCAGTTGTTAATCTAACACCCAGGTATGGATGGGTTTTGTGGTTGCTAATGTCTGACCACAGAACTGGTAAGGGGATACATTTGGGATTCGTTTGTTCGTTATGTGCATGATATAGCCCTTTTTTAGAATTGAACTGCATAAGCCATTACCTTGGAGCTGAGGGCTTCCTTCCCTTCTACCACTACCGTTTGTTCTCTATTCGGTACCTTGAATTCCATAGTACTCCAATTTTGAGATCAGTCTGCTATGTGAGACTTTGTTGAAGGCTTTAGTAAAATGAAGAATTGCTAGATCCACCTATCTTTTATTGTGTTCAGTACCCCAGCTATGTCCTGAACTGTTAAGATAAGCTGTGTTTCTGTGGATCGATTAGGAGTCCGTTAGTATATTGTGGCCTTCTAAGTGTTTCATGATATGGCTATGGATAATGTGTTCGAGTTGTTTACATGAAATACAGGTAAGTGAAACAGGTCTGTAATTAGTGGGGACCGCTCTATCTTTCTTTTTACAAATGGATTGCGGCTTGTTTTGATCTGCAGCGGACGTTTTTATCAGTATCTTTGGAAGGGTATAAGTTGAGTCTGGGTTCCTCAATTTTCGATGTTTGGGGCTGAATAGTACTTTTGATAAGAAAGCATCAACATGGAGAGATCACAGAGTTTTCTATTATTCTCATTTGGACATATATTCAAGGACACATCTATTTCTCACATGTTTTGTCCAGCCCCTTGAGTTTTGATTACATCATTCAGCGGATCATTCTATTTTCATCAGCAAGGTGGGTGGGGAAAGGTATATAAGCAAAAGCATTATTTGAACTGCGCAAGAATGGTGTTTTATCCACAAAAAGATTCTAGTTCTGTGTAGAATGAATACGCGAGCACAAAATTAGGTCGTTCGTTTTCTTGTTACACTTTACTACAATGCCTATAGTAGGCATGTCACACCAAAAATGTGGTTAAGGTTAAAGTTGCTGAAATTGCTTTCAAATTGCAGAACAGATTCTTCTGATTACAATGCTTTTTTTTTGTTTTTTTGTTTGTATTAAAAACAACAACAACAACAACAGTACATTTGTCAACAACTAAGACTAGATTTTGTACAGTCGAGTACCATTGCACATGGAGGGATAACATATACTGGTGTGTCTGGACGAATTACATGCAGTACATGGGTAGTGGAACAGTTAGAAGAGACAAATACATGTAGTACATCTGGGGAACCTTAAGGAATATGTACAGTCTGATATTACACTATGATCAAAAATGGAGAAGTCTAACAGTAGGTGCAGTTCATGCCAAACTATCAATAGAAAATTTGTACAATCAATCTACATTGGCTGTCAGTCTATCATGGAATATCCGTTCTTCGAAGTCCTTTTCAAAGACATTAAAGAGGCTAGTAATGCACAGGTGTGGGTCTTTTCTATGCCAGATCCAAGTTTTAAAGATTGTCCATTTAGCAACAGTAACAGTAAAGGTTCTATTTTTCTGGTCTTTAGCAGTTATTAAATGATCAATTTTTCCAAATAAAATCTCCTGCAAAGTAATTTTTATGTTGGGCAAGGGTACAAATGTGTTAACTAATTCCCAGAAATTACACAGTCTTTCACATTTAAAGAACATATGCTCATAATCTTCTATGCTTCCACTGCTACATAGTGTACATGTTGCATCATATATGTGTCCCGTTTCATCTTTGATACCCCATTTGTGCAGATTGTGTGCACATGGTAATATTCGGTGTAATAGTTTGTAGTTTAACTCTGCTAACTTAGTGTCTATACAGGTCTGTGTGCTTAACCATCTCCAGATATTTTCCCAAGCTAGGGTTTCAGTAGGAAATGTGGATTGCCATTTTTTACAGCATGTTAGTTCCTTGGCCTGTGCCTGCACTAATGCATTATAAAACAATTTGCAGGTGTTCTTGCTTTTGATTTGTTTTGTTGTTTTACCATCAAATATACATGGGGTAAGGGTGTTAAGCTCTAATCTTCGATAAGGAATTGGGCCTCTATGGTTTCTTATTGCATTCTTCCATGTAAGAGGTATAGCTTGAAACAGAGTTATATATTCAATAATACCATTAGGTCTTGTGTTAAGGTTAAGCTGAGGGTAGTGATCTAGAGACATGAACCTGTCTAAGGGGAAAATGTCTTTTACGAATATTATGTCATTTTTTATCCAGGTTGGGAAGAAAATTGTTTTACCTTGTGACCTTATATATTTGTTGCACCATATAGTTTCACCCATTATTTCACTTACACTAGAGGGTTTGTTCTTACCTCCTCCACCAGCAGAGTGGAAGGATGATATTACCTGTTTATAAAATGTGGGGAATTTACTCATGTCAGGACCATCTTTATCAGAGGTAAAGTTCATATGCAATAGCAAATTGTCTTGACCAAGGGAGTTTATAAATGTTAGCGCAATAACTTTCCATCTTGCGTTGTCATTTGTCACTAATCTTGGTATCCAGGATGCAAGTAGGGCTTGTCTTTGGAGATCTAAGTTTGTCAGGCCTAATCCTCCCTGCTCAATAGGTTGGCTAACAACATCTCTTTTAATCTTATCTTTTTTACCATTCCACAGGAAAGTAAACATTTCTTTCTTTACAATGTTTATCACCCAAGGTGGGGTAAGAATCATAGACATGTTATAGATTATTTGTGAAAGGGCAAGGGATTTTAAGACAGTAACTTTTCCATATAGAGTTAGGTTTCTACGTTTCCAGATTTGAAGTGTGGTTTTCAGTCTTTCTATCTTTTTCTCCCAGTTTAGCAGTTCACATTCATGGTGTAGGGATGAGTTACAGAAGTATATACCTAGGGATTTTATAGGTGTCTTTGGCCAAGATATACCCAAGGGGGTGTCTTGTCTGTCAACATAGGATCCAATCCATAAACCTTCACATTTTTTAACATTTAAATTTAGGCTTGAAACACTACAGAAATCTTGAATAAGTTTGAAGGCATTTTCCATTGATGTAAGGTCAGATACAAACAAGGTGGTATCATCAGCTACCTGTGAGATTTTAATGTCAACAGTTTCATTAGAATGGGTTTTAACTTTAATTCCTTCCACGTCTTGTGCCTGTCTAATCTTTACAGCCATAATCTCTACTGTGAGGATGAATAAAAGAGCAGATATGGGACAGCCTTGGCGTATGCCTTTCTTTAAGGGAAAGAAGTCAGATAACCATCCTCTATTACTGATGGTGCTACTAATGTCATTATACATGCATTTTATTGCACTGATAAACGAGGGGCCAAAGTTAAATTTTTCTAGAACCTTCCACGTAAATTTTCTATTCAAAGTGTCAAAAGCTTTAGTAAAATCCAGGAATATTACTGCTCCAGGGATATTTTGGTTTTAGCATATTCAATAACATCATTAATCAGTCTTACATTTTGTCCAATGAATCTACCCTTGATATAAGCTGTTTGGTCATTATTAATCAACTTGTGTAAAACTTTCTTAAGTCTGTTGGCAAGAACAAAGGCAAATATTTTATATTCAGTGTTGAGAAGGCTAATTGGTCTCCAATTATCTAGGTTGTGGCGTTCATTTTTTTTGTGTATTAACCTTAGCATTGCACGTCTTTGCAAAACAGACCTTTTACCTTCTATCAATGTTTCCTGGATAGAATTATAAACTAGGTCTCCTATATAGATCCAAAACATCTTAAAAAATTCTGAGGGAATGCCATTAAGGCCAGGGCTTTTGTTTTCTTCCATAGAGAAAAGGGCATCCTTACATTCATCTTTAGTAATTGGTTTATCTAAGAATTCTCTGTCAGTTTGGCTCAAGACATTTTCTAGCTGTACACTTTCTAAGTACTGATCTATGTCTATATCACTTATATTGTCTTCCTGGTATAGTTGTTCATAGTATTCCTTACATTCACTGAGAATATCTGAGTCTTTACTAATCTCTCTCCCATCAATGGATAACAAGTTAATATCCTTGTCACTTCCTCTTTTCTTTTCCAAGTTTAAGAAGTACTTAGTAGGTTTTTCCCCCTCTTCTCTCCATTTGGCTCTAGCTCTTACATATGCTCCATGTGATTTTTTCATATAAAGGTCTTCTAATCTAGATTGTGCTTGCTTGTAGCTAAGTACTAGTATATGGTCATTAGTGGGATTACTATCTATTTCACTTTGAAGGGAAGACAGTTTTTTCTCTAACCTCTCTTGGCTCCATATTGTTTTGAAAACTCAGTTACTTTAATCATACATAAATCTAGTTTATCTCTATTTGATGTAGTGGTCTTATTACTCTCTTGTTGAATTAAGTTACAGATTTTCTCAAAGTATTCTTTGTCTCTTAATAAATCTACATTTAATTCAAAAGTTCCAGGGCCTCTGGCACAGTTAAGGAATTTGAGTTTTAGAAATATAGCTTGGTGGTCAGTAAGTATTGCAGGTCTTATATCACATTTGCCAATTTTTCCTACAAGGGACTTGTGAATTAGCCAAAAGTCTAGTCTACAGGCTACATTTTTTGTAAGATTATGCCAAGTAAACTGTCTGGTGGTGGGGTTAACTAACCTATAGGCATCACATATTTCTAATCTAGAACATAGCTTTTTCACAACTTTAGCAGACCTTCCTGCAGTATCTAGTCTACCTCCCTTTTTATCAAATTCAGGATTCAATACACAATTTATATCTCCACCACAAATTAGGTTAGTAGGGTCTAACAGCCATTATCATAATACCGCCACGTTTACGACAATATTTCTACCCGTACCGATTTGACAAATTATCAACGCATCATTTTCTCCAGTTTCATGTTGCTCTTACAGCTTACCTTTGCCACTTATTCTGAGTATCTTTTTTTGTCTCTCTTGTCCTGCTAAAAGCGTAATACCGTAATTGTAACACACCGCGGAATTGCACGGGGAACGGACGCGTGGTTGGGAGGGGGTTAAAAATACCGCCAGGAAGAAACACGGCACAATTAACTGCCGGTTTGTACCTTTATATATCCTCTGTTGTTCCTTCCTTTTCTGTTAGTAATTGCATAAAACGTAAACCTTTATAAGCATACAAAAAGTCATGAGAAAACGGACGTATACTGACAAGAATTTTCATTTAATTTTGGTCCGTCACAACCGCTATGACATAAAACTTTACTGCTTGCGTAGATATAAAAATGGCGGGAAAATGGCGCCGTACGTTCAATTTTGCCCGTTCAGCCGTAGTGCGGGCTATCGTGCAACGGTTCGTCACACTTTTACACGAGTTGTAGGTCACCAACATAAATTCAAGATTACTGTTGAATCATAGTCGTCTTGTGCCGTGTGTACGTGTGATTATTATTTACAAATCCGGCGCTGAACATGACAATGTGTTCGTCCCACGACGAGCTCGCCTGACCCGAAAAAGAACTGAAAACGGTTGGCCTTGTTGTCTTGGAATGCATTGTTATTGAAGCCTATTCAAAAATGTATTGAACACGTGGATGTCTGAAGTGTGTATACCTCGGAACTTACTGTTGTTGCACTAGTAGATCTCCTTAAATTCATCGCTGATTTATTTGGCGGTATTATGATTAGTGACGATATTATGATAATGGATGTTAAGCTACTTAACCAATCTGACAGTTTCACAATAAAGGTATTTCTTTCTTTAACTCTATTTGGGGCATAAATGTTAACTAAGCAAAACTCTGTATCATCAATGGTGCATTTCAGTAGAAGGGTTCTTCCATTATTGTCTAGGTACTTACAGTCTACTAACATAAAATTGGCTGAAGGCTTAATCAATATTGCTACCCCCCTGCTACAATTAGATCCAAAGGCTTGAAAACAAGGGCCTTGCCATTCTCTAGATAAAACATCTCTTGTCTCTGCAGTGAAATGCGTTTCTTGAAGGAAAACTATGTCAGCCTTTTGGTTTTTTACATATGATAATAATGACCTTCTTTTGTTTTTTTCAAGCAGTCCACGGACATTTAGTGATAGTAAAGATATATCGTAGGAACTAATATCAGAATTCTGTACCTTTTGTTGTTGTTTATGTGCAGTGCACTTTGGCCTAACGTCGTCACGGCCGTTCATAAAGTCCATAGCCATAAGTCCGGTAACCGAGCGAGTTTGTCAACATTGGGGTCAGTTCGTGGAATTTCCGGAATGCCTAGGTCGCGCCGCCGGAGCCATGTTCAGGTGGGGGTGGGGCGTTCCTCAGCTGCTTCCGTGAGGGTTCGGACGCCACGGCTGGCGGGCTGTCTCGAGGTCGCTTCTGGCTAGCAGGCTGCTTCTTCTTCTCCTGCGATGTCTTTCTTGAGTTCTCTGTCGCACTGGCTCTCGCTTTACGCAGAAAGCGATCAAGCGGGCCCCGGGTTTGTTTGGACTGTTCCGAGGCGGCACTTCCGCATTCCTCACCCCAGCTGGGATCAGACTCTGTTGCCACGGCAACGTTTGCGGAAGTGTTTGTTGACACCGTGTCGTCCTCTTCCGTAGGGCTGGACATGTTCTCTCTTGAGACATACTTTGTGAAGAACTGGTCGATTACCCGTTCCGGAGAGGGTGACAGTGTGGTTTCAGTGTCAACTGTGGGAGCAGGTTCTTGCTGAGCTTCGGTGTCACTCAATATGTGGAGGCAGGCGGGATCACCTCTCTTGTGATCGTGCAGACCACAGTCGAAGCACCTCTGTGGCTCAGGGCAGTTAGACATCGTGTGTCCATTCTCTTTGCAGTTCTTACAGATCGTCGACTGTCTCCTTTCGGCATCTCTCTGTTCTTTATGATACACCTTAGCTCTGAATGGTCCCATAGCAAGGACGGGTGGTAGCGGCTGGTTGGGGATTTCTATGTGGAAGAACCTTCTACCCGTCTTCCACCTAGTCAGCCGTTTGTTTTCATCACGATCTCTCTCATCGATGATGTTGCTATGGAACTTGCAGCCCAGGTTTACGAAGCACTCCTTTATCTCATCGTTACTGAAGGACAAGGGGATCTCACTTACATAAACTCTGGTGGTAGGTATGTCCGCTGTTCCTTTGACGACTAAAGGATTCTCGCTGTAGGGTTGAAAGTGTCGGTTACGCAGGGTGACTCCGTGTAGCAGGATGGTTACACGGGCGCTCTCCGTCAGGGGGTAGATCCGCCATAGGCCCCTGATCCTTTGTGCACCATCTACGGAGTTATAACCGGCGACCTTTTCCAACGCACCACATATTTCCCTTGTCGTGAAGGCCCGATCTTCCTCTCCCACAATTTCTCTGTTCTTCAGGAACACTGGCATAACAGAGCGACGCTGTGACTCTGGTCTCACGGGCGGTAAACAATGCTTTCTATTGTGTTGAAATCGGACAACGTTGAAATTTTGTAGAATTTTTCAAAGTTGAAAAGTTGGACGTTTTTATTAGAAGAGGCTTATCCATTAGCCCTATGGGAAAAGTTGACCTCGACATGGCACCGAAAATGACCACAAGCACACACTAAGTTATTTATGCACTTTTTAATGTATCTTCCAAACACTTTAACAAATGTTCTTCAAATTTTCAGCACTTGAAGATAATATTACTGGACAGACTATCATATTATTTTCTTGACATATCATCGTTACTTTGTATTAATTAATCCTAATTAACAATAATTAATCTACGCATCCACAATAGTACCATTCAATTAATCTACATTTCTTAAACATGTTACAAGCTTGAGAAAGAACTTCACGTTTCTACTTCCAAGTAAGACTAATCATTACAAAAAATGAAGTATTTTTGTAGTCTTCATTAATTACAAAATATGCAAATGAGGGTATTATCCTCAAGTACTTCCAACAACACATGTAATTGTATTATTTGTCCCTATTTGAATTAACGTTACATGTTACCTGAAATAAAACTAGACAGTGCTGACCTATATTGCATGTTGATGTAAGTACAGGAATGCATCCACACTTTTAGGAACATCAAAAAATAATTAAGAATGATACATATATGGTGATAACTAGCCACACATTGGGTTTTAAACACATTTATGTTGTAGGCATACTTAAATGGGATGTCTGTACAAATGTAAATTGCATGTTACTTTGAACTTTTAACAATCAAATGCTTAATTAGCAGTTGTGTTAATTAACATTGTAATTAGTAATAGTAAGTGCTAATTAGTATTCATACATGTGTTACCCATTCTAAAAATATAACTGTTTAGTTCAAGTAACTTTCTGAATGATTATTAGTAGGTTACTTTTCTATTCAGTTTCCAACAAGCTTTTCTTCTTTACAAATCAAAACAATAACTGAATAAGATCCAATATCTTTAATGTTCGTCACCAATTATTACAACTCCAAACACGTTGTGTCTAAACTTGATCTGTTGTTTCGGTGTCAGCAGCCTTGTCTCTGGTGAACAGTTTTGACAAGTCTCTATTTTGCTGTTTCCGCTGATCTGCACAGGATATGTCCCTTTTGTGTCCACTGGAAAATCAAAAAGTGATCTCGGAATTAATACCATGCAACTGACAAATTCCGAATCCGATCGTATGGCGATAACGTCAGTGTCTGCCCATATCATTTACGGTAGTGAAAGTTTTTTTGTTACAAAATATGCCACATCATCGGTTATGAAAGGTATTCTACACACTACATAAAATATATTGCCATTCTACGGTCAAATAGCACAGAATTTATGATAATTTGTTGAATTTATAGCACAGATAATGTCCGTGATGTCATGCCCCCCTCCCCCTTCATGGCCGTGAGCGGGCAGCCTAAAATAACTCTCAAATCGAATCGCTAAAGCCACAAGCCAAACTCGCGTAAATAGGAACAGAAACTACACCATGATGATAGCAATATATCTATATTTGTTACTGTATATGAACAAAAGTGCTAATTCAAGAAAAATGGCAAAAATATCCACTTACTTTCGGAGGTTTCCCTACTCTATAGCTAGCCCATAACTTCCGCAAGGAATGACGTAGCAAAATTGTGCAACCACTGGAGTGAACCTTGATCTCTGCCCTTTCACCTGAAATCATTCCCAGAGTTCACGAGGCACGGCGGCTTGTGGCTTTTGAGTTGAAGGTAGCAGAACACAGTATTTATCCGCGAACCCCGGGGTGTATGACCCGGGTACATAAAATAGTACGAATAAACTTGTTGAAGGAGAGGTAAAAAGCCTTATTTGAGGAGCAGCCAGATATAAACTGTGCTGCGTGGTCACGGAAGGTGTCGACTCTGACACTGTATGGTTTGGATTGTGAAAGTTTTCTATTTCGTGTATAAATGCGCCCCATTACGCAACTGCCTGTGAGTCGGCTGCAGTTCTGTGACCTCCTCAGAGGGGCATTTTAAAGAGGGCATGAGAAGACGATACGCAGACAGGATTTTTTGTTTTTCAATATTTTGTGGCTTGTACCCTCAACTCAAACATATCCGTTTTTGGTATTCCAAAAGTGCACCCTACTATATTTTTTAATGCGTAGAAGCCAGTCACTTTGTGGCCCTTAATTATAGAAATCCCCATAGGCCGAAAACTGTGCTCTGCTACCTTCAAAATTGGATCTCCCCCGGGCGGCCTTCGAAATGGCGTGCCGCGCGCGCTGTTAAAACGGGGCAGTTTTTCGGCGGTATCTCCAATTTTGATAATTTTTAGCTCCTTACTTTCTGGATATTTTCAACTAAAAATACGATAGTATGGTAGTCAACATTCCATAGATTATAGAAAACGATTTTAATTGGCATCATTCAAGCGGTTGATTTTTAAGATTTTTTTGAAAACATTTACGGCCCCGCGGGCCGCTGCATTCTAATTTGAAGTTTGACATGCCTACCTATAGTTAGGTACAGCTAAGATTGTAGCACTGTGAATGCGCAGACTACAAATATTACAGCCCAAAATAGGGTGGTTTGTTTTTTTTGCCCCTCTCGGCATACTCTTACTACACTGACTATAGACACCGAAAGTAGTAGTAATGTGTACATATGGCGTCGGACACGGCATCTGTGAATTTGACTTTGGTCCGTGTGGCAGGCTGGGCTCTCCAGGGATTTCGTGATGTCTCACACGACCCCGAAACGGTCACGGTAAAATGCCTGACACGGCCTCGGGGAAGGTAACGTAACGAGCATGTGCGGCTAGCTACATTTGCCGGCGTCTTACATGGAACATCCGCCAACATTATTCTCTTTGTCAATATTTCTATCTTCCTGATCCTTCAGCTGCAGTCAACCTCTCTGCATGTCCCCAACTGCTTGGAATGGAATCTGGCGTCATACCTGATCACAGCATCACTGCTTCCTCGTTCAATGACCCTGGTCTCGCGCCTTACTTCGGCCGGTTAAATGGGAATACTGGTAGAGGCGGCTGGGCAGCCAGGGTCAACACAGTTGGACAGTGGTTGCAGGTAGGCATACTGATAATAATATCTTACACGGCATGCCTTGGGTCCGCGTGGTAGTCTGGGCTCTCCGGGGATTTCGTGATGTCTTACACGACTCTGACACGGTCACGGTAAAATACCTGACACGGCCTCGGCAAAGGTAACTCAACGGACCCCTCGGCTAGCATTAATGATTGATTGAAAGACCTTTGTTGTAAATTCATGCATCGACGGGCTAGGTACAGGTCACTGATAACAGACATAACAGACATATGCAGGGACAACAAGATACAATTTAGCTAATTGAAGGTACTAAGCTAACAGGATTGTCGACATCTTCTCGCTTCTTTGTACAGGTGTAGATATAGGAACAAATAATGTTTAATATACAGGGTTTATCTAGGCGCACCAAAATAGAAATTTATCCGTTACATTAGGATGTTCAAAATATGGAAACTCTTATGTTAATAGACTAAACAATAGTGTCTTGGATTTTACGCCCTACGTTTTATTCTATTTTCTGTACATCTATTAATATGGCCTAATTTCAACATCCTGATTGATGTCTTCTGTCAAATTGGTTATTAAATCTTGTCGTTCTCGTTTTGCTTCATATTCCACATCATTTAAGAGGAACAAATATTGCCTTTCAGGTGGATTTAGGGAAAATAATGCACGTCATGGGTACCATCATTCAGGGTCGGTTAACTAGTTACAACCAGTGGGTGACGTCATACAAACTCCAGTACAGCACGGATTCGATTATTTGGACAACCTTCACCGACAACACTGACTCAGAAGTAGTATGTTAGATATCAAGATTTTTGTAATTCTTGAATTCAACGAAATAATGCGGAGTTACATTATAAACGTCGATTTTGAACCGATCATTGTAGTGACGAAGATCTAGGGCTCATGAATAAAACCATACTACACAGGAAAGCAAAATCACACCATCTAAGTTATTTGTCTACCTTTCAGGTTTTTCTAGGTAACTTCGACGCAACCTACCCTGTCACAAACCTCCTGGACAACCCAGTTGATGCTCGTTCTGTGCGTTTCGTGGTCCAGTCCTGGCATGGTCACATCGCCATGAGGGTGGAGATTCTGGGCTGTAACACAAGTAGGTTTCAACCTAGACCAGATGTTGCTAAACATTTCTAATATCTTTAAGTGAATTTTTATTTAGTCTTTTCCATAATCATTGGAAAAAATTAAAGACAACCGTAATGATGATACCAGAACGGCACGTCATCTTTTATCACATATCACAAGGCACCTTTTCCTCTGTTTATTGCCTTGTGAGAACAGATAGAATAGCTCAAGCAGAGTCATGAGATGTGCAGCTATAAAAGCTGTCAAGTAAATTTAATAAGCCGAAATGTAAGCAGCCGTTTAACTGAGAAAACAGTGTGTAAGGGTGGCTATTTTGCTTGTCTAATGCAGAAATAAAACTATAGACAGTTTTAGTTATGGAAATGTCCCTCTCAGCCCGATGGTTTTAACGTTGGGGTCCATCGGGTGCGTCTTAAAGTCCTACTCATATCCTGTGCACATCCAGTTGGAACGGCAACATCACCGCGCGCATCGTCGTCTTCTAAATTATGTTCGCCAAGAAGATTATGTTTTTGGTTATTCCATAGGGTGATGGGTCTGTATGTAGGTCAACAGCGTATATGTCGAGAAATTGTGAATGGATCTTTTTGACTTTTGGTAGCTAGGTGTGTAGCGGTTGTAGAAAGGCATGGCTAATTCGAAAACGGTTTACCTGGCGTTTTCCTACGGGAAGGCAGCGAGCTGTATTTTTTGCGGTTTGTTTTGGGCAGCATAAGTCGAAAAGCAGCTGGGGGATTTTCATGATATTGAGTTTGTGTGTAGCGGTTGTGCGAGAATGGTTTAGCTAGCTTTCACCTATGGTGTAGCTGGCTTTGTATGTAAGTGGGGTTGTCTTTATACAAGATAACTCGAGATGTCCTTGATGGATGTTAATGATATTTGGTGGATAGGTCACGAAAAGGTAGGTCAAGTTTAAACATAAGCCAACTGGCGACTGGTTTTGGTACTGCAAGTGCATCAAAGTTTTCGCCGAAATTTTCTTGAAGTGCCAGGTTCATCATTTTTAAGTGGTGGGTAGCTGTTGGGACAGGGAGTAAATGGTGTAAGTTTGGGCCACCTATCAGCTTGTTTGGAACTGCAGTGGGGATTTGTTGGATATTCTTTGTTTTGGTAGGTAGTTGCTTTGGGTGATAATGAACATAATGAGATGCAAATCATGTAAATCACTATCTATTTGATATAATTACAACTTCTATAACGGCTGCAAATATTGGGGGACACAAGCTGGATTGGTCATACGGTTGTGTAAACAAATGGCCAATGTAGGTCACGTCAACATTTAAATGTTGGATTTCCAGGCGTGTGTGTTGACCCACCGACCCAAGCCAACACTACCGGGCCCGTGTGCGACTTGCCTTATCTGCCGGGGGAGAACTGCATCTACCCATGTTCCCCGGGATATTATGTCATTTCCGGTGACGCCATCAAGAGAACATGCACGTTAAATGGGTCTTGGACAGAACCCGAACTTTTCTGCCAAGGTATGGAATAAACCAGCCTAGGAACAAAAATTGGGAGCTGCTAAACGATATAGCTAATATAATAGTATTATAATAACTTGTACCTCATATTCATGGTATAGTCATGCGAAATCCTACAAGAATACCAGTATGCACTTGCTATACTGCTTAAAGTATTCAAGGAACGCTCACTTGAAAGCTGCTTGCTCATTAAAGTCGTGTAAACACTTGCTGACTAAAATGATTAGATACCAGATTATAATCCTACGAGTCAGACCACAGCAAACCTAACACAGAAACTTAAACTAAAAAAGGTGACAAAAATAAAATACTAGAACACATTTTGGTGACTTTTCAAGGGAATCTAAAGTAACTTAAACTTTTGTCTTCCCAGCCTGTCGCGACCCTCTCGGGATGGAATCTGGTGCCATACCTGATGGCAGCATCACTGCATCCTCGTACCAAAGCGCTGGTGTCGAGCCCTACCGTGGGCGGCTAAACGGAGTTGCTGGAGGTGCTGGTGCCTGGATAGCCATGCACCGCACTATCGGAGAGTGGTTGCAGGTGGAGATACATATTCAGAAAGTTAAACATCGTGTTCTATGCATTATCTCCCTGTTTGAAAAAGGGGCTATTTATATCAATACCTTCACCAGTTTGGAGAAGTGAATAATTAAGGGTTAATGACCCGCCCCGAAATGTATATGGTGTCATAACACCTGGTCCTTTGCTATAACCTCCGAATGAAACCACCGAGTAAAGCTCACTCGGTGGTTTTATTCGGTGGTTATAGCAAAGAACCAGGCGTTATGACACCATATACACCGAGGAACAGGCGGGTCATTAACGCTATTATCATATAGCCCATCCTGGTCCATCCAAACTGACCCATACAAAAGAGACAAGTTCTTGTTATAACACAAACGTCCTTTATTCAATAATATGTCAAACATGTTCCATACTATGTCGTACAGGTCCATGAGAATTGTAGGTAACAATTTGACTTCTCAGATCAAAGACAAACTCTGACGTCTGTGTTAATTTTGATTTATAATAACGGAATACTTCATTTGTCGAACGAGTGAATTTGAACTGTGTATGTACATATCTCAACAGTATTTCTGTCGCAAGGTTTTACAAAACTAAAACAATAATTCAACAAGTTAAAGAATTGTACAGTATTTCTAGATACAAACGAACCACTAATGCAGCTTAGCAGCAAAGACGATTCGCTATGATACAATAAAAAGGTATCCTCAAGGTAACCTTGTTGGGATCGCTTTCTGTTTTCCTTTGCCGCCACGGGTTCTCCACTGGTATTCTAGCTGGCTTCCGCTGGTTCCTGTGTGTCTCCCAAAAATCCCCTTCACTCGAACAATGACTCTAAATCTGTCTCTGAGATTTTTGGTCGTAAAAGTACTGCAGAATTTCCCTACGGAGTTGTAAGACGGAGGGCGAAGCGTGAAAAATATGGCTGTCATTGTGGATTGTTCCACTTACAGTGGGGCGGGGTGTGAAACATTCTGTTTTCGGTCGTTCTGTTGATGTTCGACTTTGAAATTGAAATTGAAATAATTTTTATCTTTTCATATATTTTACATTCATTTGTGTTATTTAAAGACGGTAAAGTTTTTCCCTGAAGAAAGAAACGTGCTATCGGTGTTAATAGAAGGAGCCACCACCCCCTGCAATGTCCCTTGTCCCTCTCTGCCTGTCCTTCTGATTGGTTCAAACTTTCTAAAGTCATTAATGCACGTGTGCATTTATGAAACGATTAATGCACGGCTGTTGATGATTTTCCATCTGTTACGTGGTCATAACCAGCATGAAATGGGGCCTTCTGATTGGTCCACGTCCCCTGGCTATATGATAATATGGAGTTAATGGCATACAACAAGAAACGTTACCTGGCAGAGGTTTATGTAACTACAAAAATTTGCTTGATCAGACAAACCTGACTGGTCCCTTAGTCATTGTCGAAACACTTTACTGTGGGCCCGAATGTCGGCAAGGAGAATATCTTCGACAGTATGCAGTTGTAGTTTGGCATTTCATGCTTTTCTGCATTGAGGATATCTCAATGGTGATGCAAGATCAGTATTCGCCAATGTGGCGTTATTTCTGTTTTTAACGTATGTCTTCGATGACACTTAGATATGCTCTTCTTGGTTCCTACTTTGCATTTTATGACGGAAACATTTAATGCTTCTCAGGTGGATTTAGGTGAAATGAAGCGCGTCATGGGCACCATCATTCAGGGTCGCCATACTGCCGACCAGTGGGTGACGTCATACAAAGTCCAGCACAGTGCAGATGGGATTTGTTGGACAACATACGCCGGCTGCGATGGCTTGGAAATGGTATAAAAATACGTAACGTGGAGGCATTGGTTTGAGCCCAGGCATTTGGTTAACCGGTTATTGTGAGTCTCCAGTGCTATAATTCGAGAATGTGAATAGGTGTTGCAAACACAATGGTTGGTATTGATGTTGGGCCTCATGTTCGTTAAACTCGATACTGCAGCAGTGCTAGCCTGATTAAATCTCGCTTATAGCAGCCCGCCCAGCATCCGCTGGCGTCCTAGAAGAAGGGGCCAGTTACAGCCCCGGACAGCAGAGTTTGTGTTACACAGACTACAGCAGTGCCGTTTTCTGTTATAAGTTAGGTATGCATGTAAGGCAAACTTGGTATAGGTATTGGATCATTTGCAGATTGCTTTGGATTTGCGTGGACGTTTTATGGTACTGCAGCATTACAGGTCACGTCTCCAGGTACAGCATTAGTTGCCTTTTCAGAACACCTGCCCTTTTCTGATTTCAACTCCTACAGGTTAATGAACTCATGATAGCTGTGAGATTTTGTAATAGGTTAGTCATGAAGGTGAATAGCAATTCGGGGCTCTAAAGCGGCATTCTATGTTACTAGAGAAGCCATTGTGGTTTTTGTACCTTTCGTGCTGGACGTGGGATGGTTTAGTTTGTGGCAGCATATGTTTTTATTACCTCTATGAAAAAAACTTTGTGTTTGTGTGCGTGCGTATCCACCACAATATAACTAAAACCTCTAGATGGATTTTAACGACATCTGGTATGTACACAGGTGTTGTATACTCGATCAAGGCCAGGGTAACATTTGGGCCTGCTGTTGGAAGACCCTTTGATTTCTACATTCTACATTACCATTTACCAAAACCAAAATACCATTTACGTAAGACTAAAACAGAATTTTTAATGATCAATTTTGATCTGCGATATGGTCTTGGTCTCAGACGGAGTGTAAGGGAAATGTTTTGTAATTGATGGCGATGAAGATCTAGAGCTAGATTGACAAGCTACTCTAGAAAAGTAGAAAATACCCTTGTATAAGATACCCGTTTGTCGTTCAGATCTTTCCAGGTAACGTCGATAGGAGCCTCCCTGTCACGAACCTACTGGACAACCCAGTTGATGCTCGTTATGTGCGTTTCCTGCCTCAGTCCTGGAATCATTACATCGCTATGAGGGTGGAGATTGCGGGTTGTGACACAAGTAGGTGTCACCACGAATGCGATGTCTCTAAATATACTGAAATTCTTAATGTACGATTTTTCATATTCAATGTAGAATGGAAAACTTCAATTCTCAATACTAAAAAACGGTGAGCTCCCCGTAGTCTTTTATGAAGCATTTTATTCTACTTTTCTGTACCAAGATGGCAATATAGATATTTGTTGATATTTATTTTGTACATGTAGTTTCACAGTTGCGATTGACCAAATCATGTGTCTTTTTCGGCATGAACTAGCTATGAATGTTTAATCAATTGATCGTTATTGAAAGAAAGATACTAGTCGTGGCTACGGTGAATATGAAAAAAAGCAATCCTGTATTGTATGAGTTACCATGCAATTTTTCTTGTTCAAACTTCTGTTTCTCTTTAGCGGGATTTCCCGGAGTATGTGTCGACCCCCCGACCCAAGCCAACACTACCGGGCCCGTGTGCGACTGTCCTTATCTGCCGGGGGAGAACTGCATCTACCCATGTTCCCCGGGATATTATGTCATTTCCGGTGACGCCATCAAGAGAACATGCACGTTAAATGGGTCTTGGACAGAACCCGAACTTTTCTGCCAAGGTATGGAATAAACCAGCCTAGGATCAAAAATTGGGAGCTGCTAAACGATATAGCTAATATAATAGTATTATAATAACTTGTACCTCATATTCATGGTATAGTCATGCGAAATCCTACAAGAATACCAGTATGCACTTGCTATACTGCTTAAAGTATTCAAGGAACGCTCACTTGAAAGCTGCTTGCTCATTAAAGTCGTGTAAACACTTGCTGACTAAAATGATTAGATACCAGATTATAATCCTACGAGTCAGACCACAGCAAACCTAACACAGAAACTTAAACTAAAAAAGGTGACAAAAATAAAATACTAGAACACATTTTGGTGACTTTTCAAGGGAATCTAAAGTAACTTAAACTTTTGTCTTCCCAGCCTGTCGCGACCCTCTCGGGATGGAATCTGGTGCCATACCTGATGGCAGCATCACTGCATCCTCGTACCAAAGCGCTGGTGTCGAGCCCTACCGTGGGCGGCTAAACGGAGTTGCTGGAGGTGCTGGTGCCTGGATAGCCATGCACCGCACTATCGGAGAGTGGTTGCAGGTGGAGATACATATTCAGAAAGTTAAACATCGTGTTCTATGCATTATCTCCCTGTTTGAAAAAGGGGCTATTTATATCAATACCTTCACCAGTTTGGAGAAGTGAATAATTAAGGGTTAATGACCCGCCCCGAAATGTATATGGTGTCATAACACCTGGTCCTTTGCTATAACCTCCGAATGAAACCACCGAGTAAAGCTCACTCGGTGGTTTTATTCGGTGGTTATAGCAAAGAACCAGGCGTTATGACACCATATACACCGAGGAACAGGCGGGTCATTAACGCTATTATCATATAGCCCATCCTGGTCCATCCAAACTGACCCATACAAAAGAGACAAGTTCTTGTTATAACACAAACGTCCTTTATTCAATAATATGTCAAACATGTTCCATACTATGTCGTACAGGTCCATGAGAATTGTAGGTAACAATTTGACTTCTCAGATCAAAGACAAACTCTGACGTCTGTGTTAATTTTGATTTATAATAACGGAATACTTCATTTGTCGAACGAGTGAATTTGAACTGTGTATGTACATATCTCAACAGTATTTCTGTCGCAAGGTTTTACAAAACTAAAACAATAATTCAACAAGTTAAAGAATTGTACAGTATTTCTAGATACAAACGAACCACTAATGCAGCTTAGCAGCAAAGACGATTCGCTATGATACAATAAAAAGGTATCCTCAAGGTAACCTTGTTGGGATCGCTTTCTGTTTTCCTTTGCCGCCACGGGTTCTCCACTGGTATTCTAGCTGGCTTCCGCTGGTTCCTGTGTGTCTCCCAAAAATCCCCTTCACTCGAACAATGACTCTAAATCTGTCTCTGAGATTTTTGGTCGTAAAAGTACTGCAGAATTTCCCTACGGAGTTGTAAGACGGAGGGCGAAGCGTGAAAAATATGGCTGTCATTGTGGATTGTTCCACTTACAGTGGGGCGGGGTGTGAAACATTCTGTTTTCGGTCGTTCTGTTGATGTTCGACTTTGAAATTGAAATTGAAATAATTTTTATCTTTTCATATATTTTACATTCATTTGTGTTATTTAAAGACGGTAAAGTTTTTCCCTGAAGAAAGAAACGTGCTATCGGTGTTAATAGAAGGAGCCACCACCCCCTGCAATGTCCCTTGTCCCTCTCTGCCTGTCCTTCTGATTGGTTCAAACTTTCTAAAGTCATTAATGCACGTGTGCATTTATGAAACGATTAATGCACGGCTGTTGATGATTTTCCATCTGTTACGTGGTCATAACCAGCATGAAATGGGGCCTTCTGATTGGTCCACGTCCCCTGGCTATATGATAATATGGAGTTAATGGCATACAACAAGAAACGTTACCTGGCAGAGGTTTATGTAACTACAAAAATTTGCTTGATCAGACAAACCTGACTGGTCCCTTAGTCATTGTCGAAACACTTTACTGTGGGCCCGAATGTCGGCAAGGAGAATATCTTCGACAGTATGCAGTTGTAGTTTGGCATTTCATGCTTTTCTGCATTGAGGATATCTCAATGGTGATGCAAGATCAGTATTCGCCAATGTGGCGTTATTTCTGTTTTTAACGTATGTCTTCGATGACACTTAGATATGCTCTTCTTGGTTCCTACTTTGCATTTTATGACGGAAAAATTTAATGCTTTTCAGGTGGATTTAGGTGAAATGAAGCGCGTCATGGGCACCATCATTCAGGGTCGCCATACTGCCGACCAGTGGGTGACGTCATACAAAGTCCAGCACAGTGCAGATGGGATTTGTTGGACAACATACGCCGGCTGCGATGGCTTGGAAATGGTATAAAAATACGTAACGTGGAGGCATTGGTTTGAGCCCAGGCATTTGGTTAACCGGTTATTGTGAGTCTCCAGTGCTATAATTCGAGAATGTGAATAGGTGTTGCAAACACAATGGTTGGTATTGATGTTGGGCCTCATGTTCGTTAAACTCGATACTGCAGCAGTGCTAGCCTGATTAAATCTCGCTTATAGCAGCCCGCCCAGCATCCGCTGGCGTCCTAGAAGAAGGGGCCAGTTACAGCCCCGGACAGCAGAGTTTGTGTTACACAGACTACAGCAGTGCCGTTTTCTGTTATAAGTTAGGTATGCATGTAAGGCAAACTTGGTATAGGTATTGGATCATTTGCAGATTGCTTTGGATTTGCGTGGACGTTTTATGGTACTGCAGCATTACAGGTCACGTCTCCAGGTACAGCATTAGTTGCCTTTTCAGAACACCTGCCCTTTTCTGATTTCAACTCCTACAGGTTAATGAACTCATGATAGCTGTGAGATTTTGTAATAGGTTAGTCATGAAGGTGAATAGCAATTCGGGGCTCTAAAGCGGCATTCTATGTTACTAGAGAAGCCATTGTGGTTTTTGTACCTTTCGTGCTGGACGTGGGATGGTTTAGTTTGTGGCAGCATATGTTTTTATTACCTCTATGAAAAAAACTTTGTGTTTGTGTGCGTGCGTATCCACCACAATATAACTAAAACCTCTAGATGGATTTTAACGACATCTGGTATGTACACAGGTGTTGTATACTCGATCAAGGCCAGGGTAACATTTGGGCCTGCTGTTGGAAGACCCTTTGATTTCTACATTCTACATTACCATTTACCAAAACCAAAATACCATTTACGTAAGACTAAAACAGAATTTTTAATGATCAATTTTGATCTGCGATATGGTCTTGGTCTCAGACGGAGTGTAAGGGAAATGTTTTGTAATTGATGGCGATGAAGATCTAGAGCTAGATTGACAAGCTACTCTAGAAAAGTAGAAAATACCCTTGTATAAGATACCCGTTTGTCGTTCAGATCTTTCCAGGTAACGTCGATAGGAGCCTCCCTGTCACGAACCTACTGGACAACCCAGTTGATGCTCGTTATGTGCGTTTCCTGCCTCAGTCCTGGAATCATTACATCGCTATGAGGGTGGAGATTGCGGGTTGTGACACAAGTAGGTGTCACCACGAATGCGATGTCTCTAAATATACTGAAATTCTTAATGTACGATTTTTCATATTCAATGTAGAATGGAAAACTTCAATTCTCAATACTAAAAAACGGTGAGCTCCCCGTAGTCTTTTATGAAGCATTTTATTCTACTTTTCTGTACCAAGATGGCAATATAGATATTTGTTGATATTTATTTTGTACATGTAGTTTCACAGTTGCGATTGACCAAATCATGTGTCTTTTTCGGCATGAACTAGCTATGAATGTTTAATCAATTGATCGTTATTGAAAGAAAGATACTAGTCGTGGCTACGGTGAATATGAAAAAAAGCAATCCTGTATTGTATGAGTTACCATGCAATTTTTCTTGTTCAAACTTCTGTTTCTCTTTAGCGGGATTTCCCGGAGTATGTGTCGACCCCCCGACCCAAGCCAACACTACCGGGCCCGTGTGCGACTGTCCTTATCTGCCGGGGGAGAACTGCACCTACCCATGTTCTCCGGGATATCGCGTCATTTCCGGTGACGTCATAACCAGAACATGTACAACAGATGGGTCATGGACAGAACCGGATGTTTTCTGCGAATGTATGAAATAGAAACAAAATAAGAACAAATTTAGGAGCTGCTATACAAAATAGATATTTTTCTAAGCATGATTTTAGCTCATGATTTTGTCTAGTAGCTATAGTATATGCCATATCCGGCATGAAAACTACTGTGCACTGGAGAAAAACTGTGCGAAGATGTACTTGATGTTTATGTAATAAAGCACGTAATAAAATATATAAGATATAGCCTTGTGATGATAAGGGCCATTTCGCTGTTGTGTATTTGTCCGTAATAAAAGCAGTATAATAATATGTCAAAATAAGATGAAATCTGAACTCAACTTTTCTTGTAAAAGAAGTAATCCTGTATAATGTCAATGAATTGATAACAAAGAAAATTAAAGTTTTGTTCGTAAATATTTTTACTCCATCGAGGCTTGAGAAGAAGTATTGCAGCAATTATAACGGTTACTGTTAGTGCATGAAATGACAAATCTCTTTATTGCATGAACGCTGTGCCTAAACATTCGTAACGTATAACAATAACTTTGACGTAGAATTTAAATTAGGCCACACTGACATAATTTTATGGATGGCATCCGCGCGCGCATTGATTTTCGCCTGTTCTAAAAAAAAATGTCCACATATCACCCCATATCAATCAGAATTTTATGCTGCTCTCCGGGGTAAGGGGACATATGATCAGGGCATGGGACCACTGCACCATTATTCCATAATTAAACAACAATGGCAATACAAACATGATTGAAATGGCGACGATTGTCTATTACAGTCTTACTGGAGGTGAACATAAGAAAAACCAAGCCTGGGAAAGAACGGCCTGGATGTTTAGTCCTGTGGTTAAGCAGCACTTTTTATTTTGCTGGATTTTACTCATTTTTTCGCCCGCGCGCATTCGTTTTGGGGTCTCCAGAGGATGTCATCCATAAAATTAAGTCGGTGTGGCCTTATATTCATTTCCCCAAGATTAATCTTCTTCTGAGAATTCATCGACATGTTCCTTTCTTTGGAGTTTGCCTTTTAGCTCGTGACTTTTCACGTATTTTTCTTTGTCCTGACTTTCCAGCCTGTGGCGATCCTCTTGGGATGGAATCTGGTGCCATACCCGATGGCAGCATCACCGCATCGTCATTTTTGCGTGCTGGTTACGAGCCATACCGCGGTCGGTTAGACGGAGTTGCCGGTGAAGGCGCCTGGGTAGCCAAGTACCCCGTCATCGGACAGTGGCTGCAGGTAGCAAGGCATTCGCCTTCATATATAAACTTGTGGTTGTGTGGCGCAATCGGCAGGGTATTCGGTTCATAGCCCAGAGGTTCTGGGTTCGAATCCGTTGATGTGCTACCAATCTTATGCCTTTGACTTGTCTCACTTCACTCAGGTGAAAATGAGTACGCATACCTAGCTTAGGTTAGGGCCTTCCCTCAGATAAGACAGTAGATGGAGGTCCCGTGTTTGAGGAGATCAACTCACTCATCGAAAAGAGTAGGGGTCCTTCCCGGTGTGAGTGGATCAAATAAATATGTCGGGATATGCAGCTTGTGCTGCTCAGTACAAACTTGGTGTGTTTACCGGGCATTTCAAACAGACAAAAAAACTCAACAATAATGTTCTATATATCATCACCGTCGAAAAAGTGACTATTTCCCGCCAATATCCTCATCAGGTTCGTAAATAATAGTATGACTGGTGTGCGAATTGGCAGAAAATAGTCATAGAGGGTCTTTAATTGAAGACAATCATGAAAATATTTTTCTGTCCGACGCTTTCGGTAATTCCTAAGTTTCCATCAAGGGAACCTGATTGAACTGCAGATTTTCACAACGCCGCACTGAGGCCCTTAATGTCGGCAAGGAAATTACTTTCGCGGTTGCGACGTTTGGACTAGGGATGTCATTCATTTGCACAGCCAAACCAATAAATAAGTAAATGCATTTGCTTCTTTGGGAATATTTAAATGTAAAATCAGTAGCCATTGACGAGGCATATTTTCAGCTAATATCTGTAACGGATATAAGAATATAGTCAACTTTGCACTTTTTATTTCACAATTACTATCATTCAGGTGGATTTAGGGGAAATGAAGCGGGTCACGTGCACCATCATTCAGGGTCAGCCTAATGCAGTTGCCGATCAGTGGGTGACGTCATATAAACTTGAGTACAGCACAGATCGGATTATTTGGACGACATATTCCGACAGCAAAGGCTCAGAAATGGTACATGTAAAGATTCCATTTATATATATTTTATGCCAGATAAATACATATACGGCATATGTGTAAGGTGATTCAGTTCTGTTGCGAATTTCTTTCTTCCGAATCTTTTTATCTGCGCTGTGCATCCGTCTATCTTCTCCTGATTTCAGCTATCTGAGCAGAATGAATCTGCACACTCACTGCACCGGCCACTGATTTGCAAGGTTATTCCAGTGCGTCAATATCAGGCGATGTCAAGCCCCTCCTGCAGGCATTCCTTACATTTTGGATAGCGGAACTAGATATATTGTTTCGTTACCTTAGTCTGCGCTATTGCCATTGTTAGTCCCTGACGGAATGTACGGAGACTGGTGGGTTATTGCTACTTTTTCTTATTTACTTGAAGTCCACCACAAAACAAGGCTCATGGAGCCACTCATGGGTTTTGGGTTACAGAACTGGATTCTGAAGACAGATGTTTGTTAACCCTCGTCTTTAAAAGATTTATATTGTACCCCACAGGGATTGTATCCTACTGATGAAGATGTAGAGCTGACTAAACTATACTATAGAAAATTTTAGAAAACGCCCCCATCTAAATTATCATTTTACCTTTCAGGTATTTCCAGGTAACGTAGACAGGAGCCACCCCGTCACAAACCAACTGGACAACGCAGTTGATGCCCGTTATTTGCGTTTCTTGCCTCAGTCCTGGCATAACCACATCGCCATGAGGGTGGAGCTTTTTGGCTATAACACCAGTAGGTTTTAACCCGGATGTGCTTAGACATTCTATATGACACCTTTTATTCTTCTATTCTTAAAATTTATTATTTCCCATAATCAACGTAGAATGTATACATTCAAAGAGAAACATTTCAAGGATGTAAAAGTAAAGACACGGGCTCTTCATGAAACATTTGCATCTCCCACTAAATATCCAATTGTGTATTGAAGATTTATCAGAATTTAACATTTATGGAATATAACCAGCCGCGTGACTGCGACAATGATGTGAACGAGTGTTTAAAGTATACTCGACTTATTCAGAATTAGATTAAAAACTGTAAACGCGTATTGTAAATAAAGAATAGCACTCTCTGTGTCTATGTTATTTGTTCCCTTTAGATGCAGTTCTCCCAGCCTGTCCTCGTCTACTTGGTATGGAATCTGGTGCCATACCTGATGGCAGCATCACTGCATCCTCCACACTTGGTGATATTTTCAAGTCTTACTACGGGCGGTTAAACGGAGTGGCTGGCGGAGGCGCCTGGTTAGCCAAGTACACCACCGTCGGGCAGTGGTTGCAGGTACGCAAGCATATATCTTCATAAATTTAAAAATAATGTTCTGTACAGAAGCTCCCTGTTGGAATAGTACCTTTTTGCTGTAGATCTCTTCAGCTGGGTGGCACATGATTGAGCAGTTCTTAGGACACGAACTTAACCGACGTTTCGGCAACTCCTACGTTTTCAATCATCAAGACAGCCTGATTGGACTATTCTTCTCCTTGCGGGAATATCACTCTGAATGTTGGCCGGGAAATATTTCTGGCGACGCCTCATAGGGAGAACCTAATAGTGTGCGTCCGTTTGACAAGAGTTCCCAAAATTTCGTAGGCATGTGTGAAATTTTTAGTTGCATCATCCCTTTAGAGGGGAATAACTCGGGAATGGGTCGACAAATCTTCATGATATTTGGAATGTAAATAGCTTAACACTAATTTGCATGATTAGTGGGGCAGTTTATAAATACACCGCATTTCATGTTAGAATACTAGAAAATATACCAAATGTAACTCAAAAAGAGAGAAGTATTATGCTCACACATTATATATCCAGTTGACAAAAATTCCCGAAATTCCGCAGCAATTCGTCCGCGCGTGCGCAATTGCACCATCCTTCTGGAAGGGAATAACTCGAGAATGGGTTGACGGATCATCGTGATTTTTGATATGTAGATAACTTCGGAGATGCTTTTCATGAATATGGACTATTAATGCAAACCAGGAGCTAATTTGCATCATTAATTAGCAGTTTATTGTGCCACAGTATTTCATAATACTAGGACACTTAAACATGACATGTAACTAGAAAAGAGAGAATTATCGATAGACATCAATTATACAAATTGTTACCTAATTAACATAATTAATCTGAAATTGTTATCATAGCATTAAATGACGAAGATTCCACTTTTACGACATTTGGCAAAACCATGTCCGTTAAGTTTAAAATGCAGACGTAAGTAATACAAAGCAGGGTCTTATTTACATAAATAATGAGAAAATGCTACAATCGCTTTCTTTGCGAAGACTTTCATACTTTGAGCACATTGTTATTTAAGTAGAGGAAATGACCAACTGATATCTTTTATGAAAATGAGTACCTCATTTGTATCAATGAGAAACATTTATAATAGGTCACTCGTCACAAGAGACGGTCTTTCTTGTTAACAGCATTGGCCTTGAAGCATCAATCAAACACAGATACAACATACCTACAACAGCAATCATTAATACTTATAAACAAAAACCGTCGCCATGGCAATAGTTTTTATAGCCACACTTTTTTTAAGGTTCTGATGTTTTGACGTAGTATCTTATATATTGCTGCATGGTGAATATATCCAACTTCAAAGTCAGCAGACGTCAAATGTGGCCTAGTGTCATCGTATAAAGTGTGTCTTCAAGAGATAGTTAGACCTGTTTTCTTGCTTCTCAATTTGCATCGCATTCCAGGTGGATTTATGGGACATGAAGCACGTCATGGGAACCATCACTCAGGGTCTTCTTAACAATTGCCCTCATTGGGTGACGTCGTACAAACTCCAGTACAGCACAGATCGGATTAGTTGGACAACATATGCTGACATCGATGGCTCAGAAATGGTATCTTGAAAATAGAGAAATAACATTTTTTTTTAAATTTCCAAAGCAAACAAGTAACCGTAGGTAACATTATAGTCTGTGACGTAATTATGGTATATGTTGGGTGTTTTGCTTTCTGTGGTGCGTGACGTTGTGTTTAAATCACATAATGATTATATCACATGGTATTAAACCTATGAAGTTAGTTAAAGATGTCTTACATATGTCTGCCACGTATGAAGCACAATACTGTAGATGTAAACAGCATTATCAGTGTCATATGTGAACGACACCAAATGGGAACATACAGAAGTTTCTGTGTGTATGGTAAAAACACAACCCCCCTTCATGAAAATTGTCCTTCTGTCCCTGATCATACCCCCTTACTTTTGGTGAGCGAGCCAAGTAGCGTTCACAAAACACTACAGCAGCTGAACTAGTGGGTCTCTGTGTGTATGGTAAAGGTATAATCCACATTCATGAAAATATCAATTCTGTCCCTGCTGTTTCCCTGTTACCTTCTGTAAACCAGACGAGTAGCGATCACGAACCCACCAAAACACTACACAACCTATGTCGTATACACCGCTCACGCTCTTCCGAGTCCAAAAATAGAAAATGTACTATTTGTTACAGTTTGAGCTTCACACCGAAACTGGCCTATTTCTGTATATGTATACGCCAAAAAAATATAATCCCCCTTCATGAAAATTCCCCCTCGATCCTGCTGCAAAATATAGTCCCGCTTCATGAGCCATACTCCTCCTGTCCCTGCTAATTACCTGAAGCGGGTGCAAAAAAACGGTTACGAGATAGCACAGCTGTTGTCATATTCCGACGAGGACTACATCTGCTTGGCGAGATCCAATTACCACAAGGCTTAACACGCCATCAAAACGAAGACCTGCACCACTATACCGGAGGGCGTAGGGGTGAATTCTGAAATTATTACATCCATAATAAAAACAGCTGCCGAAAAAAAGTGCATCAAGGGTCAATTAAGTGCAGAGGACCTGCCAAACCACATACGAATGCGACAACGGGAACATACAGATACAGCCGCGAACGCGCGTTACACTGACAAAACTAAAGGTCTGTCATACTTCACCCGGAGGTTAGTAATACCCTCCGGTCAAAGACCAACAAAATTCAACGAACTGATACGACATATGAATTAGATTTGTCCTGAACATTGTGTACAGCAGTCACATTTTAACCCGTTGTTCTGCGTTTTTAAATCGTCACGGACAGATTTTATACCGAGACTGTTAGGGTATTGGTAGTGATTGAGATCTAGAGATGAACATACTTAAATACAAAGGAGATCAGAAAATACCCTTATCTTAATTATCCGTTTACCTTCCAGGTCTTTCCAGGTAACTTCGACAGAACCTACCCTGTCACAAACCTCCTGGACAACCCAGTTGATGCCCGTTCTGTGCGTTTCGTGGTTCAGTCCTGGCATAATCACATCGCAATGAGGGTGGAGATTGTGGGCTGTAACACTAGTAGGTTTAAATCCTGAGATGTGTCTGAATGTTTTAATATCTTTAAAGAGAATTTCGTACTTAATTTTCCGTACTCAATATAGGCTAACTTTTTATCTCATAAGAATTAGAACAAAAGTGGTCTTTGATAAAATATCACGTCTTTTCCCCAAGAATAATCTTATCTTTAGAATCAATCGAGTTTTGAAAAGGAAGCTCAGAGTTATATGCGCTGCTATAAAAGGTAAAAAATTAGCCCATTGCTACTTCCCCTCAGCCAATGACAAGCCCCCATTTTCTGTTGCTATATCCACATAGTATCTCGCTATGAAAAAAGTGTGCTGCTATTTCATGCAAATGAGGAGAAAAGTGTGGTGATATCAGAAGAAAAGTGTGGTGATATCAAGAAAAGTGTGGTGATATCAGCCTAAAAAGTGTGGGTGATATACGCATGTGACCTGTTCTGACCAATCCTCGCTTACCTTTGAGCCCATCTTCTGGGACTAGAATTGTGTCATGTGATAACTCACCAATACTAGTCTAGACTTCTAATTGCCCAGAGGAATATGACCAGACTTTCAGTCTCTCCAGGCACCTTACCCGGGAAGGTCTTGACAAGATTAATGACCTTGTGTTGTTACAGCCTGACACTGCCTGTCACAGCTTTTCAAGTAATAAGAAAGATTGTGAGAGAATTTCAGGACAAAATAAAGTAACGTTCTGTAGAGCTGATGATCTAGAGAAGCTTCGGGGAAGTATGCCATGAGCTAAGTTAGTTAACCTATGGGATTGGCCTCGTTTTCTGTGTATAGCACCAGGCTTCGCCCTCGGGAGACTCTTGTGCATATAAGTATCCTTTACGTTAGGTTTAAGCGCTGCTTAAATATCAGTTTTCGTGTCCATATCATTGCATTGTGGGATCGGGAATCTACTGTGTTGGTGGAACAAAGCCCAGATTTAGATGTGCAACTATAAAAGCGGACATTCAAGTATTTCTATAAAATAAACCAGCCATGTGACTTATATGTATGTACATACATTGTTAATTATGTCGCCTGACTAATACAGAAAAAGAGAAAAAATTGTAGAAAAATGTGGTTAATATGAACTAATATAATTTCATGCAATTCACCCAACACCTACTTTGTCTAATGGTTTAAGTAACAGTACTGAAATAATCGCCGACTCCCTTATGCTTGAAATTTATCTTAATGGTTATCATACGTTCTTTTACTCGGTATCTCTCCCCAGCATTTTGTCTGACCACAAAGCACGTAGAGAATGGAGCTCTGAACTGGGACCTTCCCAAGATCACCTCCTCACCCTTCATCTTTGAGGTCAAGGTCAACAGCGGCGGCAGTGGGTCCGTCCTCATCTACCTCTACCCGTGGGATGATGACACAACGGAGAACCAGGACGGGTTTCGCGTTGAGCTCACATCTGGACAGTCCCTGATAGCGAGAACTACAAAGGACGGAGGCAGAGATACCGTTGCGAGTTATCATTCAACAGGTAACGTGGTTTGCTAAAGCTTTTTAATTATTGTAATTCATACGTTACCTGTGTTTTATATCTCTGGCTGTGATGTGGGTCTGTATGTAGGTCAACAGCATAACTGTAGAAGCTGTGTATGGATCTTTGTGATACTTGGTTTTCGAGCAGCGGTTGCGGGAACAAAGGTCAAGATCTAAAATGATTCACCTGGCATTTTCCGTCGGTACTGCATCGGGCTGTGTATGTTTGTGCGTGTGTTTGCGGACACCATAACTCGAAAGGCCACAGATAATTATGCATGATATTTGGTGGATGCATAGGTTTGCGCAAATGAGAGACAGGTTCGATAAATTACGACGTCCTAGCGGTGAGTTCTGCAGCGGAACCTCAAATTTGGAGGTGTCAGGTTCGTGATTTCTTTTACTAGTGGATAGGTCTTGGGACAGCGGGTAAAAAGCGTAAGTTTGGGCCCCCTAGTGGCTTGTTTGGAACTGAAGGGAACATTTTCGTTTTGAGATTTGGACATCAATAACTCTAAAAGGGGTCGACGGATTGTCATGATATTTAGCATGTAGATAGCTACGGCGATGCGTTACATAATTATATGCTAATCATGCAAATAATTAGACAATTGGCATGATAGGGAAAGTTTATAAATCAGCTGCATTTCATAATAGGACTCTCAAACATGTGGCATATGTAACTGATAAAGAAATATCAATAGACATTGATTATGCAAATGTTATGCAAATACATACCTAATTTGCATAATTTGTGAGAAAATACTCTAATACCATAGTGCTTAATAATGGTAATTCCATTCTTGCGGAATGTGGAACCTAAGTAAAGGTAAACATTATCGGACCTAAATCATACAAATCAGGGTCTTATTTACATAATTTGTGAGGGAATGCTATAATAGCTTTCTTGCTAAGATAATACTAGTAGAAAAGATGATCAAATGTTAATTTATGCTGGTGATGATAATATTTGCATTAGAATAGAATTGTTTTAAAAACATAATATATTACTCGAAAAGGTTAACATAATTTGGTGAAAGTATCAGGTCGTGGAACTCTAGAATGTTTCTGCATTTTCAAAAAGATATTTCTGAATGTGTAGACATGACGTCAGCTGAAAAGTTCCGAAGGTTCTGGATCTGCTGGTCGAAAGGCGGAAGTGTTGGAGTGGGCAGGGCTGGAGAGGCGGAACCCTTTATGAACTGGACAGATCCTCAACTCGTTACTGACATCGGCAAAGTGGGGTACGGGACTTCGGCTATATCTGGAGAATTCATGCTCAACTGTACTCAAGGTTAAAAACTTTTTGATACCACTTCTAATTTTAGTTTTGCTGTTTTGACATTGGTCTATACGAATCTGCGCTCTGAACATCGATTTTGATTTGACGTACCGGATTTTATTTGTTTCACTGAATGTTGTCCACGTTTGTCTTCTAAGTATTCATTAATGAAATCCTATTCATGGATTTGGGATGTGCCAATTTTGGACTATAAGAAACCAAATGCTATTTGAAATTCATGACGGAAGTTCTCTTCAGATGGATTTCCAGGTGTGTGTTTTGACCCCCCGACCCAAGCCAACACTACCGGGCCCGTGTGCGACTGCCCTTATCTGCTGGGGGAGAACTGCATTTACCCATGCTCTCCGGGGTATCACGCCATTTCCGGTGACGCCATAAAGAGAACATGCATAACAGATGGATCATGGACAGAACCGGATATGTTCTGCCAAGGTATGAAATGAAATGAAATTTAAAAAAAAACCTCCGTGTGATTATTTGGATTTCCTAATGCCATAAGCCCTAGTCATCACAGAAAGATGTGATCCTCTTTTAATCAATGCCAGATACCCCCTATAGGGGCCATTCGTCGTCTCCATTCTATGTTTTGTTTTGGTCTACAGATATGGATGAGTGCCTCACTCTGAACGGCGGCTGCAGCCAGACCTGCACCAACACTGGGGGAACTTACAACTGTTCCTGTAGTGAAGGGTTTGCACTTGACGGAGACGGACATACCTGTGCTGGTAGATCATCTGACTTTATTTTCAATTTTACCATGTCAGCATTGAAACTTGACTGAACATCCGACAGAAATGATACAGTACACAGAAATTTTTGATAGCTTTGTGTAAAGGTGCGATGGTGACGCGGACTAGCGAACGATAAAGTAGACTTTGAATTGATTAGGAAATTAAGGAGACTTTGTTTGGGAGGATAGAACTTCATAGGGCAACTTTGACTTTAATCAGATCCACAATTAAAGCCGATGTCGCCCAGGACAAGCAAATAACGTGCATGGTGGGTAGGACTGTGCTGCCCTCCGTGATGATGCTATTAACCCAAATAAGTGGCATGATACTAAATGAAATGAAACATGGAATTGCCAACTAACAGTTACTAATTCGCTACTGGGTATGATTTTGGATCACATGGAACTGTGGAATTAAACAAGAACCTTTTAATACGTTTCTTATTTTTCTAAAGCTTATTTGTTTTCTGGTCCACAGACTTTGATGAGTGCCTCATTAGAAATGGAGGTTGTGGCCAGATCTGTAACAACGCTGTAGGATTTTACAGCTGTTCGTGTTGGGAAGGATTCAGCCTAGACGGTTTCTTACATAACTGTAACGGTAGGGCATCTGTTATCTTGAAGTTTCTTCATTTTGTTATTTTATTTCGAACCCATCAACATGGTTTGTTTGTTGGAAATCTAATCAGGGTATCTGGTTGGACAGTTTTTATGCAGCAAACATATATGAGGTTTTAAAACAATTCAAAGAATGGGTGAGTCGATTCTTATATGTTTCAATTTGTTTTTTTTTTTTTATTCTGCAGATGTTGATGAGTGTTTTACTAAAAATGGCGGCTGTAGTCAGTTCTGTACCAACACTGTAGGAAGTTACATTTGTTCCTGTAGTGAAGGGTTCGTAATGGGCTGGGATGGACATAGCTGCATCGGTAAGTCATCTTTTGTACCGTCTTAGTAGTTTTTCTATCGGATGCTTTTGTGTGATGCGGAATCACTTATCAGTAATCGACATAGGTCTACCGACATACCGAGTTTGGTTGATACACGTCTGCGATGGATTTTATTGAGTTCATACTTCCAACTTTTTTGTACTTATCAGTTGAAAGGTGTCTAACTTTGAGTGATTACCCTCGAATCCCGCATTAAAAGGTGGTAGAACAGAGAATCTAGAACTAAAAAAAGGAAAATGTAAAGCCCATGGGACTCAAACGTCTAACGCTAGTGCACCTACATGCTCGTCCTTCTCACAGAACTTTCAACAACAAAATCAACTACAACACAGCAAACTACAGTGCCTACTACATCCCCTGTTGCATCAAGCAGTAGGTTCCAGACCGCACAACAGACCAGCACAGCTCTGATGGACACTTCCACCATGTCCACTACAGACGTGATGCCTACAAGCTCTACAACAACTGCCAAAACGACAACGCGCTTCGTCTTCGGAGGTAAACAAAACTCCAACATGTTTACCGGGTACAATGATCTATGGGATGTAGAAAAGAAACATGTTTTGTCTATGTATCATTTATTTGATGATATGGCAATGGATTATACCTTCCTAGCCAAGAAAAGTAGAAAACGTTTTATTACCTTCGCCAAGATTATATTTTCGGTTAAGGCCTCAGGTTGTGTGCCCTATATGTAGGTCACTGAGAAAGAGAGAAATGTCAATACATATTATTTACGCATATGAGGACCTCATTTGCATAATGAATGAGAAAAGTTTATAAATCCACTGCAGTGCATGATAGGACTTTCAAACTTGTCACATATGTAATTGAGAAAGAGAGAAATGTCAATAGACACTTGGCCAAAGCCCCTATCATCATTTACTATTCGGCCAGGTCGGAGTCTGGTGAGAGACTACATGATTTTGGCAAAGCACTCTGAAAGTTGCGCTGGAAAGTATCACAACAATGTACATAAAGTCACCTTCGCCAAGAAGGTTATGTTTTTGGTAGCGTTTGTGGGGAACACACATTCATGCAGTCGTTTGCCATTGTGGTAGGTACTCTTTAGTAATACATGAGTAAGACCTTAAAATACTTTAAAGACGTCTTGAATAAAGCCATGATTATTTGGCGAAGGGATGTGTTCGTGGAACTCTTGTCTTGACAATATTCCGATATCAGCATTTTTTTCAGTCAACTGGTTTATACATTTTACCTCAGATATTGATGGAGAACCATCTGATTATATGGATGATGAAGTTTCCAGCATGTCTCCCATGACCACACTCCCCACACTGCCGCCCAGAACAACCGAGCCGACACCTCCGCCTCCTGTTTTCACCACCACTCAAGAATCGTCAACCCCGGCGCCATTTCTGATAGAGGTAATAAATAGTACAGATCCTGAATTGATGCTATATTTGTTAACAGTTGTTTTATCTTCAGTAGCTGCTTCTACATACTACAACTAAATGATACTGGCAATATTTCCTATGGTGATGTAAGATCTGGTTTCTTAAACTGCAGGAGGAGATACCTGTTCTTATCAAGACTCTTAACGAGAAAGTGAGCCGCTTCAGCGGTTCCCTGGACGATCGCAAGGAACTTCTCAGAGGTTCGCTTTTCCGTTTACATTATTGTGAATCTTGTTATGAAGCAAGTGAAGGTCATAAGGGCTGACAACAAACTTTGAAACGTTTTTAATGAAGATATGTTTAATGGGACTTTGTAGTTAGATATAGTTACCGCCAGTGCATTTCCTGACACATAATGTATTCATAGTGCAAGAGAGTCATTCTAGATGTAATAGATTCATTCTTTGGTACAGAAAGGTATAATCCTGATACAGGAACCTCAATATAGTTTCTGACCACAAGAAAAATCAAGAAAAATAAGAAAAGGCATTTTTTTGTAGTGTATAAGCAGCCTGCTCCTGCAACTAATGTATCAAGTGTTGACTTACTGATTTACTTGTCTTATGCCAAGTTTTAAGAAAACAGAAACAAAACAAAGGCGGCAAAGACACCATGCTTGTCGTTACATCTCCCTATAGGGGATACGATGGTTAATGGTTTCACCCTCTTCAACCTTCAAGTTATCATCAATAGTCTATTGTTTGCCACCATTCACTACATCTACACTTGTATGTAACTGCGTGTTCCATACCAAACATACAGAAGTGACTGACTCAACATCGTCGGTGCTACGAGCTCAGAGCAGTAGCAGGAAGGCCGTTGCTATGGAGACGACCGTTGACCTTTCCTCCGGCGTCACAGATGAGTTAAAGGACCTGATAGACGTCAGGTCTTCAGACCAGTCACCGATGGAGCAGCTGATACTGAAGAAAAGTGGAAAAGAACGTCTGAAATCTCGGGTAGGTGCCCTGTTGATCGGAATCATTGCCAGCTGCAGAAGCAGAAGATATTAAGTAAGAGTTCAGTATGACATTGACTACCAACTGTAAAACAGACTCGATCTTACCAAATCAGAAATTTTTCAAAAAGGCATTTGGCTGAGAGAATTTTCCCCACAATACAGGTGATGAGTGAAACGAGAGAGATGCTGCAGCTGATGGATGCGGCAGCAGACAAACTGTTGGAAGAGACACCACCGGAAGTTGAGGGTACGCACATCCGGTCTGACGGTGTGCTCACGGCCGTGAAGAAGAGCATCCCTGATGTCGGCACCGTTCCTATCAGTCAGGATGTCGGCTCCATCGTGTTCACAAAGGAGGACAACCTTCCTGAGGATTCCACCATGAAGGTAAGAAAATATTCCGAAAAATGGGCCGTTGGATACCATCAGATATCGGTCCGCATTCAGCCTTGCTGATACGTCACAATAGCTATTATGTACCCTATTAGTATTACACGGTGTTAACCGATCGATGTGTCCAGTGCTCATTGCTTTTGTGGTCAACAAGATGGAACAACCTTCAACCCGTTGCTTCCACAGGTTGTGGCGTTTGTGGAGGATCCATTTGTGTGGAGTGTGGAGAAAGCTGAAGTGACCTCATCAGTAGTCATGGTAACAATCACCAAAGAGAGGGATCTAACTGACGCGTCAAACCTCCAGCCATACATCACCATCGTCGTCAAGCAGAGAGTGCAGTTTGGGACCACGGGTGACACAGAAGAACAGTATCATGACACCCTGCCGACATCATACAGGCAGAACCTTGATGATGCGGGTAGATCCTTCCCTGTCACCAAGGTTCCTAGTCGTAACACCAACATGAAGCATTACGCCATGTACATCGCCAATGCAGGCCAGGTGCCCCTACTTAGATTTTCTGTCGATGACGTCGACACGGAACTGCAGGTTTACTTCCGGTTTCACGACTTCCCAACTGAGGAAGAATACGACTACACAACAGTTGTCAAACCTCCCGAAGTCACTGATTATAACGGTTTCGACATGCCATTTGGCCTCGTCTACTCCAATTTCAACGTTTCAGTTGTTCCGGAGTTCCGGATGGAACGCGGGTGGCTCATGGTTGGTGTGAAGACAAAAGGTAGACATGATCTGTACACTATTATTAGTTTCTTAAAAGGGGCTCAACGCTGCTTATCTATCGTTTCAGATGTTAAAAATGAGCAACAAATATTATGTTTTAGCTATTGTGAGAAGCTTTGCTTAGTCAGTATCAAGAAATTGATAATACGTTTATTGGAAATTTGTACCCGAGGGCTAATTGCAGTTAACGTGAAGTGGACAGAAAATAATGCAGTGAAGTATATCATGTGTCTACTCTAGTTCAAAAGCTAGCTCTAAATTCCAACTTAGTGGGTTCGACTTCTTTTTCTGAGACAGCGAAGGAAGGTATACATTCCTTATTAACGAGCACCAATGTTCCCCAATGTTACTTTGTGGATCAGGAGACCAACCCCATGGTGGTGTGAGGCGGCTCCTGACGTCAGCGGTCCCTCAGACCCCACCCCCTCCAGGTCGTGACGTCATCCCTGCAGGAGTCACACTGCAGACTGCTGCAGTCTCCTGTCTGATCCGGGAAAACGAGAACCAGACGTGGGACAACCGTCGCTGCCAGGTTTTACTGACTTACTGATCTGATAGTATCTTACTACTGAGTTTAACTGGTTAATCCTTAAGCTGTCAAAGTTTCGGTCCAATAAAATGCTGATATTGATGTCAATTGAATGTGACTGATGAAGTGATTCATAGAACATTTTTAAATGAAATGTATTTTCCCCAAGATGACAGAGTTGATGCTGATTGACAGATTTTCATTTTGCTTGGGAGGGACGAGCAAATGTAATTCATTATACAATATATGCTTAAGCCACGCAGAACAATCACTTAGAACACATTTGCCTACATTTCAAAACTCAAGTCGTTGCCCCCAGTGCAAAGATGGATTTGTCAGGTTTGTTTTTGTTAACGAGTTACAGCCGAAGATTGTCATGATACCAGGAATTTACACCCTGTCATAACGGACCGGTCCGGCCTGTCAGCTGAAATATGGGGGTCAACTACAGGTCAAAGCATGCCAAAGGTCATGGGTTTTCGCCAGATTTTAAAAACACACATGCTTCAGTTCTCTCTAGCAGAAAACTCGACCTTTATTATCGAAATTGCCAGGGAAAAATATTTAAAAAATAAGTCAATATTCAGGCTAATGTGGTCCCTCTCCTGCTTTCATCATCATCATCATCATTCACTAGCACTGGATTTTGTATTTACGATTAAAGAACTGTTGCTGTCCTGGCAACTGATAAACTAACATGTTGTACTATCTGCACCCGGTAGGTTGGGACAGAAACGAACGAGACCACCACTATGTGCACGTGTGACATGACACGACAAAGTGATGGGAAAAGCTCCAGCGTGATTCTGGCAGCGTCTTTCTTTGCGCTTCCACACTTCGTGAACTTCGACAAGTTTGGCAGCAATACTGACAAGTTGTCCACAAATTCGACCGTGTATGGAACAATCGTAGCACTGTGGATGATATTTTTGATGTCCCAACTATTAATATTACAGTCAAACATCAGGGTATGTCAGAGCCAATGCTTATGCGATTTTGTTTTCAAAATTCTGCATGATATTCTTAGAAGATAAGCATTAATGTTTACGATAGCTAGTACGTTGAACGTTCTTATCTAAAAGTTTTCCAACCAATGACATCATTATTCGGTGCAATGGGAGCACAAACTGTATGAGCCATCCATTGTTATAGAAATCTGAATTTTGCCATCCGTGCCTCTACAGAGCCACATCGCTTCACGCACCGCAGTGGCCGACAGCATTGCTCTTGGACAAGCGGCAAAGCTCGCCAAAGTGAAGCCCAGCATAGCGGCTGTTCCCAGAGTCTCCACAATCCCATCGGATGTTCCCGGTGCGGACTACGTCTACGTCGTGTCTGTCCGTACGGGAACCCAGCCTGATGCCGGCACGGCGTCTGTGGTCGGGCTGATGATCACAGGGTCAGAGGGCAGGACAGCCATGGTCACTCTCAACCCGGCAGGCCTGGTGAGAAGTGTTGGTTTATAACTAAACTTTATTGCACGAAATTTGCACATGGTATAATGTATGGCAACGACTATTACACAAAGTAAAAATAGGTGTATGAAATATGACTTGATATCCTAATTAACATAACAATTATATTTCAGCGTCTCTAAACCCGCGAAAGAAAGATATGGTGATCTATAAATGACAAATTCTTTAGTGGGTCAATTTCATAGTTTGATGTGCTGGATTTGTAACAAGATATGACAAAAGTGATGGAGAAATTTCAATGGAGAAAAGCAATAAACACAATTGGGAGAAAAGTAATCACAAATCCAAATGTTTGTAAATTCGATGCTTGTATCTAGATCCTAGCCCGAGGTGGTGACACGTACCACATCATGACGACACCAGCCTCTGTTGGCGAGCTCCAGTCTGTACAGGTCTGGCACGACAGCTCCGGGAAGGGCGCCATGGAGTCACTCTTCATAGACAGCATTAAGGTCTGGGACATGCAGACATCACAAGGGTGGGTAAAGCTCTACAACAGGATCAATTTTTGGCTGTTTGATTTCTTTAGTTTGAGGCTGTGGCTCCAGTTAGAATGCACTATACAACATATAGAGGCTGTGTGTATTCCTCTGTCACTTTTCACTGGAATGTTTTTTTTTTGTAAAGAAATATAAAAAAATAGATAAGTGTTCATATCAAGAAACGCTGCCAATAAATATCTATTGCTGATTTGACAGAAAAAATTCCCATCGTTTCTGTTTCTAAATAGTGGATGAAACCGGTTGGAAGGAGGATGTGCATTCAGACTGAGCGTCCCTTGGTCATTTGAGATCATGAGCAAATGTAAAATAAAAGATAAGTTTTTTATTGCCTTTTTTGCACAGATTCTGTTTCCCATGTTACACCTGGCTGTCCTCTAGCAAAGGAGACGGTAGGAAAATAAGGACATTGAAGGCAGCTCATGGAGAAATGCAGTAAGTCCGGCAGGGTTTCCCTTTACCTTAAAACGGTCGTGATTAAATCATCTGAACTTGCGATTCACTTTGAAAGCGGCAGTCAATGTATAAGAAGGAGATTGAAATAATGTACCAGACAATATAGTATTTATTCATAGAAGCAATTATTCACTCTATCTTGACATTTGTTTTCCTTTGAGAAATGTTGTTATGTTTACCTTAGGATGTCCGAGTACACCCTGCCGACGTTTTCGTACCTTCTGTACGACGACCATCTGCTCTTTTCAGCAGTGTGCAACTCCGGTGTGAGACACTTCAGCCGGGCGCAGCGCCTGGTATGCTGCCTGACGCAGACCACACTGTGGATGGTGGGCAGCGCTATGTGGTACGGGGTCAGACTGGGGGCACACGATGTCATTCTGTTCGACGCAGGAGTCATCACTCTCCGTCTATCAGAACTGATTGGTACTGCAGCAACATCATTCACAGTGTTCCTGCCAGTTTACGCAATCCTCGTGCCGATGTTTCGCAAGCAGCCTCCGCTGGAGGATCATATTCCGCCAGGACCGATAAAAACGCCGACATCTCCATCCATCCGCCGGTTTCCGTACAAGACGGTTGCGTGGATCCTCGCCATCCTGACGTCTGTCTGCAGCAGCTTCTTCGTCATCGTGTACAGTCTGCAGTTTGGAGCCGGGAGAAGCCAGGCCTGGCTGAAGGACTTCGTCCTGGCATTCCTGTTCACTACGTTTGTACTGGAGCCTGTTCAGGTTGGTTTAAGTCATGCATTCTGCATGGTTAACTGAGATGTCACTTTCACGATATGTAACTCTCACAACCTTTGTCATACTGGCACTGTTTTGCAGATTCAACCTCTCTGAGCTGATTACTAGTATTCCATTAGATCAGTAAAACTTGACCTCTTCTGCGTTGCTGCTAGTGCTGCACATTTACTTCCCTATTCGATGCGCTTTGCAGTGCACACGTGGTATGCCTTATTTGGGAGAGAAATACCCCAAACCAATATAATACGAGACCCACATACAGACACCATGTATGTGCTACCCATATATATGTCACAGTAGAGATCACGATCCAGTAGAATCGTCGATTCTCCTAGGAGAGATTGCGATTGGAGTTTCTCCTAGGAGAGATCTCGATCGCAATCTGTACTAGCACAATCGGCGATTCTACTAGTACAGATCATGATCGGGGTCTCTCCTAGGAGAAACTCCGATCCAAACTCAAATGATGCTAAGATGTAGGAAACAGACTGCAATTGGGATCTGTCCTAGGACAATCGGCGATCTACTAGGACAGATTGCGATCGGGATATCTCCTAGGAGAAACTCCGATCCAAACTCAAATATTTTTTTTAACAATGATTTTATTTAGTATTAATGCAAACCTACTAACTCATTACCAACTACACTCAAGCCTACGTGTGTCACTTCTACAATGTTAACTTCACCGAAGACTACCACACTAGACTCACTTCTGCAACTGTATCTTAAAAACCTGTTGATCACTTAACAATGCTTATTGTTCGTCTGTGAAATGATTCAGTACAAGTCTGACTAGTGAAATGTACTGAATAGGTGTGAAATTGTGATTAATATCTTGAAACTCTGCTTGATCTTTTGACATCTGTTTGACGACTTTACAGTTTTTGTTCTTCCAAAGCCGTGAAATTTGATCACTGACACATTGTTTGATCACCTTTTGGTGTCTTTCACAAATTATAAGATTTTTGCCATTACCTATTCAGAAATTACTTTATCAGAAAACATACATGAAATTTACCATGAATGATGGTGATGCTATATACTATAGTGTACATTGAGTTAAGTTGCAGAAGTGGCTCAAGTGTGGTAGTTGGTAATAGTTAGTAGATTTGCATTAATTCTTAAATTATTGTAAAAAATTACAGCTGTTTCCTACATCTTAGCATCATTTGAGATTGGATCGGAGTTCCAATCGCAATCTGTACTAGTAGAATCGCCGATTGTACTAGTACAGATTGCGATCGAGATCTCTCCTAGGAGAAACTCCAATCCCCATCTCTCCTAGGAGATTCGGCGATTCTACTGGATCGTGATCTCCACTGTGACATATACACGGGGTCAGCAGGACTGTATAAAATACAAGTTACTACTAGAAGTGTGTTGGATAACGTTTGGAAGATCAGCTTTAGCAATCTCGTGTTCAGGCAATCTACGAAAACGCTTGTGACTTAACTCCTGTACGCATTTTGCAGATTTTCCTGATCGCTTACACAAAGGCAGTCATCATCGGACCTATTGTCTGGTCTGTGACCGCTTGTGTTCGGGGACTTTTGGGAACGAACCTTTCTGGCACAGGGCGACCTCCAATTGGCGTTATTCAGAAGAGGAGCAGGGATTATGAAGGTACGTCTCTAGAAATTTGATATGCAAGGCTACGACAGACTGTCCCGACCGTAGTGGCCAGTCAGTAAATGTCTCTGTTTTGTTTCAATTCACAAAGAAAGCATGGATTATTACATCATTTCTTACAACCCAAAACGAAAAAATTGTTTGCTGGTGGTATTACTAATTAGCTACAATACCATCATGAACACTGTTGCTTTGAGCAAGGCTGTAAATTGAGATGTCTTTGCATATTAAGCTAACGTCATTGATGGTCTGTACTTCTGATTCAGTTCCCGCTCGGAGAGTTTTGCCGCCAGCCCCGAAGAAAACCGACCATGACCCGAACTGGGTCGAGAAGATGACAAAAGGCAGAAGCATCCTGGTGCTTCTGATGTTTCTCCTCGTCTTCACTGGAAATGCCTTTTACATCGGGATTCTGGGCTTCGATATACACGCCTACCATGTCAGGACCTCACTGGAGAACACGCTACTATCTGGATATGAGGAGGTACTGTTTGAAAAAAACTGCCTTTCTCGAGCTGACTATTCAAACAGCAATCCGTCTATAAGCAAGTTGTACACATGTTTTAAAAAAATCACCGCCCTATGTCGTTCTTTTTACTCTATCTTGGTTGGTTGGTTGGTTGGTTGGTTGGTTGGTTGGTTGGTTGGTTTGGTTGGTTGGTTGGTTGGTTGGTTGGCTGGTTGGTTGGTTGGTTGGTTGGTTGGTTGGTGGTTGGTTGGTTGGTTGATTGGTTGGTTGGTTGGTTGGTTGGTTGGTTGGTTGGTTGGTTGATTGGTTGGTTGGTTGGTTGGTTGGTTGGTTGGTTGGTTGGTTGGTTGGTTGGTTGGTTGGTTGGTTGATTGGTTGGTTCGCAGAACACATCAGTATTGTATAACTAGTACAATATGTATATACCCAACCAGTATTGTTTGATCCACCACAAAGTATGATATAAAAGACAACAAGAAAACAGAAAGTTCCGAAAATAATTCAACAGCGTGCCTTGTGCATATTTATTGGCGTAAAATTTAATTTTTCGTGTTCCGCCCGGCCGGACCCCGGCTAGGAAATGTGACGTAGGTCTAAGTAAGATACAAGAATTAATTTTCCACCTTCAGGTCGCCACAGCAGACGATGCTTGGAAGTGGCTGTCGTCGGAACTGATGCCGTCCCTCCACCCAGAGCGTGGGTACAGCGGGCAGAAGCTGAGGTGGCTGGACAAACAGTTTTCTGCTGAAACAAACGCATTCCGGATCGGTCCTGTTCGGCTGGAGAGAACCACCGAGTATCCAGGTGAGAAATTATCGCAGATCCCATAGCTTTTTTCTGTTTCCAGTTTAATGTGTAGACTCGTTCCATAGGCTGTTGCACTAACATGAAGACTTATCGAGCTGTCCATTCAATTCCAGATGACCCAATAGACATAGACCTCGAAACCAGTGACCAAAGGCTTCATCCTGAGCTGATGATGAATCTAATCAAAAGAGCTCTTCGCCGACAGAGCGAACAAAGCTGCTCTTACAACGGGACTGCAAGTTTTGTCGACAAAATCAGGTATATAAAACATGTTTGCATTGTTTGATGTTAATGCACTGCACGAAAAGCAGGATTTACCAATAACAATAAATGCTTGGTAATGGTTGCTTTTGGCATTTGGTGCTTGAGACTAAGATTATGAGACTTATGTAGGATTTATCGCTATTGTTTGGGCAACCAATCCCAGACGTACCTATATCATTTACCTGGCAAATAATGTCGTTATAGCTTAAATGGCACCTGGTGTTAGATATGGAGGGCTCACTCCACAAAAATTTACCAATATCGACAAATACATCCAGAAAATCTATACTGACATTTTGCGCTGCCCAAAGCAACCATTACCACGTTTACCCGGTATTTATCATCATTGGTAAATCACACTTTTCGTGTAGTGATGATTCCATGGCTTATGGTTTTGTTTATAGGTGGCTTGTTTCTCTGTCCAGGGAAGATCTGTTCGTCATTCATATCATCTTTTTTTCTATGATCTGGATTCATGAAAATTTGAACTCTTTCTTCTTTTTCAGAAATGGCACTTCGGCGTGCTTGACCACGGTGGACCTGGCACGGGATGCTGATCAGGCTGCTGCAGTGATAGGCTTCCTAAAGCAGACCGACTGGATCCTGATGGTTTCAGACACTCTCATTCTCCGGGCCAACTTCTACCACCCTGACGTGAAGCTTTTCAGCAGCGTGGTGTTCAGGCTGCAGTACCTCCCAGGGGGCGCTGCTGAACTCCAGCCCAGTATCCAGACCTTCCGACTGTTCCAGTACCAGACAGCAGACGACTATGTCCAGATGATTTTCCACATCTTGTTCGTCCTTTTCTACATCTCCAGCGTCCTTAGTGAGATTTGGAACATACGGAAGAGTGGTCGTGCGTACTTCGTCAATTTCTGGAACATCTTGATCCTGAGCAACATTGGCTTGTCGACAGCCGTCATTGTGACATTCGCACTTCGGTACATCCAGGCAGCTGCTGCACTGCGTGACATACAACAAGCAAAAGGTATATGCTGACAAACTTCCTACCTACATGCTGTCATTTGGGGGAAAGCAGAAACCGTTTTTGCATATGTGAAAGGTATCATAAGCTGTTTATTGGTGACGTCTAGAGCTTGTCGAAGTGCCCAGAATTATGTACAGTAACTTTTTCACATATGGAATGTTCACAGGGCTGTTCGGTATCAATGAGTTTGTAGACATCAGTACCGCAGGCCAATGGGACGCTACCTTCAAGGAGGTCCTGTCCTTCTCCATCTTCATCAGTACCTTCAGCATCCTGCGGGTTCTCAACTTCTCCAGGGGCGTGGCTACCGTCTACGCTTTGCCTCGCGTACGTAGAACTTCTTGTACATTTCGCACCAAGATATCAACATTTTAATTATCTCCATGAAAAATTGAGATATAGTTTTTGGTCTGTTTGTATGTTCGTGTTTCCGTTTTTTGTAGTCAGTATAACTCAAGAACCTCTGGATGAATTATAATGACATTTAGTATGTGGGTAAGTGTTGGGAAGACAAAGGTCGAGGTCGATTTTAGGACCCCTGCGATGTGACCCTGTATTGGTACTGCAGAAAACATCAATTTCTTTTTTATCTTTTGGTCTGAACGTGCTATGGACTTGTTTTTTTGGTGGCAGAGAGCTTGTGATGTAATGAAGAAGTGGTGTATGTTTGGGCACCCTGGCAGTTTGTTCATTCTGTTTAGCCAAAGCATTGAAACCAACAATAAGCAGTTGGTGTTTTTTAATACACTTCTAGCTGCTATACAGCGAAGCCTTTGGGTTTGCGGTGTACATGCTGGTTATCATAGTGGCCTACGGCTTCAGTGGGATCTTAATCTTCGGCAAAAACATGGAGACCTTCTCCGCCTTTAAGAAAACGTCGTACGTGCTGTTTGAGATGGGCTTGGGGAGGCCGTTCGTCGGAGTCTTTGCGGACGATATGAAGGCAGTGGATCGTGTCATGGGACCTCTGTATTATTCTACGTTCGTCATGGTCTTCGTCTTTTACCTGGTCAGACAAAAATCACTTTATTTGAATCAGAATTTTAAAAACATATATAGATATGTTTTTCGACAGGTAAAATATTGTTTTTGTTGGTGTGTTCTTCTTCTTCTTTATTTCTTCGTCTTCTTCTTCCGTCATGCAGTTCCTTTCATTGCTTATAGTAGGCGCTGGTAGACTGGGGAATTCTAACTGCTTTCGTAGCACACTTTTGTTTCTTTGATAACAGTTTCCACACCTTATACAAATGTGTCTTCGTTAAAAACTCATTTTGGGGTGTGAATGTGACAATTTTTTCTTTATTTTCGCGACGCCTTAGGGGCAAACCTAATTGTTTATAACGGTGTGCGAGTAGCTTGACAAAGGGCAAATTACTTGGAGGGAATTTTACATCCTGCATTTTCTGGAAAGTGTTGCCTTTCTTGTATTACACATCATCACCATCTATCCATCCCAAATTTGCATCTAATACGTTACAGCTTCAACAACTTGTCTGCAACAACACTATGTAGCCTAATTTCTATGTTCTCCTATAGCTGAACCTGGCAGTCGGGATGCTGTGTAACTGGCTGAGCTACTGTAAGACGGCTGAAGACATCGGCGTGGACACGGCGATGGGAGATTACTTCTGGAACTCCCTCAGGAGTCTTCTGGGCATGCGTCACGAGCCCCAAGACTCTGACGGTAATATCAGAGTTACCATTGTTGGACATTATTTTAGCTCCCGGCAGTTCATATTTTTTCAACTGAGAAGAGATTTCTAATGACAGTGGTTTACTGCATGTAGAGATCGCAGGTACTCATTTTGTGGTACGAGTAGGTTTATAGCTATGAAGCTTAAGTATCCCCATAATTGCTATCAAATATCATCAGAATTGCTTTCAAATATCGCTTCGATTGCTTCAAATATCCCAATAATAGAGAAAAGGACTTTACCCTACCTATCCTGCTACCCAAATGGAGTGTTTTGCAGCACATAAGGAAATGATAAACTAAAAACTCCTTACATCTTTTTTTTCCGTTTCTGAAGATGAAGCACCACTTCCGGACCACTTTATGGATGAGACCCTCCAGCGGACGGAAATGGTACTGCAGGAAGTGGACAGGGTGACCGACCTCATGTACACCTTTGAGTGCAAGAAGCGTCAACTGATTCAAGTTCAAGTTCAAAGGCTTGACGCACCTCAAGCGGGCACAAGCTCGACATAACTGAAATACTGAACGAAAATGCGCTAAAATGTGATTTCATCAAGTGACACTCCACCTGAACGCAGTCTGATGAAATATCTAGATTTTCTTAAAAGCTTAATGCAAATTAGATTTTTACCTTTACATAATTCATATGTAGGGGCATTCAGGTTTAGCTCAATTTACGCATGTATTAAGTTAAGTATGTAATCCCATCGTTTATCCCAAAGTAACTATGGCTTGTAACGGCTTATGTGGTGTTTGCGGTTCAACTTGCCTGTTTGTCTGATCGATAACTTTGCAGTGCGTCTATGGCTTTTTTTTTTCGTTTGGAACTTTCAATTATTTGAAGTCACACCGGCGATAATATCAAGTCGGAACGCTTGACTCTCACAGCCGAGCACTGGCTCTATGTCCGAGCTGTCGGCGAAATCCACCAAAGTATATATTGCCTTCCTCTGCTTCCAGAAAAGAAGTCAAACCAACCTAGCTAGATATAGTTAACACTAGTATTAGATTAGTCTCTTTGTATGATAATATTTATCACTGTTAATTGTTACATGCATATCCCCTATCCTGTTTCTACCATGTCCATGCAATTAGCCTACGGGCATGAACTTGCAATAAACTTTCTATATTAAAAAGCCAATTATTTGTATCACCCATTTGTCAGCACATTTACTATTATAGTACTAGTTATTGTACTTATTGCTTTACCTGGTCCAACAACCTGAAGAAAAGTTCCATAACACATCCGCCTCCAGCCCTGACTTTAACATAAAAGCCCTGAATAGCCAAATACAATATCTAGTCCATAATAAGGAAGTTAATAGGTACACCCTCCAAGTTACAGTGATACATGCCAAGCAAAGACACATGCTATAAGCAGAAGCTTGGTTACTTACGCGATTCGCAAAGAAGGTTATGTAGTGTAGCAAAAATTGTACTTTAACAGCATAACTTTAGCTTTGATTGGATTGCTATGACATTTGGTTTGAGCTTACGGCTTTCTGACGAAATGACTAGATTTTGAGCCCACTGGCGGGTTTTCTATGGTACTGCAGCATTATTTGCGGGTTCTGTATCTCACTGATGGAATGAGCATAAGCCACCTTGTAGGCTACTTAGAATTAAATCAGGCTTGATGCTGCTGCTAAACATTGATGGTGTGTTTACTTGTACTTAGATTATTCAGAGAATGCTATCCTAGCCTGTACTTAGGTTGTTAGAGCAGAAGTGTACAATAAAGGTTTTCTTCATTCGATAATAGAACTAGATCTCAATTTTCAGGTAGTTACATTTACCGCTTTTGCTGCCCGATATGATGAATTTACAAGGAACTACTTCTCCACGGCGAGAGTTTTCCTGCCAGGTTGAGCACAAGGGATGTTGCCGTGATATGATGATCTCATCAGTTTGTTAATTTACTACAGCTAGATGACAACACTAGCTGTTCGGATGAATGAGTTTGTTTAGAAGCCCGAAATCGCATTCTTCAAATATGCAGGGCTTTTCGCCGGTGTGTTTTACAATGCTGGACCAAATTGGATTTTTGTGCTGCAGAATAGTCACACTGGTCACACTTGTAGGGCTTTTCACCAGTATGAGTTCTCATATGTAGGGATAAATGTGACTTTTGAGTTGTCCTGTACCCACACTCCCCACAAATATAGGGTTTGTCACCAGTGTGTTTGGCTAGATGATAATTTAAATGACATTTCTTTGCTGCAGAATAGTCACACTGGTCACATTGGGATCTTGAGTAGATTTATCTGTCGCCTCTTGGGTAGACTAGCCGTTTGAAATAAACAAGATGTTCAGTCTTGCACAAAAACATTCATAATCTAGCCCCTCGAGCTTTGCCCTGATACTTGCTGCATGTACAAAAACCTCAATGCGTAGCTTGAAGTAAAAGACACAATTTGTACGCGGGGCTGAATTACGAGAAGTTTACAATAGGCAAGGCTAAATCGTAAAGGTCTGTAATGGCAGCCTGTATACAGCACCTATAGTGACCTCAATACCGCAGTAATTGCCCCAGGCGCGGCCATATGTACGTTTTGAACCTCTCTCAACTTGGCACATGTAAAGAAAGAGAGAAAAGAAGGAAGGGAAAAGGAAGAACGAAATAAAGAGAAACAAAAAAAGAAAGAAAAAGAAAGAAAGAAAGTCCGCCAGATGGACGTCCGCAGGCATTAAGTCCACGCACTTATCATTCACGTCTGCGAAGTTCACGCTAATGGATTGCAACAAAGTCGAACGGACCACCACAACTCGGGCAGGTAGTGGGCCGTCCGCAGGCATACACGCATACTTTGTGGCTCGGGAAGGTAGTGCACGTATGCCGCCCACAGGCATAAAGTCCACGCCTGCAAAGTCCGGGCAAGATGAATACTTGCACGTCGAGAGCTAGAGGAACCCGTAACTCGGGCAGGTAGTGGGCCGTTTGCAGGAATAAAATCAACGCACTTATAGTTCACGCCTGAAAAGTCCACGCCAGTGGAATGCAACCAAGTCGAGAGGACTACCACAACTCGGGCAAGTAGTGGACCGTCTGCAGCCATAAAGTCCACGCACTTATAGTTCACGCCTGAAAAGTCCACGCCAGTGAAATGCAACCAAGTCGAGAGGACTACCACAACTCGGGCAAGTAGTGGACCGTCTGCAGCCATAAAGTCCATGCACTTACAGTTCAGGCCTGAAAAGTGTGGGTGGGTGGTGTGTGTGTGTGTGTGTGTGTGTGTATGTGTGTCTGCGTGGTGTATGTGTGGTGCATGCATGTGTGTGTGTGTGTGTGTGTGTGTGTGTGTGTGTGTGTGTGATATGTGCATGTTTATGTGTCCGTAAACAGTATATAACTCAAGCCTTGGTATGTAGGTGGGTAGGGGTTGGAAAATCGAAGATAAAGTTCGATAATGGCCCCCTAGCGTCTATCTATTTCCGCTATACTTAAATGTATTGAACAAAATGATGACTATGAAGCTAAATAATATCTTATTGGTGTCTAAGTCTGCCAAGTCAATGACGTCTATATGACGTCAGAAAATGACGTCATTTGTCCGCCATCTTGGATCGACAAGCTTGAATTTTTTAAAAACGACTTTTAAAAAAACAACAATAGAAATGGACAGAAAATGATTAACCCTCAAACACCCGAGTGGGGTCCGTTTGGACCCCAGGCGTACATTTTGCAGTGCTATTTGAACATTTTGAATCTGAAGAAAAATTCCTTCCGTGACTTTGTCAGCCAACATCTTCTATACCTTCTCCTAAGTTTTTATGGAGATTGGTAGAATACCGTGGAAGCTATAAAGAAAGTTCTTGATCAGTCCGTCTGGGGTCCAAACGGACCCCAGCAAAAAAGTGTAGCTTTTGAAACAAACTTTTGAGTCTAACTCCCTAACTGTTTATTGTATCACCATCAAACTTTCAGAGCATAATAAACATGTAAAACTAAATACTCATAAAAACTGATGTGTCATCACCATATAATATGACGACATTATGACGTCATTAAGCTAATAAGGGCGGCCATCTTGGATTTTGACTAATGACGTCATGAAATTAGCATAAATTATAAATTTTGAACTTTGAAAATAGCATTGAATTTCATAGAATTTTAATGTTGTAAGAAAACAAGCATTGTTTACAAAGAAAACCTTTTTTAAATCGAAATTGGCAAATTTTGGCAAAAATATGCCTGTCAGAATTCCGTTGCCATGGCAACCCCAAATAATGATAGATTTACTTTATTGACAAATACATTTTGCTAAGAATATTTTGCGATATATAACCAAGTTTCGTAGCTTTAGCACTAGCCGTTCATGAGTTCTGGTACATAAAGGTTGCTGAGGGCCTCAAAATTCCCCTCTCTGGTCAGAATAGGTTTAGTGCAAAAGATGATCCTTCTGATCTTTTGCATAAATTATGATAATGAGGTGGAATTAGCAACATCTTAACATGTCGAAATATTCCTCTTACATTGACGAAGCAATGTATGTACAATGATCACCGATAGGAACTGGAACTGAGACTTTATGAACAAAACATTTTGGGGTCCGTTTGGACCCCACTCGGTCATTTTAGTCGCAAAAAAAAGTTGGGTGCTTGAGGGTTAAGTGATTGTGTTTTGTAAGAAAACAAAAGATTTTGACGGTATTTGAGTAAAAACTAGAAAGGCCGACATTCGCTTGAGAGCAAATACAGCATATTTCAGCCATACCCCTTCCCACGCAACATTGGACTGTTCCAAATCACCCTTGCGCAAAAATGGAACATCTTAACAGTACATTATCCCCCAAAGTGGACTAGTATTGTGAATTGATTCCAGGTCAAAAAAGAGCTTGCTTCTATTTTTCAGAAAATCACACCTTCCATTCAGAAAATTTTCATCATGACTGAAAATTGTTGAATGGCTTTGTGAATTGATTCCAGGTCAAAACAGAGCTTGCTTCTATTTTTCAGAAAATGACAATAATCACACATTCCATTCAGAAAATTTTCATCATGACTGAAAATTGTTGAATAACATCATGTAATGTCATTAACAATTTTCAGTACGATAACTAGGTGTAAGTATAAAAAAGTATAAGCTCCTTGTGATGTGGGTACATTTATTATTGCAGTGAACTTTTGTATTCAAGTAGGGCATTCGATTTAATAATTATCAAGCAGGTGCAGGTACTGTGTAGTAGGAGCGTTTGTTTTCTTCAAGCTGTAAAACTGTTAAACTGTTTTACTTTGTATGCAATCAGCCATCGAGCCTAATCTTATTTTAGTATAACTTCCTGCTAGACCCGGAAGATACGACTGAACCTTGTTCGTGGATTTCTTTTCGGAGGTCAGTCTGTTCATACCCTGGCGCTGAGAGTGTTTTGTTGGGCTGCAACTCTGGCAGTTCAAAGTTACTTACAATTTGAATGTTCAAAGTTTATGTCAAACAAAAACAGCATAGGAAACACCTACATTTTCTCTGGAGAAAATACATTAGTTTTCTTTCCAGTCCAGTGATAGAAATGTGGCCACTATAAACAGGTGGTCACTATAGAAAAATGCTGATCTATTGACTAGGAGCAATACGTTACACATGATTTCAGTACACTGATCTTTACTCATATAAACATTGCACAGGTAAGCCAATTGTTTAGATGTACAATTAAGTTCAAATGATTCTGAAGAGAAATATTGATGAGAAAACAATCATTCTCGCCACTGTCTAACTTATATTTACGTATCAAAACTAAACGCAAACGCACCTTTCGCCGACTTGATCAAAGGGCCGCCGGCTATCAATCAAACACGGCTGTTGATTAGACTTAGAGTTTCAAACAGTCGTGTGCCAGTTGACAGCGAACTTCATGCTACGTGATGTATTACATTGCTTGGACCTTCTTTCCAACAGCGGTGCTCTACAAAATATTTAGACTGTAACACTGAGTCCCACATGTTTTATAGAATAGAATTTGACGCAGAACAGCGTTTTTTTGCCGGGCATTTTTCTTGAAACGTGTCCGTGGGAATATCAGCGAGGCGGCGACGCAGGGATATCAGACCGTCGACAAAAGTCGCACGGCGGCTAACGGCGCAGCGAAGATACTAGCGCTATAAATAATTATAAGCGCTTCAACTAAGGATGGCAACCCGGAAAATATTTACAAGTACTGTTGAGCTAAGTAAAGTTTGTAGTTTATGAGGTTTTAGTTGTCTTTGAAGCTTTGACTCGAAATATTTTTAAGTCAAACTGCTGAAGAGAAGTAAGTGACTGCTACGATCATCGTAGATATGGCCCTAAAAAACTGATAAAAGAAGCCTTCTCAATAGTCTAAAATGCAAGAGCTTCCGGGGGCTTCGCACACCTGGGTCCCCCCACCGTGGCCCTGCCCCTGGACCCCGCCAGGGACATTCGGCGGCCCCCGGACCACTGTCCGATGCTTTGAAAAAATCCTGGCGAGAAGTCTGTACAGCATGAGTCTTCAAGTTACCGTATTGTGTGGTCCCGCGTATGAATATTAATTAGCCTTCGCTTTCCTCTTTGCTGATTGGCTGAACCATTAATTGAATTAACTCTTCCTGCTGGCTAGACGCAGGTGCAGATGTCGGCTCTGTGGGGTGAACGTCCGAAAGGTCACGGCATGGAGAACGAAAGAAAACCAATTTCCCCTAAAAAAAGTGCTGTAATTAAGCCTTTTACAGTACTTTATGCCAAAGTACTGTAAAAGGTATTTTACTTGGATCAGTTTACCAACTATCTTATGCCTATCTATACCAAATGTTAGGTCATTCACTTGTAATACCAGGGTACAGGGGGGCAAAATAGATTGTTATAAGACCGTCAACAACAGTCGCACGGAGCTAACAGCGCAGCGAAAATACCATCGCTAGCGTTTCAAATTCGGATGACAAGTTATAAGTACTGTTGAACTCAGTAACGTTAAAGTTTGTTTTTAGTTGCCTTTGACGGTTTGACCCGAAATACTGTTATGCTAAACTCCTTAAGAGAAGTTAAGTGACTGCTGCGATTATCATAGATATGCCCCTAAGAACTGATACAATATAAAGCCTTCTGAATAGTCTAAAATGCGAGGGCTTCAGGCGGGCTTCGCTCCCCCTGGGGCCTCCAACGCTTTAAAACAATTCTGGCGGGAACACTGCTATATACGGGATCATGAGGCCCCGCTTATGAATATCAATTAGCTGTCGGCCTCCTCTTCGCTGATTGGCTAGGTCTTTGATTCAATTAACTCGCCGGCTGACGCGCACAGGTGTGAGCTCTGTGCGGGGTCACAGAAGGTCACGTCAGGAGGCCAAAAGAAAACAAATTTCCCCTCAGAAAAGTGCCAAAATGAATCATTTCAAAGTAGTTTATGTCAAAAATTTTACTTGAATCTTTTTACCAAATATCCACTGCCTATCTATACCAAATTTCAGGTCATTGTAATATCGGGGTATAGGGGGAAATTATACCGTTTTGGTCAAAACATTACAAAAAAACCTCAATAAAATTATTTTAGAGTCAGATATGAAAAAAATAAGAAAAAGGCATCAAGGTATTGGCCCACTCTACCCCTGTGCTGACTTTCAGGTCATTCGGTCCAGGAACGGCGGAGATAAATCACTTTGAAGATTTGACAGGAGAAAAAAAGAAAGAAAGAAAGAAACATTACGAATACAATATATTTCACCATACTATGTATGGCTGAAATATAGTTACATGTATTTATCGTTGAAAATGACATTGTCCGCCATCTTGGATTTTGACCCATGACGTCATCAAATTAGCATAAATTATAAATATTTGTTTAGAAATTTAACTTAGAATTACACAGGATGTTGATGATATAAATAAACAAGTTTGATCTAGCAATAAAACCATGAAATCCCATAATTCAAAGTGAAATCGTAAATTTGGGAAAATATGCCTGTCAGAAACCCGTTGCCATGGTAACACAAAAATCACAAACGTAAGTCTTAAAGTACGGTCGTAACAGGCAGTGTGTCTGTATCTACGGTACCGGAAATCGTATGGCCGTGGCCGCGTTGGACAGGTGGCCGCTATAGAATATTTCTAATGCTTAGGTCAGTGAGAACAAACCAAGGGACCGACAAAAAGTGACAGCAATGGCCAGGTGGTTGCTATGCAAAGGTGGCCGATAATACAGGTTTGACTTACTCGGTTGAGTTAAGGCGGCCCAGGCACGCTCGATCCGTGTTCGAGTTTGGGCGCCTATCCCCTTGTCCATCCGAATTCGAACGACGTTCGATGATGTTCGATCACGTAATTCGAACCAAACGCACGTTCGAACCTGTGGTTATTTGCGACTATTTAATGTAAACGCGCACCACAAGGACCCTTTATCCTTGGTAGGTGCTTGTGCGGATCAGGTTGATATTTACGGCTTTATTCCCAGCTCACACGGTGGTCAAATACGGGCTCAAAATTTCCCATGTCTAGCCGAATTCGAACCTTCTTCTATGATGTTCCATCTGACGTAATTCGAACCGAACCCGTGTTCTATTTAGGTCATCTGCGGTCATTGCAGGTAAAACCGTGCTTTCTGGCATTTTCCCCCCAACTAACTTGAATCAGGCGAAAAATATAGTTTTTAACCAATATAAACAATTTTCTGGACAGTACATCTATGCTTTCACTTTGTTTGGGACCTGTAATATGTAACGAAGCTACTGGCGTTTTTGTTGGTGACCTTGAATATCATAAGTGTTGTTTACACCGGCATCAATTACACCCTCCCGCTCTCCGTGCGTCATGAAATGCGTGTAAACATCGTTTAAGATCTCCACCAAGAAGAGTCCAACATAACTCATTGACGGCTCAAAATGGCCGCAACGTTTTTCCCGAGATTTCTGTTTTTGGGATTTTTTAAAACTGCCTTAGATTTTGAATTATTGCTAATTAAGTGCGAAAAATGCCATTTTTGCGCATATTTTTGACTGTAACTTTGCTTAGAATCAAAAATTAAAAAATCCCCAAAACAGAAAGTTTTATTTGCCTCTCAGATGACGAAAAATATAAAAATCGAGAATCTGCCATGGCACTTGCGGCCCATCTTATCAAGAGTATGGTCAAATTAAAGGCCTTCCTTGAAACAGAAAATAATCGTCTTTGGAAGCAAAATCGAAAGAAAACAACTATCTCAATTCAAACGGGAAAATTCAAACTATCTAAAATTGCGAATTTAATCTTATTTTGAATACATTTTCCTTGTCATAACATCTTGTTTATTTTGAAATATTTTACGGTTAGCAAATAGTAGGCCTCTTGTAACCCGATACTCTGTCGAACTCGCATAGCAACGGGAAAGAATACCCTAGCAACCGACCGCCGTGTCAAAATAAGAGTATTGATCTTTATAGTACTCAAGTTTTACTTATCAACCTTTTCTTAATCAAAATTGTCCGAAGCTATTTTGTGTAATCATTTTTAACTATGGTGCATTTCCAACCAAAAATTGAAAAAAAATTCTCGTTTCCGATGTTTTTGGCCCCCAAAAGCAATGTTATCGTAATTTGAAACAAAATAGACTCGGACAAAAATGATAAGTATTAGGTAGGCTATCATCATTTAAAATATCAAGGTGGGAGGTTTTGTTTCCACCTGGGAATAGACCAATGAAATAAACACCACTTTTTTCACCAAAATGTGTATTTCCAACCCAAAATCCAGCATGTGAAAAACAAAATCACAAGTATTCAATGTGTGTCAGGTAGTGCTAAAACTGTGTGAAATTTCATCGTAGTGCGACCGAGCAGTCAAAATTTACATTTATATGTATAGAATATTACTTTACTACAAGCCCGGGCCGCATTAAGCCAACCGAGTACAATAACTATAGTACATGTGCTGACAAATGGGTGATACAAATAATTGGCTTTTGGTGGATTAGATGAAATTAGCTTCCTGAAGGTGATGGCGTGTGAACATGAGGCTGGAAAGGTTTAACAATGCAACAATAAAACATTTATTATAGTAAGTGAAAATGGTCTCGAACCAGTTTAGCTCGAGCTATTCTTCTACTGGTCGTGACAGAGAAGGCAGACATGTACACTACATGTATATACAGTACTTACAGGTTCATTGGCTCAGGAATCCCCTTGCTCTATTTTACAACGAACAGTGGACCACGGCTTAACGTCCCGTTCTAAGGACTAGTACTAGAGGTGGGTACCGGTACAGAAACTTCAGGTACAGGTCCGGTTCGGGTTCAGGTTCGGACCTGAACCTGGACCTAATTATCAGCGAAAATTAATGAATGGGCGATACTCAAAACAATGTTCCATTTCGCTACAAAGGATTCTATATGCCATTGGAAACATGGTGTACAATAAAATGTTGACAGGAATAAAATAAATGTACATTACGCTATTTGTCACAATGCAATCCATGTTTCAAATTCTTTTACAGGCTGCAACAAAATTGTCACAACAATATAGAACTTTTTCACACACCACTCACAGATTCGTCATCATTCCCTTGATAGTATGCAAAGAAATTTAGCCACTAATGTGATACTGATATACTGTAAAAGGGGAGTTTGTTCCCGGAGATTTAATATCGCCCTGGGAGGGAATGGTGGTTTTAAGTTTGTGGTTGCAACTACCATGCATAGTTTTACTCAAGGAGGCTAAAATAGGATCATATTTTAACCTCCTTGGTTTTACTGTAAATTGTGAAACGTTCGCGGTGGTTTTAAGGTAGCAGTGAAGAGGTCAACGTGGTAAAACTTTCATAAGATTTCCTCAATAATTAAGTCATATTTAATTAGGATTTCCTATAATTCCAGTGGTTTCCATAACATTAGACCTCAACAAATATAACATGTAAATTAGGGCAGTTGCAACATAACTGTCATTAGACCTCAACATAACTGACACTCATTATGCAAATCGGGTCCTCATTTGCCTAATTCACTGGCTTATGTGGTGTTTGGAGTACAGATTTGGAATATGTTTCGCCGACAGCTCGGACATAGAGCCAGTGCTCGGCTGTGAGAGTCAAGCGTTCCGACTTGGTATTATCGACGGTGTGACTTCAAATAATTGAAAGTTCCAAACGAAAAAATGGTCATAGACGCACTGCAAAGTTTTCGATCAGACAAACAGGCAAGTTGAACCGCAAACACCACATAAGCCGTTATAAGCCATAGTTACTTAGGGATAAACGATGTGATTACATACTTAATACATGCGTAAATTGAGCTAAACCTGAATGTCCCTACATATGGATTATGTAAAGGTAAAAATCTAATTTGCATAAGCTTTTAAGAAAATCTAGATATTTCATCAGACTGCGTTCAGGTGGAGTGTCGCTTGATGAAATCATATTTTAGCGTATTTTCGTACAGTATTTCAGTTATGTCGAGCTTGTGCCCGCTTGAGGTACGTCAATCCTTTGAACTTGAACTTGAATCAGTTGACGCTTCTTGCACTCAAAGGTGTACATGAGGTCGGTCACCCTGTCCACTTCCTGCAGTACCATGTCCGTCCGCTGGAGGGTCTCATCCACAAAGTGGTCCGGAAGTGGTGCTTCATCTTCAGAAACGAAAAAAAGATGTAAGGAGTTTTTAGTTTATCCTTTCCTTATGTGCTGCAAAACACTCCATTTGGGTAGCAGGATGGGTAGGTTAAGGTCCTCTTCTCAATTGTGGGGATATTTGAAGCAATCGAAGCAATATTTAAAAGCAATTGTGCTGATATTTAATAGCAATTATGGGGATACTTAAGCTTCATAGCTATAAAGCTACTCGTATCACAAAATGAGTACCTGCGATCTCTACATGCAGTAAACCGCTATCATTGGAAATTTCTTGAAAAAATATGAACTGCCGGGAGCTAAAATAATGTCCGACAATGGTAAGTCTGATATTACCGTCAGAGTCTTGGGGCTCGTGACGCATGCCCAGAAGACTCCTGAAGGAGTTCCAGAAGTAATCTCCCATCGTCGTGTCCACGCCGATGTCTTCAGCCGTCTTACAGTAGCTCAGCCAGTTACACAGCATCCCGACTGCCAGGTTCAGCTATAGGAGAACATAGAAATTAGGCTACATAGCGTTGTTGCAGGCAGGTTGTTGAAGCTGTAACACGTATTACTAGATGCAAATTTGGGATGGATAGATGGTGATAATATGTAATAATAGAAAGGCAACACTTTCCAGAAAATGCAAGATATAGAATTCCCTCCCAGTAATTTGCCTTTTGTCAAGCTACTCGCACACCGTACTATACAATTAGGTTTGCCCCAAAGGCGTCGCGAAAATAAAGAAAAAATTGTCACATTCACATCCCAAAATGAGTTTTTAACGAAGAAACTAGTTGTGTAAGGTGTGAAAACTGTTATCAAAGAAACAAAAGTGTGCTACAAAAGCAGTTAAGATTCCCCAGTCTACCAGCGTCTACTATAAGCAATGAAAGGAACTCGTGACGGAAGAAGAAGAAATAAAGAAGAAGAAGAACACACCAACAAAAACAATATCTATACCTGTCGAAAAACATCTATATATATATTCTAAAAATTCAGAATCAAATAAAGTGATTTTTGTCTAACCAGGTAAAAGACGAAGACCATGACGAACGTAGAATAATACAGAGGTCCCATGACACGATCCACTGCCTTCATATCGTCCGCAAAGACACCGACGAACGGCCTCCCCAAGCCCATCTCAAACAGCACGTAAGATGTTTTCTTAAAGGCGGAGAAGGTCTCCATGTTTTTGCCAAAGATCAAGATCCCACTGAAGCCGTAGGCCACTATGATAACCAGCATGTACACCGCAAACCCAAAAGCCTCGCCGTATATCAGCTATAAGTGTATTAAAAACACAAATACATATTTTTGGTTTACAATACTTTTTAACAGAATAAGCTACATTCACATCTACATCGGTTTTACCCCCAAATATTCCCATCTAAGGCGGACAGGTACGGAAAGAATCAACTTGGGAGCCATCACGACCGTCAGGCAGGGCGTTCTAATGTGGAGTTGTGCGCGGAAAGAATGCATACTTGTGTCTCTACGGGCGCATATGAGTTGAAATGTAAGGTGGTGACTCCCCCGGGTACGCTCCTGGGCAGGTTTGAGAATACTATCGGTATTGACATTGATGTGTTTGTAGACTAGCTTGTAAAAGGTGGTGAGGTGGGCATTGCAGGGCCACTGCAGTTGTTTGAGCATTTTTGTCATGCTACTACTAGTCTGCCGGAAGTCATTCAAGGTCACCCGGGCAGCCCTGCGCTGGCCGGTCCCATCACCTGTATCCCTTTGTTGGTATACGGGTCCCAAACGGCGGCACTATATTGATATCTTGGTACGAAATGCACAAGAAGTTCTACGTATACGTACACGAGGCAAAGCGTAGACGGTAGCCACGCCTCTTGAGAAGTTGAGAACCGGCAGGATGCTAAAGGTACTGATGAAGATGGAGAAGGACAGGACCTCCTTGAATGAGGCGTCCCATTGGCCAGCGGTACTGATGTCTACGAACTCATTGATACCGAACAGCCCTGTGAAAATTCAATATGTGAAAACGTTGCTGTAAACATATCTTGATATTATGACAAGCTCTAAACGTCACCAATAAACAGCTTATGATTATACCTTTCACATATGCAAAAACGGTTTCTGCTTTCCCCCAAATGACAGCATGTAGGTAGGTAGTCAGCATATACCTTTTGCTTGTTGTATATCGCGCATTGCAGCAGCTGCCTGGATGTACCGAAGTGCGAATGTCACAATGACGGCTGTCGACAAGCCAATGTTGCTCAGGATCAAGATGTTCCAGAAATTGGCGAAGTACGCACGACCACTCTTCCGTATGTTCCAAATCTCATTAAGGACGCTGTAGATGTAGAAAAGGACGAACAAGATGTGGAAAATCATCTGGACATAGTCGTCTGCTGTCTGGTACTGAAACAGTCGGAAGGTCTGGATACTGGGCTGGAGTTCAGCAGCGCCCCCTGGGAGGTACTGCAGCCTGAACACCACGCTGCTGAAAAGCTTCACGTCAGGGTGGTAGAAGTTGATGCGGAGGATGAGAGTGTCTGAAACCATCATGATCCAGTCGGTCTGCTTTAGGAAGTCTATCATTGCAGCAGCCTGATCAGCATCCCGTGGCAGGTCCACCGTGGTCAAGCACGCCGAAGTGCCATTTCTGAAAAAAGAAAGAGTTCATTCAAATACTTGATGATCAAATAAAAGTTGGACTACAAATTTTCATGAATCGAGATCATAGAAAAAAAAGATGATATGAACGTCGAACAGATCTTCCCTGGACAGGAAACAAACCACCTATAAACGAAACCATAAGCCATGGAATCATCACCACACGTAAAATGTGACTTCCCAATGATTATAAATACCGGGTAAACGTGGTAATGGTTGCTTTGAGTATCGCACAGAGTCAGTATAGATTTCCTGGATGTATTTGTCGCTATTGGTAAATTTTTGTGGAGTGAGCCCTCCATATCTAACTCCAGGTGCCATTTAAGCTATAACGACATTATTTGCCAGGTAAATGATATAGGTATGTCTGGGATTGGTTGCCCAAACAATAGCGATAAATCCTACACAAGTCTCATAATCTTAGTCTCAAGCATCCAAATGCCAAAAGCAACCTAACGAACAGAGAGCAAACTGTAGTGGTAGAAGGGAAGGCCTCAACTCCAGTTAAAGTAGCGTCTGGAGTTCCGCAAGGAACTGTCCTGGGACCATTGCTCTTCCTCTTGTACATAAACGACTTGCCAGACCAGCTCGATTCAAGTGTGAGGTTGTTCGCAGATGACTGCCTGTTATATGTAGAGCTCTCTACAAAGGAAGATTCACTACTTCTTCAGAAAGATCTGAACACCCTGGAAGAGTGGCAAAGGAAATGGCTTATGCAGTTCAATCCGGATAAATGTTATATCATGCACATAACAAACAAACGAACCCCAAATGTATCCCCCTACCAGTTCTGTGGTCAGACATTAGCAACCACAAAAACCCACCCATACCTCGGTGTTACATTAACAACTGGACTGAAGTGGGGTGTCCATGTTAACAAAATAACAACCAAGGCTAAACAGACACTGGGAGTAATCAAACGCAACTTGTGGGCATGCCCAGCCAGGGTAAAATCACTTGCATACACGTCACTGGTAAGACCAAATCTTGAATATGCTGCAACAGTATGGGATCCGTATACAAAGAAAGACAAAGATAAACTGGAAAGGGTACAGAACCAAGCTGCCAGATTCTGTACAAACAACTACAGCAGAGATGCTAGTGTTACCAAAATGAAAACAGATCTGCAGTGGACATCACTTGAAGACAGGAGGAAAATGTCCAGACTTTGTATGATGTACAAAATGACCAATAAACTGGTGGACGTACCGACTGATAAGTATCTAACACCAGCTCAAAAACGAACTAGAAACAGTCATGCTTTCAAGTATCAGAGTTACCAACCTAGGATTGATGTGTTCAAAAATTCCTATTTCCCCAGAACTATTGTAGAGTGGAATATGTTATCACCAAGCACAGTAGGGGCGTCTTCTCTGGATAGTTTCAGAGAACACTTGCATATAGATGTGCAAAAGTTAGGTGTGATGAGTCGTTCAGTGTAATATAACCAGCTGCTGCCGCGCCGCGTGCCTGCGAAGCTGGTGTGTTACGCCGAAGGGCGGTTATACCGGCTATATAGATACAGATACAGATACAACCATTACCAAGCATTTATTGTTATTGGTAAATCCCGCTTTTCGTGCAGTGCATTAACATCAAACAATGCAAACATGTTTTATATACCTGACTTCGTCAACAATACTTGCAGTCCCGTTGTAAGAGCAGCTTTGCTCGCTCTGTCGGCGAAGAGCTCTTTTGATTAGATTCATCATCAGCTCAGGATGAAGCCTTTGGTCACTGGTTTCGAGGTCTATGTCTATTGGGTCATCTGGAATTGAATGGACATCCCGATAAAGTCTTCATGTTAGTGCAACAGCCTATGGAACGAGTCTACACATTAAACTGGATACAGTAAAAAGCTATGGGATCTGCGATATTTTCTCACCTAGATACTCGGTGGTTCTCTCCAGGCGAACAGGACCGATCCGGAATGCGTTTGTTCCAGCAGGAAACTGTTTGTCCAGCCACCTCAGCTTCTGCCCGCTGTACCCACGCTCTGGGTGGAGGGACGGCATCAGTTCCGACGACAGCCACTTCCAAGCATCGTCTGCTGTGGCGACCTGAAGGTGGGAAATAAATTCTTGTATCTTACTTAGGCCTACGTCACATTTCCTAGCCGGGGTCTGGCCGGGCGGAACACGAAAAATTAAATTTTACGCCAATAAATATGCACAAGGCACGCTGTTGAATTATTTTCGGAACTTTCTGTTTTCTTGTTGTCTTTTATATCATACTTTGTGGTGGATCAAACAATACTGGTTGGGCATATACATATTGTACTAGTTATACAATACTGATGTGTTCTGCGAACCAACCAATCAACCAACCAACCAACCAACCAACCAACCAACCAACCAACCAACCAACCAACCAACCAACCAACCTACCAACCAACCAACCAACCAAGATAGAGTAAAAAGAACGACATAGGGCGGTGATTTTTTAAAACATGTGTACAACTTGCTTATAGACGGATTGCTGTTTGAATAGTCAGATCGAGAAAGGCAGTTTTTCAAACAGTACCTCCTCATATCCAGATAGTAGCGTGTTCTCCAGTGAGGTCCTGACATGGTAGGCGTGTCTATCGAAGCCCAGAATCCCGATGTAAAAGGCATTTCCAGTGAAGACGAGGAGAAACATCAGGAGCACCAGGATGCTTCTGCCTTTTGTCATCTTCTCGACCCAGTTCGGGTCATGGTCGGTTTTCTTCGGGGCTGGCGGCAAAACTCTCCGAGCGGGAACTGAATCAGAAGTACAGACCATCAATGAAGTTAGCTTAATATGCAAAGACATCTCAATTTACAGCCTTGCTCAAAGCAACAGTGTTCATGAGGGTATTGTAGCTAATTGTTAATACCACCAGCAAACAATTTTTTCGTTTTGGGTTGTGAGAAATAATGTCCATGCTTTCTTTGTGAATTGAAACAAAACAGAGACATTTACTGACTGGCCACTACGGTCGGGACAGTCTGTCGTAGCCTTGCATATCAAATTTCTAGAGACGTACCTTCATAATCCCTGCTCCTCTTCTGAATAACACCAATTGGAGGTCGCCCTGTGCCAGAAAGGTTCGTCCCCAAAAGTCCCCGAACACAAGCGGTCACAGACCAGACAATAGGTCCGATGATGACTGCCTTTGTGTAAGCGATCAGAAAAATCTGCAAAATGCGTACAGGGATTAAGTCACAAGCGTTTTCGTAGATTGCCTGAACACGAGATTGCTAAAGCTGATCTTCCAAACGTTATCCAACGCACTTCTAGTAGTAACTTGTATTTTATACAGTCCTGCTGACCCCGTGTATATGTCACAGTGGAGATCACGATCCAGTAGAATCGCCGAATCTCCTAGGAGAGATTGCGATTGGAGTTTCTCCTAGGAGAGATCTCGATCGCAATCTGTACTAGTACAATCGGCGATTCTACTAGTACAGATTGCGATCGGGATCTCTCCTAGGAGAAACTCCGATCCAATCTCAAATGATGCTAAGATGTAGGAAACAGCTGTAATTTTTATAATAATTTAAGAATTAATGCAAACCTACTAACTATTACCAACTACCACACTTGAGCCACTTCTGCAACTTAACTCAATGTACACTATAGTATATAGCATCACCATCATTCATGGTAAATTTCATGTATGTTTTCTGATAAAGTAATTTCTGAATAGGTAATGGCAAAAATCTTATAATTTGTGAAAGACACCAAAAGGTGATCAATGTGTCAGTGATCAAATTTCACGACTTTGGAAGAACAACAACTGTAAAGTCGTCAAACAGATGTCAAAAGATCAAGCAGAGTTTCAAGATATTAATCACAATTTCACACCTATTCAGTACATTTCACTAGTCAGACTTGTACTGACTTGACTTGACTTGACTTTATTAAGATCCACAATTAGCATAACAATGGAGTACATTGAAGCTACTCTTCCTGTGGTCTTTATCAACAATTATTAAACATAACAGGACAAAAACCTGACACACAGGAAGACATACAATCTATACAATGTACATAAAATTCACACGTGATAAAATATTACTTAATGACTACTAGAGGTTTGATATATACAATGGGACCAATTATCTATTGCAAACCATTCCATGTGCTGGACATTCTGTACAAAAACCTTTTCTTTTGAGCATTTGTTCTGGGCTTTGGTAGTCTGATAGTTTGGGATTTTGATGAGCGTGTTTGATATCCATGGGACTGCATTTTGACCTTTTTATACAGAGAGACTGGTTGTTTGTTTTTCATCATCTTACGAAAAGTCACTACACTACTACTGAATCATTTCACAGACGAACAATAAGCATTGTTAAGTGATCAACAGGTTTTTAAGATACAGTTGCAGAAGTGAGTCTAGTGTGGTAGTCTTCGTTGAAGTTAACATTGTGACACACGTAGGCTTGAGTGTAGTTGGTAATGAGTTAGTAGGTTTGCATCAATACTAAATAAAATCATTGTTAAAAAAATATTTGAGTTTGGATCGGAGTTTCTCCTAGGAGATATCCCAATCGCAATCTGTCCTAGTAGATCGCCGATTGTCCTAGGACAGATCCCAATTGCAGTCTGTTTCCTACATCTTAGCATCATTTAAGTTTGGATCGGAGTTTCTCCTAGGAGAGATCCCGATCATGATCTGTACTAGTAGAATCGCCGATTGTGCTAGTACAGATTGCGATCGAGATCTCTCCTAGGAGAAACTCCAATCGCAATCTCTCCTAGGAGAATCGACGATTCTACTGGATCGTGATCTCTACTGTGACATATATATGGGTAGCACATACATGGTGTCTGTATGTGGGTCTCGTATTATATTGGTTTGGGGTATTTCTCTCCCAAATGTGGCATACCACGTGTGCACTGCAAAGCGCATCGAATAGGGAAGTAAATGTGCAGCACTAGCAGCAACGCAGAAGAGGTCAAGTTTTACTGCTCTAATGGAATACTAGTAATCAGCTCAGAGAGTTTGAATCTGCAAAACAGTGCCAGTATGACAAAGGTTGTGAGAGTTACATATCGTGAAAGTGACATCTCAGTTAACCATGCAGAATGCATGGCTTAAACCAACCTGAACAGGCTCCAGTACAAACGTAGAGAACAGGAATGCCAGGACGAAGTCCTTCAGCCAGGCCTGGCTTCTCCCGGCTCCAAACTGCAGACTGTACACGATGACGAAGAAGCTGCTGCAGACAGACGTCAGGATGGCGAGGATCCACGCAACCGTCTTGTACGGAAACCGGCGGATGGATGGAGATGTCGGCGTTTTTATCGGTCCTGGCGGAATATGATCCTCCAGCGGAGGCTGCTTGCGAAACATCGGCACGAGGATTGCGTAAACTGGCAGGAACACTGTGAATGATGTTGCTGCAGTACCAATCAGTTCCGATAGACGAAGAGTGATGACTCCTGCGTCGAACAGAATGACATCGTGTGCCCCCAGTCTGACCCCGTACCACATAGCGCTGCCCACCATCCACAGTGTGGTCTGCGTCAGGCAGCAGACCAGGCGCTGCGCCCGGCTGAAGTCTCTCACACCGGAGTTGCACACTGCTGACAAGAGCAGATGGTCGTCGTACAGAAGGTACGAAAACGTCGGCAGGGTGTACTCGGACATCCTAAGGTAAACATAACAACATTTCTCAAAGGAAAACAAATGTCAAGATAGAGTGAATAATTGCTTCTATGAATAAATACTATATTGTCTGGTACATTATTTCAATCTCCTTCTTATACATTGACTGCCGCTTTCAAAGTGAATCGCAAGTTCAGATGATTTAATCACGACCGTTTTAAGGTAAAGGGGAACCCTGCCGGACTTACTGCATTTCTCCATCAGCTGCCTTCAATTTCCTTATTGTCCTACCGTCTCCTTTGCTAGAGGACAGCCAGGTGTAACATGGGAAACAGAATCTGTGCAAAAAAGGCAATAAAAAACTTATCTTTTATTTTACATTTGCTCATGATCTCAAATGACGAATGGACTCTCAGTCTGAATGCACATCCTCCTTCCAACCGGTTTCATCCACTATTTAGAAACAAAAACGATGGGAATTTTTTTCTGTCAAATCAGCAATGGGTATTTATTGGCAGCGTTTCTTGATATGAACACTTATCTATTTTTTGATATTTCTTTACAACAACAAAAAAACATTCCAGTGAAAAGTGACAGAGGAATACACACAGCCTCTATATATTGTATAGTGCATTCTAACTGGAGCCACAGCCTCAAACTAGAGAAATCAAACAGCCAAAAATTGATCCTGTTGTAGATCTTTACCCACCCTTGGGAAGTCTGCATGTCCCAGACCTTAATGTTGTCTATGAAGAGTGACTCCATGGCGCCCTTCCCGGAGCTGTCGTGCCAGACCTGTACAGACTGGAGCTCGCCAACAGAGGCTGGTGTCGTCATGATGTGGTACGTGTCACCACCTCGGGCTAGGATCTAGATACAAGCATCGAATTTACAAACATGGAAATTTATCCATCACTTTTGTCATATCTTGTTACAAATCCAGCACTTCACACTATGAAATTGACCCCAAAAGAATTTGTCATTTATAGATCACCATATCTTTCTTTCACGGGTTTACAGACGCTGAAATATAATTGTTAGGTTAATTAGGATATTAAGTCTTATTTTATACACCTATTTTTACTTTGTGTAATAGTCGTTGCCATACATTATACCATGTACAAATTTCGTGCAATAAAGTTCAGTTATAAACCAACACTTCTCACCAGGCCTGAAGGGTTGAGAGTGACCATGGCTGTCCTGCCCTCTGACCCTGTGATCATCAGCCCGACCACAGACGCCGTGCCGGCATCAGGCTGAGTTCCCGTACGGACAGACACGACGTAGACGTAGTCTGCCCCGGGAACATCTGATGGGATTGCGGAGACTCTGGGAACAGCCGCTATGCTGGGCTTCACTTTGGCGAGCTTTGCTGCTTGTCCAAGAGCAATTCTGTCGGCCACTGCGGTGCGTGAAGCGATGTGGCTCTGTAGAGGCACGGATGGCAAAATTTGGATTTCTATAACAATGGCTGGCTCATACAGTTTGTGCTCCCATTGCACCGAATAATGATGTCATTGGTCGGAAAACTTAAAGATAAGAACGTTCAACGTACGAGCTATCGTAAACATTAATGCTAATCTTCTAAGAATATAATGCAGAATTTTGAAAAAAAAAATCGCATAAGCATTGGCTCTGACATACCCTGATGTTTGACTGTAATATTAATAGTTGGGACATCAAAAATATCATCCACAGTGCTACGATCGTTCCATACACGGTCGAATTTGTGGACAACTTGTCAGTATTGCTGCCAAACTTTTCGAAGTTCACGAAGTTTGGAAGCGCGAAGAAAGACGCTGCCAGAATCACCCTGGAGCTTTTCCCATCACTTTGTCGTGTCATGTCACACGTGCACATAGTGGTGGTCTCGTTCGTTTCTGTCCCAACCTACCGGGTGCAGATAGTACAACATGTTAGTTTATCAGTTGCCAGGACAGCAACAGTTCTTTTAATCGTAAATACAAAATCCAGTGCTAGTGAATGATGATGATGATGATGAAAGCAGGAGAGGGACCACATTAGCCTGAATATTGACTTATTTTTTAAATATTTTTCCCTGGTAATTTCGATAAAAAAGGTCGAGTTTTCTGCTAGAGAGAACTAGAGCATGTGTGTTTTTAAAAACCTGTGACCTTTGGCATGCTTTGACCTGTAGTTGACCGCCATATTTCAGCTGACAGGCCGGACTGATCCGTTAGGACATGGCGTGAAATACTGGTATCATGACAACCTTCTGGCTGTAACTCATTAACAAAAACAAACCTGACAAATCCATCTTTGTACTGGGGGCAAATACTTGAGTTTTGAAATGTAGGCAAATGTGTTCTAAGTGATTGTTCTGCGTGGCTTAAGCATATATTGTATAATGAATTACATTTGCTCGTCCCTCCCAAGCAAAATGAAAATCTGTCAATCAGCATCAACTCTGTCATCTTGGGGAAAATACATTTCATTTAAAAATGTTCTATGAATCACTTCATCAGTCACATTCAATTGACATCAATATCAGCATTTTATTGGGCCGAAACTTTGACAGCTTAAGGATTAACCATTTGAACTCATTAGTAAGATACTATCAGATCAGTAAGTCAGTAAAACCTGGCAGCGACGGTTATCCCACGTCTGGTTCTCGTTTTCCCGCATCAGACAGGAAACTGCAGCAGTCTGCAGTGTGACTCCTGCAGGGATGACGTCACGACCTGGAGGGGGTGGGGTCTGAGGGACCGCTGACGTCAGGAGCCGCCTCACACCACCATGGGGTTGGTCTCCTGATCCACAAAGTAACATTGGGAAACATTGGTGCTCATTTGTAAGGAATGTATACCTTCCTTCGCTGTCTCAGAAAAAGAAGTTGAACCCACTAAGTTGGAATTTAGAGCTAGCTTTTGAACTAGAGTAGACACATGATATACTTCACTGCATTATTTTCTGTCCATTTCACGTTAACTGCAATTAGCCCTAGGGTACAAATTTCCAATAAACGTATTATCAATTTCTTGATACTGACTAAGCAAAGCTTCTCACAATAGCTAAAACATAATATTTGTTGCTCTTTTTTTAACATCTGAAACGATAGATAAGCAGCGTTGAGCCCCTTTTAAGAAACTAATAATAGTGTACAGATCATGTCTACCTTTTGTCTTCACACCAACCATGAGCCACCCGCGTTCCATCCGGAACTCCGGAACAACTGAAACGTTGAAATTGGAGTAGACGAGGCCAAATGGCATGTCGAAACCGTTATAATCAGTGACTTTGGGAGGTTTGACAACTGTTGTGTAGTCGTATTCTTGCTCAGTTGGGAAGTCGTGAAACCGGAAGTAAACCTGCAGTTCCGTGTCGACGTTATCGACAGAAAATCTAAGTAGGGGCACCTGGCCTGCATTGGCGATGTACATGGCGTGATGCTTCATGTTGGTGTTACGACTGGGAACCTTGGTGACAGGGAAAGATCTACCCGCATCATCAAGGTTCTGCCTGTATGATGTCGGCAGGGTGTCATGATACTGTTCTTCTGTGTCACCCGTGGTCCCAAACTGCACTCTCTGCTTGACGACGATGGTGATGTATGGCTGGAGGTTTGACGCGTCAGTTAGATCCCTCTCTTTGGTGATTGTTACCATGACTACTGATGAGGTCACTTCAGCTTTCTCTACACTCCACACAAATGGATCCTCCACAAACGCCACAACCTGTGGAAGCAACGGGTTAAAGGTTGTTCCATCTTGTTGACCACAAAAGCAATGAGCACTTGACACATCGATCGGTTAACACCGTGTAATACTAATAAGGTACATAATAGCTATTGTGACGTATCAGCAAGGCTGAATGCGGACCGATATCTGATGGTATCCAACGGCCCATTTTTGGGAATATTTTCTTACCTTCATGGTGGAATCCTCAGGAAGGTTGTCCTCCTTTGTGAACACGATGGAGCCGACATCCTGACTGATAGGAACGGTGCCGACATCAGGGATGCTCTTCTTCACGGCCGTGAGCACACCGTCAGACCGGATGTGCGTACCCTCAACTTCCGGTGGTGTCTCTTCCAACAGTTTGTCTGCTGCCGCATCCATCAGCTGCAGCATCTCTCTCGTTTCACTCATCAGCTGTATTGTGGGGAAAATTCTCTCAGCCAAATGCCTTTTTGAAAAAAATTCTGATTTGGTAAGATCGAGTCTGTTTTACAGTTGGTAGTCAATGTCATACTGAACTCTTACTTCATATCTTCTGCTTCTGCAGCTGGCAATGATTCCGATCAACAGGGCACCTACCCGGGATTTCAGACGTTCTTTTCCACTTTTCTTCAGTATCAGCTGCTCCATCGGTGACTGGTCTGAAGACCTGACGTCTATCAGGTCCTTTAACTCATCTATGACGCCGGAGGAAAGGTCAACGGTCGTCTCCATAGCAACGGCCTTCCTGCTACTTCTCTGAGCTCGTAGCACCGACGATGTTGAGTCAGTCACTTCTGTATGTTTGGTATGGAGCACGCAGTTACATACAAGTGTAGATGTAGTGAATGGTGGCAAACAATAGACTATTGATGATAACTTGAAGGTTGAAGAGGGTGAAACCATTAACCATCGTATTCCCTATAGGGAGATGTAACGACAAGCATGGTGTCTTTGCCGCCTTTGTTTTGTTTCTGTTTTCTTAACACTTGGAATAAGACAAGTAAATCACTAAGTCAACACTTGATACATTAGTTGCAGGTGCAGGCTGCTTATACACTACAAAAAATGCCTTTTCTTATTTTTCTTGATTTTTCCTGTGGTCAGAAACTATTGAGGTTTCTGTATCAGGATTATATCTTTCTGTACCAAAGAATGAATCTATTACATCTAGAATGACTCTCTTGCACTATGAATACATTATGTGTCAGGAAATGCACTGGCGGTAACTATAGCTAACTACAAAGTCCCATTAAACATATCTTCATTAAAAACGTTTCAAAGTTTGTTGTCAGCCCTTATGACCTTCACTTGCTTCATAACAAGATTCACAATATTGTAAACGGAAAAGCGAACCTCTGAGAAGTTCCTTGCGATCGTCCAGGGAACCGCTGAAGCGGCTCACTTTCTCGTTAAGAGTCTTGATAAGAACAGGTATCTCCTCCTGCAGTTTAAGAAACCAGATCTTACATCACCATAGGAAATATCGCCAGTATCATTTAGTTGTAGTATGTAGAAGCAGCTACTGAAGATAAAACAACTGTTAACAAATATAGCATCAATTCAGGATCTGTACTATTTATTACCTCTATCAGAAATGGCGCCGGGGTTGACGATTCTTGAGTGGTGGTGAAAACAGGAGGCGGAGACGTCGGCTCGGTTGTTCTGGGCGGCAGTGTGGGGGGTGTGGTCATGGGAGACTTGCTGGAAACTTCATCATCCATATAATCAGATGGTTCTCCATCAATACCTGAGGTAAAATGTATAAACCAGTTGACTGAAAAAAATGCTGATATCGGAATAATGTCAAGACAAGAGTTCAACGAACACATCCCTTCGCCAAATAATCATGGCTTTATTCAAGACGTCTTTAAAGTATTCTAAGGTCTTACTCATGTATTACTAAAGAGTACATACCACAATGGCAAACGACTGCATGAATGTGTGTTCCCCACAAACGCTACCAAAAACATAACCTTCTTGGCGAAGGTGACTTTATGTACATTGTTGTGATACTTTCCAGCGCAACTTTCAGAGTGCTTTGCCAAAATCATGTAGTCTCTCACCAGACTCCGACCTGGCCGAATAGTAAATGATGATAGGGGGCTTTGGCCAAGTGTCTATTGACATTTCTCTCTTTCTCAATTACATATGTTACAAGTTTGAAAGTCCTATCATGCACTGCAGTGGATTTATAAACTTTTCTCATTCATTATGCAAATGAGGTCATCAATTTGCGTAAATAATATGTATTGACATTTCTCTCTTTCTCAGTGACCTACATATAGGGCACACAACCTGAGGCCTTAACCGAAAATATAATCTTCTTGGCGAAGGTAATAAAACGTTTTCTACTTTTCTTGCCTAGGAAGGTATAATCCATTGCCATATCATCAAATAAATGATACATTGACAAAACATTCTTTTATGCATACCATAGAACATTGTACCCGGTAAACACGTTAGATTTTTGTTTACCTCCGAAGACGTAGCGCGTTGTAGTTTTGACAGTTGTTGTAGAGCTTGTAGGCATCACGTCTGTAGTGGACATGGTGGAAGTGTCCATCAGAGCTGTGCTGGTCTGTTGTGGGGTCTGGAACCTACTGCTTGATGCAACAAGGGATGTAGTAGGCACTGTAGTTTGCTGTGTTGTAGTTGATTTTGTTGTTGAAAGTTCTGTGAGAAGGACGAGCATGTAGGTGCACTAGCGTTAGACGTTTGAGTCCCATGGGCTTTACATTTTACTTTTTTAGTTCTAGATTCTCTGTTCTCCCACCTTTTAATGCGGGACTCGAGGTTAATCACTCAAAGTTAGACACCTTTCAACTGATAAGTACAAAAAAGTTGGAAGTATGAACTCAATAAAATCCATCGCAGACTTGTATCAACCAAACTCGGTATGTCGGTAGACCTATGTCGGTTAGTGATTCCGCATGACACAAAAGCGTCCGATAGAAAAACTACTAAGACGGTACAAAAGATGACTTACCAATGCAGCTATGTCCATCCCAGCCCATTACGAACCCTTCACTACAGGAACAAATGTAACTTCCTACAGTGTTGGTACAGAACTGACTACAGCCGCCATTTTTAGTAAAACACTCATCAACATCTGCAGAATAAAAAAAACTAATTGAAACATATAAGAATCGACTCACCCATTCTTTGAATTGTTTTGAAACCTCATATATGTTTGCTGCATAAAAACTGTCCAACCAGATACCCTGATTAGATTTCCGACAAACAAACCATGTTGATGGGTTCGAAATAAAATAACAAAATGAAGAAACTTCAAGATAACAGATGCCCTACCGTTACAGTTATGTAAGAAACCGTCTAGGCTGAATCCTTCCCAACACGAACAGCTGTAAAATCCTACAGCGTTGTTACAGATCTGGCCACAACCTCCATTTCTAATGAGGCACTCATCAAAGTCTGTGGACCAGAAAACAAATAAGCTTTAGAAAAATAAGAAACGTATTAAAAGGTTCTTGTTTAATCCCACAGTTCCATATGATCCAAAATCATACCCAGTAGCTAATGAGTAACTGTTAGTTGGCAATTCCATGTTTCATCTTCATTTCGTATCATGCCACTAATTTGGGTTAATAGCATCATCACGGAGGGCAGCACAGTCCTACCCGCCATGCACGTTATTTGCTTGTCCTGGGCGACATCGGCTTTAATTGTGGATCTGATTAAAGTCAAAGTTGCCCTATGAAGTTCTATCCTCCCAAACAAAGTCTCCTTAATTTTCTAAGCAATTCAAAGTCTACTTTTTGTCGTTCGCTAGTCCGCGTCACTATCGCACATTTACACAAAGCTATAAAAAATTCTGTGTACTGTATCATTTCTGTCGGATGTTTAGTCATTCCAAGTTTCAATGCTGGCATGGTAAAATTGAAAATAAAGTCAGATGATCTACCAGCACAGGTATGTCCGTCTCCGTCAAGTGCAAACCCTTCACTACAGGAACAGTTGTAAGTTCCCCCAGTGTTGGTGCAGGTCTGGCTGCAGCCGCCGTTCAGAGTGAGGCACTCATCCATATCTGCAGACCAAAACAAAACATAGAATGGAGACGACGAATGGCCCCTATAGGGGTATCTGACATTGATTAAAAGAGGATCACAGCTTTCTGTGATGACTAGGGCTTATGGCATTAGGAAATCCAAATAATCACACGGAGGTTTTTTTTTTCGTTTCATTCCATACCTTGGCAGAACATATCCGGCTCTGTCCATGATCCATCTGTTCTGCATGTTCTCTTTATGGAGTCCCCGGAAATGGCATGATACCCCGGAGAGCATGGGTAAATGCAGTTCTCCCCCAGCAGATAAGGGCAGTCGCACACGGGCCCGGTAGTGTTGGCTTGGGTCGGGGGGTCAAAACACACACCAGGAAATCCATCTGAAGAGAAATTGCGTCATGACTTTCAAATAGCATTTGGTTTCTTATAGTCCAAAATTGGCACATCCCAAATCCATGAATAGGAGTTTATTAATGAATACTTAGAAGACAAACGTGGACAACATTCAGTGAAACAAATAAAATCCGGTACGTCAAATCAAAATCGATGTTCAGAGCGCAGATTCGTATAGACCAATGTCAAAACAGCAAAACTAAAATTAGAAGTGGTATCAAAAGGTTTTTAACCTTGAGTACAGTTGAGCATGAATTCTCCAGCTACAGCCGAAGTCCCGTAACCCACTTTGCCGATGTCAGTAACAAGTTGAGGATCTGTCCAGTTCATAAAGGGTTCCGACTCTCCAGCCCTGCCCACACCAACACTTCCGCCTTTCGACCAGCAGATCCAGAACCTTCGGAACTTTTCAGCTGACGTCATGTCTACCCATTCAGAAATATCATTTTGAAAATGCAGAAATATTCTAGAGTTCCACGACCTCATACTTTCACCAAATTATGTTAACCTTTCCGAGTAATATATTTAAAAGGTTTTTAAAAACGTTTCTATTATGATACAAATATTATTATCATCAGCATAAATTAACATTTGATCATCTTTTCTACTAGTATTATCTTAGCAAAGAAAGCTATTATAGCATTCCCTTACAAATTATGTAAATGAGACCCTGATTTGTATGATTTAGGTCCGATAATGTTTACCTTTACTTAGGTTCCACATTCCGCAAGAATGGAATTACCATTATTAAGCACTATGGTATCAGAGTATTTTCTCACAAATTATGCAAATTAGGTATACATTGGCATAGCATTGGCATAATCAATGTCTATTGATATTTCTTTATAAGTTACATATGCCACATGTTTGAGAGTCCTATTATGAAATGCAGCTGATTTATAAACTTTCCTTATCATGCAAATTGTCTAATTATTTGCATGATTAGCATATAATTGTGTAGCGCATAGCCGTAGCTATCTACATGCTAAATGTCATGACGATCCGTCGACCCCTTTTAGAGTTATTGATGTCCAAATCTCAAAACTAAAATGTTCCCTTCAGTTCCAAACAAGCCACTAGGGGGCCGAAACTTACACCTTTTACCCAATGTCCCAAGACCTATCCACTAGTAAAAGAAATCACGAACCTAACAAATTTGAGGTTCCGCTGCAGAACTCGCCGCTATGACTTATATATATCATGCATAATTATCTGTGGCTTTTCGAGTTATGGTGTCCGCAAACACACGCACACACATACACAGCCCGCTGCAATACCGACGGAAAATGCCAGGTGAATCATTTTAGATCTTGACCTTTGTTCCCGCAACCGTTGCTCGAATACCAGATATCACCAAGATCCATCCACAGCTTCTCCAGTTATACTGTTGACCTACATACAGACCCACACCACAGCCAGCATGAGGTATCAAACACAGCTAAGGTATGAATTACTATAATTAAAAAGCTTTAGCAAACCACGTTACCTGTTGAATGATAACTCGCAACGGTATCTCTGCCTCCGTCCTTTGTAGTTCTCGCTATCAGGGACTGTCCAGATGTGAGCTCAACGCGAAACCCGTCCTGGTTCTCCGTTGTGTCGTCATCCCACGGGTAGAGGAAGATGAGGACGGACCCACTGCCGCTGCTGTTGACCTTGACCTCAAAGATGAAGGGTGAGGAGGTGATCTTGGGAAGGTCCCAGTTCAGAGCTCCATTCTCTACGTGCTTTGTGGTCAGACAAAATGCTGGGAAGAGACACCGAGTAAAAGAACGTATGATAACCATAAAGATAAATTTCAAGCTTAAGGGAGTCGGCGATTATTTCAGTACTGTTACTTAAACTATTAGACAAAGTAGGTGTTGGGTGAATTGCATAAAATCATATTAGTTCATATTAACTACATTTGTCTTCAATTCTTTCTCTTCTTCTGTATTAGTCAGGCGACATAATTAACAATGTATGTAAATACATATAATTCACATGGCTGGTATATTTTATAGTAATACTTGTCCGCTTTTATAGTTGCACATCTAAATCTGGGCTTTGTTCCAGCAACACGGTATTCCCGATCCCACAATGCAATGATATGGACACGAAAATTGATATTTAAGCAGTTAGCTTCGATGACGTTGACCCTGGCTACCCAAACGCCTCTACCAGTATTCCCGTTTAACCGGCCGAAGTAAGGTGCGAGACCATTGTCATAGAACGAGGATGCAGTGATGCTGTAATCGGGTATGGCGCCAGATGCCATCCCAAGCAGTTGGGGACATGCAGAGAGGTTGACTGCAGCTGAAGGATCGGGAAGATAAATTATATTGACAAAGAGAATAATGTTGACGGATGTTCCATGTAAGAGGCCGGCAAATGTAGCTAGCCGCACATTCCCGTTGCGTTACCTTCGCCGACGCCGTGTCAGGCATTTTTTCCGTGACCGTTTCGTGGTCGTGTGAGACATCACGAAACCCCTGGAGAGCTATGCCAGCGACGCGGACCCAAGTCAAATTCACAGTTGTTATGCCGGACGCCATATCTACACATTACTACAACTTTCGGTGTCTATAGTCAGTGTAGTAAGAGTATGCCGAGAGGGGCAAAGAAAAAAAAACACCCCATTTTGGGCTGTAACGGGGGCCGCCGTAAGATGTTACGCTTTTATACGCGCTCGAACGCACGGCGCTCCATCACTAGTTGCCAAAGAGTGGTCAAGTTTTGATCAATGAATTTTTAACACATTCATCTAAAGACTTGGATAAGGAATGTATCCATACGGTTCATGAACCCTTCACCCTCCGCGTTACAATTGGCAAACACCGAGGACGTTATCGTGAATATAATTTCCGATTTTGAGCTGCGTTAGACAGTGCGCCCTAACTTGGCACGCTTTTATAATTTGCTCTCTTCAGAAGCTGGTGACCAATTTCGATAAACATAAATAAAAATTCTAATTCTATGATATATTAGCTTTCTTTTGACAGTAAAATTGTGATTGTGTATGCTTCTCATCTCCCGCGAGGAGGGCTGAATCTATCAGAATCCAGATCGTGTTTTCATGGGAAATGGGCGAAATGCACTGAATGCGGCGGCCTAACTAACAAAATCATTTCGAAAAACGACAGCGCAAAAATAAAAGTAAAAACTCTGTGTACGTATTGGGAAACATATTCGACATCACTCTGTGAAGTTTCATTTGTATCGACGGTACGAATCATTTGTTAGAGTAACAAATTGGGGCGTTCGCTCGTCTGCCACCTGCGGGGCCACATTCCATGGGGAAAACAATGGCGGCGATGCTTAATATGTTGTTTTTTCTATGGCCGGTCTTCTACTCAACAAACATTTGAAGACCAATATTTGTAGTGTATTGTGAAGCTTTATTTCTTATGTGTATCACTGTTGTGTGCCTGTTTTGTACAGGTTGTATATTTAGGGACACGAGCCACCAATACCTAGTAGCAAGTGACCACAGTGATTCGGCGCTACCAACATTATTGTGAAAACTCTGTCTTAAAAAAATGGGGAAGTGAATATGTGTAAGTATTTTTTAATAGAAAAAACAGCTGTGAGTTGGACTTGGTTTATTAACCTTTTAATCATCATAGTCAGTGGCAACAAACACGGCGCACTTATGCATAATAAGATCAGCAAAACATCCGTGCCGTCTTAGGACAGGGACCATCTTAGGGTGGGCCCCGTTAATATTTGTAGTCTGCGTGTTCATACTACACAGTGCTCCAATCTTAGCTGTACCTAACTATAGGCATTTGTAGTAAAGTGTACCAAGAGGGAACAAGAAAACGAACGACCTAATTTTGGGCTCGCGTATTCATTCTACACAGCACTAGAATCTATTTGTGGATAAAACACCATTCTTGCGCAGTTCAAATAATGTTTTTGTTTATATACCTTTCCCCACCCACATTGCTGATGAAAATAGAATGATCCGCTAAATGATGTAATCAAAACTCAAGGGGCTGGCGTAAACATGTGAAACACATGTGCCCTTAGATATAGGTCAAAATGAGAATTATAGAAAACTCTGTCATCTCTCCAATGCCATGTTGATTGTTATCTAAAGTATTTTCAGCCCCAAACAATGAAAACTTAGGTATCAAGACTCAACTTATACCCTTCCAAAAATACTGATAAAAACGACTGCTGCAATTCAGAACAAGACGATAGACATATTCACCATTACGGAATCATGAATCTGGCATTTGAAGAAATTTTGACCTTCAACTTTGTTAATGTTAATGGGTGGTTCGGATACTCTCTCTTCGCGCAGCCAGGGGCTGAATTGAGTGGGGGTAATGAGTGGGAATAAATCGCAAGGGTCTGGAGCGAGCTGATATTCGGCGCCACTCAGGTGATGACTGTCGCAAGTGTCTGGAGCGGGCTGGCATTCGGCGCCACTAAGGTGACCTCAATAGGACAGTAATTGCCCCAGGTGCGGCCATTGGACTGTAGGTTTTGAACCACTTACACCGGGATGGACCCCTACTCTTTTAGATAAGCATGGTGGGACTTTTGACGTGCTCGAGGAGTGGCTCTCCTTAAACACGGGGCCGCCATTTAACGTCCTATCCGAGGGACGGCCCTAACCGAAGCTACGTACAAAACCGAAGCTAGGTGTAACCATCAAACGAAGGTGAGGGCTTATCAACAAAACAAAACTATAGGCAGAAACAGCAATGCCCCCATTTGCAATGCTCGTAACTACACTCGCAGGTTGGCAAGGATTATGACTAAGTTTAAGAGGACGACGATGCGGTGATGCTGCCATTCCAACTGAATGTGCACAGGATAGGAGTGTGACTTTAAAACTCACCCGATGGACCCCAACGTTAAAACCATTGGCTGAGAGAGACTTTTCCATAACTATAACTGTCTATAGTTTTTTCTGCATTAGACAAGCAACATATAATAATAACCACCCTTACACACTATTTTCTCAGTTAAACGGCTGCTTACATTTAGGCTTATTCTATTTATTTATTTTTATTTATCTATTTATTTATTTATATATTACTTTCAAGCTGCGCATCTCATGACTTTGCTTGAGCTATTCTATCTGTTCTCACAAGGCAATGAAAAAAGGAAAATGTGCCTCGTGATATGTGATAAAAGATGACGTGCCGTTCTGGTATCATCCTTACGGTCACTTCTAAATTTTTCAAATAATTATGAAAAAAACTAAATTAAAAAATTACTTAAGACATTAGAAATGTTTACCAACATCTCGTCTAGGTTGAAACCTACTTGTGTTACAGCCCAGAATCTCCACCCTCATGGCGATGTGATCATGCCAGGACTGGACCACGAAACGCACATAACGAGCATCAACTGGGTTGTCCAGTTGGTTCTTAACAAGGCTGGTGCTGTCAACATTACCTGGAAAAACCTGGAAGGTAGACAAATAACTTATATGAGGGTATTTTTGCTTCCCTGTGTAGTATGGATTTATTCATGAGCCCTAGAACTTCGCCACTGCAATGATCGAATAAACTTTGTATATCTCTCCGAGACCAACAATTTTGATAGCGTCGATCAAAACCAATGCATCAAGACTACTCCAAATTAACGTTCAAAATCGATGTTTATAATGTAACTCCACGGCGTTTCATTGAATTCAAGAATAACACGAGTCTGAAAACCCAAACCTGCATGAATATTTCGTTTTTTGATGGTGCGTATGGTGTGTTGTTGGGTTGATGTGGTTTGACGCTTAGCAAAATTATTCCATCATTGTTCTTATATATCTACCTATGGTAAATGGTAAGATCCAAAACTACACCTATCTAGTCACCTCAAAATTTCATTTTTATTTCCTATTGTTACATCTGCACCTGGCACATATCCCAATGTGTATATAATGGTTCATTCCCTACAGAGGTGACAGGGATGATCACAGTTAGTCTTTCTGCTAGTTGTGGATCTGTGCAGCCATCGGGTTCAACTTTTACATTTTCTGCTGTGACATATCGCTAATGTGTATATAGTGATTCACCCCTCACACAGTGGTGACAGGGGTGGCGCAAGCTATTTGTCCTCAGCTGGCTTGCTCTAGTATTCAGTTACCATATCAACTAATACCACTCTACTCCTGTCAAAATAGGTTGTGTAAATATTTAAACGAACCACAAAATTGCAGCAAACTTCTGATGCACACTAAAGCACAATGGCCACAACATCTACCTCCATAGCAAACGTGATTGCAATCCATCCAGAGGTTATAAAGATATCGGTCTGGAAACACAAACTCCAAAACATGATTCTTACCAAAAACAGTGCATTTTTTTATGCATTTAAAAGGATATCTTGATATCTAACATACTACTTCTGAGTTAGTGTTGTCGGTGTATGTTGTCCAACTAATCAAATCATCCGTGCTGTACTGGAGTTTGTATGTCGTCACCCACTGGTTGGCATAACCAAGGGGGCTATAACTAAGCCGACCCTGAATGATGGTACCCATGACGTGGATTATTTTCCGTAAATCCACCTGAAAGGCAATATTTGATCCCCTTAAATAAAACAGTGGTATATGAAACAAAACGAGAACGACAAGATTTAACCATCTCGATATAAGGTAAGTGGTCTGCTGAAATATTAATAGATAATGGTGTACGGAAAATGAAATAAGAATGTTTTCAACAAGGTCGTCATATGAAAGACACGATTGTTTAGTCTATTACCATTTATGCAAACCGCGTGGGCCCGGCGCGTTACCTTCGCCGAGGCCGTGTCAGGCATTTTACCGTGACCGTGTCGGGGTCGTTTAAGACATCACGAAATCACCTGCGAGGCCTGCCAACAACACAGACCAGAAGTCAAATTCACAGATACCGTGCAAGATATCATTATCAGTATGCCTACCTGCAACCACTGTCCGATTGTGTTGACCCTGGCTACCCAGCCGCCTGCACCAGTAATCCCGTTTAACCGACCGAGGTAAGGCGCGTGATAAGGGCCATAGAACGATGATGCAGTGATGCTGTAATCAGGTATGGCGCCAGATTCCATTCCAAGCAGTTGGGGACATGCAGAGAGGCTGACTGCAGCTGAAGGATAAGGAAGATAAAAACATTGACAAAGAGAGTAATTCTGGTGGATGTTACATGTAAGACGCCGGCAAATGCGCGAGACCATGGTCAAGGGCCGAGGATGCAGTGACGCTATAATCAGGTATTGTGCCAGATGCCATTCCAAGTGGTTGGGGACAGGCAGAGAGACTGACTGCAGCTGAAGGATCTGAAAGATAAAAACATTGACAAAGAGAGTAGCGTTGGTGGATGTTCCATGTAAGACGACGGCAAATGTAGCTAGCCGCGTGGGCCCGTTGCGACTTACCTTCGCCGAGGCCGTGTCAGGCATTTTACCGTGACCGTTTCGGAGTTGTGTGAGACATCATGAAATCGCCGGCGAGCCTAGCCAGCGACGCGGACCCAAGTCAAATTCACAGATGCCATGCTGGACACCATATCTACACATTGCTACAACTTTCGGTGTCTACAGTCAGTGTAGTAAGAGTGTGTCGAGAGGGGCAAAGACAATAAGACACCCTATTTTGGGCTGTAACATGTGCTGTCCGCGTGTTCATACTACACAGTACTACAATCTTAGCTGTAGCTAACTATAGGCATTGTAGTAGAGCGTACCAAGAGGGAACAAAAAAGTAATAGAGCGTACCAAGAGGGAACAAGAAAATGAACCACCCTATTTTGGGCTGTAGTAAGTGTAGGTCGCGTATTCATACTACACAGTAATAGAATCTTTTTGTGGATAAAACACCATTCTTGCGCAGTTCAAATAATGTTTCTGTTTATATACCTTTCCCCACCCACCTTGGTGATGAAAACAGAATGGTCCGCGTAATGATGTAATAAAAAGTCAATGGGCTGGCCTAAACATGTGAAACACATGTGCCCTTAGATATAGGTCAAAATGAGAATTATAGAAAACTCTGTGATCTCTCCAATGCCATGTTGATTGTTATCTGAAGTATCTTTCAGCCCCAAACAATGAAAATTTAGGTACCCAGACTCAACTTTAATACCCTTCCAAAAATACTGATAAAAACGACCGCTGCAGTTCAGAACAAGACGAAAGACATATTCACCATTACGGAATCATGAATCTGGCATTTGAAGAAATTTTGACCTTCAACTTTGTTATTGTTATTGGGTGGTTCGGATACTCTCTCTTCGCGCAGCCAGGGGCTGAATTGAGTGGGGCTAATGAGTGGGAATAAATCACAAGGGTCTGGAGCGAGCTGATATTCGGCGCCACTCAGGTGACCTCAATACGACTGTCGCAAGTGTCTGGAGCGAGCTGCCATTCGGCGCAACTCAGGTGACCTCAATTTGACTGTCGCAACTGTCTGGAGCGGGCTGGCATTCGGCGCCACTAAGGTGACCTCAATAGGACAGTAATTGCCCCAGGTGCGGCCATTGAACCACTCACACCTGGAAGGACCCCTACTCTTTTAGATAAGCATGGTGGGATTTTTGACGTGCTCGAGGAGTGGCTCTCCTCAAACACGGGGCCTCCATTTAACGTCCTATCCGAGGGACGGCCCTAACCGAAGCTACGTACAAAACCGAAGCTAGGTGTAACCATCAAACGAAGGTGAGGGCTTATCAACAAAACAAAACTATTGGCAGAAACAGCAATGTCCCCATTTACAATGCTCGTAACTACACTCGCAGGTTGGCAAGGATTATGACTAAGATTAAGAGGACGACGTTGCGGTGATGCTGCCATTGCAACTGAATGTGCACAGGATAGGAGTATGACTTTAAGACTCACCCGATGGACCCAAACGTTAAAACCATTGGCTCAGAGGAACTTTTCCATAACTATAACTGTCTATAGTTTTTTCTGCATTAGACAAGCAAAATATAATAATAACCACCCTGACACACTGTTTTCTCAGTTAAACGGCTGCTTATATTTAGGCTTATTCTATTTACTTGACAGCTTTTATAGCTGCGCATCTCATGCCTTTGCTTGAGCTATTCTATCAGTTCTCACAAGGCAATGAAAAGAGAAAAGGTGCCTTGTGCTATGTGATAAAATATGACGTGCCGTTCCGGTATCATCATTACGGTTGTCTTTAATGATTATGGAAAAGACTAAATAAAAAATCCACTTAAAGATATTAGAAATGTTTACCAACATCTGGTCTAGGTTGAAACCTACTTGTGTTACAGCCCAGAATCTCCACCCTCATGGCGATGTGATCATGCCAGGACTGGACCACGAAACGCACATAACGAGCATCAACTGGGTTGTCCAGTTGGTTCTTAACAAGGCTGGTGCTGTCAACGTTACCTGGAAAAACCTGAAAGGTAGACAAATGACATAAATGAGGGTATTTTTTCTTTCCTGTGTAGTATGGATTTATTCATGAGCCCTAGACCTTCGTCACTACAATGATCGGATAAATTCCGGGGTGGCGCGAGCTAATTGCCCTCAGCTGGCTTGCTCTAGTATTCAGTTACCAGATCAACTAGGACCACTCTACTCCTGTCAAAATAGGTTGTGTAAATATGTCAACGAACCACAAAACTGCAGCAAACTTCTAATGCGCGCTTAAGCACAATGGCTACAACATCTACCTCCATAGAAAACGTGATCTCAATCCATCCAGAGGTTCCAAATATATCGGTCCGTAAACACAAACTCCAAAACACGATTCTTACCAAAAACAGTCCATTTTTTCATGCAGGTAAAAAGGATATCTTGATATCTAACATACTACTTCTGAGTCAGTATTGTTGGTGTATGTTGTCCAACTAATCAAATCCGTGCTGTACTGGAGTTCGTATGACGTCACCCACTGGTTGGCATAACCAAGGAGGTTATATTTAAGCCGACCCTGAATGATGGTGCCCATAACGTAGGTTATTTTCCGTAAATCCACCTGAAAGGCAATATTTGATCCCCTTAAATAATGTAGTATATGAAACAAAACGAGAACGACAAGATTTAACCATCTCGATATAAGATAAGAGGTATGCTGAAATTAGGAAATTTTAATAGATAATGGTGTACAGAAAATGAAATAAAAATGTTTTCAACTTTGCCGAAGCCGTTTCAGGCATTTTACCGTGACCGTGTCGGGGTTGTTTAAGACATCACGAAATCACCTGCGAGTCCTGCCAGCAACACAGACCAGAAGTCAAATTCACAGATACCGTGCAAGATATCATTATCAGTATGCCTACCTGCAACCACTGTCCGATTGTGTTGACCCTGGCTGCCCAGCCGCCTCCACCAGTAAGCCCGTTTAACCGGCCGAGGTAAGGCGCGAGACCAGAGTCATAGGCCGAGGATGCAGTAATGCTGTAATCAGGTATGGCGCCAGATGCCATTCCAAGTGGTTTGGGACAGGTAGAGAGGTTGCCTGCAGCTGATGGAACAAGAAGATGAAAACATTGACAGCTAGAGTTCCACGACCTCATACCTTCGACAAGTGGTTTTAATCTTTTCGACTGAAGTATTTGTAAATCTTTCCATTTGATTATGCAAATAAGGTCCTGGTTTGCATTTATGTGTTTTTGATCCTCCTTTCTATCCAAGAGGCACAAGTTTAAAGTATGAAACTCCTATTGTAGCAGAGAAGGCCTTTTGAGTGTCTCCTTATGACTTATGTAAATATGAAAATAATTTACATGATTTATGTCTAATAATATACACCTTCACTAAGCTACATCATGTTATAAGTATAAAATTCTTATCATTTATTTACCTCTATGGTATTCTAGTATTTCCTAATTACTTAGGCAAATGAGGAAGTAATTTGGATAATCGACATCTATCGACATTTCTCCCTTTCTCGGTTACTCATGTGACAGGTTTGAAAGTCCTATTATGGAATGCTATGAATTCATAAACTCTCCTTATCAATCATGCAAGTTAGCTGTTGATTTGCATGGATAGCTTGTTATTATGTAAGTCATCACTTAGGCTATCTACATACCAAAAATCATGACGACCCGTCAACACGTTCTCGAGTTATTTTCGTCCAAATTTTGAAAGGAAATCAGCGCCTGCAGTTCTAGGGGTCGTAAAATTACATCACTTACTCCCCTCCCAAGAGCTATCTACCGCTCAAATATCACGACCACAGCATGTCCAGAACTCGATATATCAAAACAGCAAGTTCCGCTGCGGAACCATAACAAGTTGCTAGGGGACCCAAAATCTAATCGTTTTCAGGTCTCATCAAGACCTTTCCACATACCAAATATCAATACAATTCATTCAAGCGTTCTCGAGTTTTGCTGGCCGCATGTGTCTGGAGCGAGCTGCCATTCGGCGCTACTCAAGTGACCTCAATAGGTTCAGCCATTGGACTGTAGGTTTTGAACCACTTACACCGGGAAGGACCCCTACTCTTTTCGATAAGCATGGTGGGATCTTTGACGTGCTCGGGGAGTGGCTCTCCTTAAACATGGGACCTCCATTTAACGTCTTATACGAGGAACGGCCCTAACCGAAGCTAGGTGTAAACATCAAACGAAGGTGAGGGTTTATCAACAAAACAAAACTATAGGCAGTAACAGCAATGTCCCCATTTGCAATGCTCGTAACTACACTCGCAGGTTGGCAAGGATTATGACTAAGTTTAAGAGGACGACGATGCGGTGATGCTGCCATTACAACTGAATGTGCACAGGATAGAAGTATGACTTTAAACCTCACCCGATGGACCCCAACGTTAAAACCATTGGCTGAGAGAGACTATTCCATAACTATAACTATCTATAGTTTTTTTCTGCATTAGACAAGCAAAATATAATAATAACCACCCTTACACACTGTTTTCTCAGTTAAACGGCTGCTTACATTTAGGCTTATTCTATTTACTTGACAGCTTTTATTGCTGCACATCTCATGACTTTGCTTGAGCTATTCTATCTGTTCTCACAAGGCAATGAAATAAAGGAAAAGGTGCCTCGTGATATGTGATTAGATATGACGAGCCGTTCTGGTATCATCCTTACGGTCACTTCTAAATTTTTTCAGATAATTATGAAAAAAAACTAAACAAAAAAATCACTTAAAGATATTAGAAATGTTTACCAACATCTGATCTAGCTTAAAACATACTTGTGTTACAGCCCAGAATCTCCACCCTCATGGCGATGTGATCATGCCAGGACTGGACCACGAAACGCACATAACGAGCATCAACTGGGTTGTCCAGTTGGTTCTTAACAAGGCCGGTGCTGTCAACGTTACCTGGAAAAACCTGGAAGGTAGACAAATAACTTAGATGAGAGTATTTGTCTTTTCCTGTGTAGTATGGATTTATTCATGAGCCCTAGATCTTCGTCAACACAAAGATCGAATTAACTCTGTATATCTCTCCGAGCCCAAGAATCAATTTTGATCGCGTCGGTCAAAACCAATGCATCATGACTACTCCAAAATAAACGTACAAAATCGATGTTTATAATGTAACCCCGCAGCGTTTCATTGAATTCAAGAATAACAAGAGTCTGAAAACTCAAGCCTGCATGAAACATTTTGTTTCGTGATGGTGCGTATGGTGTATTGTTGGGTTGATATGGTTTGACGCTTAGCAAAATCATTCCATCATTGTTCTCATAATAGTTCCTAGGGGAAATGGTAAGATCCAAAACTACACCTATCTAGTCATCTGAAAATTTAAATTTCTTTATTTCCTATTGTTACACCTGCACCTGGCACATATCCCAATGTGTATATAATGGTTCATTCCTTACAGAGGTGACAGGGATGGTCACAGTTACTCTTTCCACTAGTTGTGGATCTGTGCAGCCATCGGGTTCACCTTTTACATTTTCTGCTGGAACATATCGCTAATATGTATATAGTGATTAACTCCGCACAGAGTTGTGACAGGGGTGGCGCGAGCTGATTGACATCAGCAGGCTTGCTCTAGTATTCAGCTAACATATTACTTTGGACCACTCTACTCCTGTCAAAAGGGGTGAAAATATCTGAACGAACCATAAAAACTGCAGCAAACTTCTAATGCGCGCTAAAGCACAATGGTCACAACATCTACACGTATACCTCCATAGCAAACGTGATCGCAATCCATCCAGAGGTTTTAAATATATAGGTCGGGAAACACAGACTCCAAACATTATTCTTACCAAAAACAGTGCATTTTTTTCATGTATTTAAAAGGATATCTTGATATGTAACATACTACTTCTGAGTCATTGTTGCCGGTGTATGTTGTCCAACTAATCAAATCCGTGCTGTACTGGAGTTTGTATGACGTCACCCACTGGTTGGTATAACCAAGGAGGTTATAATTAAGCCGACCCTGAATGACGGTACCCATGACGTGGATTATTTCTCGTAAATCCACCTGAAAATCAATATTTAATCCCTTTAAATAATGCTGTATATGAAACATAACTAGAACGACAGGATTTAACCATCTCGATTTAAGATAAGCGGTATGCTGGAATTAGGAAATATAAATAGATAATGGTGTACACAAAATGAAATAAAAATGTTTTCAACAAGGTCGTCATATGAAAGAAACGATTGTTTAGTCTATTAACATTTATGCTAGCCGCGTGGGCCCGTCGCGTCACCTTCGCCGAGGCCGTGTCAGGCATTTTAGCGTGACCGTGTCGGGGTCGTTTAAGACATCACGAAATCACCTGCGAGATATCATTATTAGTATGTTTACCTGCAACCACTGGCCGATTGTGTTGACCTTGGCTGCCCAGCCGCCTCCACCAGTAATCCCGTTTAACCGGCCGAGGAAAGGCGCGAGATCAGGGTCATAGGCCGAGGATGCAGTAATGCTGTAATCAGTTATAGCTCCAGATGCCATTCCAAGTGGTTGGGGACAGGCAGAGAGGTTGACTGCAGCTGAAGGAACAAGAAGATGAAAACATTGACAACTAGAGTTCCACGACCTCATACCTTCGACAAGTGGTTTTAATCTTTTCGAGTGAAGTATTTGTAAATCTTTCCATTCGATTATACAAATAAGGTCCTGATTTGCATTTATGTTTTTTCGATCATTCTTTCTATCCAAGAGGCACAAGTTTAAAGTATTAAACTCCTATTGTAGCAGAGAAGGCCTTTTGAGTGTCTCCTTATGACTTATGTAAATATGAAAATAATTTACATGATTTATGTCTAATAATATACACCTTCACTAAGCTACATCATGTTATAAGTATAAAATTCTTATCATTTATTTACCTCTATGGTATTCTAGTATTTTCCAGACATCTGCATATACAAGAAACTAAGGAATGCAGCTGTCAAACTAAATCGGAAAAAGAAAGCCGCGTACTTCAAATCTAAGATAGCTGAGTCCAGAAATGACCCAAAGGAAATGTGGAGAACACTGAATGGAATGATGGGTAGAGGGCATCGTCGGTCAGCCTGTACTGTAGAGCGGGAAGGAGAGATCCTCACTAAGGCTGGTGACGTAGCGGACTACTTCAACTCATTCTTTACGCAGAAGGTGAACTCTCTGAGAGCAGGGTTGGACTCGCAAACAAACGGGGACCTTCTCCAGCTGATAAGGGATAAGGTCATGGTGGGAAAGGACTGTAGTTTTGACTTTCAACTGACACATTGGGAACAGATCCACAAACACCTTCTGTCCTTATCTGATGGGAAAGCTACTGGACTTGACAATGTCGACAACAAGCTGTTAAGGTTGGCTGCCGATCAAATTGCCAGACCACTTTGCTACATCATAAACTTATCGCTCATTACCTCTGAGTATCCGACGGCATGGAAAAGAGCCAAGGTTGTTCCTCTGCCCAAGTCGGCTACGACTCGCTTAAGCGGGCCGAACAGCAGACCAATAAGTCTCTTACCTGCTTTCAGTAAGGTGATGGAGAAAGTTGTGAGTTCTCAAATATCGGACTATTTCATAGTGAATGACCTGATGTCACCCCACCAACACGCCTACAGAAAACATCACTCGACATGCACTGCACTCTTGCAACTAGTAGATGACTGGTATCGTAAGATCGACCAGGGTAACATCGTCGGGTCATATTCTTGGATTTTTCCGCTGCCTTTGACTTGGTGGATCACAGCTTTCTGTTACAAAAACTGGCGTGCTACGGTTTCTCAGACACAGCAGTGCATTGGATGGACAGTTACCTAGCTGGAAGAGAACAGTGTGTACACTTCAACGGCACGAACTCACCGTTTAGGGAGGTTAATTGTGGCGTACCCCAAGGTAGTTGCCTTGGCCCCCTGCTGTTCACAATATTTACAAATGACCTACCTTTTGCCGTGAGGGAAACGATCCCCGAAATGTATGCAGACGACACATCTGCATACACGTGCTCACCATCAGTGGAGACAGTAACGGTCAATTTACAGGAAGATTTGAATAATATATGTAACTGGGTGAGGCTAAACAGACTGTTCTTGAATGCAAGTAAGACAATGTGTATGTTGCTTGGGAGTAGACCCAAAATGTCAAAGAAACCGAAACTCACCTTGTTTGCTGACGGATGCCCTATACAACAAGTAACAACAATGAAGCTACTTGGGAGCACCTTGGATGAGTGTCTCACGTGGGACCGCCATGTAGAAGAAACCATAAAGAAAATGGCTAGGTCCCTGGGCGCCATCAGAAGGAGTGCAGCATACTTGGATCAGTCCTTAGTAAAAATGTTAACAGAAACACTTACCTTGCAACATCTTGACTACTGTGCAGCGGTTTGGGCTTCTACTACACAAAAGAACATCACCGCGCTACAAGTGATGCAGAATAAAGCAGGCAGACTTACCTTGGGAACTAATCGCACCCCGATCAAGCATATGCACAATGTCTTATCATGGTTAACTGTGAGCGAAAGACTCTATGTAAGCAGCATGTGTACATTTCACAAGGTACTCCTTGCCAGGGAGCCGTCTTCATTGTACAGTAGACTACATTTGGTATCGGACCAGCATAGTTATCACACGAGACACGCGGCACGGAAAAACTTAAGAACTGAAAAACCAAAAACAAACAGCCTGAAAAAATCCTTCACATATAGAGCAGCAACAGATTGGAACAAACTATCACATGAGCTGCAAACTGCGAACACATCCAGGATTTTCAGACGGCAGCTGGTGAAACATATGCGAGACTTAGCTAAAGACACATGAGGGGCTGGATGATTGATGATTATTGGATAAGGCACATGTGTTTTTGTTTAATGATTTTTTCTTGACATGTTGTATGTGTGTATGTTGCAAACTGTATGTGTTTTATGTGTATTACTCCTGGAAGATTAGTTGCTGCATTGTTATGTTAACAACTAAAGGAGTGAATGAACAATAAACAATAAACAATAACCAATCCTAATTACTTAGGCAAATGAGGAAGTAATTTGGATAATCGACATCTATCGACATTTCTCCCTTTCTCGGTTACTCATGTGACAGGTTTGAAAGTCCTATTATGGAATGCTATGAATTCATAAACTCTCATTATCAATTATGCAAGTTAGCTGATAATTTGCATGGATAGCTTGTTATTATGTAAGTCATCACTTAGGCTACCTACATACCAAAAATCATGACGACCTGTCAACACGTTCTCGAGTTATTCTCGTCCAAATTTGAATGGAAATCAGCGCCTGCAGTTTCAGGGGTCGCAAAATTACACCACTTACTCCCCTCCAAAGAGCTATCTACCGCTCAAATATCACGACCACAGCATCTCCAGAACTCGATATATCAAAACAGCAAGTTCCGCTGCAGAACCATAACAAATTGCTAGGTGACCGAAAATCTAATCGGTTTCAGGTCTCATCAAGGCCTTTCCACATACCAAATATCGATACAATCCATTCAAGCGTTCTCGAGTTTTGCTGGTCGCAAGTGGCTGGAGCGAGCTGCTATTCGGCGCTACTCAGGTGACCTCAATGAGACTGTCGCAACTGTCTGGAGCAGCTGTCATTCGGCACCACTAATGTGACCTCAATACGACAGTAATTGCCCCAGGTGCGGCCATTGGACACCGGGAAGGACCCCTACTCCTTTCGATAAGCATGGTGGGATTTTTGACGTGCTCGAGGATTGGCTCTCTTAAAACACGGGGCCTCCATTTAACGTCTAATCCGAGGGACGGCCCTAACCGAAGCTACGTACAAAACCGAAGCTAGGTGTAACCATCAAACGAAGGTGAGGGCTTATCAACAAAACAAAACTATAGGCAGTAACAGCAATGTCCCCAATTGCAATGCTCGTAACTACTCTCGCAGGTTGGCAAGGATTATGACTAAGTTTAAGAGGACGACGATGCGGTGATGCTGCCATTACAACTGAATGTGCACAGGATAGAAGTATGACTTTAAAACTCACCCGATGGACCCCAACGTTAAAACCATTGGCTGAGAGAGACTATTCCATAACTATAACTGTCTATAGTTTTTTCTGCATTAGACAAGCAAAATATAATAATAACCACCCTTACACACTGTTTTCTCAGTTAAACGACTGCTTACATTTAGGCTTATTCTATTTACTTGACAGCTTTTATTGCTGCACATCTCATGACTTGCTTGAGCTATTCTATCTGTTCTCACAGGGCAATGAAAAAAAAGGAAAAGGTGCCTCGTCATATGTGATTAAAGATGACGTGCCGTTCTGGTATCATCCTTACGGTCACTTCTAAATTTTTCAGATAATTATGAAAAAAACTAAATAAAGAAATCACTTAAAGACATTAGAAATGTTTACCAACATCTGGTCTAGCTTAAAACCTACTTGTGTTACAGCCCAGAATCTCCACCCTCATGGCGATGTGATCATGCCAGGACTGGACCACGAAACGCACATAACGAGCATCAACTGGGTTGTCCAGTTGGTTCTTAACAAGGCTGGTGCTGTCAACATTACCTGGAAAAACCTGGAAGGTAGAAAAATAACTTATATGAGGGTATTTTTGCTTCCCTGTGTAGTACGGATTTATTCATGAGCCCTAGATCTTCGTCACTACAATGATCAAATAAACTCTGTATATCTCTCCGAGGCCAACAATTTTGAAAGGGTCGATCAAACCAATGCATCAAGACTACTCCAAAATTAACGTTCAAAATCGATGTTTATAATGTAACTCCACAGCGTTTCATTGAATTCAAGAATAACAAGAGTCTGAAAACTCAAACCTGCATGAAACATTTTGTTTTGTGATGGTGTGTATGTTGTGTTGTTGGGTTGATGTGGTTTGACGCTTAGCAAAATTATTCCATCATTGTTCTTATATATCTACCTATGGTAAATGGTAAAATCCAAAACTACACCTATCTAGTCACCTCAAAATTTCATTTTTATTTCCTATTGATACATCTGCACCTGGCACATATCCCAATGTGTATATAATGGTTCATTCCCTACAGAGGTGACAGGGATGATCACAGTTACTCTTTCTGCTAGTTGTGGATCTGTGCAGCCATCAGGTTTACCTTTTATATTTTCTGCTGGGACATATCGCTAATGTGTATATAGTGATTCACCCCGCACACAGTGGTGACAGGGGTGGCGCGAGCTAATTGCCCTCAGCTGGCTTGCTCTAGTATTCAGTTACCATATCAACTAGGACCACTCTACTCCTGTCAAAAAAAAGGTTCTGTAAATATTTAAACGAACCACAAAATTGCAGCAAACTTCTAATGCACACTAAAGCACAATGGCCACAACATCTACCTCCATAGCAAACGTGATCGCAATCCATCAAGAGGTTCTAAAGATATCGGTCCGGAAACACAAACTCCAAAACATGATTCTTACCAAAAAGAGCGCATTTTTTCATGCAGGTAAAAATGATATCTTGATATCTAACATACTACTTCTGAGTTAGTGTTGTCGGTATATGTTGTCCAACTAGACCAATCGTCCGTGTTGTACTGGAGTTTGTATGACGTCACCCACTGGTTGGCATAACCAAGGAGGTTATAACTAAGCCGACCCTGAATGATGGTACCCATGACGTGGATTATTCTCCGTAAATCCACCTGAAAGGCAATATTTGATCCCCTTAAATAAAACAGTGGTATATGAAACAAAACTAGAACGACAAGATTTAACCATCTCGATATAAGGTAAGTGGTCTGCTGAAATTAGGAAATATTAATAGATAATGGTGTACAGAAAATGAAATAAAAATGTTTTTAACAAGGTCGTCATATGAAAGACACGATTGTTTAGTATATTAACATTTATGCTAGCCGCGTGGGCCCATCGCGTTACCTTCGCCGAGGCCGTGAAGGCATTTTACTGCGACCGTGTCGGGGTCGTTTAAGACATCACGAAATCGCCTGCGAGGCCTGCCAGCCACACAGATCTGAAGTCAAATTCACAGATACCGTGCAAGATATCATTATCAGTATGCCTACCTGCAACCACTGTCCGATTGTGTTGACCCTGGCTGCCCAGCCGCCTCCACTAGTAATCCCGTTTAACCGACCGAGGTAAGGCGCGAGACCAGGGCTATGGGCCGAGGATGCAGTAATGCTGTAATCAGGTATGGCGCCAGATGCCATCCCAAGTGGTTGGGGACAGGCAGAGAGGTTGACTGCAGCTGAAGGAACAAGAAGATGAAAACATTGACAACTAGAGTTCCACGACCTCATACCTTCGACAAGTGGTTTTAATCTTTTCGAGTGTAATATCTGTAAACTTTTCATTTGATTATGCAAATTAGGCAAGAGGAACAAGTCCAAAGTATGAAACTCTTATGGTAGCAGAGAATGCATTTTTAGTCTCCTTATAACTTATGTAAATATGAAAATAATTTACATCATTTATGTCTAATAAGGTACACTTTCACTAGGCTCCATAATGTTGTAAGTATGAAATTCCTATCATTTACCTCTATTGTATTATATTGTTTCCTAACTAATTATCTTCGCCAAGAAGATTATGTTTTTGTTGACTTGGGTTTGTATGTAGGTCAACAGGATATAACTCGAGAAATTGTGAATGGAACGTTTTAATTTTTTGCAGGTGTGTAGCGGTTGTCTAAAGGCATGCCTAGTTCGAAAATGGGTTACCTGGCGTTTTCCTATGGTACAGCAGCGAGCTTGGTATTTTTTTTTTTTCGGGAAGCATAAGTCAAAATGCAGCTGGGCGATTTCCGCGATATTTGGCAGGTTGTGGATGAAGTGAATGAAACTTAGTCTTATTTTCTAAAGTATATTTACAATTTACATGTACATCCATTTATCTCATTATACCATGTAGTCTTAAACATAAAAGTTGAGTGCCTGTTCCCCACCCCTGACAGCTAGCTAGTGGGGGTGGTCACGTCATATTAACCCTCAGGTGCAGGAGAAGCCTGTGCCCTACCCCTGACAGCTAGCTGGTGGGGGTGGTCACGCCATATTAACCCTCAGTAGTCTTGCCACCCTTTCAACACATGTGGCAATCTAGGAAGAATCTAGGAAGAATGCCATGAACATTTTTGCTGTTTTCAATAAGTGACTACCATGTCTTAACATATTAACTTTGAATTTGAACTAAGAAGTGAGTCGGACAAAAAACCTAACAAGTTTACAAAATGTTTCTCATGAGATACATGTATGAGGGCCATCTAAAATGTATCAATGGGTGAACAGTTTGTGGATGTCCCCTGTGACTGCATCAGGGATTGCCTATCAGTGCAAGTCTGCCTGGGATGACCCGGTTACTAAAAGGTCAACCATACTTCCTTTCACCTCCTCTAACATGTCCTCCTGTGACACTAGCTGCCTCCCAGAAAATGTGGGGAAAAGCAAAAGCCAGTCTCTTGGTGAAAAAATCAAGTCAGAACAAATGAAACAGTGATGCACCACTATAATGAACTTACACTCAAATCTCAGCTTATCTTAGACTAATAAAAATAAAATGTACATCTATTCTAGCCACTAATATAAAAAGTTATCACTTGAAAAATACAAGCTACATCATGTTACCTGTAAATAAGTCCGGCAATAAGATTAATTGTAAATAAGATCATCCTAAATAAGCATGCTAATTAACTCCAACTTTGCATTATTGACAATTTATACATTTGCATAATTAATGAGAATATTCTATCATAGCAGTTTTTCGATGTGACGTAATATGACGTAATTATGACGTCATAATGGCATATTTTAGGCTAAAATCATCTACATATGAAATTTCCGCTATACGTAAAGGTATTAAAGAAAACGATGACTATAATGGTTATGGCATTGGCATCTAAGTGTGCCAAGTCTTTTGTTGCCAATGACGACGACACTGACGCCAATATGACGTCAGAAAATGACGTCAGAAAATGACGTCATTTGTCCGCCATCTTGGATCGATTTTTTCCACATATAACCCCCAACCCAAATGGAAGTGGACTAAAAAGGTTCAAAAGATTGTGTTTTGTAAGAAAATAAAAGATTTTGACGGAATTTGAGTAAAAATCACATGTATTTATCGTTGAAAATGGCATTGTCCGCCATCTTGGATTTTGACCCATGACGTCATCAAATTAGCATTAATGATGAATAATTAATTAAAAATGTAACTTAAAATCACACAGGATCTTAATGATATAGATAAACAAGTTTGGTTTAGCAATAAAACTATGAAATCCCATCATTCAAACTGAAATTATTAAATTTGGTAAAATATGCCTGTCAGAAACCCGTTGCAATGTCGACACGAAGAATCACAAACTACAGTTTTTCCGCAGAATTGATGCTAACAATATTCTAGGAAAATTCGCCAAGTTTCGTAGTCCTAGTACACGTCGTTCGGCAGTTATACGACGTCAAAGTTCTAGCCCCCCCCCCCCCCCAGTGTTCACTAAAACACACCCAGTAACTTTCTAGCGAGGACAGGTCAACGACAATTACTACGGTGTGAATAGCCCGAACGAGTGACGGGCCATTCTCACACTGTCTATCATGTAAATGTCATAAACACACACCAAGCAGGCACTGTGCGGGAGTTTCATCTATATAACAGTTGATCTATATAACCTCCTTGTTCTTTTTATAACGGTTCAAAAAGTTTACTTGATGACCAAAAGGTGAAGAGACTAGATTTGGGAAATGATGGACATGCAACGATTTTTCACGCGCACCGTCACTTCAGTTGTATTAGCACACCTATACATGTAGTAAAGTATCGTGGCGTAGTTGATTAATTAATAGACTTTTTAACTTATGGTCTTGCGTTTGAATCCAAGTTGGAGTATTCTCTTTTTTTCGATAATATTTCACTATTTATCACTTATACGGTCGTTCATATTGAAATTTTTCTTTCATAAGGGTTTGCTTCTTGTGTACATTTCAGAAAAGCCTTCTTGATACTATCTATTTATCCCATTTCTGTGTATTCATTGAAATATATTAAAGATCATTAAAGTGATACTGGTAGTTCATTGGTAAAAATTACAGATCTGGCGGTGTGGTTTACACACATGTATTCGCAACTTGTCTGTGAAAAGGAAACAAATGGAAGAGAGACGTCGACCTTGCAGACAATCCTAGTTAAATGGGCAGAATATACAGTCTTCATACATACCTTGTAACGTTAGTTGTATTTCGAAAATTGAACGTAAAAGAATCATGGTACGCAGCTCTAACTCAGTACAAGCAAGGAGGTTGAAAAAAGGTACAAGGTAAAAATGCGGCTTTACTGCATTATGAAACTATTAAAAACTATTCAAAGAAAGCTCGACGAAAAGTCGTTAATCAACAAACAATAGGTGTAAACTATTCATCCCTGTCACTCGCGTGCCACTAGATCAGTACGTGGTAATTGGGTACTTTGCATGTGAAGGAATCGACTTACAGACGTGTCCTCGCTAGAAATCTACTGGTTGTGTTTCCGGAAAGCCCCCCCCCCCCGTCTGGCTAGGGTTAAAGTCTCTTATTTTGGACATAAGCTAATTAGTATATGTTTATAGTACAGTGCATTATTAGATTACACAGCATATACCATGGACATGTCTGAAAAGTCATAAAAAAACTTATTCATGTCTGTCATGAAATTAAATGTTTGAACTCATGGTTGATATTATAACACCTACAACCATCGTCTTAGTTACAATGTTGCCCCAAATAGATTGATTATACATAAATCTGTTGTTTCTGTCACAATTCCCACAACAAAATGACTCTTTGGAAAAGTGCAAGGTGTCTTCCAATCTTTACGTGATGAAATCTTTATATTTATATCTTCAATGTCTCGATCTTTCTACATTGATTGTGGGAAGGTAGAGATTATTCAAAAGGATGGAAACCTACATTTGTTACAACCCAGAATCTCCACTCTCATTGCGATGTACGACGTCCAGGACTGAGGCAGGAAACGCACATAACGGGCATCTACTGGGGTGTCCAGTGGGTTCAATACAGGAACTATTCTGGCAACGCTGCCGGGAAATACCTGAGAAAAAGCGTACCATAAGATGAGAATATTTTCTACCCGGCTGTATGGTGTAGCTTATTCGGCTCTAGACCTTTACCACCAATTACCCTACAGTCTCTGAACATTCCGTCCGAGACCAATACTGTCAAAATAATTGGACCAAAAACCGCTCTGCCATATATCAAAATGTTAAGGACAAAGTTATTGTTTACATTTACTTCGTGGTATTTTGCCTAATTCAAATCAAATTAAATCCAAAACGATACCATATCTGAGCCATCGTCGTCGGTATATGTCCAGAAATCGACCCCATCTATGCTGTACTGGAGTTTGTACGACTTCACCCACTGGTCAGCATTGTTGCGACCCTGAATGATGGTAACTGTGACTTGCTTTATTTCCCCTAAGTCCACCTGCATGTAGAAGTGAAACATGTTATAGAATATGAAATGAGAAGCTCAGATCTGAACATGCATAAAATCTCAATTTAAAACATTATTGGAAGATGTGACAAGACGTAGCACAGTCCAATCAGGCTCCTCTGATGAAGAGAACTGTTGTGTTACTGATCACTCGTTCTCATTGAAATGTAAAAAAAGGCGATTTTGGTTCGAAAAATAAAACAGCTTATTTTTCAGTCAAAGCTACCTAATTGTTTAGGAAAATTCCTCTTTTATCCATAGCCAAAAAAAATGACAACTTATCATTCTTTACCCATTGGTTATGTATTACAGAGCAGGTAACAAACGTTAACAGTACGCTATACCTTTTTTCTTCGAATTGATTTACAGTATTGGCTACATCTTTTAGGTATAAGAGGACGTACCTAGCGACATTTAATCCTAATCCGACCCTATAGGGTCATTGTTTACCCCAGACGTATATCTATATCTGCCACATCAACATTGTCCATCGGAGAAATTTTCCTTCCATGAATTTGTTTGTATACATGTCTCAAAGCATCTAACAATTTTTCACCGAGTTTTGTCCATTATTGTATAAGCTATAACAGATATTCCTCATCATTGCTAATTGCAGCAACAAGTCATAGTGGCTTAAATGAGGAAAACACCTCCTATTTTGAAATAGATATCGAATTTTTGTGTAAAACATAGACATTCTGCATAAATTATGATAATTAGCACTAATAACCTATGCTAATGTCAGTGAAAATGTTTCTAATTAATTAAGAAACAATATATTGACAGAATATGTAGAAGGAACCTACACGAAAGATATTTGCAGAGAAAATAAACAAGAGTTACTGCCTGTATATGATTAGCTGGCATACTATGGTGCATAATTAAGTAATAACTTCCTTGGTTTTAACAAACATTCTATCTTTTTTGGCAAAAAACATGATTATGATATCGGTGTTATAGTAGCATCAGCATTATTGTTAAGAAATGAATAAGACAGAAACATTGTCAAAGCAAGTGGAGTATGGTAGATTTTTTGGAGCAAACGGTTGTTTCTCCTTACTTTCTGCACTGCACGAAACGAAAGATTTCCACGAGTTCCCAACATTGTGCACGATGGTGAAACTTGACGTGTCCTCACCGTGGGCACAGATTTCCACGTACCGCCTGTTCCCGCGTGCCCCTACAATGAAAATCTGTGCGCACGATAGGGCACGCGAAGAGTCCACGCGTCCCACTGTTGCACACTTCCCGTGTTGAACAATTATCGTTAACAAAGGAGGGCTGAGAAGGGTCTGATAATTTACTTATGTGAATTGCCAAGTAAAAATACCCAGAACGCTTGCCACATTTCGGTCTGTACTTGTGGGAAAATCAATAATGAAACCGACGCCAACAGTACGCGAAATAAGATTTGCAACACAATCGTGCCGCGAAACAAGCAAACTACTTTACCTCTATTTACAGATAACGTGTAAGATAAAAGTCACTAGTGAAACAACATATTCAATTTCAACGGATGTGCCCGATTTCTGTAACTAAACATATGAATTGTTTTCTATGCAGCATTACATGAATTGATTGTCATCTAGGCTTTAACCTGGAGTGCGGCGCATATCAATAGATAGATTCTATTAGATTGAAAGTGTTGTTCTTTGGTCGGTCGGCTTTGTTTATACAGTATATCAACGCCGCATTTCGACACTATGTTTGATCTGCATTGTACTGACTCCTTGTTAGTAAAAGTTTGAATCGATTTTTTTCGACAAAGATATTTAGGTTATGGAGAACTTCAATATTTGTATAGTTCACTTTCACAGTGTAATTTTTGGTTTATATCGGTAATATGGAGATTGTCTGCCTCGCTTGGTTTTTGGTTGAATATTGAGGGGCGGAAGTTTGACCCGCCATGTAGTTGAATACTAATCAACTCAGCAAATTTCTGTCACAAGTGGGTACTACCGACCATTAAAGTCAAGTATTAAAGCAAGGTGAAAAGCAAGAAGGTTAACTACTTGACTTCCACAAGCACCCATCCCCTAATACACATTTCATTGTTTTGTTTTGTTTTGAAAACATGGCGCCCCGACGCGCGTGTCTCATAGCCTCCGTCGCAGGCTACGAGGAGGGTTGGATTTTATTTTATGGGGGCTGGTTCGCGATTTTCAATGTTGACTAATGTACGTTTGCCATGGTTGGTCGATAATCTTAAATGTATCTTTTTTGTGTTGGTTGGTAAACGTAGGCTTTCAGCAGACACAAATGCGATTTGTATATTTAATAAAACAATGATATCGATACACAAGAAAAGCTCAAGCTTCCTGTAGTACTTGTAGAACGCAGGGCATTGTGTACAAACTCCTTGATGTGACATACAGTATACACAGATAGTATATACAATGAGTTATTGTGTCTGTTTGTATTCAAATACCCACCGAAGTAGCCAATCGTATTTCACACATGAGGTTGGTGTTTGAAAATGAGGACCAATCAACACACGTGTCCCAATTTTCAAACCTGTGACGGTTGTCATTTCAAATCTTCTCATTCAGAGTGCTTTTACGCTGCGCAGACCGGCCGATAGCTAGTATTTGATCGCACGACAAACAGCGCAGGTAAACTTATTGAGAGCTTGGGAATGATTCTACGTCAAGACCGGACATTATCTTGCCATCGAATTGAATTCCACTGCTAGTGCCATGGGACCAAATTCTACTTTCAGAGCAACGACTGGCTTCCTGACTATTACCCAGTCTACCGAGGCTCGGGCGGGCTCTCCGTGGGTGGGGTGTGGTGATCCCCGCCGCTCGGATCGCCAGACGCGCCCCTGCCTGATAGTCTACGTGGTACACAAGTTTCTGTCCGGTCGGCTTGGGTGATTTGGAGTTCCTTCGGCTCCGTGGAGGCCCTACATGTTTCACGATGGATTGGATACCACATGCAGTTACGTGACTTGCACGTCCACGCTTGGAATTCTGCAACGACGATGTGATAAATGCATATTACTCTTGACTAGTAAAGGACACTTAGACATCATAGTGTACAGAGCAGGAATGCTGAATTCAAGAGACCTACAGGAATTTACTGTCATCAAACTTGGAGCGACTGCCTAGTGGAGCAAGGACAACGTTTACAACGTCCTTGAGTGGAGTGACTGCGGATAACAACCCCAAAACAACAGGACGGTGGCTAGTTGGGCAGCCCTGGCTGTGTTTTCTGGACAGCCAAACCAATAAATAAATAAATTAACGTGGACCGAGGAATCTTTGGAAGCCAAAGGAGCGACGACACTAAGTACATATGAAGGAACGCGTCAGGAGCGGTCGAATCTAAAAAAAAAATAAAACGAAAAATAACGAAAGATAATTCACCATTCAGAACGAATAAAAGCAAACACACTATATACAGGGGAAGGGAAAAGCTGGGAGGGTAACTTTTTGGGCTGGGAAAGCCCGTGGCAGTGAAAATGACGCCTCTTTTAATGACAAAGGGTGTAATTACGGCGCAGTCGAGGCCCGGGGAGATAATTAGGTGATAATTAGCCGCCAAATTATGCACCAGTCATTTGCGAACAAAAGCATACGTCATTAGTTTCCACGCGTACGCACAAGTGTACTAAGGTGGCACAGCTAGTGCACACGGGTTTCCACAGGAAGGGCACGTAATGCACACGCAAGTGGTCCGTTTACTCGGATTTGCACAGGTGCCCCATATAGGGGCACGTCACGTTCGCACAGTGGGCACCCGTTGAAACTCGTGGAAACTCTGAATTTACTTGCATGTGTACACGGGTTTGCACAGCGGAAATCTGCCTTTTCGTGCAGTGCTGCATAGATTATGATAAAGAGCTTTTGAGGCTCTCCACTTTTAAGTCATATAACTCTTAAACGACGAGCCTTAGGTCCACCAAATTTTTAGGATATAATGTCTTTAAAATATCTAATATGCATGTGACGTTTGACGCTACGTTAACGTAAGATGACGTAGTTATGACGTCATCAACTTGATTATATTGGCAGGACCCATGAAAAAAGGGTAGTCTCAGAAAACTTCAAGTTATGCTTCAAAAATGTAACAACAAGTGCAGATAACAGAATGATAATGTAGATTACGACTTGCATTGCCAAAAGCAACATCAATGACGTCAAAATGACGTCATAAAATGACGCCATGCACATCTACGATACGAGTTGGGCTCCGCCATATTATATCGACCACCTTGAATTTTTAAAAATAATTTTTTTGCAACGAATTACCACAAAGGGCAATGGAAATAGACTAGATTCATTCATTTAGATGTTTTTTTTGATGAAAAAATTTTACAGAATTTTAAAGAATTTAAAAATACAAATTTTAAGGAATAATTAGGTTGTTAGTCTTGATCTGGCCATACGGTCCGCCATCTTGGATTTTGGGCTGATGACGTCATCAAATTAGCATAATTTATGCATATATATATATATGCATAATATGCTAATGCTAAATACTATAAGATTTTATTCATGTAACAAAATAGCAGTAATATAGCAAATTAATGTGAAAAATACATTGTTAGAACCAAAAATCGTGATTTTGGGCAAAACTGCCTGTCGACAAACGGTTGCCATGGCAACACGAAAAAATGGAAGATTTGTCAAACATTTAAAATTGTTGCCAACAATATTGTAGGAAAACTCACCAAATTTGGTGACTCTAGCGTAAGCCGTTCTGGCGTTATAGGACATCAAAGTTAGCGCAGGCCTCAAAAGCCCCCCCCCCCCCCCGTCGGAATAGAGTTAAACATTTTTCTGATGAAAAAAATACCTGGTAGGTACACATTTTAAGGGATAACTAGAGTTCGGCGACCTCATACCTCCATGAAAAATTTAGAGCTTTTGTAAATTTCATGCAAATGACTTGCACATTTTCATGATTTATGCATGGTGATGTTCATCATTGACTAACATACAAATGTCACAAAGTATCAAATTCCCATCATTAATCATTAAGCGGTTTTGCACTTTTCTCATATATTATGTAAATCAGTTCCTCATTAGCATATTTGGTATCTACTTATGTTCCATCTATCATAATTTACATGTGTTACATTTATTAAGTCCAGTTATTGAAAACAATGGAATTATGCAATTTCCAGATTGATTATGAAAATTAGGTCCTCATTTGCATAACATTTATATCATTATGAACATCTTTGCTTAAGCTACCCGCATGCCTAAAACGATGTCAATCCGTCATTCCTTTCTGCAGTTGTCCTCTTTGGAAAGTCTTCACAAAAATGCCCCTGCAGTTTATCACGCTAATAGCTATCTACCACTAAAATGTCAGGACCATATCATGTCTGGGACAAGAGATACATTGAAGGAACTGCTTTGATAGATTATTCTCATTAACAAATGTACTCCTATTTTGAATACTTTGTATTTTATTTTGTACAACATCGTCTAAGGTACCTACATACCAAAAATCATGAAAATTCATTGTTCCCTTCTTGAGTTATCCACTTTAGAAGTTTTTGACAAAAATGCGCCTGCTATCCAAAAACTAACCGCTAGCGGGCAGAAACTTATGTCACTTATTCCTGAGCACAAGAGATATCTAATACTCAAAATTCATTTAATTCTATGAAACTAATCCATTCAGGCGCTCTTGAGTTATCTTATACACAGACAGACAAACGCTACTGAAAATATAACCTCCATGACATCTCATGGAGGTAATAATCTAGTACGTCAAAATGCCTGTCAACAAACGCAACAAATGGCAACACGAAGAAGGGAAATTTTTCGAAACATCGTGAAATTGTTACCAACTAAATGTTAGAAAAACTTAACCAATTTGGTGGCTCTAGCGTAAGCCGTTATGCGGGATGAAAATTGGCGCAGGTCTAAAAAGACCCCCCCCCCCCCCGCGTATGAATAGGCTTTATCTCCAAAAGACGCACAAGCCACACACACGTCCCAATGTCTGCTTTGTCTGAATTGTTTTCTTACTAGAAATGAAAAACAAAAGATTGTCTGACAGTCGCGCCACCAAATAAGATGCAAGGGTGATGTTCGTGACTTGAGAGAACCTGGGTAAATGTTGAGATGTGTTTCATTGGTGCGAAATGAACGTAAAACAACTTAATCAGAAGTCATTGTACGATTTGCCCTTGTCTAGTCTTAGATGTCCGATACGACAATTTTGTAATTTGACAGCAAACTTGGGCTGCAGCTTCCTCTCCCCTATATTTTGTTTTTGAGAGAGACATGGACTTTTTTGGATGGGATGTTTGAATGAGGGCGGCTCAACAGGGTATGAAATTACCGCAAACGAAAGCAAAATTAGCAGGTGGCCCTACCTGTTGCATATTTACGACTTTCTACTCGAGCTTTTGCTTATTTCCGTGTCATCATAGTATTGAAATGAGTTTCTTGGTGGGACAAGGTCCGTGTGCCTTAGCTCCGTGGAGAACTTCGTTAACACAAAATGATCGTATTGACAGAAAATAGATCGACAGGAAAAGGGGACTTTACCAACAGAGGAAAAGAAAGATCACGATCGTTAAGATCATCGAGATATATGTCTACCTGCAAAATTTCTCCCTCGCCTCTTCTCTTTGCTACCCAGGCGCCTCCACCAGCAACACTGTTTAACCGTGCGCGGTACGGCTCGAGATCAGCCTGATAGTACGAAGATGCAGTGATGCTGCTATCAGGTATGACACCAGATTCCATCCCAAGTGAATTTAGACATTCTGGGAGGACTGCGGCTGAGGGATCAAGTAGATTAAACCATTGGCAAAGAGATTGTTGTTTCCCGTTTACATATGTTCACTACTCGCAACTACATTCGTGTGTAGTTCTTTGCCTATTTTCCTTTCCCTTAAGCGACATACCTATACTCACACAACAGTTGCCTTCAATAGCTTCGAATGTAACTCTTGGCTTTGTTTAGGCAACTCGACGGATTCTCACAATGCAGCAAGTCTCCCTTGAAAAAGAAATCTAAGTGCCGCCAGATGATATTTTCGTTACAAATTATCTTTGTATCGCCATCTTTTTTAAGCAATGAAATGTTTTACTTATGATGTTTCTTTTCTAGATGGATCATTAAAAACAATTCCATTGAAAGATGATAAGAATTTTTATGGGCATCTTATACGGGGTAAAAACTTACCGGAGTCACAGCCAAGAACCTCCACCCTCATGGCAATGTGACGATACCAGGACTGGACCACGAAACGCACAAAGCGGGCATCAATAAAGTAGTTTAGCATGTTGGTTACAGGGGTGCTACTGTTGGTGTTCCCTGGAAAGACCTGGATGGTAAACGGATAATCTAGATAAGGGTACTTTCTACTCTTCCTTACAGTATAGTCTATTCAGCTCTTGATCTTATCAATGCAACTATCAATCGCTGAAAAATATCCGTACATACTTTGGAGACCAATGATATTAATAGCGCAGATAAAAACTAACGAATCATTACGAAATTGATGTTTTACTGCACTTTCTGGTGATTTATAAACAAATATTATTCAAGATACCACGTCTGCGCCATTGTTGTCGGTATATGTTGTCCAACTTATCCAATCCGTGCTGTACTGGAGTTTGTATGACGTCACCCAGTGGTTGGCATCACCAAGCTGACCCTGAATGATGGTGCCAGTTACACGCTTCATTTCCTTGAAATCCACCTGAAAGTTAGTGGCTTTTTCCGTTAAAGAATATAAAATGCAGTAAGAGTAAATCAGTTTTTTTTTTTTCATTCCTGTCTTACCTCCACCAAGAAGGTTAATGTGTTTTGTGCTGTTTTTGTGGTCCAGTGCGTTTGTCGACAGCATAACTCTAGAGGGTGTGACTGGAAAACCGAAGAAAGCGTCCGACTACGGATCACTGGTCTGCAGCTGAACTTATACCTTGTGCTCTGGCCGTTATTTGGTTTAAATTGTAGATAGCTCTTGGGCTGAGCAACATCATCTTAAGAAGCCAAAAAACTGTAACAATCTTCAAACGACTTTATGTACTTGACAACATTGATATGCAAATTCAATCCTGATTTCATTATATTCTGCTCGACATACGTTATATTATGTTAAGGTTACAGCACTGTTTCACTTATTTGGTAGCATGGTTTTATGTATATGTTATTTAAGGTACTTTAGTTTGTATCAATTAGTAATTTGCTTATATCTATTGTCAACTTTGTCTGAGTTGATGTATATGGCTTTTAGGCGATATATTTCCCCGGCGAATTAAAAAAATAACTGACATAAGATGTGACGATCACTATTTCAGGCAAGGCTGTGATTCACCAACCTGATGAAGGTTTTTACAGAAAAACACAAGCTAATGTAAGGAATACATCAAGTTCATCAAGGCGCATACCTACCTGTAACCACTGTCCGATGACGTTAACCAAGGCTGCCCAACCGCCTCCACCAGTATTCCCGTTTAACCGGCCGAGGTGAGGCGCGAGACCAGGGCCACGGACCGAGGATGCGGTGATACTGCCATCAGGTATGGCACCAGATTCCATGCCAAGTGGTTGTAAACAGTCTACAGTGTTGTTGTCATCAGGTGTGGGACCAGATTCAATTTCCATCCCAAGTGGACAGTCTGGGGTGACTGGATCGGCTTCGGTAAGATCGACAAAAAGAGTACAGTTTGACGGTTTTGTTTACCATACTCGTTACTGCACTTCTATATTTTCTCTTTAGGCCTAAGAAAATTGCTATTTTTCCAGTTAACCGACGGACCCTATCATAAACCTGCAACATGTAGCCCTTTTCTGTTGGCCACAGGAAATGGCCATAAAGTTTTCGATGTGCCATCTGTGTGATAAAATTCAAAGCAGATTTCCTGTATTTCACATTCTGACAACAGATTACGTCATATAAGAATGTGTAGGAAACATTGCCCTTCTTTCAGTCTATTGAAGCACTTGTGCTTGCACAATGTATATCTGTACAATTGCAATATGATGCTCAGTTTTACATCGCTAAACTGTATTCTATAGGTCACTTCGACCTCATACTACCATGAAATATTCAGATTATGCAAATGTCTTGCTCATCTGCATAATTTATGTCTGATTATGTACACCTTTAACTAACTTATACAGGTCACAATGTTTACCATCAAATCAATTACTACTTGTACTTAGAATAATCATGACACTTTTACATTAATCATACAAATTAGGACGTTATTTGCATAATTGATATCTGCAAATCTTCCACCTGCCACAAACTACATATGTTACATGCATTTAAGTCTTATAATGGAAAACACTGTAAATATTGATTTTCCACATTAATTATTCAAATTTTGTCAAAATTTGCTTAATTTACAATCCAATATGTACATCTCTGCTAAAGATACCTGCACGCTAAATATCATGAAAATCCGTCGTTCCTACGTTCCATTATGCTCCTTGGAAGATTCTGACCAGAATGCCCCTGCAGTTCCAGAGCAAGCTGCTAGGGGGGGGCCCAAACATGCAACACTTCTTCCTTACATTACAAGCTATCTGCCACCAAAACATCAAGGCCATAGCACGTCCAGGTCAAAAGATTTTAAAAAATCGAACTTCTGCTGCAGTAGCAAAGTCCATACTAGGGGGGCCTAAAATTTACCTTAACCTTCGTCTTCCTAGCACCTACCTACATACCAAACATCATCTTAATTCATCCAGAGGTTCGTTATGCTGACTACAAAAATGCGTAAACACAAACACACAAACACACACACACAGACACAAAGACAGACAGACACACCCAAAACTATACCTCCATTTTTATTGGAGATTTTTCATGGAGGCAATGAGAATCCTAACGACTCCATTTTTTCAGCACCGAATCCGAAGACACAACATTTTCTCCCAGCTCTTATCTCTGTGTTACTTTTCTGTGCCACAATTCCACATCAGTAACACGGATGGTTAAAAGACTTCTCAACTTTTATAGCTGCAAGCCGTACCCTAGTGTTGTTCAAAAACTCTACGAAGTCTCACAACAAGTGATTCTTTGAGTAAAGAAATATAGTCATTCAAATTTAAGAATGTTACGACTGCCTAGGCACTGTTTGTCTTATTTGATGTATACGTTCTCGGCCTCAACCAGAAATGATAAGCACAACTCAGATTTCGAAGCTGTCAAGATGTCAAGTATAAATTCTTTTATGAATGTGCACTAAAATGCAAATTATTGTGATTTTTATTGTGATAAATTACTTTACAGGCGACACTCAGTAACGGTAGGTAAGAGAAGGCGAAAAAAACATAGACAATTGAGCTGCGGTGTGCGAGTCCACTTGCTCTGCTTGAAAGTCAGACACCCACTTCTTTCTACTTGAAATATAGGACGGAAATCCTTGTCAAACATTTTGACAATGTCTTCAAAAAAATTACGACATGCCGCATGGGGAACTCGACCCACACATGTCTGATCACAGTTCACCCTGGCCTTGTTTTTCTCGCCACTTACCTACTGGTTTTCAAAAAGACGTTGCCTGGAAAGTAATGACTGCGATGATTCAGTGAAACTTGGAGGATATTGATAAAAGGCTTCAAACTACGACGTTGTGCCACGAAAATTGAGTTATGCTTATCAGTTCTAGGTGAGGCCGAGAATTTATTGGTAGTATATGATGACGATCTCGTCTTATTTTCGCTCGAGAGCGGTATCAATATCAGATGACTGATGATTCAAAGCATCGGTCTGACGTCTCAATTCTTCGTGCTCGCAGAACTGGAAAGGTTATAAACTGCACGTGAAGGTACGCCCAACTCACAAACAGCATGTCCTCGTATACAGCTCAAAGAGGACTCAGCCATGCGCAAACTATAAAAACTCATTAACATTCGGTGGAGGCACACCCAACCAGCAATTAATGGCTCCAATGGGCCTTGGCCTTATCTGACAAGAATGGTAGCCATGGATGCTGATGTAGTTTTTATGTCAACAAGAGAGACACCGTGAATGGCACATGCAGACAGTGGTGAAGTTTTCATGTATAATTCTAACTTAGTTTAAAATGGTTTTGAGAACTCGAGCTCGTTGAATATTTCGTGCAATAAACCAAGATCTGTTCGGGTCTTTTAAACACCAGTCACGGGTCTGTGTCGAACACAACCAAAGTACAATATCTCCCATCAGTTAGGTATGTTGGTCTAAAAACCCCAATTCTTTGAACTTTGCATTTTGCACATGCGATTTGGACACAAAAATTCATAATCTATAGTCTTGAAAACATGTAGTTGCCAATTAATTCGGTAGAACTCATAGATCTTGCTTGAATGTATACTCCACGAGTCTTTTAGGCTTTAAACTGTGTCTTTATTGTGGCTCAGTTCACAAAGAAAGCTACATCAAGTCCACATCTAGCTTTCTTGTGAACTGAGCCACAATAAAGCTAGATGTGGACTTGACGTGCTATAAAACAAATATGAAGCCCGCAAATAAGCCCGATAGTAGGGCCTGCTACGGAGGCTAAAAATTGCTAAATGTAATGGCTTCGATAGACATCATCATGTAGGCCAGCCAGACAGTCTTATATGATAACAGCAGTTTGTTCATAATGACTGCGGAACCTACCTTTCACACACGCTACGCAGAGAAGAATGATACAGCAGCTGAGCCTGACCACAACACCCTTCCGTGAAGCCATGCTTCTAACGGGCGTGCTCTTCAGAGCTCTCGGTCGAAGACGCGACTAGGCCCGTACGGCTGAAGTCTCTGGTCCGGCCAACGCTCTTTTTACGTCCTCCCCCTTTTCCTTTTGGGATGTTAGATCCAGAAATGCAAAGACAACCCTCCCTCTGTGCGAAACAACGCCAAGTCAGACGCGTCGCGTCGCGCTTCTCCTGACGTCTGTCGTCAAGACTGGTATCTGCGCAACGCCAACACAAACATCTCAACATCATAAAAACAAGGACGAATCCATGAGAATTTTTCGGAGGGATCTTGATTCATACATTACAAGTAAAACAGCGGAGTAAAGTGACATTCCATCTTTGCGTACTCAAGCTTCTATAACTTAGCAACCACCTTTTTTCCTAGAAACATCAATTGTAATTGTTCCTGCGTTGTCGGTGTTTCCAATATTTACTCCGCAATGTTTTTCTGTCGTCAAGCTATAATTACGCTGCCAGTATCTAGGTGTCGACTAGAACTGTGTCTTTTGGACATGATTTATGATTCAGCTTGCATCCTGGATGTTGGACGGGGAGCACGGACAAAAGTTGGGCTGTCAAGTGAAAATAAATAGAAGAGCAAAACATGTACATTTTCCTTTTACCATTATCGTGCCATTCTAATATAAACAAGACTGTACTTGAGTGTATAGCTATGCAGGTCCGTTATGTGTGTGCCTGTGTGTGTTTGTGTATGTGCGCACGCGTGTGTGTGTGCGCGCGTGCTTGTGTGTGCGTGCGTGTGTATGCCATGCATATAATATTTCTCCAGATACATGGGTATGTGTATTTGATGATACAAAGATTATGCTGATCTGAGAGGCTCATGAAATATTCAAAGCCAAAATTAATGTGGTGGCGATAAGTTGTTGCAGGGAATTTTACGACTTCTTCTCATGTCGTACCTTTGTCCAGATGCATGTATGTGGTCTCGGTAACAACAATACAATACATAGAGAACTAAGACTGGCTAACGACCGGTTGTGGGTTTTTTTTGTGTTTTTTTTGTGTGTGTGTGCGTGCGTATATGTGTGTTAGTGCGTTTAAGGTATCTCTAAGATATCTAAAGCAAAATTAAAGTGTAGGCGCTAATTTCACATCTTCTTTGAAAGTCATCATTTTATATTTCTCAAGATGTATGAATGATTTTTTTATAGCAATGATACAGAAACGAACTTGCATCATGAAAATATACAGAGGGCATCCAAAAACAATGTTGTTACACATGTAGGGTTTGTCACAGTTGTGTTTGGCTAGATGTTGGTCCAAACTGTTTTTCTGTGCAGAAGAATAGTCACACTGGTCTTAATGGTAGGGTTTTTTCTCCTGTGTGGGTTCTCATATGTTGGGATAGTTGAGACTTTCGAGCCGCCCTGTACCCACACTCTCCACACATGTAGGGATTCTCTCAGCTGTGCATTGCAAGATGTTGGTCCAAGTTGTATTTTTGTGCAGCAGAATAGTCACACTGGTCACATTTGTAGGGTCTTGGGCCTGTGTGGATTCTCATATGTTGGAATAAGTCAGATTTCTGCACTGTCCTGTACCCACACTCCCCACATATGTATGATTTGTCTTCAGTGTGCTTGGCTAGATGTCGGTGGAAGGTGGACTTATCTGCTGCAGAATAGTTACACAGGTCACACTTGTAGGGTTTTTACCAGTATGGGTCCTCGTATGTCGGGCTAAGGCAGACTTGTAAGCTGCCCTAAAGCCGCATTGCCCACACATGTATGGTCACTTCTCACACACATCTCACCAGTGTGTATGGCTAGATGTTGGTCCAAATGGCATTTTCTGCAGATTAGTCACACTTGTAGGGGTTTTGCCTTGTGTAGGTTCTCTTGTGTCGGGACAAGTTGGACCTTTGAGTTGTGCTGTACCCACACATGTAGGGTTTGTCACCAGTGTTTGCTTTCGGTTGACTGACCAAACTGGTTTTGGTCGCTGTAGGTTTGTCTTTGGTTGTGCTGGCATCCCTGACACACAAAACGTCACTAGGAGACCCATCACAGACATTCTGAGGAACAGCAGCTGGAGACCCTTTACCTGCCTCTACCTCTGCCATGTCGAACCTGATTGAATAAAAAATATTAGAAAGATGAAATAGACCAATTAAAACTAGATTCTTGCAAGCAAAGAATGTTCACCTTTACATGGTCTAGTTTAATAAGCTTTTTATGATTAGGTGTTTTATTTTTTATTTTTTTTTTTTTTTTTAGCACGGTGTCAACTTTATTTTGTCAAAAGTACAATGAACATTCAGACTGAAAGAAAAGACTTGTTTCTTTGTACAGTCAATTGTGCATTAACAACACTTCAGTATGGTGACACAAGAATGACCAAACAGACCCTTGTTCATGGTTCCTACATGGCTGAGTGACTGGGTTTCTGGATCTAGGCACATGACTTCTGTTCTCCCCTCTAAGTTACCATTTCTTTTACCGATGCCTCCACAGATAAAGAGCTTTGTACCAAACACGGTCATTCCACAGTAAGGTGGAACACCTGATGCTACCTTACTCCAGAGACCACCATCATCATCAGGCTTAAGACAGAAAATACATGACGGTAGTGCAACAACATAGATTTTTTTTTTTTTTTAATTTTTCCACATTTTATTCTTCATTCACTATGTTACAATCAATGATACAATGAAGTGTGTAAGTAACCATGGTAACAAACAATAACAAAATAGATTACGTCAAATATACACATATATATAACGAGCTATTATATTTTACAACATGTCCCCTGACTTCAGTACTACACTAGTACTGTCTGAAAAAAGTATGAACGTTGGCACTAAAGAACTTTGCTCCTCTCCCTTTATAAAATGCAACAAGTAAGTGCTCACGAAGGGAGAACAAAAGTATTAAATGGCAAGCATCGAAATACAAATAAAAAGCGGATACATCTGCATCTTAACAGTACCAGTCATATTGCCAGCTTGTGGGCAAGACAGCAATTACTCAAGACTTTGTTCTTCTTATTTCATACTATATATGTTCAGAAACATGGATATTTCAATTTATGTGCGACATTAACTTTAGGTCTGTCAAAAAAGGTGTTTTATTTTTCTGTTTATTGTGCTTTTGCAACAGCAAAATTTATATTGGCCCAACATATGCTTTCAATACTAGTCACGTTTACTATAAAGTGATAAAAATGATACGATTCACGGTGGTCACGTTGCTAGGGTATTATCCGCGTTGCCAGGCCAGAGTGCTCCGCCCACAACCCGGCCCGCGCGAGCCGTGGCGGTGTGAAAAAACAACACAAATTTCATCCAACATAACGCACGATATGATTATCACATCAGGAAAAAAAAATATGCACACGAAAATTACACTAGTTCGCCTTAAAAATATCTCAATTATTTGGGATGACCATTTGCAAAACGCTTCAAATCGCCCGCTGTTCCATGTGCGTTTTGGAGATCGTTTTGGGTCACTGAACTTTGAACTTTGAATTTAATGCTCTATTTTACGCACCAGGCAAAGCTTTGACCTATGCTTTAGACTTTAGGACCTCTAAGAATATTTCACCTTATGCAGTTTTAACCCTCAAACACCCGAGTGGGGTCCGTTTGGACCCCAGGGGTACATTTTGAAGTGCCATTTGAACATTTTTGATCTGAAGAAAAAATCCTTCTGTGACTTTGTCATTCAGTATGTCTTATACCTTCTCCTAAGTTTTCGCAAAGATTGGTACAATTATGTGGAAATTATAAAGAAAGTTTGTGTTCAGTCCCTCTGGGGTCCCCAGCAAAAATGTGCAGTTTTTAAAACAAACTTTGGAGTCTAACTCCTTAACCACTTATAGTATGACTACTAAACTTTCAGACGATAATAAGAATGTTCTTTATCCTCACCAAAATTTCTGTGTCATCAACATGTAATGTGACGACATTTTGACGTCATTTACCTAATCAGGGCGGCCATCTTGGATTTTGACCAATGACGTCATGAAATTAGCATAAATTAAAAATTCTAAGTCATGAAAATTACATTGAATTTTATAGAATTTAATTGTTTTCAGAAAACAGGTGTAGTTTACCAAGAAAACCTTGTTTAAATTGAAATTGTCAAATTTTGGCAAAAATATGCCTGTTAGAATATGGTTGCCATGGCAACCCCCAAAAATGATAAACTTACTTTTTTGACCAAAAACTTTTGCAAACAATATTTTTTGATAAATTACCAAGTTTTGCAGCTTTAGCTCTAGCCGTTCATGAGTTATGCGACATAAATGTTGCTGAGGGCCTAAAAATTCCCCTATCTGGTCGGAATAGGTTTAGTGCAAAACGTGGTCCTTCTGAACTTTTGCATAAATTATGATAATGAGTTGGAATTAGCAACACATGAACATCTCAAAATCTTCCTCTAACATTGACGAAGCAATGTATATACAATTATCGCCGATAAGAAATGGTACTGAGATTTTATGAACAAAGCATTTTGGGGTCCGTTTGGACCCCACTCGGTCATTTTAGTCGCAAAGAAAGGTCGGGTGCTTGAGGGTTAACGTGTCTACGACATTTTAGCTAATTTTGTCACATTTTCACTACGTTTTGTCCCATAGTTTCACAGCGATGGAAGAGAATCGATTGATTTTTTTCCAAGATGGCGGCGAAAGTTTTTTCTTCACGATGGAGTTTTTTGGGTCAGCTTAAGTGTTAACTACCGGGAGATATGGCTCAAAATACGAATTATACGTTTTGTTCAGATTTTCACGTGGAAGAATGGCTATGCTCTTGACTTATAATTAGGTTGTCGGCGAACATCAGAGCGGTTTGTTCTTGCCTCCGTACGTTCTTACAACAACAACTTACCTGGGACGGCAGTGATATGGAAATGAGCTGGCGTGGCCCCATTGTTGTCGTCCCGGGCGCGAAATTTGAGAGAGAATTGGCTGTAGCAAATTATTTGTACAGTTTGTTGTGTCTGCAAGAAGCTACCATTAATTCTACAAGATCTTTAGTGCACTTTCGCAGCTGCACTTTCTCCCATAGTTAAGATTATTTTAGAAATTTTGAACGAGGTCCCAAATAGTAAAATGGCGTCTTTTCGACTGTTGTAAACAAAAGATAAAACCGGTTTCATCCGGTTCCGCTGTCAGATAACAACACTACATATCTGACCCCTACTTCACAAAAGTTTGATCTACTACTGTGCTTCTTTGATAGTTAAGTCTAAATCTTTTTCTTTGTAGTAATGAACCGTTTTCATTTTTCTACCAAGGGCGCCAAAAGTTGAGTTTTTTCGTCTAGTGTATGCAAGCCGATAGCACATCAAACGCTTGGGTGTGTAATGTTACAAAGCTTAGTGAATTGCGAGCTGCAGATTCTGTTACAAAATTCACGGGAATATAAAATTGTTTCTACAAATAGCGGAGAACGAAGTTTTTTTCTTCATTTTTTTAAAGTTATTTTGTAGGACAGGACTAGACACGCCGGTTCATGAATCTTGATTTGAAGACGCTTTGTCGTGAGGTCAGTGTGCATTGCGTTCTCCGTGTGCGGTAAGCTTCCGTGCAAATGTTCAAAATATGAATTTCACTTCACCAAGAAACTAAACTGGTGTTCTGTCGTTCAATTGTGTGTGTGTATGTCTGTGTGTGCGTGTGGAGTGAAATAGAGAGGGAGAGAATATTAGACTTCCGTAGGAAAGGCCGGGTTGTGTTTATATTACGGGCGGGCGGGCTCTACGCCGCCCCCGCTGAATCTTGCAGCTGCGCCCGGCAATGACGGTCACGGTAAGTTGGGTGAATTTTCATGGTGTTGCGGTTGCTATGCTTTCGTCCGTGTTACCATGCGTTTTATTACTATTTCAAATCCATTCTATAGTATAAGGTATAATTTAAACAAAGAAAATTGCGGGGCAAAGGACGCCAGTTTGAAGTTTACCATGTGATGTAATGCCCAGCGTATTACCGATACCGATACATTCGCCACGTCAAGCACTGTTATGGACCTAGTTCATTTACAGAATGACGAGAATATAAGGAGTTTGTTATTTGAGAGAACACGTTTATCAAAAAACGTAGGTTGCAATTATTGTCTTATATTTAAATTGAGTCGCTGTGCATACAGGACAGGAACAGACACGCCGGGACTTTGGTCAAAGACGCAATATATCAAGGGGTTCGTTACGTTTGGGTCTAAGTATACTAGTATGGTGAGCTTTCATGTTCTATATATAGATACTCATCTTCGCCGAAAAACTACTGAATTTCTATCACTCAAATTTTCGTATGTGTGTAAGTGTAAAAAAAGGCACGGATAATTTTCCGGGCTGTGTCTGTAAACGACGCCCACTGCTCCGTCCCAAGCGGTGACCCGGGAGTGACGGTAACTCCTTCGATCTTTGCTCACCTACGGTTTAGTTTTAGCATGTTGGGTAATATATAGACAAATATATAGCTCAGAAAGAATTGAAACGGTGGTTTCAATGCCCGAGCTCCAGCGTGAGAATGACCGACAGAAAAGCTCAGGTATTGTTAACTTGGTAAGTGGAGAACAATGGGGGCGGAGAAAAGACGCGCATATCAAAGGAGCAAGTTCGCGTCAAAAAATAGCTCCACTTGGAGCGACCAAAACAAATGTAATCCCCGCCTACAACGGCGTAAACCAATCAGCTATTGTTGCCAGTAGTGAAATGGATGATTGACATTGATTTCCTCATCCATATGCATGATTTGCGAGTGAGGATTTTTGAGGGCCTTTTTGACCATCGTGATTAGCAATATATTCCCAAGAAGGGATTAGGTTTTTTATCGTCACAATATCTACTTGCTTGCTTTTTGCCATTAAACACAACGGAAACCGTTTAGTCTATGCATCGGGCATGTTGTGAGTCGATACTATTCTAACCGCCCATCTTGCCAAAAAGACAGTTTTTGCCCGGTCCCCGGGTGGTCGTCTTGGGCAGGTTTGACTGTATATGTTTGGAGAAGTAGTAAAAGAAACGGGGCAAAAACAAATGTTTCCCTTTGTTTCCGTGAAGGTAAATATGCCACCCCTCCCCACCCCATTTTCGTCACCACGAAAAGTTTTACATTTGTTGTTACTTGTGTTCATATCTATATTTCTGTCTTTCTTTATCAATCATCTGTCATTTTCATTTTGTTTAAATAGCGGCAAGCTGAACTTTAATTACTTTGTATGGAAGTAGACATTGAATACTTCGTAAGAAGGTCGATGGCAATTGGAAATTATACTGTAGGGTGGCCAAACCTCGACCTAAGGAAGACGTGCCTTATTTTAAACTTGGCCTTTCTTTTTCGTCTTTGTCGATGATAATAGTAGACTGTCCTGCATTAGTCGGTTAGCTAAACATGATTGCCTGTTCTACAATGTACATAACAAACAATGAAGAAAGGAGGATATCATAATCTTTTCCCCCTGAAGCAGCTTTGTACTTCCCGGTGTTTGTAGGTGGCTTTATCTCCCAGACCAATCTATCCTTAACAAATGACTTTTAGCCTGAGGCTATTGAAAGGAACGTCCTGTCAACAGTGGGAAAAACAGGATTGTCTTGTCAATAGTAGAAAACTTTGCACTGTTGACAGGATCGTCCTCTCAACAGTAGAAAACTTTGCACTGTTCACAGGACGACCCTTTTTTATGTCTACATGTACACTTTCGGGTCTCTATGACAAGTGTTAATATTAATGAGCTTAGACTAACACGCATGCGTTACGCAGGAGTAAGAGAACCTCAAGAGACAACCTCCACGATGCACAGAGGCTGCAGTGGATGACAGAATAAACCAACAATCCGTGCCTGGGATGTCATTGCAGATGACTTGAGCAGATATAGGTCTAGATACAGAGACCATCAAGGCAGCGAGTTACAGTCTCAGCAAGGATCAAGACTTTAGAAAAACAAAACGTTTACAAACGACAGCTTTAATGTAGCAAGCTTTCAGCCCATGCGTTCTAACAGTTTCTTCTTCATTTGAATATAAGCAACAACGACTCTCACATTGTATCTTCAATGCTTCCAACTAAGCTTTGAAGGTTTTGACAGTATATTATATCATGACTTCAAGAAAAACAATGCTTCCAACTAAGCTTTGAAGGTTTTGACAGTATATTATATCATGACTTCAAGAAAAACAATGCTTCCAACTAAGCTTTGAAGGTTTTGACAGTATATTATATCATGACTTCATTTTACAAATCGTTATTTATGCGGACGTGGACTGAACTAAACAATATTGGATTTTACATGTAAAATACACGTGGTAAGTAAACCAAATATAGTCAATTGTGCTTTATATGAAGACTGGTGCATGAAAAGCAACACAACTTGTTGTTATTTTGATGGCTATTGACTAAGTGACACCCCCCCCCCCGCAACAATAACAGTAACATCAAGTACTGAAACACATACATGTCAGACCATACTACTTTGTTCATCGAGATTGACCAAAGAGGTTGAACATTACACTTTTGATGGCACCTTGTTGTTGATGGCAAGGGATGGCATATGCCTACAGTTTTACTTGCAACCTTACTTCCCAGAAGACTCTGTATGTATACTATGACACCTGTGTACTACTCAACGTCATGTTTCTTGTTTCACCACTTTTACATTCTAAAAAGATTAATATTTTACGCACACATCTTAAAGGCGTTGTGGAACTTTGTTTTACAACATCTTTGCAAGTGAATTTGCATAACGACTTTTTGTAAAAGACCAGCTTATCATGTGGGACATAGTGTATATTCTACTCCTAATCTCGACAATTTGGGGAGAGTTCGTGACCAGGTGAGTCAGTTTTCCGAATTTTGAAAGCTCCTGTCAGCGGACATCATGGCCTCTGGGGATCGATGGTAACCTAGTATGATACAGAGAGGAAACAGTTTAGAAAATTAAAAGCAGTCTGCTAAGTACAAGGGGCGTTCAATAAGTGATGCCCCTGATCTACTTCCAGTTGGCTGATCTAGCTGAAATTTTGCATGTGTAATGATTTATATCTCTATGGCTAATGTTGCAAAAAACAGCTCTGAACTAATTGTGGTTTCTGATTTACTGGTGTTTGAACTGAGTCAGGTGTGAAATGGACCAGGTGTGAAATGGAGCCAGTTGAATGTCGCGCAGTGATCCGGTTTTTGTATTTGAAAGGACGCACACCAAAGGAGACTTGAGATGAAATGAAAGAAACTTATGGTAATGAGGCCCCATCATATGACGTTGTAAAACTTGAATTCAGACATGGCCGGAATTCAGACATGGCCGGAAGTCTGTAGAAACAGCTCCGAGAGCTGGTCGTCCCTCTTCTGCCATTGATCAGGCATCTGTTGGAGGACCAATCTGGGGTGTTCTACAAAAACGGTGTCCAGAGCTGCATCAAACCAGCCGCCAAGCCACGTCTAAAATAGAATGCCTTTAGAACGCTATTTGTTTTCTTACGTATCCTTCCGCCGTGCATGGTAACGCCGTTGCTAAGGGCGCAGTTTTTCGCGCCACCAGCCGGATGAAATATCATCCGACTATGACAGCTGATTGCATCACCATTTCCGGTCTCTTGGTCATCATGGCGGTGAGTATCAGACGTGTTTGCTATCTGCTCTCTATTTAATCCATTTTTGTGGGGTTTTACAACGATTTTAATTTGTTTCATGATCAAGCTCGGAACACAGTCAAATTAGCAAAATGGCAGCGCCGTAAAGAGTTGAAATTTCGGCGATTTTCAGATTGGGGGCATCCGCATGTCGGTCTCAGAATGTCAATCGATTGTTGGCGTGTAAGACGTGTTTAACCTTCGTCTATATCCCATGTGAAAATCCTGTTGGTTTGAAATCTGGGTAGATATGTAATTTCAGATCTGCCTGGGTCAGTTTTTTGGCGATTTTTCGCCAATACGTTGACGTTCGTAGTGCGAAAAAAATGGAGGTATTTGCTGGGCTGGCCCTGTTACGTGTGACAGATCATCTCACGGTGCTTTATTGTCGGTATTTCTTGTAAACAGTCAACAGTTACCGCCAAAACCTGCATGGTACGGTGTAAAATGTCGACATACGTGACAGATTTTTTTTATTCAGTGTTTATTTGGAGAATTTATTTGGCGCCGTGAGAAAAGTAAAACTGGCCAGCGGAGAATTTCGCTGTGAAAAATCTATCTTTTAAGTTTTAGTGTGATACAAGGACCAGATTTTCCCGCCAATATAGTCACGTGTCCGATGTTGTTAGGTAAACTTTTGAAGGCAAACAAAAAAACTTGCATAACAACGCAGGTTCATGGCTGCCAGGTTTGCAACAAATTATGAATGGAGGGTCATGATTACACGTGTTGTAGCAATGTTTGCAGCAGTCGTGATAGATTGTGATATGGGGTAAATATTATTCATCATAATCAAATGTGCAACAATACTACCTACATTAAATCTTTCTCAGTAATCAGTAATCATCACATTTATTTAGCAATGTCCACCATATTTTTGTACTGCTTTAAGGAATACATTGGCGAAATATTATACAGACTTAGGAGATGGATAATAATAGTAGATTTAAATAATTTGATGAAATGAATTATTGTTGAATAGATAAGATAGCATTAAATAATTTGTGTGACCAATTATACTCCTCTGCCGGCTAAACTTCCTCCTCAGCTTTTGTTACTGTCTTATGCCACGGAGGAAGGCTGCTTGGAGATTACTATTATAGTACATGTATGGCTTTGTCACGTTAAACTACTGTCGTTTAATACATCGTTAATTAGCGACATTACTTCATGAATCATTAAATTGAATTATAAAAACAAGGACATATTTTTTCTTGTTTCAGATCATCCTTGCCTTCACTGACTCAATCTGTAAGTATGTCTCCAATCATGCCACCTTCTCTTCTGACATTTTGTTTTCCCTTAATGCGCACCCTGGAGCTTCCGTATATGATTTGACTTCTGACATCTCTCGTCACCCTTTTGTTGAGCCTGACCTTGTGTTCGTGCATGCGGGGACTAACTGTCTTCCCATGCACCGTCCACTCAGCCGGACTCTTGATGATTTCAGTTACCTTATTTCTGTTACCAAGTCTCGCTTCCCGTCAGCCTCTGTTGTCATCTCTAGCATCCTGCCTAGGTTTGACTCTGAGGTCTATGACAGGAGGCGGTCTGAGTTAAACTCTCATTTGCTTCGCCTATGTTCTCGCCAGGGTGTGTTTTTCCTTGACAATGGTAGCCGGGCTCGCCGGGCCATGTTTTCTGTTGATGGTTTGCATTTGAGTAGAGCGGGGAACATCAGCTATGCCAAGTATCTTTCTTTTTCTTTGAGCCACTACCTGCAGCTGCACCGTCGCAGCTGTCAGCATCGCTTTACGTTGATGGGTGAGGAGTGGCCTGGGTTGGGGACGGATGGAGGAAGTGGGAAGAAGGACAAGGAGCATCAAGGAGAGGAGCCGAAGTCAGGGGAGTACCAGGGACAGGTGGAGTGGTCTAGGGTAGTCCGACAGGGGGGACCTGTAGCTAGGCCGGCCCCAGGGAAGGTAGAGGGGGGTAGTGTGGTGAAGGGACCTTCCCAGCCAAGGGGGGGACCGGTAGCTAGGGTGGCCCCAGGGAAGGTAGAGGGGGGTAGTGTGGGGAAGGGTCCTTCCCAGCCAAGGGGGGGACCTGTAGCTAGGGCGGCCCCAGGGAAGGTAGAGGGGGGTAGTGTGGGGAAGGGACCTTCCCAGCCAAGGGGGGGACCTGTAGCTAGACTGGCCCCAGGGAAGGTAGAGGTGGGTAGTGTGGGGAAGGGTCCTTCCCAGCCAAGGGGGGTACCTGTAGCTAGGGCGGCCCCAGGGAAGGTAGAGGGGGGTAGTGTGGGGAAGGGACCTTCCCAGCCAAGGGGGGGACCTGTAGCTAGACTGGCCACAGGGAAGGTAGAGGGGGGTAGTATGAGGAAGGGTCCTTCCCAGCCTAGGGGTGTGCCCGCTCCTAAGCCTAGACCGGCCCCAGGGAAGGTAGAGGGGGGTAGTGCAGGGAAGGGTCCATCCCGGCCAAGGGGGGGACCTGTAGTTAGACTGGCCCCAGGGAAGGTAGAGGGGGGTAGTGCAGGGAAGGGTCCATCCCGGCCAAGAGGGGGACCTGTAGTTAGACCGGCCCCAGGGAAGGTAGAGGGGGGTAGTATGAGGAAGGGTCCTTCCCGGCCAAGGGGTGTACCTGTTCCTAAGCCTAGACTGGCCCCAGGGAAGGTAGAGGGGGTTAGTGCAGGGAAGGGACCTTCCCAGCCAAGGGGGGGACCTGTAGCTAGGGCGGCCCCAGGGAAGGTAGAGGGGGGTAGTGTGGGGAAGGGACCTTCCCGGCCAAGGGGGGGACCTGTTCCTAAGCCAAGGGTTGCCCCAGGGAAGGTAGAGGGGGGTAGTGCAGGGAAGGGTCCCTCCCGGCCAAGGAGTTCACGTACATTAACTAAGAGTGAGTGGAAGATGATGATGGATAAAAGGCTTAGTCTGTTTAAAGAAGCACAAGATAAAGGTGAGGTTGTGTGTGGTATTGGTTGTGAAGGGGAAGATGTGCAGTATGTGATATGTCCTACAGGGTGGAGTAGTTGTAAGCTTAGGAAGGGCAGGGAGAGTACATGTGTATTAGGAGGGTTTAGCAGGGGGAAGACTAGGTGTAGGAGGGTTAGTGGAAAAGCTAAGAGGGAGAAGTTGTCATTACCAACTAAGCTAGAGGTTAGAATGTTATATAGTGGGCCCCTTAATCCTTCAGGGTGGGTGGAACAAGTTAAACAGGTAGGTACTAGTACCTGTAAGAGTAGTGAGGAGGGGGGAGATGAGTGTAATATAGTTGCCTGTGAGTCTATAGCTAGTAAGAATGGGGTACAGCATGTAAGTGATGATGTCACTGAGTCTAGCAAGGATGAGGTTCAACATGTAGGTGATAGTGATGTTTGTGAGTCTAGTAAGGATGGGGTAGAAGATGTCTGTGAGTCTAGTAAGGATGAGGTTCAACATGTAGGTGATAGTGATGTTTGTGAGTCTAGTAAGGATGGGGTAGAAGATGTCTGTGAGTCTAGCAAGGATGAGGTTCAACATGTAGGTGATAGTGATGTTTGTGAGTCTAGTAAGGATGGGGTAGAAGATGTCTGTGAGTCTAGCAAGGATGAGGTTCAACATGTAGGTGATAGTGATGTTTGTGAGTCTAGTAAGGATGGGGTAGAAGATGTCTGTGAGTCTAGCAAGGATGAGGTTCAACATGTAGGTGATAGTGATGTTTGTGAGTCTAGTAAGGATGGGGTAGAAGATGTCTGTGAGTCTAGTAAGGATGAGGTTCAACATGTAGGTGATAGTGATGTTTGTGAGTCTAGTAAGGATGGGGTAGAAGATGTCTGTGAGTCTAGTAAGGACGTGGTAGATCCAGATGTAAGTGATAGTGATGTCTGTGAGTCTAGTAAGGAAGAGGTAGAAGATGTAAGTGATCATAGTGATTCCTGGAAAACTTTCTTTGTCAGTTTTGAAGGTATGTTATTTACGGTTGGGACACCTAGCAAATGTATTCAGGTGTGTAAGTTGCAAAAAATGGTAAGTAATGTATGTGGATTCAACATTTCTTGTAGAAACCTTAGCTTGGGGGCAGTATTCTCTATGATGAAAATGATATTGTAGAAGTACATGATAAGACTGTAATAGTGACACTTTTTGGTTGTGGGGGAGGTAAACCTGCTAATTTTCATCCAGACAGGCCATGTTCCACAGCATGTGCTCATTGTAAGAAGCCAGCTACTTTTGAATTTGAATTTAGACATCCACAGGGATGGAATGAAGCACTTAGAAATTGGGTAATTGATAATACAGGACTTTCTAGTACAGACTGTGTGTGTCGTTCATGTGAGCGTAAGTTTAGACGACAACAGGCCCAAACACATGATTCCGTTTCTAATATTTCAACTGACAATTCACAGAAACTCCCTCAAACAGTAACAGAAAAAACATGTTTTTTGTCTGAGTTTGGTTTATGTCAAAAATTGTCAAACCATGAACGGAAAAACTTTTCAGTTGATGATATGATGTCCTACGTTACCTCCATTTCAGACTTAGCTGCAGGGTGTAGCACTTTGCCAAATTCTGTTTCAATGTGTACATTTCATTATTATCAGTTTTATCGATTTTGTGAAGATAAATGCACACATTGTTGTAAGGTAATTAAGTCCTGTAAAAGGAAACGATTCTGTCCTAAATTGACTATACCACAATCAGCTTTAAAATTGGCCGACTCAAATTTGTCAGAAGGTTCCATTTTATGTAATAGTTGTTATCAATGTTTATATAGATCAGGGAATCTTGTTAAGGGTGAGGAAAATCTAGAGAAATGCTTAGAAATGTTGAAAAGTGTTGATGTAAAACATAGCCAAGAAAACATACCAGAATTAGCTTTACACCAGGTTTCTTGTAAGGTAGGCGAAATGTTCCTGGAGAACAAGTCTTTACTCCTCGTTGATGCCTATGATTTTTTTGTGGAAACTATTCAAATGCTTAATAGTGAATTTCAAAGTAAAGAACAGTCTGAAGTTGATATGTTCTCATTTGGATCCAAATGGCTACTAGTTGGACTATTAAGTGATTTGGGACCATTTCTTTTAATCCACAGAAGTTCAAGTAAATCAACTAAATTAAGTTTGTTGTTATACTATAAAGACTGTGATTTGATTGAATCCCTCCATTTGGCTTTATATGCAGCAAGACTAAATACTTACAAGCATGATCTTGAGTTAAAGTCCATTCAATCCAATGTTGCTTCTATGTTCACAGATGTTAACAAAGACGTTCTTAATTCTAGCTTTCTATCTTCCTTGATGTACATGAATAATTTAATTCATCAAGAAGCCTCCAAATTCATTGATAAGTTTGTTAAGTGTCCAACTTCCCTCCATGAAATTGACATGTTTCAAATTTCAAAGGAAATCAATCCCCTTGTTTGGAACTTTATTGTTGTATTGACTATGCAGAAGTCCGAAATTCCTGTTACTGATTTTGAAACCTTTGACATGAATGAACATTATTTAGCATTTCTTAAGAAGGATAATTCTAGCCATAGTTCTTCTAAGTTTTTAAGACGACTTTTTGCTACTTTCCTTATCTTATTCATTGTCTCTGAGGGTCAGTGTAGTTATCCTTTTCATATGATTAATTCAGAATTGATTCATTCTTATAGTCAATCTACTGATCTTATGCAATTGTTAAATCGTCTTGGTGTATGTTGTTCCAATGATTCTCATAAAAGATTTATTTCTGGAATGTTAGATCAATTGAAATTGGAAGATAATCATTATAATTTGACAGAAGGTTCTTTTACTGTAGCTTCTATAGACAACATCAATAGTGGTAGTCCTAGCAAGGCTAATTTATTGATATACTAGTATACTTAAGATAAAGGATAGACAGAAAAGAAAAAAGTTGACCTTATTACTGGCAATGCATTATTCTATGCTTCTATGTATGATAAATGCACATGATATTTAAGCATGCCAACCAAATATGATTACAATGCCTAATACCTATTTACAGTATGAGTATGAAATGTGGAAACAGCAGGATAAACTTCAGCATCTCTTTATTAAGTTTCAATTTTATATCATTTACATCAAAGCGATAAACCTAGTATACATCTCAAATGCTATCATACTTTAACGCCTTGAAAACAAATAATGGAGTAGAGCCGTGTGTGTAGAACAGAGATAAATGAATAAATGTTTAGTACTAAATTGGTATGATGGTACAATTAAATTGTATAATTAAATTAGGATTGCCAAGTTGACTAAAGGGGCAGATATTTCTCTTTGTACCTCCGAAATGCAAGTTACATGTCAAATAATTGGTAGTATCATAGGAACGAACCATAAGAAGGTGGCTGGAAAGGTTTCCCTATGATCGTTATATTTACGAATGTCACGGACGCGTCTCGGCCGATCTCAAAATTCTTTAACATATCAAAAATCGTGTTTATCAGGGTCTACTTCGGGCCGAGTAATTGGGCTGTATAGGTCCTGGAAATAGACTCTGACATCCAGTTTAGGCGTGGCTATCCTCCATGCAGAGATTTCGGGCGTGAGCTGAAAAAATCGCGGTTGCTTCTCGCCCCAGCCGGCAGGACCAAAATCTCTGCTTGCAGAATAGGCCGCGGTACGCACGCACCAGCAGTACGTGTATAGCGCCTTCTATTCTGGAATAAAAATGACCGCTCCTGAATGACATGGCCTCGCGCGGATGCGGGGCAAATGCGTGTCGCCCTCAGAATCTATACTAAATCATATACCAAAGGAAAGTAGACTTTTTTCTCTTTCTTATACGCTAAATTTCCTGTTGGTTTGAAATCTACACCAGGGTGAAAATAACAAGGGAAATAACACGAAAATCGCCTGTTTTCGCGACGTAATGGTTACGGGAAAGCGATAAAACAGCGGTTCAAAAAAGCTATAGGAGTAACAAATGAACCTGAAATATTGTAAATGACTTGAAATTATGACGGTAAGTGGTTATATACTCCAGCGGCAAGCTTTGCTGAAACGCGTGTTGACGCCCGGAGTCATGGAACGGACTACTTTCTCTCGCGGAAGGAAAACAAAACTGCCTCGAACTCTCGACGTGGCGTGGCGGCTGAAACAATGGGAGAAATGCATAACTCTGGCTGGTTCCTATGAAGAGAAAGACTGTGCCAACTTTCATTAATCTCCTGCTATGGGAAATGGGTCAGGGGCATTACTTATTGAACGCCCCTCGTACGTACTACGTACTACTAGCGTCTCATAGTGCCGGATATTTTGCTGACTCTGAACTGTGAGTTAGGAAGGTTTCTCCACATTTTATGCTGTATTTTTTTCATTCATGCGTCTGGATACAATCATTACCGATGAGAACAGAGCAGGGGTGGGTACCGGTACAGTTTTTCTCGTTGTATCGGTCCAGAATAACCGGACCTGTAAAATATCAGTGGACCGGTTGATTGACCGATTACAGAATGAACAGATTATACCGGTGTGACAGCGATTTCGCCCCCCCGTGATCTCGCCCCCCCGGGGGCGAAATCACTAGCGATCTCGCCCCCCCGGGGCGAAATCGCTAGCGATCTCGCCCTCCCCGGCTAGTGATCTCGCCCCCCTACCTCGCCCCCCTTTAGCGATTTCGCCCCCCCCCCAAAAAAACGGGTTTACATGACATTTTAGAAGTTGATTGGTATAAATCACAAAATGCAGTTTCAGAATGATATAAGTACACGAGTTTGATACATAACTCCATTCATAGTATCAATAGTAACGTAATTACATGGTAATAAGATAGTTGAACTTGTTTCAGACAAGGAGGGTTGGGTCCCTTGTATTCCCATTATTGCATATACCTGAGTCTTGACATAAGATGTATTTCATTGTATTCACCTGTCCTTAAACAACCTATATATCTCCAATATGAAGTCTCTACCATGAAGTGACCACAAAAGAACTATGTAATGTCTTTATTAATTATGCAAATATTAGGTATTAATTAGAATAACGCACATTTTGGTATATGCACCTGGCCAAGGGATATCTTCACCTCCAACATGACTGTTTTTTCTAGTATTTAGGAACTGATGCATTTACCCGTGTTTCTTAAGACTGGTACTTTACCAGTGTTTGTGTAGCATTTAGCAACAGCTATATCAACTTGCGCGTAGATAGTGTTTATAATGAGAAACTATTATTCACGTGTGTTTTTGTTAGTGCTTTGGAAATGTTTCCAGCACAAGAAAGAAAACACTGTGACAAATTGAAAACATATAGCTGACGTATTCCGTACCATAGACGGTGTTGATTTATACGTTCGCAGTAGCACTGTTTTTATGCCACCTCAGCTGCAAAAATTGTCTTTTTCATTTCAATGTCATGTTTGCACCGAACAATATAGTATCGACTTTCGAGGTATGACAGGCATCTTACAGTACGGTAATAAGGTGCCATAAGGTACCAGGTAACACACCAAACACGTTACTCCCCAGGTGCAGTATAGTACCAGGTAGCGCACCTGTAATATGTAGTAACCAGCTGCTCTTGGGGGGGGGGGGGCGAAAACGCTAAAGGGGGGCGAAAACGCTAGTGATCTCGCCCCCCGGGGGGGCGAGATCGCCGGGGGGGCGAGATCGCTGTCACACCGGCATGCGTTCACGTGTTTTGTGGTTTATCATAAGGTGACAGCAAGAAAATTTTATGGATGACATCAGCGCGCGCATTAATTTTCGCCTGATTTCAGAAAAAAAAACAAGAATTTTTTTTCTTCTGCAGGGATGGTCAACATGACGATAAAGTATCAAAATGAACAAATATATTGAATGAACTAGAAAGGTAACATTTGCAAGCAAATACAGAATGTTTACCTTCACATGGTCTAGCCTAACATTTCTACATGGAAATTGGGGAGAGAGCCATGGAAAAAATTGGTTTCCTTCAACGATATGTATTCAAATGTTTTAAAAAAAGCTTTGAAATCCATTAAGGTGGGCTCCCACTGCACTCACGTCACGCTTGCGTCGCTTCGGGGTTCGACAACGCAGATGTAACCCCGCGGCACCTATAGGTGACGCGAGCGAACCTAGAGGTGACACAAGCAAGCGCGACGTTTTTTTGGAAGTTAAAAAATAACGCAAGTGGCAAGATGCCCCAAGAGTGACACAACAGTGACACAACAGTGACCCAAGAGAACACAACAGTGAAACAGCAGTGACGCCAACATGCCTTCAACAGTATCAAGGTTATATTTTGTCTATTTTGCACCAAGTATCAAAAGTAAACATCATTTTATTATTGAAAAGCTATTTTGGATACATTTTGGATATCATTTTACAACAGTTTTTCAGTTACAACAGTGACCCAAGAGTAACACAACAGTGACACAACAGTGACGCCAACATGCCTTCAACAGTATCACGGTTATATTTTGTCTATTTCCTATTAAAACGTAGGAAATATCAAGATTTTTCATTTGTGAAATATGCAAATTAACACACACCATTACACGTACTTGTTGCAAAACACATAAGCGATGGAGTCAAATCTGGTATATGGTTCGTGTCCATTCATTTGGGTTACTTCTTTTACTGTAAAAGTCTTTCAACATTCATAAGCATTTATTATAAGCATCATCACAAGGGAAATTATTTCATTATAAATCTCATTGTTAGGCATTTTCATCATTATACAGTAATTTTTCATACATTGACAACGCTGCGACTTCCGATAACCTGTCAATTTAGTCTAGAAACGCAACAGTGACGCATGTCAGTGGGAGCGCAACAGAAAATCGGCGAAAATGACACAACAGTGACACAATGAACGAACCCCGAAGCGACGCAATCGTGACGCGAGTGCAGTGGGAGCCCACCTTTAGGCCACAGCATGTAAATTTTATGGATGACATCCTCTGCAGATTGCAAAAATAGTGCGATAGGGCAAAAAAAAAATGGGTGAAAAAAATGTGGCATCACTTTCAAAAATAGGCACCATAAAGTTGTGATGACTGTTGTAAAAAGAAATAAAGGGACAAAACGTGGTATCAGAGCCAAGAAGGCATTCATTCCTGTATTTAAGACATGTACTGGTGTAGTAAAAGTGACACTAGTGTGGTAGACTGGCATCACCAACAAAGTTGGTAACCACACTATTCAATAAGTTTCATTTCTACAACTACAGTCTTGGGTACCTTAGAAGTGTCCCTTCTACAAGTACAACTATAAGCCTACAACACAACATATTTGCTCTTCTTGGTATTTTATCGTCATGTTGACCATCCCTGCAGAAGGAAACAAGTGCTTTTAAAAAGCTGGCATTTTGCCAAGGTGTGTGAACTTTTTTTCTAGTTATTAGAACGTCATATAATAGAACAGAGTAACTAAACCTGATATGGGCACATGGAGAGATTCACAAATATGCAAATGACTTTATGTCCAGAAATATGAAAATGAATTTGTTTAGTGAAACTTTTTGTCATACAGTATGCAGTTATTTTCGAGAAAATCAGTTTGTTCTTGTGTAATTCTGTGATATAGATGTTGTATGGGCATTTTATGGAAAGTTAGAACGACATATAAGCAGAGTATCGCACGTCTCACGGTTCGTTCACTCAAATATCCCAACATCGAAAAAATGCAGAAGTAGAACAGGTGCAAAGGTCAGTTTTAATGTTCTGTACAAACGTATTGTTAATTAGTATTTCAATGGATGTAAAAATTAGTACTTTAATGGATGTAAAAAAGAAAAAAAAAAGACAGTTAAAAAAATTCCCTCCACTGCGCTAGAGCGAACATGCTGAAGAAACATCAGTTTTAACAGGTATACGAATGTTCGGCATAGATTGAACAGGTCCGTTCATTCCAACGTCGACTACTCTGGCCACAAGGCATTTTGCCGCTAAGGTGGCAAAATGCAAAAATTCTTTTTTTCCTGAAATCAGGTGAAATTTAATGTGCATCCATAAAATGTACTTGGTGTGGCCTTAGTCCCGTGCTCCGATTTGGTGCAGAGCGCGCGCGGCGAAGTTCAGTGGAAGTTGAATACACGCGTATAAGTTAGATTTTTTCCTTTCTGTCATTGTCGGTGCCGTCAAAATGGGTGCGTAAATGTAGACAATTATTTTGCAAAAATACTACAGAAAATCAGCGGGTGTTTGCAGACGGTGCTGGTTTAGATGATGCACAATGTAGTTCCTAACGCCTGCCGGCGGCTAGAGAGAAGCGACCGGTCGAACCCGCCAGCATATGTATGTAGGAAATCCCCCTCCCCTACTGCTAGGGTCAGTCGCATATTGCTGACTTTTTTTGTTATTACCCCCCCCCCCCCCCCCGATTAACTGTCAGTTATTGCTACCACATACGTACAGAAGTCAAATTTAAAAAAGAAGATAAATATGTAAATTCAAATGTCAAAGATACTTTCAATATAGTTGACAAGGGCTCAGACCTCACCAGCTTGCAATGCATTTTATGTAAGGGCGGGGCCTTACATAAACCGTGAAAAATAAGTTTGCTTTTGATCATGATCTTTTTACTAACTGCTTGTAAGATTTTGACGGAGCAAGGAGGTTAAAAAAATCACTGAGTATAAATTTCTGCACAGAGCTGTCGTTGTGTACAATAGCCAAGTTTTGCGTCGCCAAGGAAATTTGAGCTTTAAAAATGGTTAACACGTTACGTTCGAAGCATGGTCGCTACGTTGTGGCACATCTTACATTTTTACTTACTAAAAAATCGCCATGCAAATTTAATTGTTTTACAGATGAGGCTTAAAACCCCTTTGGTTTGAGGCACGACGTATAAACTTTTGGAAAATCCCCGGTGGCCGACTAACGATACACAAGCCGGCATGCGACGGATATTGATGTAGCAAACATGTCTGTATGAAACCTTAGATTCCCAAGTTCGCAACTTGATTGACAGGCAGCGGTTCGATCTGAGAATATGTAAATCACTGAATGCATCATAACACGTAACGTTACACCATTGAAAGTAATTTCTCCTTGCCTGTCCAAAAATAAACCGTGTAAAACACTAGCAACTAGCGGAGTAAAAAACAAATGTGGTTCAAAGTATATCGTGACTTTGCACTGAACTGACTGAAATAACAAGGCATTTGCCGCGTACTTTGAGATCAAATGCGGTGCCGATCAGACGGCAAAGGTCATCATATTTAGTTTCCGGTGTTGCCATGGGCGGGAATTTTGTTCGTTGTTGTGACAAAGATGTAGAATTTTGCGCGTTCATACTTCGAAGCCGTTGGCGTGAAATGAAGTTTTTACTGTCATTGAGGTACGAAGTAACAGATCGTGAACGTTGGCATGGCTTCACCGACCTTGGAATGCAACAAGCGGCGTAAACAGTCCCATTTTGTGCTAACAGTTAAACTTGTGCTGTGAAGGCCACGAACTTGTAAACTCTCCCGACGCGTATAAAGCTGTATGTAGGTTAAATGTACTTTACCGTGACTCCGTTTCGTGCTTCACTTGTGAATCTGGACCAACCCAGCGCTGTGGTAAACGTTACTGCATGATGAACATAGTGAACGGAAATTATGACGACGTGCGATGGGGATGGAGGGCGTTCCACGTTGCGGTTTATCTTGCTTGTTCAGGTCAGTTTACTTGCGAAATAAAATCCTCAAGTCCCTCGTTTGTGTTTTGCATACCTAATATGTGTCAAATGTAAATCTTTCAGTTTGGATGACGATCTTCGTGCGTAAAAGCCGCCAATACGCAGTGACCTTGCGTGTAACGTAGAGCATGTTTTTTGTGCACAATTTTTCTTGTTTACTCAAAATTTGGTTAACGTTAACTATACACCAATCCGTATTCTCTCTGTCGACGGTATGCGTTTGTTTACAAATTAGTGCGTGAGCATGTAACCTTGTAAAAACAGTTGAATCAAAAGACTAGTGCTGGCATACAATGTACGACACCGTGTGTGTTGTCGATTTGACGTAACTCGAACACAACATAGAATCATATCAATGTTTGGATAGCTTAGAGATAAGGTACAACTGGCTCGTTCAGGTTACTGAACTTAAACAAAATCAAAAATAATATGCCCAACAGACACTTAATCTTGACTTGATATATATTCATACAATTAGTGACCTATCCCTGCACACATTTCGATACTTTTGGGGTATTATATTTCCTTCTGCTGGCGCGGCGGCTTGTTCGATAGCTGCGGCGGTCGTTGACCTTGTTTCGAACAACGTTCCAAGATTCCAGAGGTGTTCTAAAGTTCGATTTTGTGTTAAAATTGCTTTTTTTTTCACCCATTTTTGCCCCATAAAATCATTATTTTGGGTCTATGTGGGCCCGAATGACCACGGTGCAGTGCGTTATGTACAGGCCTACCAGATAACTCTGGCTTTCAAGTTAATCCAAGCTCTACTTTCGGAGATATTCATGTTTTTGAGGTGCGCGGAAAAAAAGAACGTCTGAGCAAAAACAATATGTGTACCTTCTGTGAAGGTAAACATAATGAATGAATGAATGAATGAATGAATGAATGAATGAATGAATGAATGAATGAATGAATGAATGAATGAATGAATGTGTTATAACCTAATAATTGTACTTGTAGAAGTGACACTTGCGAGGTACCCAGGATTGTAGTTGTCATTTGTAGAAATGAAACTTATTGGATAGTTGTAAAAGTGACACCAATATGGAAGCTATTAGTGCGGTTACCAACTTTGTTGGTGATGCCAGTCTACCAAGATAGTGTCACTTTTACCACACAAGTACATGTCTTAAATACAGGAATGAATGCTTTGTTGGCTCTGATATCATGTTTTGGCCCTTTGATTCTTTTTACAACTGTCATCACAACTTTATGGTGCCTATTTTTGAAAATGTAGGCATCTTGTTTTTTTTCACCCATCTTGTTTTTTTCGCCCTATTGCACTATTTTTGCAGTCTGCAGAGGATGTCATCCATAAAATTTACTTGATGTGGCCTAATTACCGGTCTAAGAAAATAACAAGAGTGAAGTAGATAGTTACCTTCGCCAAGAAGGTTATATTTTGGGTAGCGTTTGTGTGTGTGTGTGTGTGTGTAGAAGACCAAAATAACTAGAGAACGCCTGGATGGATTGCATTGATATTCGGTATGTGGGTAGGTCTTGATGAGACCTAGAAACGATTAGATTTTGGGCCTCCTAACTGATCGTTACGGTACTGCAGCAGAACTTCCTGGTTTGATATCTCAAGTTCTGAACATGCTGCGGCTATGATTTTTAAGTGGTAGACAGCTCTTGATGCCAAGAGTAAGTGGTATAGGTTTGGGCCCCCTAGCGGGTTGTTTTGGAACTGCAGAGTAGCTTTAGTGTCAGACTTTGAAAGGGAATAACTCAAGAAGGGGTTGACGGACTGTTATGATTTTTGGTCTATAGATAGCTTTAGTGATGCTCCGCATAACTACGTATTAATTATGCAAATTGGTATCTAATTTGCATAATTAATTAGAAAATCATGTTATACACGCTAAGTTCGATATCTCGAGTTCTGAACATGCTGCGGCTATGATTTTTTTAGTGGTAGACAGCTCTTGATGCCAAAAGTAAGTGGTATAGGTTTGGACCCCCTAGCGGCTTGTTTTGGAACTGCAGGGTAGGTTTAGTGTCAGACTTTGAAAGGGAATAACTCAAGAAGGGGTTGACGGATTGTTATGATTTTTGGTGTATAGATAGCTTTAGTGATGCTTCACATAATTACGTATTAATTATGCAAATTGGTATCTAATTTGCATACTTAATCAGAAAATCATGTATACACGCTAAGTTCAATTATAGGACCATTGCAACATGTGACATTTGTAACTAAGAAGGAGAAGAATATTGATACATGTATATATTATGCAAAATAAAGACCTAATTTGCATAATTAATGAGAAAATGCTATAATGTCATTGTGGTAAATGATGGGAACTTCTTACTTGTAGCATTTGGAAGTTATGGACAGGTGAACATCGTTGAACATTAATTATGCAAATGAGGACAATTATCAGAAAATGCGATAAAAGCCTTCTTTCTTAACATAGATGTGTACGTCTGTTGTTTGATGGAGGAGATGATCAGGTAATATAATTTTGCAACTGAGAACCTTATTTGCATAATTAATGAAACACACAATTAACACAGCAGTTGTAAAGGCTAGGATCATTTGGCGAAGGTATGGGGTCGTGGAACTCTAGTTGATAGTTATTTTTACCAAGATTCTACGGTCAATCTACGTCTGAAACAGAGGCAGTTAGAGTTGTTTATATGACTCGGGTAAGATTTTGAAACGCCAATAATGGACGTCGGATACTCGACCAAACAGAACCCTTGCTAGCGAAACTGACCACTGTTTTGATCATCGCCCATTCACAAGTTTTCACAATTGCGTCCAGGTTCAGTTCCGGAGCTAAACCTGATCCTCTGGACCTGGACTATATCTGTACCTGAATTTTTATTCTCACATATACTCACCCCAAGAACAGAGGAACAAACATTGTCGGGCATTCTCCAACGCAGAGACATCCAACGGCACCAGCAAACCGCCTATTGTCTGTACTCTGCTATCTCAACCGTCACCATCAGTTCCTGACCACCCTGCTTATAAATATTAATGAGATCCCTTTTGAAAACCGAAAGCCCTATTCTCTGATTGGCTAACAGCTGGTTTGTGGCGACGTCCACGGGAACTGATGGTGACGGTTGAGATAGCAGAGTACAGACAAGAGGCGGTTTGCTGGCGCCGTTGGATGCCTCTGCGTAGGAGAATAATTGTCTGGTCCCTTACCTCAAGGGCATGCAGGATTGCAGCAGAACTCCCAGTAGGTGATAGGGTCCGTTGTGTAGCACCACAAGCCGGGCTCATCCCCTCCAGGATTGCGGCAGTAGTTCTCCACCAACTCAGGATACTCCTCAGGCTTGTATTTATGCATATGAACGTCGACATCCCATCGCTGACATGTCTTCCCACGTATCGTCTCAGAGACGTTTCCGTGGTACTCAGATCCAGAATTTCCCATGCAGGCTGGAATAAGAAATTGTATCAGTTACCATATCAGTAAGCGAATGAAAGCACTGAATATCTCACAATAACTGTGTTTTCGTTATTTTCCCTGATGCAGCATAGGAGTCGAGACCAAAGGGAACTTTATTTCTGAACCACCTTTGCAGGCACCGTAGGGGCTGAGTTGCATTGATTTTACAACACTAATGATACTCGTCATAACACTTAAATCATCATCATCATCACTTCAATGATTTGAGATAAAAGCAGCAAAAACATTTTTAGATATGAAATCTTAAAATCGATCAACATCAGCAGTTAGATGAATGGAATGAAATGAAAAACATCGTATGGGGAGAGACAGAACATCCTCCTATGCAGGGATATCCAACAGCGAAACCGCCTTTCTGGATCGGATGTACCCTGCTCTTTCAACTGTCACCCTTAGTTCCTGACCGTTCTACTTATATATAATTATGAGCTTACCCTTATATATGTGAGACCCCTTTTGAAGACTTAAAAGCCTACTCTCTGATTGGCTGACAGATGATTTTTTGGGGGGAGAGGGCCGTCCACAGGAACTAAGAGTGAGAAAGCAGGGTACATCCAGACAGGCGGGTTCACCGTTGGATGTCCCTGCGTGGGAGGATAAGACAGAAGGGAAAAGAGAAAAGCGTCAACTAGTCTTTAAGTTTTACCGAAATGGCATGCAGGGTGGCTGCAGTACTCCCAGCGGGTGTCAGGGTCCATTGTGTAGCACCAACTGGTACCCCCTTTCCAGTCTGGGTTCCGGCAGTAGTTCTCCACCAACTCAGGATAATCCTCTGGCATGTACGTACGAGTATGTATTAATCCGACATTCCATGGCTGACAGGTCTTCCCACTTATCGTCACAGAGACGTCGTAATCAGGTCCGTTCTGCTCACCTTTACACACTGGAATGATTTGTATTATCATTATAAATGTTGGGCGTCAGGAGTGCGTAAGTCCTTAGAAGAGTGCGGGTATGCATACTTGTTTCATTTTCCTATCCCACATAGTACAAACACATTTCAGATTGTTAACTCTATTGGCCAGCGGTTAAAAGACATATAATTTCAAACGTTTTTGAAAGATATACAAAATGACCACAAAGGCGGAGCTGCCAAAAATAAGTTAAGATCATATAGATAATTCAAAACTACATACAATGAAGAAAAATATCTAAGTAATGAAAATATGAGGGACAGGAATGCTGCCACACGACTAAGGATTAGCTGCCATAAACTTCATATTGAAAAAGGAAGGCATACTCGCACCCCTCTGGAACAAAGGCTATGCAAACATTGCAATTTAGATAGAGTAGAGGACGAACGTCATTTTGTAGTAGAGTGTAGATTGTATGCCGTAGAGAGAAATGAACTGTATAAGGTTATACAAAACCAATTTCCTTATTTCATACACCTAAGTTCTGTAGAAAAATTCATATTCCTAATGCAACTAGACAAACCATCGATCACAAAACATATCTGCTCTTTTATCTCCACTATAATAGTCACTCGTTTACACTTGTCACCATTGTTATCTATACCAAAGTATTTCATTTTATACATGTTTATTATATTTTCTGTATGTTTCATGTTGCAATTAGCCCTCGGGCAAGAACTTGCAAATAAACTTCCATTATAATAGAAAAGCGAAGAGAAGTTGAATTATTCATTATACTTTATGTAGTATATATTGTCTCATTTTGTATCTGTGATCTGTATCTTTTCAACATGTCTGGTTGTGACCTGTACTTTGTTTTTACTCAATGGTCACCACGTAACAAGGCCTGAAGGCCACTCAAGGTTACGGGTTACATGATTGGAACTGTAACAGCAACTCTTCGCCCTAGCTCAGAAACATCATGATTGAGACCAGCCCAATTGTTCACTATGAGTGAGGACTAACTGACCCAATAGGCGAAGCAGGGGTTACGAGGGCTGCTCGGGAGATTCCCTACCCCTATTTTTGGCCGGAATGGTTTGATCCGCTCGGGTGGATGTTCGCACATGTGGCGGGTTCTTTAACGTGCTTGGGGTGTTGCTCTCCCCAAACACGGGACTTCCATTTAACGTCCTATCCGAAGGACGGCCCGAGCCAAAGCTGGGTACTCATTTTCACTTGAGTGAAGTGAGGAAAGTCGTGTAAAGTGTCTTTCCCAAGGGCACAAGATCGGTAACACAGCAGGCGGATTCGAACCCGCAACCTCTCGGTCACGGGCCGAAGAAACTGCCACTGCGCTACACGGTCCCACTGCCCACTGTACTTAGCCCGGTGTGGCAAAAATGTGCAATAAAGGTCTTCATTCATTCATTATCAAGAAATCAATTATCACACCGAGTTTCAATATGTCAAGTACGTGGGAAAGGACAGTATCAAGCCACCTGCACACACTTACACCACATCTTTAGAAAAGACGCTGGAGTCATAATCATATTATACTTGAGACCAAACGTTTCCAAATTGATTGAACATTGTCCTTTAAAATCTTGTATGTATCTATACATACTTATTGGATTACTATACTTTATTTTATTCCATTTCACATTGTATTGTCCCTTGTCTATTTTATTTTCAAATGTTCCAGTGGTGATGATAATATCATCACTGTGTCTTGTTCTTTGATATGTTTACCAATAAAAAAAGACACTGGACCCCCCCCCCCCTAAATGAGTTTCAATATGTAGAATATGTGAAGAACGACATTTGTCTACCAAGAAGAAAATCAAACAATGTGAGCTGTTTACAAAATATTCACGATTACGGCTACAATATTTTTGCGAGCAAAAACTTAGTTTGTATTTTAAAGGTCGTCTCTCCTCATAGAGAATAAGAGAAACATTTACCTGGTTTATCCACGTTCATTACATTGAGCTCGCCGTAGGAGAAACTGCTAAAATGTGGCCTGCCGACAAACTTGTACATATAGGTCTTTGTTGTGTTCTCACTTTCACATGATCCGTTTTCTACCCCTGAACCTGGAGGATCAGCAAAGAGACATTGAGCATATATGTGTAACTGTTCGCTGACCGAAGGATCTGCATCAGAGAAATTATTCACGACACCATATATATATATATATATATATATATATATATATATATATATATAATATATATATATATAGAGAGAGAGAGAGAGAAAATATTATATATATATATATATATATATATATATATATATATATGTATATATATAGAGAGAGAGAGACAGACAGAGAGAGAGACAGAGAGAGGGTTATGTTCTCTTACAGTGGCAAGAAACGTTCATAGTCAGAAAGTGTAACTCATACTAGTTAATGCACATAAAGCTATTTTGTAATCTCCAGGGTCTTTTCAATTTTTAATTTTTAGTTGTCCCAGATGTAGGTTGAAGATTACTAGTCTTCAAGGTTGGGAACATAATCTTATTGAATTTGGGACGTATTTGGCCACATTTACATATACTCTTATCCCTATTAATAGGAATCTCTTGAGACTGACAACAACGATATATCGCATGTCACTATTAAGAACTGTTACAAAAGAATTCTCCAACTCACTTTTACTTTTCATACTTTCATTTCAACCCAATTTTCCCTCTCTCTCACTTCTAAGCTATTCCTCCAAAAAATATCGTTAAAAAAGGAGCAATATAAAGGATTTTTGAGTTCTAACGGCACTGAGTATGGTTCAATGCAATGTTGAAAAGGAATAACAGAGGGATGAGTTTTCAAACTCAGCGTTCAGATCTTTCAGTTTTGAGTGTAGAAAATAGATGTTCACTTACCAGGTGAAATCACACAAGCGATGACAAGTAGTAGGCAGATGGGGACCAACATTTCGTGCTCACAAAATATCAGTCTGTTCCAGGTTCACAAATATATGGAATGACCGTTTCAGTGCATGGACCTGCTTAGTATTTTCTTGCTGTAAAGAACATATTGGTCTGTTACCAGGATAATGTCTTCTTTGTAGATACCTAAGAAAGTCCACTGCCGGCATTAAAGGATTAGCGATTCATATAATGTCAAAAACTAATCTACAGACAGTGGTAAACAACATCTGTAGCTGGGTGAGAGACAACCGGCTTTTCTTGAACACTTCAAAAACAAAATGTATTGTACTGGGGAGCAAGCCCAAAATGTCTGCTAAACCCAAACTCACACTAACTGCAAATGGTAAGGTTATCGAACAGGTCTCAGAGGTAAAACTACTTGGTTCGACAGTAGATGAGTGCCTTACCTGGAATACTCACACAAAATTAACATCTAAGAAAATGGCTAGATCACTGGGGATGATCAAAAGATGCGCATACCTTATGGATCAAACATTGTTAAAAATTGTAATAGAATGCCTTGTACTATCACACATCGATTATTGCAGCCCAGTTTGGTCATGCACAACTAAAACTAACATAAACCTTCTGCAACGAATGCAGAACAAGGCAAATCGTCTGTTTCAGTCGAAGCCACAGTGGAAACCTGTGCACACGAGATTGTCAATAAACACCATGACAACATTTAAAAGGATAACACTCACAAACGAACCTATTTGTATCAGTAGGCAACTGCGTTCGGTCAACAACTTGCATAGTTACAGAACCCGTTTTGCTGCTAAACAATCTTTTCTGTTAGAGAAACCTAGAACTAACGCACTGATGAAGTGTTTCATGTACAGGGCTGTCAGTGTGTGGAATAACCTTCCAATTGTCATGCAATCCACACAATCCCTGAGAGTGTTTAAGGATGGTTTGCACAAATACCTCCACCAGTAGTTACAAGCACTGTGCGACAGGATTGTCAATTTTTAAATTATGTATATTGTAAATATGTTATTGATTTAGATGTGTTTGTGACTTGTCTAGTTGCCAACCATGTTTGTATAATGTATTGTCTCTGTGAATGAATACCAGGAAGACTAGCGGTGGACCCTAGGGTCCACCGCTAATGGTTATTCTAATAAAGTTTCAAAGTTTCAAAGTTTCAAAAACTTCAACGCTCAGCTTGAGGTATTGTTTTTCTTGTAAAGGCTCAATGCGTGGACAACTGTTGCTTATCTTCAAGTGAACATGAAACTTTCAGTATGCATGAGCCGAAAGCTTGCTACATTGAAGTTGTCTTTAGTAACGGTTTTGTCTTTATCTACGTTAAGACCCGCACGTGTTGCAGTCCACCTCCCAGGCAGGGCTAATCACTTAGCATATACAAACGCCTTACATGATACCGAAAGGCATTTGTGTATGCCGCAACAGCATGTGTGCATGCCGCGGCATCAGCCCTTTGTGAGAGGCTGGTGTAGACATACAAATTGGCTATGTAAGCTCTCGTGGCAGTACACGAAATCACACAGTTTGTACATGTCTGACTTTATTTGCCCACCATAAGACGTTACAGGATGTACAGACAAAAACTGATTCGCGTAAGTATAGATGAAGACAGTGGTTCGTACCTACACTGAGAAGAGAACTGGACTAAAGCAAGTCAATTTTTCATGTACACATTATAAGTAAACGAAATGAATTCTGCTTTCCCTTATATCAAAGATGGTACACACGCAAAAAACAAATACATCTTGTCCTTTTGGTAGCTATCATATTTGCTCAGTGGCAAATTTTCAACAATGATAACATCATCAAGTACTATAACATGTCAGATCATATGCCTTTGTTCATGGAGTTTGACCAAAGAGACTACCAGTAGACACTACATTTTTATGTTGACCAGGAATGCAACATATCTAACGTTACATTACTTGAACTCCATCCCAAGAGACTCTCATACAACTAGAAAGGCCGACATTTGCTTGAGAGCAAATACAGCATATTTCAGCCATCTCCCTCATGCAACAATAGGCCTTGAGGTCGTTGACCCCTTTGGCCATTGGAAAATGACCCAAAAAATTCCCAAATATATCATTTTAAAGTGTTCCATGCCAAAAATTATACATGGGTCATTTGGATAAATATCTAGAGCACCCCTTTACCAAATTTCGGGTCATTTGGTTGTAAAACGAGGGAACAGGAGCCAAAAATGTCCAATTTTTGTCTAAAAATGGCCATAAAATCGCAATATTAAGCATTATGTTGTACTGTATGGAAAAACTGTTATTGAATTCATGCGCACATAATTGAAGGGCACTTTTATACCAAATTTCAGGTCATTCGGTTGTAAAACGAGGGTACAGGAGGCAAAAATGTGCTTTTTTTGTCAAAAAATGGCCAAAAATCGCAAAATTAAGCATTTTGTTGTACCGTATACCAAAACTGTTATCAAATCTGGGTGGGCATATGATCAGGGCACCTCTGTACCAAATTTCATGTCATTCGGCTGTAATACCAGGGTACAGGAGCCCAAAATATACATAAAAATTGACAAAAACCTCAATAAAATCATTTCAAAGGCAGATATGAAAAAAATGAAAAAACACCTGAGGGTATTGACTTACTCTACCTTTGTGCCAAATTTCAAGTCAATCGGTTAAAAAACGGCGGAGTTGATTCGATTTGAAGATTTGGCAGGAGAAAGAAAGAAAGAAAGAAGAAAGAAACATTACGAATACAATATATTTCACCATACCTGAAACATGGCTGAAATATAATAACACATGTGTGTTGCTTAATGTCAGCTTTGCTTTTTCTCCGGTTTGGCATGTGAAGAAATGTATAAGAACATAACATTTTAGAGTTGGTTACATTTCGAGACGTAATATCACTTTCTTTATGTCATATCAGTGACGCGAAAATGTTCGATACGGGTGTTCCGGACCGGCTGATAACTTTCCGTACGGCCCGGGCTTATCACACGGGCTCCATTCGAATAAATCGAACTGTTTCGAGTGGGCCGAGTACGGCGCCATCGAAAGTTCGAATACCTGATTCGGACGTTGGAACATTACTGTTGCAACGCTTTTTTTCGAGGGCAACAAATTTGTTCAACTTCTGGCGCATTTTGCATCAAAACTGTGGTTTTCTCAGGTGGGTATGACAAAAATAAAATACAACACGGTGTATTCCGCATCACCCTCGGTCTCAGCCCTCCCGCGGGTCGGATCACCCTCCGGCCTTCGGGCGATCCGACCCGCGGTCGGGCTGATACCTTGGGCGATACGGAATACACCGTGTTGTATTCTATATTCACATCTTTGTGATAAAGTTACAAAATGTCTTAAGATATCCGTCTAAGAGATACAATGGTGCATATTCTATCAAGCTCTTGGGCAAATGGGTGAGTTTTCCTATGTATGAAAGCCCCAGTTGTTGGCATCGAAGGTATAATGACCTGGCACGATACAGAAGGTAGAAATTTAAGTCCATTCTGCTGTAGTACATACAAATGGTTCTGGACGGTTATTTTGCTAACTCTGCGCTGTGAGCTGCGAAGGTTTCTCCATATTTTAGTTGTTGTGTGTTCTCAATCATACAGATGTATGTCGACATCTGGGTACAACATCAGAGAAGATGAGACCACAGAGCAAAAAAAAAAAACGTTTTCGTTTTGTTTAACTTAGGGTCATTCGGGATTGCAGCAGAACTCCCATCGGGTGTTAGGGTCCGTTGTGTAGCACCATGGGCCGGGTTCAACCTCGTCTGGGTTGCGGCAGTAGTTCTCCACCAACTCTGGATAATCCTCTGGCAGGAAAGTATACTTATGAGGAAAGTTGACATCCCATCGCTGACATGTCTTCCCACTTATCGTCACAGAAACTATCCCGCGATAGTCAGATAGTCAGAACTGCCCATGCAGACGGGAAAAAGACATTATAATAAGTCAAAATAACTGTGTATTTCCATTATGTTCCCAGATGCAGAACTATTTTCTGTGGCAAAACGATCGTCACAGTATAGGAGCCGAGACCAAAGGAAAGCTAAAGACAGTGAAAAGAGAAAAGTCTTTTACCAAAAGGGCATGCAGGGTGGATGCAGTAATCCCAGCGGGTGTCAGGGTCCGTTGTGTAGCACCAAATGGTGCCCTCATGCCCGGCTGGGTTGCGGCAGTAGTTCTCCACCAACTCAGGATAATAATCTGGCTTGTAAAAAAGACTATGTGGAGAGTCGACATCCCACCGCTGGTCACAGACAAGTTTCCGCGGTAGTCAGATCCGTCAGGCTCACCTTTGCACACTGGAATCATTTGTATTATCATGAAATTAAGTATCACTGCGAGTTTCAATTTGTAAGATATGTGGTACGAAGAAATCAATTTTCTTCAAGAACGACATTTGTCTACCAAGAAGAAATCAAACAATAGGAGCTATTTCTAAAATATTTACATGACGGCTACAATACTTTATGTGAACAATTGCTGAGTCTCCTTGTAGAGAGTAAGAGAAACATTCACCTGGTTTTTCCATGTTCATAACATTGGGATTGCGGTAGGATGAACTGCTGAAGTGTGGCATGCCGACAAACATGTACATGTTGGTCTTTGTTGTTCTCTCACTTTCACATGATCCGTTTTTCACACTTGAACCTGGAAGATCAGCAAGAAGACATTGTGCATAATATTATGTGTAGATGTTTGCTGAACGAATGATCTGCATCAGACAAATTATTCATTTATAAGTAGCTGTACAATACACCCCATAACTGAGATTTCTTGTTAATGTCTTATTTTCTTTTCTTTGTACCATATCAACTCATAGACATTATATATATATGCACATCAACCTTTCCTCTCTCTCACTCTCAAGCCCTTTCCACAAAAGTATCGTTGAATGAGGGGCAATACAAAAGCTTTCTGAGTTCTAACGATTAAACTACTAAGTACGGTTTAATTTAATGTTGAAAATCTTTTTATTTTGAGTATAGAAAAATAGATATAATGAATTAAATCATGAAAAATGTATATTTACTTACCATGTGAAATGACAAAAGCGATAGCAAGTAGAAGGCAGATGCGGGGCAACATTTTGTGCTCACAAAATATCAGTCTGTTCCAGGTTCACAAAAATATTGAATGACCGTTTCAGTGTATGGACGTGGTCATTATTTTCTTTCTATAAAGAACATATTAGTCTGCTGCCAGGAGAAAAGTCTGCTTTGATACCTCAGAAAATGCATTGCTGACATTAACGGATGAACGATTCCTATAATGTCAAAAACTTCAATGCTTAGTTTGAGGATATTGCTTCTTTGTTGTAAAGAGACAGTTTATAGGCGCGTACTTATCTTCAAATGAACATGAAACTTTTAGTATTCATGATCCGAAAGCTTGCTACATTCAAGCTGTCTGTCCGGTAAAGGTTTTGTTTTCATCTATGTTAAGACTCGCACGTGTTACAGACCACCTCCCACGCAGTGCTTATCTCGCAGCATACACAAATCCAAGATACCGTAAGGCATTTGTGTACACCGCGGGATTAGCCCTACGTTGCAGGGTGATGTAGACAAAAAAATTCAGTATTATCAGTGAAATGGTCTAGGAGATGAAGCCTCTTGCAAACACTAGGAAATATCAACTGCTTTGGAGGGGGGTATCGAAAGCGTACTTCCTTCGTTGTTTTTATATGTGCAATGTAAAACAGGTTACTGTGTTTATTTGATAGAACATGTCACTCTTAAATGGTTAGAGGGAAAGAGCAGACAGAAGGCTTGGGTCAGGGCCCGCCCTTAAGACCAATTTGTCACTTGCTATACCATTACAGACCCTACCCATGTATTTCTTACACGTACAGACACTTCCTTCATCATGAATGTTATAAACGATGGGCGATAAGGCAAGAAGGTCAACATAACAAGAACACATAACAGGATGAGATTTTCTTTTCATCCCTCAAATTGGTTGTGTAACCTACCTTTTGTATTTTGCCATAGGCTGAGATTACTTTATTGATTTAAACAGTTACAAAAAAAAACTAACTCGAATTTAAGCTATTGACCAATCAGCGTTAAGGTTTTTGGATCTGAAGGTCTAGTTCACTATGCACTGGGTAGCGGCTAGGCAAGTATTCTATTCTCCTCACGCAAGACACAGGCAAAACATATTTACATATTGCGTGTCAACAAAAGACGGCGACAGCACTGAGCGACACAGAACAGATCAGATCGACACCACCTTTTAAGGTGTTTAAAAACACTCGTTTGAACTTCAACATGATGCGGTATGTGTAGAATATTTTACATTTAACAATGTTTCTGTTTGACTTCAAGTCTTGGTAACAATTAGGAGATTTAGAATTTCAGTGCAAGGCATATTTGAGACTGTGAACATATAGGCCTTTTGGTTAAGGCAGGGTGACAAGGTAAGAAGATATATGTGAGGGAATGCACAAACACGTACAGTCACCTGCCCATGGTGATCTGTCCGATTCGAATGAAACAACGTATCTTGCTGTATAGAAATGATCTCTAGACGCAAATATTTGCCTCCCTGTGACTGGCTTAGGCTAGAATTTTGTCATTTGCAGTTTTAGACAGAAGAAAGCTGCACATATCCAATCAGAACAACAAGGAAACTGTGTGCCGCGGTGTATTCTTTTCCGCATGAACACAGCCACAGACAGGCACCATATGCATGGCTCAGTATGCCTCGTAGTCTGTCTGTTCTTTTCTGTAGAGTTATATCACGTCTTGTTTGTTCGTCGACTTCGTAATATGCAAGCTACGTTTAGTTTTCCCTCCGATAAATCAAATTTTGTCCGTACTAGTTAATGTTACAGACCGTGGAATGAATTCTCGCTCCTGGTGCGGAACGCACCAAGAATCCTGAAATGCAACACTCAACTGCACAAACAGTACACTCTCATGAGAGAGAAAACAACAGCTGGGTCATGTTGCACCTAGAAGGTAATATTTTGGGTAGCGTTTCTATGTATTTTTTTGTGAAGAAGACCAGCATAACTCGAGAACGCCAGCCCCTGAATGGATTGTATTGAAACTATTGATATTATGTATGTGAGTAGGTTTTGATGAGACCCAGAAACGATTGGACTTTGTACGGTACTGCGGCGGAACTTCCGTGTTTGATATCTCGAGTTCTGGACGCGCTGCGGTCATGCTTTAACTAGTAGAACGCTCTTGGGGCTGAGAGTAAGTGGTGTAAGTGTGGGCTCGCTCCCTATCGGCTTGTTTTGAAACTGCAGGGGCAGGTTTAGTGTCAGACTTTGAAAGGGAATAACTCAAGATGGGGTTGACGGATCGTCATGATTTTGGTATGTTGAGAAGTGATGCTTCATAAAGCTAAATATTATTTAAGACAATTGTAATCTAATTTGCATTTAAAATTGTCTATCTGCCCATTATATAGGACTATTGCATCGTGTGACATGTGTGACATAATTCCACTTGCGGTGAATTACGCACCGTTTGTTTGTAAACCAGTTTGAAACTTACTAATCCCATGCAGAACCTACATCTGCATTTCATATACGTACAGACACTTCCTTCATCATGATTTTTATGCTGTATAAACAATGGCCGATAAGAACACTAAGAAGGCCAACATATCAAAGAACACATAACAAGAAGTGTCTTAACCCAACTTTTGCCAGGCCTTGTCAGTCACATTGTATTCTGCTATAGACTGAAATTACTTGATTTAATTAAAAAGTACATGGGGAGTTTAATAGAATACTGAATTTTTTTTGATGCACTAGTTAGTACTTTGAAATAGTATGATTTTTTTTATTTATAAAGTTGATAACTAACGGAAATAACACTCTCTCAAGTTGGGGTTTTAAGACTTCTTTAATCACATCAATGCACATCTGCTGACCAATATGCCACTGTACCTGTCGATAAGGGATGTAACGAAGGCGGCTGAGACGCCAATATTCGACCGGTTTCGACTTTATTCGTCTTTCTCAAGAATGACAGAGATCGGACCACTCCTCCTTTTGTACCTTTTCTGTACCTCCCTAGTACAGGGCGCTCTAACTCGAGTTTAAGCTATTGACCAATCCACGTGAAGGGTTTTATTTTGTCCTAGTTATAGGCTAGGTTGCCTTGATGATCTAAAGGTCTAGTTCACTATGCATTGTTATGCCATTCTCGTCACGTGAGACACATTGGGGCTCATTTACATGTTGCGTGTCAACAAAAGACGGCGACAGCACTGGGTGACACAGAACAGATCAGATCGCCTCCACCTTAAACACTCGTTTGAACTTCAACATGAAGCGGTATGTAGAACACCTTACATTTAACAATGTGTTAGACTTCAAGTCTTGGTAACAGTTGTAGGATTTCATAAGTTTCAATGCACGGTATATTTGAGTCTGTCGACTTTCAGGCCTTTTGGTTAAGGCAGGGAGACAAGGTAAGAAGATATATGTGAGGGACACGTACACACCTGTCCATGGTGATCTGTCCGATTCGAACCTAGCATATCGGATTGCATAGAAATGATATCTAGACTCAAGTATTTGCCTCCCTATCACAGGATGACTGGCTTAGGCTAGAATGTTGTCATTTGCAGTTTTATACAGAAGGAAGCTGCACATATCCTGATCAGAACAACAAGGAAACTGTGTGCCGCGGTGTATTTTTTTTCCGCATGAACACAGACACAGACAGGCACCATATGCATGGCTCAGTATGCCTCGTAGTCTATCTGTCCTTTTCTGTAGAGTTATATCACGTCTAGTTTGTACGTCGACTTCGTAATATGCAAGCTACGTTTAGTTTTCCGTCCCATAAATCAAATTTTGTCCGTACTAGTTAACGTTACAAACCGTGGAATGAATCATCGCTACTGGTGTGGAACGCACCAAGAATCCTGAAATCCAACACTCAACTGCACACATCGCACAACACAGGTTCATGAGAGAGAAAACAATGCCTGGGGCGTTTTACACTGTAATTACCTTTGCCGAGAAGGTTATATTTTGGGTAACCTTTGTATGTACTCGTATGTCTGTGTGTGGAATAAGACCAGCACAAAATGCCTGGATGGATATTCGATATGTGGGTAGGTCTTGATGAGGTCTTGGACCCCCAAGCGGCTTGTTACGGTACTGCAGAGGAACTTCCGTGATTTATATCTCTTGTTCTGGACATATTGGTAGTGGTTATTATTTTCGAGTGGTAGACAGCTCTTGAGAGTAAGTGGTATAGGTTTGGCCCTTCCCAGTGCCTCGTTTTAGAACCACAGGAGACAGTAACGTGTCAGACTTTGAAAAGAAATAACTCATCATGATTTTTGGTATATATATATAGCTTAAGACAGACATGCTTCATACAGTCAAATATTGATCAGGCAAATCGGAGTCTGATTTGCACTTGAAAGTATGTAAATCCGCTCTGTTTCATTACAGGGCTATTACATCATTTGATATTTGACTGAGAAAAAGAAGAATATTCATTATCTATTATTCAAGTATTATGCGAATAAACACCTTATTTGCATGATTAATGAGAAAATTTTATATAATCCCATTGTGGTGAATGACAGGAATTTCTTACTTGTGGTATTTGGACACTAGTAGCTTCAACTTTCACAGTATCGTTATCCCTGTCATAATGATCTTGAAAATGAATTGATAATATCATACTTTCATGAAGCAGACATTATGTTCCAGAAGATGTTGTTTATACTATTGTTATTCATGAATTCGAATAGGCCCTTTGAATAGTTAGAATACACTTAGAATCCACTTCGAATCCCATTCGATATTTCTCCACTTCGAATGCACCTCGACAGTTTTTAACATGTCAAAAATTTCAGGCCAGCCAAAAGAACGGCCACAAATAGTTGGAATGCAGTAAGAATTTCTGGAACACACTACGAATTACCAGGAATAGAAAAGGATTTTCATTCCGACGGCATTCCGGCACATTCTTGCTCTCGAGATCTCGTCATAATACCCCCCTCACATTAGGCGCGATTCGATCGGAAGACTAGTTTACGAGCTCTAAATGACATTTTCGTAAGACGTCCGGTGTTCTCACGATCATCTAGCGATTTTTAGGATCGCCTGCAATATTTAGGAGTCTTACGACGGTCGCGTTGCAGCGAAACATGTTCTTAACATAAGCGACAAGTCACAGGAGATCTCCGATATCGCAGAGCTCGTTACCGAGTCGCATATCGTGCGTGCAAATCGTGCGTACCTCGCAAGAGTATCGGTCAATAGTCTTGCGTCAATCTAACGATTGAAGACCGATAGGCGAGCACAGACATAGTTATTAATCATCGAGCGCAAATCGGATGGCGCACGCCCGTTAGTCGGGCGACGTTCGGGCGACGTTCACCCGACTTCCGATTGTTTACAAATATTGAATTTTCAGAATTTGAGGGTAATTCTAACATTGTGGCCCCTGTGGCAGTATGTAGGCTGGCTTTGTGACACACATTCCTTTCTTGTGTCAGTTCTATTATGCCCGCGCATTTCATTCATTGGTTAAAAAGATTCCGACAACAAAATGAGCAACATTTATCGATCTCTTGCCTTTTTTGAGGAACGTTTTGTGTTCCCTTGTCCGCGTGCAAGAGGTCATGGGAGGTTCATTATCATAGATTTGTTCACCGTCGATCCCACGAGGCTCGCTTATATGTGAGGGGGACAGATTTTGGGCGAAAAATACGCAAGACCATCTTAAGAACTTAAAATCGGCCAACCTTCCTGCGATCGCGAAGTACGTCCAAAGATCGTATATAATGTGAGGGGGGTATAAAGGGGCTTAAGGTTCTACACATTGTATCCTTTAGAATTGTCACCCAATTAAGTTTTCCTTCTTCTTCTATATCCGCTGCAGTGTGAGAGTGTTGCTGACCTTGGTGCTGATAGCTGCTCTGGTGTGGCAGTCAGAGGCAAAACCCACATCTCCCTGTACGTATACACAAACACTGGGGGTTCATCATACGACATGCTCTGGAGATGCCGTGTTCTTCACAAATATGTTGTTCTTACTGTGGAATACTCGTTAATGTTACACCTGCTGCATCCATCTTATTTTCAAACACCCCGGCTAACCCTACTCAACTTTCTTCAGTGTAATTGAATGTTCAGTGAAATTTATGCAGAAATAGTGGAAACTAGAAAGGCTGACATTTGCTTAAGAGCAAATACAGCATATTTCAGCCATCTCTCTCCCCTTGCAACAATAGACTATTCCAAAATCACCAATGTGCAAAAAAATGGAAAACTTTTTTTTAAAAGTCACTTCTACTAATGACACTTAAGCCCAAAAATGAATCTTACAAAATTCCCAGGGCAAGAATGCACCCAGTGCACCCCATGTGAATTTGCACAATAGACCAGTCCAGAGATACTCCCACTGAAAACATGGCCTTTTGATTAAGCAACCCAGTCCAAAGTTGAACTAAGCAAAAAAGTCATGAGAAGGTACAATAGACCAGTCCAAAAACACTTCCGCTATACATGGAATATTGAATCATCACCCGTCTAAAACTAAATTTGAAAATATCCCCCTCCGTGAAGAATGGGCACTTCTTGCGATGTCCCTATGCTAAAATTGGACTTAGACATAATCACCAAAGTCCCAAAAATGGATTTAAAAAATCCTCCCCCCATGTAAGAATGGACTCTTCCAGCACACACTATGCAAAATTGCAAAATAGACCAGCAAGAAAATAATCACAATGAAACACTGACATAGTCACCAAAGTCCAAAAACGAATTTTAAAAACATGCCCCCTGCGTACAAGAATGGACTCTTCCAGTACACCCCATGTAAAATTGCAAAAATAGACCAGTTGAAAAATACTTCTACTGAGAGACTTTATATAATCAACAGTCCAAAGATGGATTTTTTAAAAAATGTACCCCCTCAACACCAGAATGGACTCTTCTAGATAACATCAATGATTGGCTGCCGAATCCTCTTCGGGATGTTGACTCAGGCTACGTGATTGGTTGCCTCTTTAATCAAGTTACTAGTATATAGACATGTGCACATGCTGTATTTAGGTGGGAGGTCATTGACCCCTCTGGCCAGTGGAAAATTACCAAACAAATCCCCAAATATGTCATTTTGAGGTGGTTTTTGCCAGAAATTATACATGGGTCATTTGAATAAATATCAAGTGTACCTATTTACCAACATTTAGGTCATTTGGTTGTAAAACCAGGGAACAGGAGCCAAAAGCGTACGTTTTTGGTCAAAGAATGGCCAAAAAAATCCTAAATTTAAGCATTTTGTTGTACCGTATGCCAAAAGTGTTATTGAGTTTATGTGGGCATATGTAGATCGCACTCCTATACCAAATTTCATGTCATTTGGTTGTAAAATAAGGGTATAGGAGCCAAAAATGTCTTTTTTGTGGCAAAAAAATTGCAAAATTAAGCATTTTGTTGAACCGTATGCGAAAACTGTTATAAGATTTTTGTGGGCATATGATCAAGGCACCTCTGTACGAAATTTGTGGTCATTCGGCTGTAATACCAGGGTACAGGGGGCCAAAATGTACATAAAAATAGCAAAAAAACATGAATAAAATCATTTTAACCCTATTCAGACCGGGGGGGGGCTTTTGAGGCCTGCGGCAACTTCGATGTCCTATAACGCCAGAACGGCTTACGCTAGAGCCACCAAATTTGGTGAGTTTTCCTAAAATATTGTTGGCAAAAAAATTACGAAGTTTGAAAAATTTTCCATTTCTTCGTGTTGCCATGGCAACCGTTTGTTGACAGGCTGTTTTGCCAAAAATCACTATTTTTGGTTCTAACAATGTATTTTTCATATTTATTTGTTATATTACTGCTATTTTGTAACATAAATAAAATGTTATATTATTAAGCATATCTTTCATAATTATATATGCATAAATTATGCTAATTTGATGACGTCATCAGCCCAAAATCCAAGATGGCGGACCGTATGGCAAGATCAAGAATAACAAGCTAATTATCCCTCAGAATTTGTAACTACCTGGTATTTTTTCATCAAAAACCATCTAAATGAATTAAATTAGTCTATTTCCATTGCCCTTTGTGATTATTTGTTGCGAAAAAAGGATTAAAAAAAATTCAAGGTGGTGGATATAATATGGCGGAGCCCAACTCGCATCTTAGATGTGCATGACGTCATTTTGTGACGTCATTTTGACGTTATCGATGTTGCTATTGGCAACACAAGTCGTAATAAATATTATCATTCTGTTATCTGCACTTGTTGTTACATTTTTTTAGCATAACTTGAAGTTTTCTGAGAAAAACCCTTTTTTCATGGGTCCGGCCAATATAATCAAATTGATGACGTCATAATTACGTCATCTTAAGTCAACGTAACGTCAAACGTCAAATACTTATCAGATATTATGTCGATATTATGTCCTGAAAATTTGGTGGCCCTACGGCACGTCGTTTTAGAGTTATAGGACTTAGAAATGGAGGGCCTCAAAAGCCCCCCCCCCGGTCCAGGGATGACCAAAAAAGCCCGGTCTGAATAGGGTTAAACGCAGGTATGAAAAAAATTGAAAAAAGAAACGCCTAAGGGTATTGATTCACTCTACTTTTGTGCCAAATTTCAAGTCAATCGGTCCAGGAACGATGGAGTTGATTCGATTTGAAGATTTGACAGGAGAAAGAAGAAAGAAACATTACGAATACAATATATTTCACCATACCTATGGTATGGCTGAAATATAAATATGATATTGCAAAGTTGATATTCCAAACTTTTTTGTGATGAGTTTATATGTATTTGTATTCTTGTCTTGTGTGGTTAATATCTATTGTTGTCCAGTGTTGCCCTTTCACAGACTATTACAATCTGTACCATCTGTGTCCACCCCTATTCTGTAGCGTCGTGCTCCCGCCCTCCATATGGAATGGGCGTCAAGACGACAAACTGTGAAAACAGAATCCCGTACCGGGAGGGGGAGACCTGCAGATTCAAGTGTCAGAACGGCTACAGACGGACTTCAGGTGATACCAGCAGGACTTGTACCGGCAAATCCTGGTCCGGAAACATGCTGATTTGCGAGCAGTGTAAGCTCTACCATGCTTTTGATTATATAGAATGTCGTGACAGCTATATCCCTGTACAACTTGGGAAAACATACAAGACCGCCTATATATTGCATCACATTAAATGTATAGACATGGATCAGCAATCCTACTGTAACTTGGCCAACAGCCATGAGTATTGATTGTAATCAGTGTTTATCGCCATGTTTCAGTGATTCATTCTTTAATTCATCGCATGATAGCACAATGGACAGCTCTGGTGAGGAAAGTGTGGATGTTTGTCCCAGCAGTTGTCACATGGTACCTCCCACTATGGGATTGACTATGGGGCATCTAAATATTTGTAGCCTGTACAATAAGTTAGACCAGCTGAGGGTATTTATAACTTCAAACAACATTGATGTGATGACACTTAGTGAGACTCACCTACATGTAGATAATACCATCTCTGATGCTGAGTTACATATAGCAGGGTACTACTTGTACAGACTTGACCGTAACAGGTCCGGAGGAGGTGTAGAAATCTATGTTTCGGCGACCTTCACACACTCGAGAAGATCTGACCTACAACAACCAGGACTTGAAGCCCTGTTTTGTCAGATTAATTTACCCTGCACCAAACCTATTATTGCTGGTTCTGTATATAGGCCCCCCTCCGCTTCTGTGGAATTCTCAACACTTTACTTGACAATTCCTTGGAGACCTTGAGCCTGACTTCTCCTAATTCGGAACTATATTTACTGGGAGATTTTAACGTGGATTTAACCCAACCTAGAAAACCTCCCTCTAAAGCCCTGACAAATCTCAATGAAAAGTATCAACTCCGACAGGTGATCAACGAACCAACAAGAGTGCATCAGTACTCTTCCACCCTCATTGATCATATCTATTGTAGTGATATGCATTATGTCAACACATCAGGAGTGGTACAGTGTACCATCTCTGACCACTACGCTGGGTTTTGTACACGAAAGGCCGCTCGATGGCAATCAGGCGAAAAGTATTTGTCGTCTCGCAAATTTACAAAGTTTGATGAACAAAACTATTTGGCCGACCTCAGTGAGATTGATTGGAGTCCAGTGTACCATGCTGATAGTGTGGAAGAAGCTTGGGCGTTCTTTAAATTTAAATCATCATTTACGACAGTTTCTGACCTACATGCTCCCTTTATAACTAAAAGAACAAGGGATAAACAACCTGAATGGCTCTCACCTAATATCAGGAAACAGATGCTAGTCAGAAATGATTTGAAAGCCAAGGCACGCAAAACTGGATCTGATGTAGATTGGGAGTGCTACAGGGCTAAACGAAATATCATGGTAAATAAAATGGTAAAGCAAGCAAAAGCCAAATACTGACAGATTAAGCTGGAGGAAAATATTTCGGACCGTCCAAGAAACTCTGGGGAACTATTGGGGAGATCTTGCCTCGCAAGAGCAGTGTAGTCGCTAAGACTCTAACCTGGGGTGGACAACAACTTGTTGACCTGAACAACATAAGTGAAGGGTTTCAATGTGTTTTTTTGCTACAGCTGGGTGTAAACTAGCACAGTGCTTTGGTACATATACACATACACTCTCATGTCCAGATCTCTATAAAGACCTGGAGAGCACTTTTAAGTTCACCCCATTAAGCGACCAGGATGTATTGTGCCACCTAAAAGCCTTGCCAATTAGTAAGGCTCCTGGCTTGGACAACATTCATCCTAGACTTCTCAAAGCTGCAGCCCCTATTATAACTATACCGTTGACCTATATCTACAACCTCTCTCTCAGTACTAGAACTATACCAGCTGAATGGAAGACAGCCAGGGTGACCCCCACTCAGGCAGTTTAAGGCCTGTGACAATTTTGGTCGAACATGAAATTCGAACCACTGCGTGACCGCATGTGACCCCACCGGACCAGGACGTTCAGTATAGAGCGGTCCAATGTCAGTACCTAATGTTACATTGCGAAAACAGGAACGTACGATGCATGGGCCACACTAAATGATTTTCTTGAGACTTAAGGGGTGACGTAAGCATTAGCGCAGGCGCCTAGAGCCCACGGTGAGAGATAAAATAAAAACAAGGCTTTAAACCATTGAAAAGCCTTTCTTGGTGGGATTTTATGTGGAATCTGGGCATTTTGGGAGTGGCTGCAGTAGGAAAGACCCTACACTGGTAGAATTAGTTGTAAAAAATGACCTTTCTCCATCGGGGGGGTTTCCGCACCCCCCTGAAATAGTGTTATCGTCGCCAGAATGCTGTTTTCAGCCAAGTGGGCCAATCCAAGGGCTCTAATCAGGGGGGTGTATCAAATGATTAGCCGTATAGAAATTCTTGCCAAGGAATTTGCCGAAACTGGACATAGTAGGCTATCATTTGAAGGTAAGTTTGTACGGCTTGAACTTTTTATTCTTGAGATAATTGCATATTTGTTTCCTCAACTCTCCCATTGGAACGCATGTATTAGTGGGTGAAATTCTAATGGCATCGTCTCCCCTTAACGTTATTAATGTTGAATATTAAAGATATTGACCTAGTATTTATGACATATTGACATAAACAGATGCGGTTAATAAAAAGGGACCCCCGCAAGAGCCGCTTATGGTACCGTCCGAACATTCGATCACGCGTTCGGATTCCCCGGGGTATGGAGTGGCGGGAAAACAGCGGGGCGTTCATACGTCAAGGAAACAGCAAAATGATGCTAAAAATCGATTTTTCAAGCCCAAAATGATTGTATGGCAGTTGACTTATGCCTTATAAGGCTAACTGCTTGCGAATTTCGCATTGATACAACAGCGATTCGACAGATACAGACATAAAACATTCATATTTTACCATCGGTTAACATTGCGTACAGTGAAACTTACTTTGGCGCAGTTCTTGTAGGGTAAGTAGTAGGGCTGGGTCATGATCGGTACAGCGTACCGATACAAAACCGGTTTTTCTTATTGGACCGGTCCAGAAAAACCGGACCTGAAAAAATTAGGTGGACTGGATGTTGGACCGATTAGAAAATTAACAGATTATTTCATCAGGCATTCACACGTTTTGGCACTTGTAGGTGGAAGAAAATAACAAGAGTAAAGTAGAGGAGAGTTTATAGTAATTTCCACCAAGTTTTACAGCCAATCGTACAGGTGAAGTTAGCGTTGTAGGATTTTAAAACGCCAGTATGAGTCTAATACTCCACCAAACATTTCTTTTTAGTGAAATGGACCATTGATATGAGTCATACTGAATCAGGTCCAGGTTCAGGTCCGGACCTGGACCTGGTCCTGGACCTGAACCGGACCTGGACCTGAATTTTCTGTACCGGTACCCAGCCCTAGTAAGTAGTGTTTCGTCGGCTGCTGCCCACATCAGGATACCGGTTGTATGACGAGTTTTGAGCAGATTTACGTTCATTAAGCCTTAATAATAGACCTTCGGAAATCAAGCGGGCCTTGTTGTAATATCTTTGATTTCGGTGGCTGTCTTGATATTGGTACAAAAAATACCCCAAAATTATCAAAAAAGTATGTTTTTGCCCCAAAATGAAGCCTTACCAATGTATAGCGGCAAAAGGCCCGGGCACATTAGATATCACTGAGATATAATCTGTTACTAGTACTCCAGAAAATATGACTCTGTTAGACCGTCATTTCATAGTGGGCACAGACCCATTTTAGTAGCATCACTATTTTTTACCTACAAATGATTTTTTAAACCCAAAATATTCAGAATCCAGAATTTTCTTGTCATCATATTTTGAATATGGGTGAATTAACATCTATTATCATAATACCGGTACGTTTACGACGATTTCTCTAGCCATACTGATTTGACAAATTGTCAACGCATCATTTTCTCCAGTTACATGTTGCTGTTATAGGTTACCCTTGCCACTTCTTCTGTGTAACTTTTCTGCCACTCTTGTCCTGCTAAAAGCGTAATATTGTAATTGTAACACGCCGCGGAATTACACGGCGAACGGGCGCGTGGTTGGGAGGGGGTACAAAATACCGGTAGGAAGAAACACGGCACAATTAACTGCCGCTATGTACATTTATACATCCTCTGATGTTCCTTCCTTTTCTGTCAGTAAATGCATAAAACATAAACCTGCATGAGCATACAAAATGTCATGAGAAAACGGACGTATACTGTCAAGAATTTCCATTTAACTTCTGTCCGTCACAACCGCTATGACGTAACACTTCACTGCTAGCGTAGATATAAAAATGGCGGGAAATGGCTGCGTACGTTCAATTTTGCCCATTCAGTCGTAGATCCTGGCTATTATGCAACGGTTCTTCACACTTTTACATGAATTGTAGGTCACCAACAGAAATTCAAGATAGATTGTTGTTGAATCATGTTCGTCTTGTGCCGTGAGCATGTGTAATTATGATCTATATAAATTTGGCAATGAATGGGACAGTGTGTTCGTCCCACGACGAGCTGCCTACCCCGAAATTTAAAAAAAAGTATACTGAAAACTTTTGGCCTTGTTGTCTTCGAATGCATTGTTATCGATGCTTTGTAAATGGTGTATTGGACACCTAGATGTCTGAAGTGTGCACAGCTCAGAAATAACTATTGTTGCATGTGTAGATCTCTTTAAGTTCCAGTATTTTTAATCTACCGGTATAAGTCTTACTACCGGTATTATGCCAATGCATGTTACGTCAACTGGCCAAATTTTGTTGAAAACTGATAGTTACATCGAAAGTTACGGCCATATAAGTGCTAGACTGGAGAATCTGCGGGTGTCACAGGCCTTAAACTGCTTGAGCTTTCACAAAGGTGGTGGTCAGGCTGACCCTAACAACTTTAGACCAATCTCTGTACTACCGATTCTGATGATAAACTGACGGCTAATAAACTGCACGCATCTCCGCCGGACGGGGACAGTGCGCTGTCACGCACCGTGTGCACTGACCCGACAATTCTCTAACCGTTTCGGGGTCAAAGTGCTTTTTAAAAACACAGAAGGGAAAACTTACCAGTTCGACGTTCTTTCGGTTGTCCGGCGTGTGTTGGTAAACAAGCATGTCTATGCAAATGACCAGATGGTGGCCGGGCGGCGCGTGTCGCCCGAGTTGTAAAATGCTTGCAGCCGACATGCGAATTGCCTGTCACGAAGTTGTGAATTATTCCTAATGTATGTGTTAATAGGGCAGATGAATGGCTAATCGTTTTCTGATATGACTTTGTAGCACCGTTTCCATGCAGGCTCTAAAATGGCCGGCTGTCAGAAAAGGCCAGCAATCAGCGACCCAGTGCAAAAAGAAATGGCCAGCAAAAGTGCCAAAAAAGGCCATAGAGAGCCTGCTATGGAGGCTAGATTTTTCAATCGTTTACTGATTTCTCTGAGGAATTTTCACTTATGTTGAGCTAGTTACATACTTTATTACTCCTATGTTCGATTACTTACGTTTTATGTTGTATGATTCTTGTTTATGTTGATTGTCACAGGGCTCCCTTGGAAATCAGTCAGCTAGACTGAAGAGACCACTCTATAAGATCAATAAATAAATAGATAAAAGAGCACCTACATATTAGCACTATATTGCTAGATATTAACAGTATAGTACACGTTTATCCATGAATCGTATGCATATGATATCTTGTCTTCCAGACGGATGTGAGCGGCCAGGTAACCTTGGTGGCTTTTATAGCAGAGTAGGGCGGACTGGATGTGAGCCGCTAAAGCCCTTATACGATAACGGAGAGACCTGTACCTTCGCGTGCAAGGATGGATACGTTGCAGAGGCCGGAGACCCCAGCATAACCTGTAAGAACGGTGGCTGGTCGGGGACACCGTTGACCTGCACCCCTGAGCTCCGTAAGATCTTTACATCATTGTTTAGGCTACAGCAAGTAAACTTTATAGATGACATGATCGCAATTAATTAATCTTAATCAACTTTAATTCATTAATTTTAGTCTGATTTTGAAAAAATCCCCCTCCTGAGGTCAACATGAAGAGAAAGTACCAACGTTGACAATTAAGTTGTGTTATGGCCTAGAAGTGTAATAATAATAACGATAATAATGAGATGATGATAATAATTTATTTTGACAGCGCCACATGCAAAGTATATACAGAAAGTAAAGGTACTTTTCAGGCCATGCGTTGTTACGGGTACAGTATAGGAAGGTGGAGCCGATCACTTCCACCGCCTTTTGCCTCCCCAATCGAAGTTACGTACCCATTTTTACACCTGGCTTAGGATGTGAGGAAGGATGTGCAAAGTGTCTTTCCCGTTTCCTTGTGTGCAAATCTCCCGGAGTTGTCTCCCGGTGAGTTATATGCAGTGCTCAGGTCAGTAGTCATATAAAAATCAGTGAAGATACTTGAAGCAAATGTAACCATATATATTTGGTATCTGTTAAAAATTTTGGGCACCTTGTTGTGCAAATTGGTCATCATTCAAAGTGAGGCAATGGTGCGGTTGTCACACCACCGGCATTTCTTGGCATTCTGAGTCACTTCAATTTGTGAAAACAGATGGCTCTTGAATCTGACAAGTTACAGAGTCTACAAAAACGTGCAGTGAGAATCATACTTGGTTTGTCGTGTAGGTCGCATGCCAACAACGAACACCTGTCTGCTCTTGGCTGGGAAGACCTTGTCTCACGTCGCAAATGACACCTTCTACAAACTGTACATATGCCAATGTATAACATGTTACCTGTGTACCTAAACGTATTTAGCAGAACATCAGAATCTCATAGTTATACTACCAGACACAGTTTGAACCAGTCTTTGAGAATTCCGAAAGTTAAGCTAGAATCTGGGAAAAGAACATTTGCATATAGAGGTGCAGAAAGCTGGAATGTACTCCCACTAACTGTAAAAACTGCACCATTAACACAAACATTCAAAACATTGTGCAAGAACATTGTGCGACTTCTGTCCTCCATCCCAAGTTAACGACGTGGAAAGGAAATGGATATAAGTGGTTTTGTTTTTGTTGTATTTTGTAAATATTGTAAAGTATGTATGAGCTATTTGTACATGTATCCAGGGCCTCCATGAAAATCAGTGTCAGTCACTGATGGGAGCTTATCCTGGTAAAAGAACACATGAATAAAATGAATAAATAGTCCGACTTTGGCAGAGTGTACTCCTATTTAACCCGAAAACGCGTGTAAAAACTCAGCTAATACTAGTATTGTGCCGTTTGTTCATCGTATTTGCATTGAGAATAATCAACTAAGCGGCCGCGGGTAAATCACTGGACTGTGGCGCGTGGGTGTCGTGGCTGCGTTCTATAGTGGATTGTGTTACCCTTGAACTTGTAAAGGGAATGTCACGCAAAGCGTACATGTATGGCAGTAAAGACAACAAAACACACAAAGCGTAAAAAGATTTACTTTTTGTCGGTGAAATTCGAATAAAATCAATCGGCTCCAAATGACGACGACAACGTACCACAGCTTTAATGAGATACCCCTTTACTGAGACGATTCTCTTATCTAGTACGAGAATGTTGTCATATGGAACGTAGTCCTGACGTCATCTAGTATATACATGCACTTCTACAATAGTCTTGACGTCATCTGTTATGTACATGCACTACTGCAATAGTCTTGACGTCATCTGTTATGTACATGCACTACTGCAATAGTCTTGACGTCATCTGTTATGTACATGCACTACTGCAATAGTCTTGACGTCATCTGTTATGTACATGCACTACTGCAATAGTCTTGACGTCATCTGTTATGTACATGCACTACTGCAATAGTCTTGACGTCATCTGTTATGTACATGCACTACTGCAATAGTCTTGACGTCATCTGTTATGTACATGCACTACTGCAATAGTCTTGACGTCATCTGTTATGTACATGCACTACTGCAATAGTCTTGACGTCATCTGTTATGTACATGCACTACTGCAATAGTCTTGACGTCATCTGTTATGTACATGCACTACTGCAATAGTCTTGACGTCATCTGTTATGTACATGCACTACTGCAATAGTCTTGACGTCATCTGTTATGTACATGCACTACTGCAATAGTCTTGACGTCATCTGTTATGTACATGCACTACTGCAATAGTCTTGACGTCATCTGTTATGTACATGCACTACTGCAATAGTCATGGTGTCATCTGTTATGTACATGCACTACTGCAATAGTCTTGACGTCATCTGTTATGTACATGCACTACTGCAATAGTCATGGTGTCATCTGTTATGTACATGCACTACTGCAATAGTCTTGACGTCATCTGTTATGTACATGCACTACTGCAATAGTCATGGTGTCATCTGTTATGTACATGCACTACTGCAATAGTCTTGACGTCATCTGTTATGTACATGCACTACTGCAATAGTCCTGACGTCATCTAGTATATACATGCACTTCTACAATAGTCTTGACGTCATCTGTTATGTACATGCACTACTGCAATAGTCTTGACGTCATCTGTTATGTACATGCACTACTGCAATAGTCTTGACGTCATCTGTTATGTACATGCACTACTGCAATAGTCTTGACGTCATCTGTTATGTACATGCACTACTGCAATAGTCTTGACGTCATCTGTTATGTACATGCACTACTGCAATAGTCTTGACGTCATCTGTTATGTACATGCACTACTGCAATAGTCTTGACGTCATCTGTTATGTACATGCACTACTGCAATAGTCTTGACGTCATCTGTTATGTACATGCACTACTGCAATAGTCTTGACGTCATCTGTTATGTACATGCACTACTGCAATAGTCTTGACGTCATCTGTTATGTACATGCACTACTGCAATAGTCTTGACGTCATCTGTTATGTACATGCACTACTGCAATAGTCTTGACGTCATCTGTTATGTACATGCACTACTGCAATAGTCTTGACGTCATCTGTTATGTACATGCACTACTGCAATAGTCATGGTGTCATCTGTTATGTACATGCACTACTGCAATAGTCTTGACGTCATCTGTTATGTACATGCACTACTGCAATAGTCATGGTGTCATCTGTTATGTACATGCACTACTGCAATAGTCTTGACGTCATCTGTTATGTACATGCACTACTGCAATAGTCTTGACGTCATCTGTTATGTACATGCACTACTGCAATAGTCATGGTGTCATCTGTTATGTACATGCACTACTGCAATAGTCTTGACGTCATTTGGTACATTCTGGTTCATTACGTGATCTGGTATATTGGTACATAGTACGTCTTGACATACCGACAGGATCTTCTTTCTATAACGATATACAAATTGATCAAAAGATTCGCCAAAAATAGTTACTCAAGCAACTGGATATGGCTTTGGAAACGGTCAGACGTTTCAACTGGAATCCACCAGTTTCCAAAACCATATCCAGTTGCTTGAGTAACTATTTTTGGCGTATCTTATTACCTGGATGTCTAACCTACATCGACGTGATCAAAAGATTGTGCCATTATAAGCTTACAGGCAAACTATTTGCAATACAATGTACGTTTATGATGATGATGATGAAAACCTTTATTGTACATTCATGCCTCGATTGGCTAGGTAGAGGTCACTGATAACACGTTTATGTAATACAACTGTTCTTTCCAAATGTTTTTCCGTCTTAGGTTGTAAAGACCCTCCTTCTTCTTCTACCGCCTATATCCGGGGTTGCCAGTCGCCGTATGAAGAAGGGGAGACATGCACGTTTGAGTGCAGGCCTGGGTTTGAGAGGTATTACGGGAACGTTAACGCCAACATCACCTGTACTCGCGGGTATTGGATAGGAGAGTCACTGATCTGCCTCTAATAATTGGTCGACTCCAGGTGAGTTACTAGTATATGAAATGCTCAGGTCATGTGTTATATGAAAATAAATGAAGACACTTGAAGCAAAGGTGAACATTCGTGCAAATTGGTAATCATTCAAAGTGAGGCAATAGTGCGGTCGTCACGCCCCCGGCGTATCTTGGCATTCTGAGCCACTTCAATGCGGATATGTGTATTAATGGTGATGAATGAATGAAGTATGAAGACCTTTATTGCACATTTTTGCCACGTCGGGCCAAGTACAAGTCACAACAAGACATGTTGAAAAGATACAGTTCACAACAAGACATGTTTAAAAAGAGACAGTTTACAGATACAAAAAAGAAACTATTGCTGGATAAATTCAACTTCTCCTTGCTTTTCTGTTAAAGTGAGGATAAAAGAGCAAATATGTTTTATGATCGATGGTTTGCCTAGTTGCATTAGGAATATGAATTTTTCTACAGAACTTAGGTGTATGAAAAAAGGAAACTGGTTTTGATTAATAAAATAGATGATTTTGATTTTGACTCGGACTTTGGCGGACTGTACTTCCAGTCAACCCGAAAACGCATGTAAAAACCAAGCCTATATGTTGCCGTTCATTGTACTTGCAATGAGAATAATCAAGAACATCACTGGTCTGCGGCACGTTGGCGTCGTCGTTGCGTTCTATATTAGATTGATTTTATGTTACCCTTGACTGCCCTTACGACTAGCAGCTACGGGACTGAGTGAGTGAGTGAGTTACCCTTGCATTTTCCATGAATGGGAATACCATGCAAAACGTACAAGTTTGAATATAAAGACAACAAAACACACAAAGCGTAAAAAGATTTGATTCGGATTGATAAAATGCGTTGAGCGCTCAGTCAAATCACTCAGCCCCATGGCCCAAACGACGACGACAACGTACCGCAGCTTCAGTACTAGTGAGATACCCCTTTACTGAAATGATTCCATTATATAGCATGTAATCTAATATTTTTGGCTATCGTCTAAGCATTGATTGAACTGATCTGTTTTCAGACTGGCGTTGACACCTTTGGCGGTCCAGGAGTAAAGACCACTACCTGAACAAGTTTCTCAACCTGATCAGATTCTGTGCACAAAACGTCGTGACGTCATCACCTATCGCTTTCTTATATTGTTATTGGGTGTTAGAGTTCAGCTTAGTCGTTATCAACTTAAGCGGTAAATGTGTAACTTACTAAAACCAGTATTCAACTTGTTGTAGTCTAACATCCAGTAGGTACCCAATCTTATCAATCAGGCTGTAGTCGATCAACTTAGCGGTAAATGTGTAACTTTCGTATGTACTAAAACCATTATTCAACTTGTTGTATTCTAACATCCAGTAGGTACCCAATCTTATCAATCAGGCTGTTGTAGTCGATCAACTTAAGCGGTAAATGTGTGACTTTCGTATGTACTAATAAACCATTATTCAACCTGTTGTAGTCTAACATCCAGTAGGTACCCAATCTTATCAATCAGGCTGTTGTAATAATGTGTTGGAAGAATAAGCTGAACCGTGAAGCCGCTAAAGATCGAGATTATCAATCCATTAACCAATAAATCAATAATGATGTTTATTTTGTAAGGACATGTAACAAGCAACAGCTTCACAGAGCAATGTCTGAATATTGTACTGTTATATATAACAATGATAATCAGAAATTATATTGTTTTTTAATGTTGACAGGAGAAATGCTTGTATTCTCCCCTTTGTTCTGAGTGTGGTTTTAATACATTTAAACCATCTAACTCCTGCATGGAAATTTGCACTGGAAAAAAGTTTTTTTTTGCGTTTATTTCTGAACTTAAATATTATAGACTGACATTCTAGATCGTACGACTGCTAGTCAAGCTGTAAACACGGATCACCTCTGTAGTCAGCCGAATAAATCAAATCAAATCAAATCAAATCAAATCACTACAGACATACTAATTTTATACGTATATGTTTCAAATTGCATGTTAACTTTACGCCAGCATGCAATTTTACATGTAACCGCATTTCTTGCACACATACGCCATGGGTTCGGGACTTTTAAGTCTAGACCTTAACCCGGACATCTGGAGCTGAATCCGGACCAGGACCAGAATTAAGGCACTGAGCACGACTGTGGCCACATGCTGGCTAATACCAGTTGTACTAAGCAGTGATAACGTAATGTGCCGGCGGCAAACTGTTACAGTGACATACTGTTATAACAGTCTGACACAAGACGTTTTTCGGAATCAGTTCTTACAAAAGACGCGTACGATTTGAGATATCTGAGATTTTATTTTGTGCACAACATTTCTAAGCTATACAGTTGTCATTTTTCACCATCATCTCATTGATTTCTTAGCCTGTAATTCTTTTGTATTGCCGCACACTAGTTGGCTTTGTCATAACACCTCTATGACTGAAACACTAGGCACACTGTTACAGGTAAGGAAATGACCAAAACGAAGGGACACGGGTATGAACCATGAGCTTTCGCTCTTTGTATACGTTTTTTTGCACCATGTATATGTTATGATAATGAGATTTTTTAAGACTCGATGTAATCTGTATCTCTGTTATCTTTTATCTGACCCTTACCTCCTTCATCAATGTCCTCATTGAAAAGTGGCCTGCAGGCCGATTTGAGCTTCTCATAAATAAATAAAGCTTTAAACAGAGTTCTATTTCCCCATCCTTAAAAACCTAGCAAAATATATAGTAGACTGATTCTTCTGCTAATGTTAGATAAAATGCAAGTGAACTATCAAAAATGTAGTATATTATTCGAAAACTCTTTTGTGCTATAACTTATATAGTAACATCGACTATCATAATTCCACCAGGGGTCATTATACCGCCACCTCATAAAAAGTTAGTATAGAGGTCTTCCCAAGATTGTCTTGAATGTTAAATATCCTAAATGTAATGCAATTCAGATATTTAGGTGTTGAAGACAATCTTGAGAAGGGTGTGAAAAATTGTGGGGGTGTGAAAATATGATCTTTTTTACAATATCGTTGGTTTGCTTGCACCGTCTGGTGTGAGAAAAAAGACATTAACTTTAAGGGAGAGCTTAAGAAATTGAAACGTGGATTTCATTGACAAATACAGTACTAATTTAAAACTACATGTACTTTTTCCATCAACTTCTAAAATGTCATGTAAACCCGTTTTTTTTGGGGGGGGGGGGCGAAATCGCTAAAGGGGTTACACACACTGTCAGATAGTGGGGCGAGATCACTAGCCGGGGAGGGCGAGATCGCTGGCGATTTCGCCCCGCGGGGGCGAGATTACGGGGGGGTGGGGGTGGGGCGAGATCGCTGTCACACCGGACTTTATTACTTATTTTGTCAACAAATTACATAATTTATGCAAAAGTAATAGGGAAAGGGTATATTGAATGACAATGGAAGCTCGCCATAAGTAACCGCTTCCTCCAATCATCCTCCTAACGCCCGGTCCCCAACGGCACTACCTTATGGGGCCCTGCTGTCCCAGGCCCTACCTACGGGTATTATGATTGTCGCCACAAACAAGCTGTCAACCAATCAGAGAACAGGCCTTCCTTGGGCTTGTTGTTGTCGCAAGCTGTCTCGCAAAGGCCTCTGGGAAGCTATCAGCCAATCATGTTACGTATTACCATGACTTTGCTCACCATGCCAACGCCCGATCCCCAACGGCTGACTGCCCATATAAGGGCAAGCTCATTAATATTCGTAAGCAAGGCACCCCTAATAACCGAATACTGTGGCTGATTTGTCAGGGTTGATATCAATAGGCTTTGCCGTGATTGTCAACCCTGAGTGTGAGGGTGCCTCCAATACGCCCTTCTTTTGCATTGATTTCTGTAACTTTGCCACCATCCACGTGATGAAACCATTGACGAAGTACCTGAGACATCGAAGGCGGCGAACGGGATGAGAATAATTGTCAAAAGCCAAATCGTTGCCATGTCGGAAGAGTGCACTGAAAATGTGGGTGTGTCTCATCGGGCCATTTGACGTAACGTACTGTAAAATGAGAAAGGTTTGCGGTGGATCTATGTTCGAGTTTTTTACGTTGACATCTGCATCACTAACTTAAAACTACCGGGAACATTTCCTCTTTTACAGGAAAACTATGAATGACAGTTTCCATTTTCTCCCTACTGCAAAATTAAATAATCGCAAACACTTCCACTTTTACAGTATATTGGTATCACATAAGTGGCTAGCTTTCTTTGCCTACTATCAAGAGAAAGAACTAGAGTTCCACGACCCCATACCTTCGCCAAATAATTCAATTTTTTACAACTGCTGTGTCAATTGTGTTTGTCATTAATTATGCAAATAAGGATCTCATTTGCATAAATCTTATTACTTGATCATGTCCTCTACCAAACAACAGACGCACACAATCTATATTAAGAAAGAAGGCTTTTATCGCATTTTCTGATAATTTATGCAAATTAGGATCTCATTTGCATAATAAATGTTCAACGATTTTCATCTGTACATAACTTCCAAATTCCAAGTTCCCGTCATTTACCACATTAACATTATAGCATTTTCTCCTTAATTATGCAAATTAGGTCTTTATTTAGCATAATTTATATATATATATCAATATTCTTTTCTTTCCCAGTTACAAATGTCACATGTTGTGATGGTCCTATAATGGAACTGAGCGTGTTTAGACAATTTCCCTATTAATTATGCAAATTAGCTTCCAATCTGCATAATTAATATGTAATTATATGACGCATCATATAAGATATCCACATACCAAAAATCATAACAATCCGTCAACCCCTTCTTGAGTTATTCCCTTTCAAAGTCTGGCACTAAACCTGCCCTGCAGTTTCAAAACAAGCCGCTAGGGGGCCCAAACCTATACCACTTACTCACAGCATCAAGAGCTGTCTACCACTCAAAATTCATAGCCGTAGTATGTCCAGAACTTGAGATATCAAACCAGGAAGTTCCGCTGCAGTACCGTAACAGGCCGCTAGGGGGCCAAAAATCTAATCGTTTCCAGGTGTTATCAAGATCTACCCGCATACCGAATATAAATACAATCCATCCAGGTCTTCTACATACAAACATACACACGCTACCCAAAATATAACCTTCTTGGCGAAGGTAATCATCTGGTTGTGGGTGTGCGAAAAAAATTCTATATTGTTGTGACAATATTGTTGCAGCTTGTTAAGAAATTGAAACATGGATTGCATTAACAAATAGTGGAACAGTTTTCTTTCTGTCAACATTTTATTGTACATCATGTTCTTGGACCTGACAAACTCCTGAGATGTTGTTCTTTATGCAGAATGAATTAGATACAAATTCGTGTATACAAGTAACGTTATGTCATGTGGATTAGACCAAGTATGCCACGACCACTGCCAATTGATATTGACGGAAGAAACCAAAGTTAATTGATATCTATTATCAACCATAAATACCTGAAATATCACATTGTGTTTACTAGTTACTTATAAATAATGGAGGAATGACATGTCTCCTCCATAAAGGTACTATAAGAACATTTCATATTTAGCAATACTTGCTGGTAGTATGAGAGGGTATTGAATTCTACCACAAAATTTAATTTTTTTTTTGGTTAACTTGTTGCAACCTTTCCATCCCCCACTCTGCATGTCACCTTCATAAAACTAACTTCATCTAATTCACTACAATTAAAGCCAATTATCAGTATCACCCATTTGTGACCTGTATTAATAGCCACAGCAAGTAGATTTTATGGATGACCTTAGCGCTCATTGATTTTCACCTGATTCAAAAAAGCCATCAGGACTACTGCCACTTTGGGGGCCTCTTGAATAAAGGAATAAGACTTGTTGGCTGTGATACCATTTTTGAGGCTTCATTTCTTGTTAGATACTGTTATAATATGGTGTCTATTTTGAAAATATCTACCCATCCTTGTTTTTTCCCTATCGCATCTTGTTTTTTTCCACCCTCTTACATTAAATATAGAGTCTGCAAAAGATGTCATCAATAACATTTACTTGCTGTTGCCTTACTACTAGGGGTGGGTACCGGTACAGAAAATTCAGGTCCAGGTCCGAAGGATTAGGTCCAGGTCCGGACCTGAACCTGGACCTGATGCAGTATGACTCATACCAATGGTCCATTTTACTACAAAGAAATCTGTTTGGTGGAGTATTAGACTCACACTGGCGCTTTAAATTATACAACGCTAACTGCACCAGTACAATTGGCTGTAAAACTTGGTAGAAATTATCATAAACTCTACTCTACTTCACTCTTGTTATTTTCTTCCATCTACAAGCGCCAAAACATGTGAATGCCTGATAAAATAATCTGTTAATTTTGTAATCGGTCCAACATTCAGTCCACCTAATTTTTTCAGGTCCAGTTTTTCTGGACCGGTCCAACACGAAAAACCGGTTTTGTACCGGTACGCTGTACCGATACCCAGCCCTACTTACTACAGTTGGTCCAACAACCTGAGAAAGTTTCCTAACATATCAACCTCCTGCACTGAGTTTAACATAAAGCCCCTGAGTACAATTAAGTCCATTGTATCAAAGTAAATACTGTAAATGCATTTAATTTCGCGGGGATTTAATTTCGCGGTAGCGGGAAAAATGACTTTTCACGGTAACACCATCTACTGCAGTCTAATACCTTAATAGAAAAATCTTTGCGGTGGATTTAATTTTGTGGTAAAGTGGTCGCTGTGAAAACCGCGAACATTAATCCACCGCAAACATTTCTGCATTTACAGTAGGTGCAAACACCCTCCAAGTTACAATGTGATATGCCATGTTCCATATACATTTCAAGTAACGCAGAAGAACAAGGAAATCTTGGTTTTGACAGCTTTTTTAAAAATTAAACAAACTTAGCAAAGACAAAGACAATAAGCAGATGTTTCTTGTAATAAGTAATTCATGAGTTAGAAGGTTATAAGTTTTTGGTTGTACATGTATATATAGCAGCATTTGTATTTTAGCAGCATAATTCAAGAAGCTCTACTTAGATTGTCATGACATTTCGTTTGAGCTTTAATAGTGCTTGACGTTCTAAACAAATCACTAGATTTTGAGACCACTGGCGGGCTTCCTTGGCACTGCAGCCAAACTTGCAGATTTTGTATCCCATTGAATGAATGGGCATTAACCATCAATACTGCATTTAAAAAGCAGAAAAGAGAGACATGAAAGACATTTTTTTAAAGGCTAATAGAGACTATGACTGGTTTCAACTTCATGGTATACTCCGTCTAACCCACGTGGCATGTCACAGACTTTTGCGAAGGTTTTCACTGGAGATGTTGTTCATTTCGATCCACGTCGAGATCTCGGAAGGAAACTCTGGGCTGTCTGTGGGCTGCCCACACCTGGCCTCCACCACCTTGGCTGGACTCACACGGAGCACGCTCTGCTTACAGTACACTATAGCACAGATGAAGTTATCCTTCAGGGACTCCACTCGCTGCTCCACATAAAAAGCCTTGTCGTCCCAGCATAATATCTGTGAAAAAGGCAATTTCAAGCTTAAGGTCTGTGAAGAACATTGTTTTTTTTTGTTTTTTTCAACCTTTATTTAGCCTTGATACATCATTCGGACTGAGGCTTGTTTGGCTGGTTTAAGTTGAAGGCATTGTGCCATAGATCATACATACATATACCTTTCTGTTATGATATTCCGTTACAGCGTATAGATATACATGTAACATCATAGTATAGTACTCTACACTAGTGGGAGTCTCCTCACAGTTATGAAGGCTTTGTACTGCTATATCAATTAATGCGCTGAAGAGCAAATGTCTGTCTGAGCAAGGAGGTTGGTCTGAGCGATACTGCAGTCAAGGAGACGCGAAACCTCTCTGCGCAAGCTACAGACTTATAATAGCTAGGGGTGGGTACCGGCACGAATGCCCTTTCTCCGCCTTTAACCAACCAAAGTCAGGTACCCATATTTTTACACCTGGGTGGAGTGAGGAAAGTCGGGTAAAGTTCCTTTCCCAAGGGTACAGGATCGGCGGCATATGGCAGTTTACCTAGTTCTCGCAACTCTCGCGAGAACTGGGTCACTCCGTGATCAAGATGGACTGATAGCCATCGAAAATTTGTAGGTACGTGTATTTACCTTTAAAAGTTCGTCACTGTTAGAAGAAAAATTCCTACTAAATACCAGTTTAAATATTCACGATCCTTGCCTTAGATCTGACCCGGAAAGGTTCCAGGAAATACAATGATCTGCGGAAGCGGATGGTCGAAGCTCCCAAAGTCATGGAACCACCCAGCTTCACCACGCTATCCCACATTCCCGTGGACTCCCACAGATGGAACCGGCCAAAGTCACACTTGCGAGGGTAGCGGGCGTTGTTCTTGTGAACCACAGAGCTCATATCAGTGGTGGTCACAAGGCCTGAAAAATTTAAGTACAGACGAAAGAGAGATACTAGTGATAAAGTATCATTATCAACTGGTGCAATAAAAAGCCATGTTGGAGATATGTGTAGGGCACTTCGTTCCAGTTGCTGAATCGACCGTAACTCAGTTCTAATGTCCGAATGAAAGCTCATCTGTGTTGGTAAATTCCATATTGAAAAAGTTTAAACTTTGTTCCAACTTCCGGATTAGTGCAGCGAGTCATTTCATCTGAAGAAGGTCGGAGTGTTCGGCCGAAAATTTATGGTGAGTTTCTTTTTGTGTTCGAACAAAGTTTAAACTTTTTCAATCAGTCCTAATGTGTTTAATAGACCAAGGAATTCTTTCTGACAACGATAAGCAACTTTTAGTCTACGTGGTAGTTTGCTCTGTTGGTCTGGTGTTAACTGTAAAATCATATGTCAGCCACACAAAACTAAATTTTTACATCACAGCAGCAAATTGTTGTAACTGTACGTGTACTTCTATATTGCTTTCTTTTCCTTCCGTTCGGGGACTCAGACTTATGCTCAACGTACTAGTATGTATTTGTTGTACATCTATTAATTCACTATTCGAATTTATACATTTAGGCGTCTTGTCAAAGTTATGTATTTCATTTTCCAGAATGTACAACTACAAGTGACGGCGAGAAATTATATACGTTGTGCAATCATAACTTGAGTCCGTCGTTGTCTTTGACTACAACACACACACACACGCACACACGCACATACACCACACACGCACTCACACACGCACTCACACAGACACACACCACACACACGCACCGAAACATAACCTTCGTCTTTTGAAGGTGATAACAAAGGGCATATGGTCGAGGGAAATTTCGGCACTATTTTCCCATGTTCCCATTTGCTGCCCATCAGATGCTCGCCCCGCGTATGTACGATCATAAAATACGGGTTACCATTGTACAGGCGATTCAAGAAAGCTTTTTAATTATACATTATGATTATACATTGATAACAATGGAGGCATAATCAACTTACCAAACTTGTTGTTAGGTTTGGATCTTATCTATACTATAGTGAAGGCTCTTTAACTCGAAGAAATCTAAATTGTCATTTATTTCATATACTTAATGTAAAACTATAGGACTACATGTATTTCTTAGTAATATTCATGGCAGTAAATACAATATTACACAATACAGATCAATTTTGATCCGGCCTTTATCATTTATTTTGTCAACATTAAATTACATTATACAAAAGGAAGAGGGAAAGGGTATATTGAATGACAAGGAAAGCTTACCATAAGTAACCACTTCCTCCAATACGCCCTTCTTCCGTATTGTTTTCTGTAACTTTGCCACCATCCACGTGATGAAAGCATTGACGAAGTACCAGACATCAAAGAGGGTGAACGGGGCGAGAAGAATTGTCAACAGCCAAATCGTTGCCATGTCGGAAGAGTGCACTGAAAAGTGGGGTGTGTCTCATCGGGTCATTCGACTTAATGTACTGTAAAATGAGAAAGGTCTGTGGTGGATTTATGTTCGCGTTTTTCACGCTGACCTCTGCATCGCTATTAAACTAAAAACCACCGGGAACATTTCCTCTTTTTTTTTAAATTAAACCATGAATGGCGGTTTCAACAACAAATCTAAAAACACCACGAACAATTCATTTTCTCCCTACAGTAAAATTAAACACTCGCAAACAATTCCACTTTTACAGTATATCAGTATCAAATTAGTGGCTACAATTCTTTGCCTACTATCAAGGGAAAGAATAATCTGTGTGTGGGTGTGTGAAAAAATTCTGTATTGTTGTGACAATATCGTTGCTTTTTGAAGCCAGTTTAAGAAATTGAAACGTGGATTGCATTAATGTAATGTGATGCACATGTAGTTTTTTTCATGTAAACATTTTATTGTACATCATGTTTTCATATCCCTTCTTGGATCTGACAAACTCCTGATGAGTTGTTGTTCTTTATGCAGACTGAATCAGAAGTCCTGTCATAATTTCATGTCGTGTGGATTAGACCAAGTATGCCATAATCGCTGCCAGTTGATATTAACAGAAGGAACCAAAGGTAATTGATATCCATTATCAACCATAGGTGTATATGTCTGAAATATCATCTAGTTATAAACCATGATGTTATGAGATGGATCATCCATAAAGGTACTACATGTACTATTAATACTAACATTTCATATTTAGCAAAAGTTGCTAACAGAGAAAGCACTGAGTTCTACTACAAATGTTTATTTTTGACTTGTTACGACTTTTCCAGCCTCACCTCAGCATGCCATCACCTTCATAAAGTTAACTTTCATCTAATCCATCACGGCAGAAGCCAATTATTAATATCACCCATTTATGTGCACATTAGGCCACAGCAATTAAATTTAGGGATGACCTGATTAAAAAAAAAACTTTTCCCCTTTGAAAATGGTCAACATAAGGAGAAAGTACAGTACCAAAATGGGAAAATATGTGATGTGGACGCCTTACTTGTACAAGTGATGTTAGTGAGTAGCATGTAGCCAGCCATGACAGTAGTTGTAGAAGTGAAACAAGTTTGATAAATTAGTTATAAAAGTGCAACCAATGTGCATGTGGTAAACTATTATTGTGGTTGTTAACTTGTCTACCACACCAGTGTTACTTTGTGCAATTCTTGAATAAGGGAATAAAAGACTTTGTTGGCTCAGTGACAACATGCTTCGTTGCTTATATAAAATACAATGTTTATGGTGTCAATTTTGAAAATCTATCTTGTTTTGCCCTCTCGCATCAAATTTTGAGTCTGCAGAGGATGTCATCTAAAACATTTACTTGCTGTGGCCTGACTACAGCCTTGGTCCAACAACCTGAGAAAGTTTCCTAAAACATTACCCTTTTGCATAAAGTTCAACACAAAGCCCCTGAGTACAATAGTCCATAATATTGAAGTAAATAGGTGCAAACACCCTCCAACATGGTTACAAAGTGATACATGCAAAGCATTTAACTTAGCAAAGATACAGACAATATCTTCTTTGGTACAATAACTAAGTATATAATTCACCAAGAAAGTTTTTGTAGTGTAGCAGCATTTGTATTTTAGCAGCATAATTCAAGAAGCTCTGATTGGATTGCTATGACATTTACATGTACCTATATACTGTAGTTTGAGTTTTAATAGGGCTTGACTTTCTGAAGAAATTACTTCTCTTTGAGCCCACTGGTGGGCTTCCTTGGTACTGCAGCCAAACTTATGTGTTCTGTATATCATTCAATGAATGAGCATTAGCTACTACTGGTACATGTATATTTGAAAAGTAGAATAAGAAGAAATGAAGAACTTAAGGCAAATAGAGACTACGACTGGTTTTAAACTCATGGTATACTCCGTCTAACCCACGTGGCATGTCACAGACTTTTGCGAAGGTTTTCGCTGGAGATGTTGTTCATTTCGATCCATGTCGAGATCTCGGAGGGAAACTCTGGGCTGTCCATGGTCTCCCCACACCTGGCCTCCGCCACCTTGGCCAGACTCACACGGAGCACGCTCTGCTTACAGTACACTATAGCACAGATGAAGTTATCCTTCAGAGACTCCACTCGCTGCTCCACATAAAAGGCCTTGTCGTCCCAGCATAAAATCTGGAAAAAAATGTGGAAAGTGTTGGTTGAACTTCAAGGCTTTTCTTGGAAAGAAATTTTGTGAATAAAACTCATGCTGTGTTTGATTTTTTTCCATTTAGGAGTAACTTATTACTATTGGATACTGCTAAGTTGTTTAACTACTACTACTACTACTAAACTACTACTATTACTACTACTACTACCACTACTACTGTTACTACTACTACTACTGCTGCTGCTACTACTACTACTACTACTACTGCTACTACTACTGCTATTACTATTACAACTGCTACTACTACTACTGCTGCTACTACTGCTACTACTACCGGTACTACTACTGCTACTGCTACTACTACTAGCTGCTACTGCTACTACTACAACTACTACTACTACTGCAATGCAACATTATTGCATAGAGGGGTCTCCCCTTGGTGGTGGAGTATGACAGCTATTATGCTCAAAAAGGCTAAAATGCAATTGTACATGTGTTGATCATGCATTCACCAAACGGAATAAGTCAAAGCAAATACACTAATGTGTATTTAGCTCTGTTCGATCTTACTCAAAAACATTTACATATGTATCTACTAGTATATGTTGTGACTAGGCTCTCCAGCTCTGTCCTGCCACATGCAACATAATGTTATCAACCAACACTCTGTCATCAACATCATTGATCAACCTCATTTCTTTGGAACAGAAGAGAATTAAACACACTCTTCATGTGAAGGTAAACATAGTAACTGTTCATAGCTCTTACCTTAGACCTGACCCGGAAAGGTTCCAGGAACTGTAGTGATCTGCGATAGCGGATGGTAGAAGCTCCCAAAGTCATGGAGCCTCCCAACTTCACCACGCTATCCCACATTCCCGTGGACTCCCATAGTTGGAACCGGCCAAAGTCACACTTGCGAGGGTAGCGAGCGTTGTTCTTGTGACACATGAAATCCAGATCAGTGGTGGTCACCAGGCCTGGAGAGGACAAAAGAGATACTACTCTACAGTCATCTGCATAAACAGATCCTATTAAAGTGAACAACAAAACTTTAAAAGGCAATTATTGTGTCACTAATGCATGGTTTAAACTTAACAAGTTTAGAAACTTAAAAAAGGACACCAGTTGATCATATCTTTGGTGGCTCAGTGTATGAAAAAGTTTTTCTTTGCTTTAAAACAGACAAGGACAATGTCAGGTACTGCACTCAAGCTGGTAACTTGGCTCATCAATGCCAAAGAACAGTGGGTTGTTTTCCACTGTGTCTAGGGCACAGTACTATAATAGTAGTGGAAGGTGGAGCCCATGCTTCCACTGCCTTCTACCTCCCCAACCAAAGTCTAAATCCTTACACAGGTCTGGATGGAGTGAGAAGAGTCATGTTAGTGTATATCCCAAGAGCACAAGATTGGTTACAAGCATGACAGGATTTGAGGACCTCTGGGTTTAACTGGGCCAAATACCCTGAATGCAGTTTTGCCACACAAGTCCCCACACAATAATTACACCACGAGCCCTTTGACCAACCAAGGACGTTATATCAGATATAACGTCCTTGGACCAACGAACTTTGTTTAGTAGTAACCTTCCAACCTGATGAAACTGCAAGTCAATAGACAGCTTGTTTTTTGTTCTTAACATTGTTTTTTTTTTTATCACAACCTGTTTGAGTCTAGTATTATGCAGTCCTTATGCTCAACCCTTGGATGTACAATCATAGCATATAGGGTATCATTGCAAAGGGTTTTAAATAAGCTTTCCAATGATATACCTTGATGATACCTTGATGATGTGGAGTCCACGAAGAAGATACGCAAATACCCGGTTATGCCAAATGGAGCTCGCCCCAACGTCGCAGAGAAAAACAACGCTAAATTACGTTTTTCTCCTTGCGATCGTTGCTTCATTGTTCGTTTCATATGTTTTATGTGAAGTTATAGAAATACCTGCTACAGCACGTAACACACGAACAGTTTTGACGATCAAATCTGTACATATGACCTTTATCAACAATACATTGCAGTGGGAGGGGGGCGTGTCCGATATTTACCAAAACCGGACAAAAACTTGATTGGAGAAGCTTACCATAAGTAACCGCTTCCTCCAATACGCCCTTCTTCCGTATTGTTTTCTGTAACTTTGCCACCATCCACGTGAGGAAACCGTTGACGAAGTACCAGACATCGAAGAAGGCGAACAGGACGAGAAAAACTACCGGCAACCAAAATACCGCCATGTTGGAATAGCGCACTCAGAAAATGGGGGTGTTTCTAACATCATGTTTAGCATTACCTTTAATAAATGTACTGTCATGTCTTCAAAACCAAACGGGAAATCCTTTAGATTTCGAAATCACTGAAGAGGAAGTCAAAAATGGCTTACAAAATCTGAAAAACAACAAAGCATGTGGTATTGATTCGATCCTCAATATGAATATGGAGACGCTGAAATATGGAGACACAAAACTTATCCCACCGCTTAAAAAAACTATTCAATGTCATCCTTCAGTCCGGCAATTTCCCACAAGTATGGAGTAAAAGCATTTTAGTTGATTCTAAACCCCTAGCTAATCGAAATATTGTATTAGAACAGCCTACAACGTCCTATGAGATAGAGTACATGTCTTGGAATATGTTCTTCTTAACTATTGCAAAATGCTACTCTGTGTCCCTAGAGGCTCTGTAAACGCCGCCATCAGAGGAGGGCCCCCAAGGGGGGGGGGGGGGGGGGGGTACCGACAACGCTCTACGCTAAATTCGTCAGGGCCGGCTACATAATACGCTAAATTAAGGACGCTTTGTTACGCTCTACGCTAAATTACGAAGTTTTATAATGCATTATTCAAATCTTAATCGTCTTTTGGCTGAACCCCGCCGACGGAAGAACACATGAAGAGGAGATCTAAACAAAACTTATAATTCCATCAACAAGATTCAAACTTAACTTAGACGATATAAAAGCATCCGTCTTGCTGGCCAGAGGCGACAACAAATTTTTTATGTGACGTAATTTTTCAGCACTTGCAGCACCGAAAGCGGAGGCGCGACAATCCTAGGGCGTCCGGGGGCATGCTCCCCCGGGAATATTGTGAAATCTTGATCCTCTGAAACACCATTTTATGCATTTTGAAGGGCAAACTTTGCTCACAGACTAAGCTAAGTTAAATGGCATATCAATTAGAAATTCACATGGTTTTAGCTTTAAGTTATTATATATATTGAGGGCAACGCCCCCAAGCAACATTTTTAGATTTCGAGTGCCGAAAGCACGAACAGTCGCAAGGTAAGTACGGGAAAATTTGGAAATTTGTATCTCTGAAACACCATTTCCTGCACTTTGAGGGCAGACTATATGCTCAATGTAATGACATTTCTGTCAGAGAAAAGTTTTTGAGGGCGACGAACGCCGGAGAGTCGTGAGCGCCAGAGGCCCAAGCCGTCGCAAGCCCAAGGGCTGCCCGGAGAAAAATTGAAATCTTGACCCTCTGAAATGCCAATTCTTGCATTTAAGGGGCACATTTTGCTTGTTAACTAAGCTAAGCTCGGTAAAGAAATTTCTACTTGTCGGGAGGCCGACGGCCCCGCAACATATTTTTGCCATGTCCAATGCCGATGGGGTGAGCCATCGCAAGGAAGATCCGGCGAAATTTTGAAATCTGGACCCTTTGAAACACGATTTCCTGCATTTTCGCGGGAAAAATTTGCCGGTAGACTAGTTAAGTTTAATGAAATTTTGATTACACTTTACGAACAATTAATATGAATTACGTTTTACGGTAAAATCCGGTTAGCTTCTACGTAATACGTTAAATTAAATGGGCCAATATCGCTCGACGCAAAATGCACCGATTACGCTCTACGTTGAATTCGAGCGGTCCGGCTACGTAGTACGTAGAATTAAAACCGCTGATTACGCTCTACGGAAAAGGGCTTGGGGGCCCCCATCAGAGGTGAATTAGGAATGTTTCCATTATATATTGATATGCAAACACAACTTATTAAATACTGGCTTAGACTACGTACCCTACCCAATGATAGAATTGTAAAGAAGGCATATGACACAGCAGTTGAACAAGAACTAGACTGGACGTTGTTGTTCAAGATATTCTGTGCAGGCATGGTTTCCAAAGTGTTTGGCTTAGTCCTGCGGTTGATGCCAAACACTTTGGTAACATGTTCAAAGAACGTTTTAAAGACACATTTCTCTCTGGCTGGCGTCAAGAAATAAACAGTTGTAATAAACTAAAAACCTATTCCCAAATCAAAAGTCAGTTCATACTTGAAAGATCTTGAAAATTACCTTTCGTCAGTTCGTAATAAAGCTTTTGCTGTTAACATAACCAAATTAAGAACCATATTGAAAAAGTTTAAACTTTGTTCCAACACAAAGAAGGGACTCACTCACCATAAATTTTCGGTCGAGCACTCCGACCTTCTTCAGATGAAATGACACCAACAGCATATACACAATGAATCCCCCGGCCACTCCGTGTCTCTGGACCAAGTTCGCATCTTGGACACGGAACAGGATCGGTTCGTGAGGGGCGTCAAGGAGGCTATCTACATTAGGGCACATCAACCCTCGTTGAACCGTGATGGTGGCAGGTTTCGCCTTCCCGCCATTTATGATTCGCTGCTACCTGACGTCATCCGACGACTTCCGGATTAGTGCATTTAAAATTTATGGTGAGTCCCTTCTTTGTGTTGGAACAAAGTTTAAACTTTTTCAATATGGAATTTACCAACACAGATGAGCTTTCATTCGGATAATTTAAGAACCAGTTCACACTGCTTGGAAATAGAAAGAGGTCGGTACCTCCTGGGCTTACCGTGATCAACCCAAACAGCCCAGATAGAGAGCATTCAGCGCCGTGCCTGTCGGATAATCCTCGGTAGCTACGTAGATGCTATACAAAGTACTCGGAAGCATGCAACCTACTGGGACTACCCACTCTCCAGCAACGACGCGAACAGCTCACTATGAAATTCGGCTACACCTTGTTGCAATCAACAACATTCAGACAGTGGCTACCACCAACCCGAGGTGAGACCAGTGGACGACGTACCAGATCACACGACAAACTGAACACTATAAAGGCCAGAACGGAGCGGTATAAGAACAGTACCATTCCGCACATCGTCCGATTACTGAACTCATGAACTGTGTTGTTTTTACCTTATCTGTCGATTTTACCGGTCAATCCAATATGTCACATATGATATATTCTAATACGTTTGATAACTGTAAACGATTTTAAGTGTCCTCGTCAAGCATCATGTGAGTACAAGAGCAATTCAGGGCCCATTTTTTAGTCCTACTATTCTGTACACTTTTAATGGACCAAATAAACCATTATTATTATTACCTTAATATACCAGCCAACCAGAGGCAATGCCCTTCGTGTAAAGATAGTGTTGAAGATGAGTATCATTTTCTAATGATATGCCCTACATATAGCGTAGATTAAAAAAAACTAATGGATATGATCACAAGTAAATCTAGCACACCTTTACCAAAGACAAACACATGTACTTTCAATCTACTTATGTTATGTCCAGACTACATATCTTCGTATTTAGGCCAATACATTTGTAATGCTCTAAAAAAGAGAGAATCTATTGTATGTTCACATTTCTATACTATATTTGTATGCAGTTTCAGAACTTAGACGAGTATCATTGTATTAATTGACTTGTTACTGTTGCCTTACAATTGTACCATGTACAAATGTTGTGCAATAAAGTTCATTCATTCATTGTATAGTTACAGTTGTGGAACTTCCATATCATCAGATCTAGGGAAAATACAATTGTGTGTGTGTGTAAACAAGTTTTTATTTGTTTTTCAACTATTTCTTGCAATATGGTTATGTTTATTTGATTACATGTAAACGAAAATTGATGCACATGCAGATATCATTCATATAAGGCCACAGCAAGTAAATTCTATGGATGACATTAGCGCGCGCATTAATTTTCGCATGATTTCAGAAAAAAAATAAGAGTTTTTTGTTCTGCAGGGATGGTCAACATGACGATAAAGTATCAAAATGAGCAAATATATTGTGTTGTAGCCTAATAACTGTACTTGTAGAAGTGACACTTGCGAGGTACCCAGGACTGTACTGTAGTTGTAGAAATGAAACTTACTGGATAGTTGTAAATGTGACACCAATATGGAATCTATGAGTGTGGTTACCAACTTTGTTGGTGATGCCAGTCTACCACACTAATGTCACTTTTACCACACCAGCACATGTCTTAAATACAGGAATGAATACCTTGTTGGCTCTGATACCATGTTTTGTCCCTTTAATTGTTTTTACAAGTCAACACAACTTTATGGTGCCTATTTTTGAAAATGTAGCCATCTTGTTTTTTTTCACCCATCTTGTTTTTTTCGCCCTATCGCACTATTTTTGCAGTCTGCAGAGGATGTCATCCATAAAATTTACTTGCTGTGGCCTAATGGTTGTGTTCAGACAAATATTCTTGCTGAGCTATAACGTTACACACCCGCTCAATGGTCAATATACCACAACACGGGACATGCCACTGGTCAGTAGCTAATTTCATCAGTGCCTGAAGGAATAAGCAGAAAACGCCAACAGCAAATGAATTTCGGTGTTTGTGAATTCAGAGCATGCAATAGAAGGCTTTTCAGCACCAAGGAAAGATCTATCATCTGTATCAAGATATCTGAACCACAGGAAAGCGGTGGTAACTTCAATCGTTAGTACTTACATGTGAAATAAGATTTTGTACATCATTCAACGTTATCGTTTAATGTCCCTCAAGCTAACGATAACGCATGATTATGTGACAAGTAGTTAACGTTACTTTGGATTGTTCACCACTGATGGCATTTATTTTGTGTAACGAACATCAAAGTCGATGTTCAAAAAAGAAAAGGGTGAATACAACTTGAGATCTTTTGGTAAAGCTTCAGATGCATTCAACAACAAAAACTGTGTCAAACGGAAAGCTTTTATATCGAAATATTGATTCCAGAACTTTGCAATGGTTCCCCCTTCCACTCGTCTGGGTGGAATAGTCCAATTGTTATGTCACCACGCCTCTGATTGGCCAACAACAAGCGGTGATGTTAGCGTTCCTATGATTGGCCAGAACGGTCAATCTACCTTATCTCTCATTGGTTGCCACAATGTTTTCATAGTGACGGGAGACGCACAACTTCTGTTGTTTTGTTGACAAGTCCAAGTTGCCCTGGTCATTCTATGCTTGGATCTCGCGGCGAAAACATGTCAGAAGTTTACGGAGAGACGAAACAAGCGTCAGAAAGCTTTCTTCAGATGTCAGAGATGCCTCAAGTGTCCTTTTTGACCTTGGTAAGTTAATGATAAGCTGTGTTGTTGTGTAAAAGGTTTAGGGGTCGACATTCTGTCAAACCATTGGCCTAAAAGACGTTTTTATCTGTCAACAGTAGATTCACTTTATCATCATATCCATCCGGACTTGTTGACAAGGATTTAACCCAGCCCACTGAATTGTCCCCTGTACCGTTAACCGTGAACACAAAGGGTTTTACTTGTAAGCTGTTTCTTGAGTTAAAGAATTTTTGTGTGAAGATACAAAAATCATAGTGTGTAACAATGAAACTGTCAATAAAGGGCCCCGCCCCCATTAACAAAACAACAACAAATATTTTAGACTCCCCTCTCCTTCATTTCTGACGTTACATGATAGCTAAAACACCCGTGTCTTATTTCAGGACGGCAAATACCACGTCTGTGGACAGGATGCTGTGTACTACACAGATGATAACGGTACAGAACGGTTTGTAGAGGGCGGGACAGTCGACCTGTGCCTGACACAGGACGAGTGGGGTTGCGTCATGCCGATAGACGATGGGTACGGGCCGGATTTCATCTTGAAGAAATATCTCGAATGCCCCTGTGAAGTTTATGAAGCGCAAGATGCTCAAGAATGTGAGGAGAAAATGTGCGTCCAAGATCACGACGACATGGAGGCGGGAAAGTGGAATTTCCCATGGTTTAGTGCTTGGAGCGTTGAAGAGTTCCTGGATGAGATAGAAAATCTCCAGAAACCAAAGGAGGTAAACAACATTAACAGCATCAAGGCAACCAGCCACACGTCTCAGAATGACGGAGAAGTGTCCAAGAAGTTTGAGAAGGATCAGCCCCACAACCAACCACATGTGGAGAGTCAGAGGATGTGGGAAGGTGGCATGACTATCTACATGTCGGAGAGTGATCTGGATGAACAGCTTCTGGGACATGCAGAGGTAAACTGGCTGTGTTGCTTTTGTTTATTTCCTTTTCAATGTTTTTGTCAATGTCGGAGAGTGATTTGGACAAACAACTGCAGTTTCTGGGGCATGATGAGGCAAACTGGTTGTCTTGTTTCTTTTTCTTGTTTCTAATGTTCTTGTCAATGGTCTTAAATCTTTTGTTTGCTTGGTTTGTAAACTATAAATCTAAAAGTTCTAAACAATATCATGGAGGGGATAAGCATTAAGCTATAAGATACAAATGACTACAATGTATTCATCTTTACTTTAGGGTACATTGAGTGACAACTTGTGGGAAGATGGCATGTCCATCTACATGTCGGAGAGTGATCTGGACAAACAACTGCAGCTTCTGGGGCACAATGAGGTAAACTGACTGTCCTGTTTCTTTTGCTTGTTTCTAATGTCTTTTCAATGGTGTTTAAATCTTGTTTGTTTGGTTTATAAACACTAAATCTTAGAGTTTTAAACAGTATCATGGGGGGGGGGGATATCAAAAGCTGCAGTGAGTGAAAAGATACAAATGACTACATGTACATTGTATTCATCATTACTTTAGGGTTCGTTGAGTCAGAACTTGTGTGAAGACGGCATGACCAACTACACATCAGAGAGTGATGGTTGGACCATCTACATGTCGGAGAGTGATCTGGAGGACAAACAACTGCAGTTTCTAGGGCATGCTGAGGTAAACTGGCTGTCTTGTTTTTTGTGTTTGTTTCTGATGTTCTTGTCAATGGTGCTGTTTGTTTGGTTTATAAACACTAAATCTAAGAGTTCAGTATCATGGAGGGGATAAGCATAGCTATAAAATACAAGTGACAACATTTTGTATCCGTCCTTAGGGTTCCTTGAGTCAGAACTTGTGGAAAGACGGCATGACTATCTACATGTCGGAGAGTGATCTTGACGAACAACTGCAGCTGTTAGGACAGATTGAGGTAGGTTGGCGGTCTTGTTTCTTGTGTTTGTTTCTAATGTTTTTGTAAATGACGTTTTGTTCTTGTTTGATTTGATTAATAACACTGAATCTATGGGTTTTGAACAGTATTATAATGGGGATAAATATAGCTATAAGATACAAGTGACAACATTTTGTATTCATTGTTACTTCAGAGTTCATTGAGTGAGAACTTGTGGGAAGATGGCATGACCATTTACATGTCGGAGAGTGATCTTGACGAACAACTGCAGCATCTGGGGCATGATGAGGTAACCTGGTCTTGTTTCTTTACTTAATTTCTAGTGTCCTTGTCAATGTTTAGCTTTAAGAATGAGACTGACTTTTTTGTGTACAATGTATTCATTGCACCTCCAAAGGTTGATAATAGCAGATGTGCAGAATTCAGCAGCATTTTTCTCAAGAATTGATAGACTAACAATTGTACAGCTGGAATAGCTTTAGTTCTTTGCATTACCTACAAAAGTAAATAGTAATAAATCTAAAAATTGACAATATTGTGTAATACCAGCAGTGTCTATGTGGACATGAGACTGGATTCTATAATCTTTATGTTTGTGTGAATGTATGAAAATACCTATTGGATTACAACAAACTGGTCAGATTGGCCAGGTGGTCCTTATGTAGAGGTGGTCACTTGTACAAGTTCAACTGTACATCTGTCATTTCTTTATACATGAATCTCTCTCTCGGTTTGGCTTCGCAAAGAAAGTCTATGGAATAGCAAAAGGACATGTCTGATAATCTGGTACACTATCTTTCTGCAGGTTCCCATGCTGTATGAGAGTGAGAATCTCTACCATCCAGTCACAAAGAAAGCTACCAGACTGTCCAGGTACGACCTACATCACGGGCCAGATCACGACGCTCGCTCACCAAGTCGTCCTCTGATTGGTAGTCGTGGTGACAGCAAGGGAAGGATCGTTTTGGATTGGTGTTTGTTGGTAAGTTAAAAGTTATTACACATCTTAAGCCTGTCAAACATAGCTGCCCTTCTCCCAGGTTGGAAGTCACTTAGTCCTAATAGTAATACCCGTCACATTATCCACGATCTTCTGGCCTATCGATGCAAGATCGGCCATATTAAAGATCGACAGAGAGCGCATATTTTTCACCTGAAAACTGTCCCTGTCACACATAAGCCATGCTTAATAGTACCTTGTACAACTGTTGTGCAATAAAGTTATTATTATAAGCTAGGCTCGCATGATTGCCGCAGAATTGCCGTCCGATCGATTTTCGCCAAATGTGACAGGGGTATGAGGAAGTTCATCTATGGGAGTTGGTCATGAGGGTGCCATGATAGTTGACTGTTACTTTTGAAAAAGTTTAAAAGTTTTATAATTAGTCCTGCTGGTTGCGATCAGAGGAGAGAACTGGACTTAGAATAGGGTGGATTCAGGGCTTCAGACAACTTTTGACCACTTTTACCTAAAATAAGTACAGCTTTTGATTCTTGCATTGTATACATGATGTTACTGGCCACACTATATATGCAATGCCAGCTGCATACCTAACCCACCACTCTTTGTCATTTGTCAGGAAACATCCTTGCTTGTGTACACCACAGCTGGTGTAGGGCACCAGAGGAAAGAAGTTCACAAGACAACCCGAAAGAGAAGACTGCAGCAGACATCTATGTACATTAAGCAGCCGTTCAGTGGTGTGGTTTTTGAGAAAGTTTGTTTCCCCTACATCTGCTGTTCCTGTTGGCTTCTTCTCATGGGTTTACCAAGTCTTTTTACCCTTGTGTTTGGGTTACAAAAGTTTGGTAAGTGTGTGGGAAAAAGCCGTCAGTGGCAGCAACACTGGCAACCTCCCACATGACAGAAAACAGGTCCTATATCATCATCCTAGTTAGGCATTGCAAGATGGAGGACATGTTTTCTGTTGTGTCAGAGGTTGCCATGGTTACTGACAACCAGACTATGGTTGCCAGGTAACCCAGTAGCTGCCCCTTTTTTTGTGCACCTACATCATGTATCAGTGTGAAGCTCAACAATCTGTCCACATGTTCTACATTTCATCAACATACATAAATACATTGGCTTCACACTGGTAGGTACACTGAAAATATTGTTCTGATAGATGTAGTCATATTATAGTTTTCAATATCTTTAATATTACACATCCTATGTACTCCAATGTGAACAGCACAACCATTACTTTGTTAGGAGAGACTACATTGTAAATTTTCTCGAGGGTTTGTAATTTCATACCCATATTTGCCAGTTTGTGGAAAGAATAAAACTAAAATCCAAGGACATTAAACATTTTGTACCACTATGTAGTGGTACAAAATGTTTAATGTCTTTCAGTTTGCCAAATAATGTTATACTTCATGCATTAACATGTGCAAAGATATGTTTTTAATGATCAATGTACCTCAGACCATGTTCTCTCTATTTGACAATCACGTTAATAAATGTGAGTGAAATATTGTACTTGAGTTTATATGTTATCTTTGACGACTCCTTTTGTGATGAGTGTAGACCACCCCAACTCATTATCACCTTCCTAATATTTTGACTTTTAAAAGTCAATTTCTTTAAACACATTTTACAGATCCATAATAAAGGTAGCTTTACTGAATATGAACACCAAAAGAAAAAAAAGCTTTACAATTAATCCAACGACAGATTTCCGTTGCACATCTTTTATTATCTCTGTTTAGAGTCCAGATATAGAAAATCTTTATATCAAAACCACAGAACACAAACAGCAACATTTTTGCTCGAAATAACGCTCCAGCATTGTGAAATGTCAGTAGCAACACTGCTTTAAAGTTTGTTACTAATTGCTGGTTTATGTATCTTAAATAGCATGAAAGCTTGATTGAAACAACAAGGTCATCTGGCACTTAGAACTCATTGCTGCAGTCACTTAACTTCAAGATCACATTTGCAGGAATAGCAGCAGACGGAAAGTTTGAAGCGTTAGTTACATAAAGTCAAGTCTTTTTTTGTAAGTTTGCATATCCATTATTGCTTAGATATTTTGCACTAAGCATAGCTTCTATTGCTGTGGTAATTATTCAAACCACATCTTATCAAAAACTATTTTCTATTTTTGTCAAATGTACTTAATAGACATCTTCAAGATGCACTTAACCATACATCTTACTGAGTCAGAGAGGATTTTGTCTTAAAATTACACGCTAGACTGTTATTATATAACATCCATCTCAAAAACATACTTATTTCGGCACTCCCAAATTCATTGTTAAATCCATTTTTGCTCCATAGCAATGGAGGAATAGTTGCAAACAGTGTCCAACAAATTAGAAAATAGCAGCAATTTGTATTTTCTATGTTTCACATAACCAGAAAACTGCCTCTAGGTGTAACATTACTAACAATAACACAAGTTTTATGCAGCAAAAACAAGTTGCGTAAGACCTGACTGTACATGTAACAGTAAAGGATTGATCCTATCACACTGGGAAGGTGCCTTCCTCTTTCTGATAAGTTTGGTGGGTTCATAAATGTGCTTGAGGTGTGCAGGGTTGGACAAGTCCAGTAGTCCGATTGTCCCGGACAAGTGAAAGTGCTGATCGGGCAAGTGCATGTCCTACCCCACTTGTCTGATAAAAGTAAAGTAAAATTTTCCATGAGAAAGATTTTGATATACTTGTTACCTTTCACAGTCATAGCATCAAGCATTGGTCAACAAAGAAAAATATAGCCAGCAATAATAACAAGAATTCCATTGATGGAATTGAAAATAAATGTCATTTAAATATCCAAACAAGTCAAAAGTTATTTCAGGCAAGTAAATTTTCTGTAAATTCTGTAGTATTCTGTAAATTAATGTACTTGCCTGATAGGACAAGTGAATTTTAGGAAACTTGTCCAACCCTGGTGTGGCTCTCCTTAAACATAGGACCTCCTGCTTTTGGTTCCATTCAAGCAGCAGTGGTGCATTGCACACAATTACAGCTAATTCATGCAAATAGAATATATGTATGTCCTAACACAAATTGTTCTATATTCATAATAATTACATCTTGTCAAAGTTAAGTGTTATTCTTTAATCAAAAAGATACTCTAGTATAATCCATATCAAGATTGTACAATAATACAGGATTGTACAATTTACAAATTCCAGGATACAGCTCTGGATTCCAAGGACAGGTGAACCCTAAAGTAATAACTAGATATGGATATGAACTATGCTTTATAAGCCTTCATACTAGAGCTGTGTACCTAAACAAATTTCAGTACAGGTACAGGTACACGGCTTTAGGTACAGGTCCAGACCTGCACCTGTACCTAAAAAAGTGTAACCAAGTATATGTAAGTTAAACATGTAGTTAACTGTCTTTTCTAGTGATAAATTGTCATCTTTGTATTTGGAATTACATATTTGAGTCTCAAAAACAGTTTTCTGAAGTTTCAACTGCAAGATTATCCCCATTGTCATTGTTGATTCGGGATTTACTTGTCCAGCAGTCTTAAAAAGTAGTGTTTAATAGTGATTTAGTTTGTTTAGGTACAGGCACACAGATGTTTAGGTCCGGACCTGTACCTAAACAATTTTTTAGGTACGATACAGGTACGGGTATTTAGGTACACAGCCCTGCTTCATACCCTCTATTTTATCAATTTCTCTACTTTTATGCCATTCTCTGACAGAAAGCAACCACGACAAAAGCCAGAAGTATGAAGTACGGTGTCCTGTACAGAGCTACCATGGAGTACATACAAGCCAGTATCGCACTGACATACACAAGCCAGGATAACCAAACAACACTTCGCTTCTTCCTGAGGTAGCATCCCTGCAAGGGATACAAGAAAGCGAAACACGCGCTCATAGCAGCAGCAGTGTACAGAGCAGGGTCGGCGGGTAGCCTGTACTCGAAGTTGAGGTTCTTTCCCCAGAAGACAACAGAAGGCATGTACAGCATTGACATGAACCAGATCAAGTACAGAATTGTGTACTGAAGGTGGAAGGTGTCTTCTGCATCTGCAAGAGGGCCAGGCTTTTTCTTGTCATTTTGAAGATTCAAGCAGTTCCTAAGGGTGATGGTGTTGGCGTATAACCTACAGGTTTTACCGAAGTACAACGCTAGGACGAGAGCGAAGGCGAGCGCGCCAGAAAACTGGCTCGCCACGGCTAGGAAGGCGCCGGAGATTACGAACAGCGCCGCCGGGTGGGGAGCTTTCCTCGCCATCTCTTCGGGATCGGCGGTTTTCTTCCCGAACCAGACCATGCAGTGACCTATCATGGTCACCCCCCCGAACAGTGCAGCCGACACCATTCTACAGATGGCGCTGGCAAATAGGTAGAAAAGGATAGGCAAGAGCCTAAACCACGTTCCCTGGGACTTCATGACTTCCGAGTCTGGTAGAGGGATGCCGAGAGACAAATACATCAGACGTGCACCTTGGTAGCTAAGCAACAGCGAGAAGAGGTTGACCAATGGCGCAACCCTGTAGGGCTGACAGAAGGCCGTCTGCGCTTCGGAAAACGAGGGGCAAGGTTGCCCACGACCGAGGGTCCTAACCTGGTAGGACAACACCTTCAGGATGTTGGTCACTGCAAGAGCAGGTATAACAATCCCGTGGAATCTTATCAACTGACCTAAAACTTCCGCAAAGTTGACCCAAACTTGGACCTTGTAGTTACAATTGGGGTTCAGATAGAGGCGGAGCTCTGCGTTGGTGTTTTCGTCAACAAGTTTTCCGCTTTGCAAACGCAGCGAAAGTTTACCGCTTCCACTTCCTTGGGAGACACTATAAACGTCCTCCTTGAACCATGGAATGTGCATATGCATCTTTGTCATGTCGTTGTCTTCACAATCGCTTACCAAGTTGGCTGTAAAGGCATGGTACACCTCTTGTAAACCTACTAGGCTGATGTTGTAAAACATGGTGTTGTTCGGAACCTCAACCTCCACTACACTTCGTATTGCAAAAGACATGACGTTGGGGACTTGCAATTCCTGAGATTTCTCTGTACCATTGTAGAACTGTGTTTGTACCGTCACTGGCTTCGATGACTTGGGTACAGATACAACAACATGGGAGAAGCTCCTGTAGCTGTCTAGATGCAGGTGTACAACTTTGTGACCTGAGTAGAGAGGAGGGCTCAGTTGAGCCCGAGACGACATATCAAGCCCCTCTTTACACCTTTTCCCCCCTTCATCTTGGCACAGGTACACCCAACTATCTTCCACAATATTGGTAGTTGCTACAAAGGTATCCCTACCACCCAACTCTTTGTCAATGGGAAACATGTAGTTTGTCACGTCCTCGGTTCTAGTCTCGGAAAATTCCCAAACCTCGTCCGTAACCTCAACCCACTTATCGCCGGGTGGAATGGCACTCTGTACCGACGTTAGGGAGAAAGACTTGCTTCCAGGGTGGTGGAGAAAATGGTGGCGAAAGACTTGCATCCTGTGTTTCACATCCGTAGTGACCTGCCTCGTCTTTGGATCAATGATGTCGAAAAGCGATCTTTTGGTGGCAAGGACTAGCTGCTTGCACCACACTATTGCGAGATGGTCGGTAGATAGCCACACTTTCGGGATCGCCGACGTCACCGCGCTTACGGCATTGGATTCTGGGACGATCCCTTTGAGAGACGTCAGCCCTGCGCGGACAAGGTAGTCTCGGTGAGCGCCTCCCGTGGAGGCTATCGTAACGTGGGAAAGGCGCCCGCTGCTCATCCCATCCTGCCAAAACTGGTTGACGGTGTTGTAAAAGTCTGCCATGTACTGATCTGCATTGATGACTGGGCTTTGATGGGGGGTAGCTTGAGTGATGATGGTGTTAACCATAGAGGGATCAAAGTCCGGTAGGGTAAAAAGAGCCCTAGCTACGATGCCTCCCACAGAGTGTCCGACAAGTATCACGCTTTTAGGTGGCGAATCCGCCTTCTTGTACATGGTGAGGATCTTCAATATACACCGGTGGACGAACTCAGTTTGCTCCGACAGTATGGCGCCGAACATTCCCGTCAATTCTTCGTTCAGGTCGACAGAGAAGTAGTTGAAGTGGAACGGGGTACGAAGGTGCTGGGCTTTCTTCAGGGCGACAGAGCCAAGCGACCTGACCTGCTTGTGGCTGCCTGCATTACCGGGGATGAACAACACCGGAACTCCAGTCAGCTTGAAGTTCTTTGACTGCCTCGCGTACGCTCCCTCGCCGTACAGGTACAGGCCATACCGCGGGAACGATCTGGTGACGTTTTCGCTCAGGGGGACGGGCAGGTACTCGGGATACTCGTACATCCACGTCATCTCACACCTGTTGGTCTCGTAGTTGGAGAGGATGTCGAACAGGCCGACCAGGACCAGGCCCAGCATGAGGATGGGCATCACGTTCACCATGGTGACTTGTTATGCTGTCAGGAAGGGGGTGGTGAAAACTGCAATGGAAGAAAAAATTTACAGAATCAGTCAGGAAAATATACACTGCTTTCCACTGATATGAAATAATGATCATTGTGTCAGGCATGACACGAGCTAGAGCCTTGAGAGAAAGAAGTTTTCCCCATTATTGACAGTCCAAGCCACTATATTGACGGGCAGTTCCTGTGAATAATGAAACATACTGTAAATGCAGAAATGTTTGAGATGTTTTTATGATTGCGTTTTTCCGGTGGCCACTTTAGTGTGAACCATAATCCACTGAGAACACTGGAATTTTAAATGCATATACAGTAAACCTAACAGTCATATCACCCTTCAATGAATCAATTGTGTAAAATGATAATGGTACAAAAACAAGACTCTTTTCACTGTTGACAATAAGTTCTTGTGAATAACACATATTCCTCGCCTTAACCCTACTATTGGTACAACAATAATCCTGAGGATGATCCAATAAAATGGTGCAGTATGGTGACTCTATGAGACTTTTGACATTTCATGAAAAAAAATAGCAGAGGGAAAATTCTGCACTTTTTTCTCACGATACGCTACTCAATCCCCCTGGTGCTAGGATGTACCATGAAGGGTACCTCATGAAGCAATGGTTCTTGCAGCTCATACAAGTTCAAAACTGAACTGGGGAGGGCCCTGCTGCATTGAGTCGCCCCTACACGTCCTTGTATATATGTAAATAACACTAACCCACCACATTCACTTGTCTTGTCTTTTGCACCCACAGATCAGTTGTTTATGTTCCGTTGTGTGCTTTTTTGTGCCTTTGTTTTCCCTATGTTTGTATGGCACTAGCACCTGTCACTAACAAACATGCGCCCTGCTATTAATCCCCGTAAGGGGGCTAAGCAGTAGAAAAGAAGAAATCGTTTTCTGAATACACAAATTTTACGATAAATTCATGACTTCTCGGTCGTTGACCTTTTGAAACCAACGTGCTTCTTGCTATCAAATACAAACAGCCTTATCTATTAGTTATAAGAGACCACAATTGTCTTTCATTGGCTGACAAGATTTGCAGGTTTGGTACGTTTTTGTAGACAAAAAGACGACACCCACTGAGGTATTTTGATAGATCACAACAGGCACAACAGAATGTGGGAAACAGGTGTAAAATGGCTGAAAAAACATGCATAGATTCGGAACGGGACCTTATTGCCGGCATTCCTTAAGTGCATTATACGGCTCCATACTTGACCACCCTATCCCAAATTTTACCCAAAATATAGTAGCAATGTGCATGACCAACCTGTCTCTAAAAATGTGCCCCTAGGTGTCTACAAACGATGAAAAACGAGAAAAGTTCACGAGCAACCCGGAATTTATCGAGTCTCGGCAGCCATTTTGAACGCACGGGGTGGCGGGAAGGTTGTGCGCAGTGGGTGTGCGCAGTCCCAGTGTCATGCCAAATACGTATTTCAGACATATATTGTACTAACACTTTATGGACGCTTTAGGGACACTTTATAAGCTTAAAATAACTTTAAAGGTAGATTTTGGTTTCAGTAATTAATAAAATTTACCTAATTTGACATAAATTTATAAGTAACCAAAAATATAGCCTAAACCATAACAATAACCACATGTACACACACGCGTAGTACCCCTCGGAGTGCCTCGGAGTAAAAATTTTGCACATCAGGAATCGGAAGTGACACCGGTGCCAGTCCAGAGTCGGACGTCCGGACACGGGAGGTCACCCTGCTGCCCCGCCGCTCACTGGAATTTCCGCGTTTTCAGGAATTCCCGCTGGACTTTCGCCACCCCGACGAGAGATCCAGCTTCCAGAGGATCTGTGCTACGTGGGGATTTTGTAGATCCGTTTGGATTTTGGAGTGGAAGCGTGTGTGATCGCCGGGAGTTCGGGAGAGACTTCGGCGGAGGGTACACCAACTGGGGGCGGCTAGGAAGGCAAGTTGGGTGGGTGGGCGCAACCGAATATCCTGGAAGTAAATACACTCGATCGGCGAAGTGACTTCCTGTACTAGAGGTCCCGATCAAGCTGTGTCGCTGTCTTCTACAGATAACCAGAGGGTTGACACCGATACGAGATTGCTTTCAACAGGAATTTGTGACGGAATTTCACGCGGTCAAGAACGGTTGTGTGTACGTGTGTGTGTGTGTGTGCCCTCCCCACCGCTTCTGAAAGTCTAGTCGAGCAAAACAACTGCTTGCTACGTGGAACCATTTCGGTGACCCCAAAGGCCTCGCTATTTCTGTTGCCGATTGTTTGGAGAAGGATTCATGATTCCTCCGAAGGGACAGAGGACGCTCTCTTGACACCTACTCGGCTGGTACCACCGTCTGGATTCCTATACTCACTTCCGCGTGCCATTGGGGAAAAAATTGAGACACCGGAAAAAGACGATCGGATAGAATATGGATGACATCTTCACCCAGTGCCGAGAGGGCAACGCTATGTACGTGCGTGTGTGGCTCGACAACACCGAACACGATCCAAACCAGGGGTAAGTCTCCCACCAAACAACACTCAAGCAAATTTCTACCTATTAAAATAGCTGACATTGCCCTAGTCTTGGTGACAAGCGATTCAAAGCTTGCCAAGAATTCCTACTTATGTCATTAAAAGGTACACACTTTGGCTATAAATTATACATCGAAAATATCTTTTACTAGTGTTCATTGTAGACACCGACATGCCATCGTGGTCTATTTTATCCCAGTGTCGTTTGCTTACTATAAATAGTTTGAATGTTGAATCATGTTGAAAGAGTGGCCCTTTGCTTCCATGTATGGAGGTGGGAGGGGCCAGTTGTGTATTGTCTGGGAATGGGGGTTTCCTTTTCAGTTTTCTTGGAGCTTTGATTAGAAAGTGTCAACAGTATGTAAATTTCTGTGGAAAACAAAAGTCAGAGATGTTGAAACTTGAAAGATAAACTTTTGACTGACGTTGTTGGTTTGGGTGTCGTCCTGTGAGGCATCCAAGTCTTTCAGCTATATTTCTATTTCAATTTGCTTTGTCAGTTTGTGGTATAGTTTATTAGATCGATGTAACATATGACATTACCTGGTCTTAAACCGTAAAGTTTATTTGAAAGGCAACACTACAAGATTGCAGCTACCTAACTGCAAAGGACTTTTAGTGTATTTCAAGTCTGTTCTAAATCCCAATGTCCACAAAAAAATTACCCTCCAACTTCCAAGCAGAGGTTATGGTTATTTTTGTGGCCTTGTCTACAATTCTGTGTTTGCCTAGTATTTTTTTTGGTACTAGAAATGGCCGAGAGGAATTGAAAGAAGTCCAAGCCACTACCAGGGAAACATATAATGATACATGATAGAATTGTAGAAAAGACCACCAACCGAAAACAAAATACCCCTGACCAAAGTCTGCTTCTAGTTGGAGAGTAACAAAAATCACCAATGGGGTTTAGAAAATGCCCATAGTGTCAGTGACTCCGCGTAGGCAAGAAAATCATGTCTCACTCAGTCAGTCAATTCATTGACAGAAACAATTTGTGGAATGATAAAATGAAAATCACTCCCAAGATGATTGGAAGAATTCATGGTAGAAAATTAAATTGAATGTAATTTAGGTGATGGAGGAAACAGTACTAGTACTACTAGCATCTATCTAGACTCTGTACTGTTACTTGCAGGCAGACAGAAAATTGAAAACTGCTTGAGTCCTTCAACCTCCTTGAGTCATCCAATTTCTGAAGTGCTGTAATTTAAACAGCTCTAATTGTTCTAATGAGGAGATGGAAAAACAAAAGAGAAACCATACAAGTAAAGCAGTCAATTGAACCTAATCCATCTTTTGTTGGGAGGGTCCCAAAGGGGTTTGTCATTCAAATGACTTGATGGGGGATGATCCAAAATGGCTTGCCTGGGATGATTGAAGTGTGATGTCATACCCACTGGGGACTGTTGTAATAAACAAGGCACTTCCTTTGATGTCAGGTATACCAGGTGTATAAGGGATATCTCAAAAACATTGGGGGGACTCTCCAAGCAGAGGTTAGGCCCTAGTTTATTTTGGACATTTGTTGGCCTGTCTGTTAGTTTTTCTTGGAATCTTGGCTCCTTTTAAGAAAGATATATGAACTTGAAAGACTAACAAAATTAATACAAACACTAACGAAAAGATGTCTATTAAAGAGTTCCTAAATCTTCTTAGGGCAAATATTGCTAACTACATATATTGATTTCGTGAAATTCAAAGTACTGGAAGGAAAACATCTGCATTTTCTCGCAAATGTTGCCTTTCTACTAATTGTTTATACCAGTTTGTCTTCAAAATATTGAAGACCTCATCATGAATAAACATATGCTGATTACCATGATGATAAGATGTCATCTCAGCCATAAACAATAATATCTGTCAATTCCAACCTCAAACCACAGTCCATCAAGGCTTCGCTGAGTGCCTGCAATTGGTTTATTGGTCTTTTTAGCTCTTAGCAAAAGGAGACAAAATCAGATGTGTATTCTAAATAGCAATAAAAGCCTTATCATTAACTAATGGAAAGTAATGGTACAAATGTATATGATTTGTACAAGGTTGGATGACAGTGACCAGGGAGATGGGAGATAATGAATGGTGCTCCCATCATACTATCAGGGAACTTATAATTAGGCGTTAGCCTAAAGTGTCAAGCCCCTCTGCACATAAAAGAACCAAACACACTTATCGAGAAAAGTAGGAGTGAACCAATGTGCTTGACTGAAAATGTGAGCCATATGACGAATTGCTAATACTATAAGTATAAAGTGAATCCTATCCACTTGCACGTTCACACTGCCCGAATCAGAAGAATCAGACTCCCCACAGTGTAGTTCTATCCACCTCCCAACAGTTCTATCCACCTCCTGAGGTGGATCGTGAAGGATTCGTTTCGACGAGTTGGGAGCGTTCACACTGCAAAAACTTATTCGGATTGGGTTATTTTATGCGGATAACATGTTTTATCCGAATCGTTTTTCTGAGTGTGAACGGGGTCTAAAAAAAGCGTCACACTTCGTCCTCAGTCTGACTCTGAGGTGGTCCACTTAAACTTTACCTAATAAGTGTATGTGTATGGAGGATAGGAAAGGATGGAGGAAGAGAGTCATGTACATCCTTGCAACCAGCACGCCTGGATGATGATGATGTATGTGTTGTGGGTGGGTGCGAAAGTCAAAGTCCTCATCTATTATAGAACATCGTGTTCACAGGGTTGAAAGTACAGGTGTACTCTGCACTCTTAGTGAAATAAAGCTGTTAGTACCTGTTTGCCTTTGGGTTCAATATCAGATGTGTGTTTGTCGTGTGGGTGGGAAAGTCAAAGTCCCCATCTATAGGACATCTAGTTAAGGGTCAAAAGTACAGGTGTACTCTCATTGAAATAAAATAAAGCTATTAGTACCTGTTTGCCTTTTGAGTTCAATATCACATTATCAGATGTGTGTTTGCTGTGTGGGTGGGAGAGTTTTTTGGGTATGCGTCACTCTCCTAGTGCAGATGACATCCATATGTGCACTGGTGAAACCTGGGTGGATACATGTAGGCCAAACACTACAGCCTGAGTCATTCAAGTGAACATGATACCCCCCAAGTAGAAAAATGAATTGTGACATGTTAACCAATTTCAGTTGTCCCTGTGTGCTCCAACATTCTGGGGTACAGTATTGTAGATGTAGCTTCAATCAAAGAAATAATTGATTGAAAGACATTTATTTCATATTTGCGCTCTTACAATTTATGCTTTAGCTTTTGATATATATGCACAAGTGTGACAACCCTCCAGTAAGGTTTATAGAATTGCAGATAACTTAATAGAACAGTTACACACTGTACTACATTCTCTGTGTGCAGCTTTAGACTTGTAACTTTCCCTAAAGTTTTCCTATGGCCTATAAACCTATAGCTAGAAATTCCACTCTTGGAGTTGAACAATACCAAAGTGGCCCTAGCTTGAAGGGCAAACAACACTATGAGGTTCAGGTGCTTGACTCTCACCGAGTGGACACAGGTCAGTTGTGCTAATGACAAACACCTTGAGTGTTCTGCTGTCAGAATCAGGTGACTCTCTCAGGTCAAGGATAGGTTGTTCAAATATTGTTCAAAGGGAGGAAATTGTATAGCTGTCCATGACTCTGTAACCCATATCAGCTTGTAAACAATTGTGCTATGGGAACTTGTTTTTATTGAATACCAGCCTTTTAGTTTTACTAAAAGTTTTAGCAGGTAAACCGCCTCAAGCGGGAACAGGTTTTCTGCGCGTGAAAAATTTGCGCGTGAAAAAATAAAGTTCCTGAAATATGTCAGAAAATGTGCAGCAAGGAATTCTAAGGCAGAAAAATTTGAACTTATGATATAATTTCTCATCTGTTATCTGAATTTTGGGTTTGAAAAAACCTGATTTTTAGATCCCTTGGGAAAAGGTTGATTTGCATATTTTGAACATTTCAAAATCACATGAATCTGACAGAAATACATGGAAAAATTATTCATCATATTGTAAAATGTAACAATTTGAGGCTTTTCTCCTTTCTAGAAGCTTCATCTCATCTTTTTTGAAGAAGATTGTTTCACGCGCAAATTTCAACCTTTTTTGCGCGTGAAAACTTAACATTCAAAAATCACTTGAAAATCACTCAGATCGAGATTTTGTACTCTATAATGCAACAATATGATGATTAATTCCATTTTGTGCCATCTTGTTTGAGCTTTTAAGTGTAAAACTGCAAAAACTTTTTGAATCCCTTTGGGAATCAGCTTATTTGCATATTGTCACGCGCAGATTTTTCACGCGCAAGTTTTCACGCGCAAATTCTTCACGCACACAAAACCCCAACCCCCCTTTTTGATAAGCGCAACTGGTTCTTATACGTGCTCAAGGTTTGGTTCTCCTCAAATGCGGGACCTCCAATTGACATCCTATATGAGTATATCTGATTGATACCAGATATACATGTAGAACTTTATTGCTCGACATTTGTACATGGTACAAAGTATGGCAACGACTGTTACACAAAGTACAAAATAGGTGTAGAGAATAAGACTTGATATCCTAATTAACGTAACAAGAAGGGCTGAGACATTAGTCTTTGATATAGTGTTACAATCGAGTTGGGCTATACATGAGATTCATTACTCTTTCTAATAGCAAAGCAGTCTTTGATATACTTGCCTATCCTTGCATTATGGGAGTCGTGGCATCCAAAGATATATACAAATCTGTCTGTATCATCGAGTCTCTTGAAATCTGCTGTACTGGATTCGAGAAATGTAAATAGCTCATTACGTAAAACAGCGTATCTAGAGCATTCCATTAAAAAGTGAAATTCATCTTCAATATGCTTTGGACAGAAAGGGCAGAACCTTTGGTCAGGGGCTACATTGTAATATCTACCTGTTTCAATATTCAATTTATGGCTGCTGATTCTTAACTGAGTAATCGCTTTTCGAATTTCAAAATTATTTATATCATAAAGGTATGTTTCTTGTTCATAACATTCTTTTGACTTGCTAAGAAAAGACAGCTTTGAATTGTTTTCAATAGAATTAAACCACTTTTGTATATATGTATCTTGTAGCCGGAGGCGTAGTTGGTTGACAATATAATCTATATTATAAGCCTCAGGTTTCATCCATATGTGTCCAAAGCCATGGTAACAGAGAATGTCCTTAACATGATTAATCCAGTCTTGATTATCAGTAAGTACAGTGTTGTATGCATCGCGAAGCAGAGAGTCCTCAGGTAAGTTTACCAAACGGTGCCAGTATTTAATGAGCTGAATTCTAGCAGGTATTATAATAGGAAAAGTTCCTAACTCTCCTCGCACGCCGTCATTAGATGATTTTGAATGAACACCAAGTAGAAATTTCTGAAAACGTGTGTCAAGTATGTCAAATTCCGGTATATCTAAAGGGAGGCGTGTGTTATCGGTTGAAAAGCCATCCTTTTCTATATCAAGCCCAGACGCATGTCTTAAGAACATGTCTTTGTCTGGTCTTCTCTCAAAATTAATGATATAAGAATGAGTTGCATCAGTGCAAGTGCTCTTTCGAATCGACAGTGGAATATTATCGTCGATCTGAAGTTTCTTCAATAAGAAAGAGAGAGTATTTTTTGGAGAAGATATAGGGATGTTTTTTGAGACAATAAGTTTCAGTGTTTTCGAGGTATGGTCAAAGCATGTTAACTCAGATCCATACATGAGGATAGGTTTTACAAATTTGTCGAAAAGATCTTTACCTAGCGCTATGGAAATATTTTCGGAAGATAAAAGTGATTTTAATTTAAAGATAGCTCTCATAGCTTTGGTCTTTAGAAATTTTCTGGCTGTTTTAAATTTACCTGAGGACGTAAAAGGGATTCCAAGGTAGGTGTAACTGTCTGTAACTTCTATTTCACTATCATATATGAAGAATTCTTTTGATATTTTTTTTGTATTGCCTTTAGAGAAGATAAGAACTTTTGTTTTAGATACATTGACAGTTAATTTCCAATTATCACAATATGTTTGTAGAGTATTGATGCATTGTTGAAGTCCCTGCTTTGACAATGAAATCAAGGCAAGATCGTCTGCCCAGGACAAACAATTAATAGAACTAGAAGTTAAAGTAGCTGCATCACATTGGTCACGGTCAAAACATTGCGGCAGATCATTGATAAATAGGTTAAACAGCAACGGACTTAGGTTACAACCTTGTCTTACTCCACATGTGGAAACAAAGGAATCTGATAAACCATTCTCCATTCTAACAGCATAGTTGACATTCATATACATAGATTTCAATACATTGAAGAAGTTTCCATCGATACCATGATGTAACAATTTGTAGAATAATCCGTCACGCCATACACTGTCAAATGCTTTTTTCATGTCCACAAAACAAACAAACAATTTACCTTTCTTTTTTTGTGTGTATTTTTCAATAAGAGATTTTAGAATGAATACATTATCAGCAGTACGGCATTTTTTTCGGAATCCAAATTGTGTGTCTAGTGGTTAGGATTTGGCGCTCTCACCGCCAAGGCCCGGGTTCGATTCCCGGTGTGGGAACCAGTGAAACAACCAGAGGGGCGAGTAAGAACAGAAAGAAACAACACCCCGACTCCCGGGATTCGAACCCGCGCCAAACCCGGGCAGCCGGATCACAAATCGAACGTGCAAACCGTTCGGCCATAAAGGCTTAAGCCGTTAGGCGTCTTCGGTTTAGCAGTCCTTGAACACCACTGTTACACTATATACATGTGTGATAGTGTAAAGGGACAGAACTGTTAGAAGGGAGAAAATATTGAGTGGGCAGTCAAAATAAGAATTGTTACCAAAACACAGAACCTCAGAAAAATGATGTATCATCAATCATTTGCCGCTTGTCGGGATACTTCACTAAAACTAGTAAAAGCATGGGCGAGTAGTTTGGTAAAAAGAAATACAGACACTTTCATTTTTAAGAAAATGTTATGAAGTCATGAACTTATTTTATACTTCTTTCCTTTATCTATGTAAAGAATAGATTTACAATTAATTTGTAAGGTTGAATGTAGAGTATAATAACACCGCACGCGTCATTTCTACCCGCATTACAGTAGGCTATCCCAATGACCCGTATTGACCTCGCAAGCGCCATTTGGAAATTTCGGGCCATCGAAAACACAAGCTGGAAAGGCCGAATTTTACCATGATTTCCCGACAGTTATCATGAAGAATCGATCGATGTTGCTATATCTTTGAAAATGACGCAGTCGTCTTCGGCAATATTTTGATCACATGCGACCCGGTCGAGGGGTGGTCGCGATGGCCGGATACGCAAGGGGTGGCCTAGGGCAAGTCGCTTATGGCAATCGGTTAATGCTTGTGTCTATGTGGAAAAATTTAGCGACCGTCAAAAACTGGACTTATAAGTTATACGTCCGGACCTGAACCGGAATCTCTGGACTCGAGTCTGGACCTGAACTGGAATGTGAGCTTCGGTATGCACCACTACTACTGAGGTTTACGTGCTGGAGGCAACTTCTTGAACACAGAGTCCCCATCAGGCTTTTAGCCAGGCATGCGTCAACGCGTCATCTGGACGCACTTTTCTTAGAATAACAAGAAATTTGACGCTCTAGACGCCCTTACACTGGGAGAAGCATGAAATTCTGATTGACCAGGGATGCTACCAGGTCATCTGTGGTCACAGTCTTCTACTGTGTCCTCTGGAACAGTATTTTTGCCTCTAGGGATACCTAAGAATGCCCTTTTTTAAACTTAAAATCATCAAAAACTCTGCACCATGGAAGGTGGATGCCCCCGGACCCCCCTACAATAGTCACTTACCGCGACTCACCAATAAGTTTGGACTCCCTATTTTAAAATCCTAGCTAAAAGCCTGGTCCCCATTTTTCGTCCCTTTTGAAAGATGAAATTACAAAGCAAAAGTATGGAACATTACTAGTAGTATCTACAGCTTACTAGCATTGTGTTTAACGCTGGTTCACCTTTATCCGAGGGTAACCTATATTCGTTGTTTGTAAGAAAAAACGTATTGAAACAACCAGAGGGGCGAGTAAGAACCCGGGCAGCCGGATCACAAATCGAACGTGCAAACCGTTCGGCCATAAAGGCTTAAGCCGTTAGGCGTCTTCGGTTTAGCAGTCCTTGAACACCACTGTTACAGTATTTAGAAATATGAAGTCAACGGGCGGTGGTGTCAAATTGGAACATTTTGAAAATATGGCAAATTTGAAACCACAGTCCACATATTTAATACCCCTAAATGTGCTGTTTTTAAAGACAACGGATAAAGGTCACCCCACGGATAAAGGTGAACTAGCGTTACCTGTTGTTTGTGGATTACTGTTCTCGTGGTAGCTGCCAGCTGGTATGCCAGTATCTTCAATTATTCGTATATCCAATTTTGTCAGCTCACCGAGCGGCAAGATATGATGTCGATGACCAAGCTCCTTCTTGCCAGGTCAGAGTAGTTCTGAATGTTGAATCATTGCTGTGTGCCCCCTATTTGTACTGTATGACCATACGTACGGTCAATTTATTCAGTCCATTGCCTCGTTGACTGTACGGTCAGTGACCTTTCTTTCAGAGGGTTGGGGTTTTGTGCGCGTTAAAATTTGCGCGTTAAAATATGCAAATTAGCAGATTCCCTGGGGATTTGAAAACTTTTTTGCAGTTTTAAACTTAAAAGCTTGAAGAAGATAACACAAAATGAAATTAAGTATCATATTGTTGCATTCTAGAGTACAAATATCCCTTTCCAGGAGTTTTAAAGTGATTTTTAAACATTAAGTTTTAACGCGCAACAAAGGTTGATATTTGCATGTGAAACAATCTGCTTGAGAAAAGATGAAATGAAGCTTGTAGAATGGAAAAAAGTCTCATGCAGTTATATCTTATGATATAAAGCCTCACACTAGTAATTTTTCCATGTATTTGTGTCTAATTCAAGTGATTTTAAAATCTCTTGGATATGCAAATTAGCCTATTCCCAAGGGACCTAAAAATTAGGGGGCTTTCAAACCAAAAATTCAGGTAGTAGATGTAAAGTCATATAATGGGGTCACATTTTTCTGCCTAAGAATTTCTCAATGCACAACTTAATTTTTTAAGTCTTAAGTGTTTTTTGGGAGGAAGAGTAGGGAAGTTTAACTTTAAGTGTTTAAAACATGCGAGGTAAAACTGGACTTTGTCATGCACCATTTGAAACCAGGAATATCCATGAATATGAAAAGCAGAGATCTATTTTTCAAAAGTTGTTAATTCTTCTCTTCTTAACTTATACTTACCGGTAAACTAATAAAGTATTGACTCCAAAAAGGTACAATTTTAGATGCCTTGTACAAGTGTACAATTATTTTCTAATTGCCAATTTTATCAGTCTTCAAGTTCTGGAAAAAACTTTCACAAATAGCCATATAAGCTGTGATTCATCCAGATGCAATTAATGTATCAAACATTACTCAGTGTAAATAACTATAGTGAATATGGGTAGGGCTGTGTACCTAAATACCCGTACCTGTACCGTACCTAAAAAATTGTTCAGGTACAGGTCCGGACCTAAACATCTGTGTACCTGTACCTGTACCTAAACAATGTTAAACACTTATTTTTACCACTTTTTAAGACTACTAGATATTAAGTAAATCCCGAATCAACAATGACAATCGTGATAATCTTGCAGCTGATGCTCAAGAAAACTTGCTATGACGAGTATGAGATTCAAATATGCAATTCCCTGTATAAAGATGACAATTTATCACTAGAAAAGACAGTTAGCTACATGTTTAACTTACATATACTTGGTTGAAATTTTTTAGGTACAGGTGCAGGTCTGGACCTACATACCTAAACCCGTGTACCTACACCTGTACCTGTACCTGAAATTTGTTTAGGTACACAGCCCTAAATATGGGTCATATTACAAATCTGTATGCTCCACTCCCACTCCCAAAGGCACTGGTGATTTTGGATACTTTCCTTTGTCAATAGCTGTCAACCTTTCTTTAATAGCAGATGTCCGTAATCTTGAAAATACAGTAAGTCTCAACTTTTGAAAATAGGGAATCAAATAAATATGCCAATACTATTGCATGGTTGCATCTACATATAGATTTTCCTTATCTAATATTATTACAGACATAGCATTGTCTTTATCGATATCTCAACCAGGGATCGAAATATATTTTTTTGCTACATGCAAAATTGTAAGTTCATAGTTGGCAAAAATTTTACGTGCAATTTGAAAAATTTACATGCAAATTACAACTAGGCAGCGATCGCGAGGGGGATTGCTAGCTTGAATCGGCAAATTTTGATTACATCTAGTGAAGCTACTGGAGAAAGTTACCAGCAAAAACAAGAAAAGGAAAAAAACAGATGTCCATACTCGAGTATGTTGTTCTGTCCAAGAGTATAGGGTGTCTAATTCCTCAGTATTCTTACTATAGGTCAGGTATTTTCAACATGCAAGATTGCAAGTTCAGAATATTTTTATGTGCAAATCTCGAAAATTATGTGCAAATTGCAAGTTAAGTATGTGTATTTCGAACCCTGTCAACTGTTAGTCAGTTCCGAACGGTTCACACTGTTTTTTCCTTCCTGATTGGTATGTATGGATGTTTGGCAGTACCCGGGCTGTATCCGGGCACATTGTCCTGTACATCCTGCCCTCTGGGGCTGTCACGACCTTCTCAGCACGAAAATACAGTACCTCTCTAAATTTTAGCCAAACGGCTTATGTGCTAGAAATCATGAAATGTTTGCAGTGGCTTTGTTTTCATATATTTTCCGTGAATATAAGTATTTTGTAATTCCACCGTACTACGAATTGTTTCAACTTCAAACACTGTGAAAACCTCACACCAAGAAATATAACCACAGTGAAGTAGCTGCATTTACAGTATCTGTCACATCCTATTGTACATAAATCTCAGTATTAAAGTATTGGAAGCTTTGAGATCCTAACGCCAAAATGGATGTTGTAATAATAGGGTGGCAGTCTCACTGCTATAGCATTGCAACTGAGCAACAGATTTCATAGATTAAAAAACAAATCTCTTCGTAATTTGAAAGTTTTGTTGTCATAGTTTCATATTTTACGTGATGATTATGTTGCATGATATTTCAAATTTGAAGTGAACAGTTACACAAATGCAGTTTAGGTTGCAGTGAGTTCCATTGTCGTCTAGTGGAATGGGGGTCCCTGACAATGGTTGAATTGGGAAGGGGCGTGTCTTCATAATTTCCCAGGGTGGGACTGAGAGGTCATGACCTTTGGAGACATAAATCTCAAAGCAAATACATGTTATATTGTGTGTTCTCATTCACATGTCACTTACAGTGTAGGTGCTGCATTTTTTTACTGTGGTAGCCTAAGTAGGAAGCATTCAAGAAATACAAGTCAAGCATAAAGTGGACCGGTGGATTGAAAGTAATACTTCAACTTACTTCGGCCATGTTAATGTGATTATATGGATGACATCAATGTTCATCAATTTTTGTCTATGTATTGTCAACTATATGTTTCGACTATATTGTAACTTGTAGAAAACAGTAGCAAACTGAGGAAATATTTACAGTAAACTGCAAAATTTATCAGAAAGCGGATATTCGAGGGACATAGAATTAGTAATACATGAACATTGTAGGTCCAGAACATGATATTGGGATCCGGGGTCCAACCCTCTCCTTCTACCACCTTTACCTCCCCAACTGAAATCAGGTACCCATTTTACACCTGGGTGGAGTGAGGAAAGTTTGTGAAGAACCTTTCCCAAGGGTACAGTTTTGGTAGCGTGACAGGATTTCAACCCAGGACCTCTGGCTTCTGGGCCCCAAACCCTGCAGTTGCGCCACACGACCCCACATTTGGAGTATGATAGCTAATATGCATGATCTTGAGTCAAGGAAACTCTTCTTTTGTTTTCTTGCAAAGCTTTGAGGAGGACATGTTTACGGGGAGAGTCTCCATCCCTTATTTTGGTCAGCCTCTTAACATACCACCTCTGTTTACTCTGTAGAGGAGGGGTGTTTACTCTGGCAACCCCAGGTAAACAAGGCAACAAGATCCAATGAAGTCTTCTGCCCCTCTCCGCACGCTATGGATGCCCCGGTGTACAAGGCCTTCCTACGGGGAGGGTATGGGGAGCAGAATTTGGCAAAAATAGGGTGAAAATCAACAATCCAGCAAAACATTCTAGAGTTATTCTTGTTCAAAGCTTGAAACAAAATCAGCCCTTGCAGTTCCATAAAAGTCACTAGGGGTCACAAACTTATAGCATTTACTCACTACCTCAAGAGCTATCTACCACTCAAAAATCAAGACCAAAGCATGTCCTAAACATGAGATATCAAAAACAGAATTTCTGCTGCAGTACCTTTATATAGAAAGCTGCCAGGTGGCCCAATACTGGAGTTGGAGCTTCGTTTTCCTGACCCCTACCCCCTAAATACCAAATATCTTCAGGTATCCATCCGATGCTTTTGGACCTGCATTATGCTGTTCACAGACAGACACACAGGCACACAAACACACCAAAAACATAACCGTCTTAGCCGGGAGAGACAATCTGCGACAAGTCACATTTCCTATTTGTGCTGGCCTATGAAATCCTATGGTGTCCAAACCCTCGATGATAATTATTCTCTGTATAGCTACCATTAGCCATAGTTAGACTGACTCAGTAAGGGAGTAGGAACTAACACCCCTCCAACACATACACATAGAAGAATTCTAGTAATGCCCAGCCAGCTGATTGCTAGAGTCTCCCTGACATAGTGCGAGGGGAATCCTTGACCGTTTTTGGCTCGCCGTTCCTTCGTTAAACCAGCTGAGTAGCATTTCTAGAACAGGAAAATAACCTTCGTTTAAATACAACTTCACATGTACTCAACCTAAGATCCTCAAACCAGTGCAGTTCACTCAGTAATAGGTGAAGCAGTGAGTTTTGAGAATCATGACAATAACAGGTGCTGAAAGAAGCCATGGAGTTGTTTATCATGTCAATGAAAGGTAAAACGTTACCATATGTTATCAACTTTCAAAGCTTTTGTTACTGCTGTAATGGCGTAAGCTGTTGATGGCATTATCATATTTTTTTTTCTATTCACACTGAAAGTCAGTAAGTATTATAAGAAGATTAAGACCAGAAGAAAATTTTGCATAGATTTTAATTTCATTAAGTTAGATGGATATTTTTTTGATGCCATTTGTGTGTGTGTGTGCATGTGTGTGTGTGTATTGTTGTTTTTGTTATTGTAGACAGCATATCTCGAATGAAATCTTTATGAAATTTAGTATATGGGTAGGCTGCTGGTAAACGAAGGTCAAGTTCTATAATGGGCCTCCTGGCGGCTTCCTACCATACTGCAGTTGGACTTCTAGTTAGATGTATCATGTTCTGGACATGCCATGGTCTTGATTTTTGAGTGGCAGATAGCTCTTGTGTTTTTCTGTCATCATGTGATACAGTGTCACAACTTTCAGCTACTTATTCTAGAAATGAAAATCTGAAACCCCTGCCAATATTAGCCTAGTGCAGTGAAGCACTAAAGACGGGTACCCTTGACTTCCAATATACATGTGTACATACCTGTACCACTGACTGACAACAGTCTGGGAGTGATCATGAAACTCTCCCGAGCAGGGTTGGACAAGTCCTCTAGCCCTTTTGTCCAGGGCAAGTGAAAGTGCCGATTGGGAAAGTGCATGACCTACAGTTGTACCCAACTTGCCCCATAGGGCAAGTAAGATTCTTCCATTGAGTGAGATTTTGATATAGTCTTGTTACTTTTTACAGTCATGACATCAAGCAATCATGTCATGATGGAAATGCATATAAAAGTGACATTTGAATTTTGGGCAAGTGAAAAATTGGTTCGGGCAAGTGTATTTTTGAAGTACTTGCCCGATAGGACGTCAAGTGAATTTTAGAAAACTTGTCCAACCCTGAGTCCCCATTTCTGGGCGTTACCTTAAGAATTCACTGCACAAGGTCAACTCAGCTGGAGTCAGGAATGCGAAGGGCAAGATGGGAATGACAACAATTCAAGGTCAACTGCATTTTCTTTGCGATTCACTGTATATTTAGAATGATAAATGTTATTAAAACTTCAATAAAAGGCATGATGAAAAATGACCTCGGTATACTCTAGTCTTACAACAAGAGTGCTGTAATTTTTGTGTTCAATATTAAAAATGATGGCGGCCTTATTACTCTGACGGGTACCTATGAGTTGTAATAATGCAACAACAAATTTAAAGTGAATAGAAATGTGTTTTGGAGTGCAATGTAATTGTTTGTCACAGCATCACCATGTATTATAGTATAATGGAAAGTTGATTTTTACCATGGATTCCTGTTGAAGGTGATGGTCAGGGTGCTGAGTTAGTGATGAAACGCAGCAGTTCACTTATCAAGCTGTAGCTTCAAGTTCAACAGCTTGTACGTATCAGCTAGCCCACCCCACTGCCTGTCTGTACTCTGTAAATTTTATACATGTCCCAACACTTAACTCTGACATTTTGGGAGAAAGGAGGAACAACTCTTAGTAAATACTGTGTGTTGGAAAAACAAAATAGGGAGTTTAGTCAGACTAATTTGATAATACTTACAACTCAGGTCAAGTCAGGGTCACCTGTCTCTTTAAGTTGCTAAACTTTTGGGTAAAATCCCTTTTGAAACTTGCATCTCTTTCTAAAGTATATGTTTTTTAGAAGTCCAAGTTCAAGTCTCACTTTCTTGGTTAAAAGAGTCACGGTCAGCTCCCTTAATAGATTGTTGTTTCTTTAGTTGATGAAATAACTTTTTTTTTAAGTCCCACTTCGCAGCAGTCTTTTAGAGATTTTTTTAGTCCAACTTCTTTCAATGGAGTAATATTTAGTGATTTGCGTCATTATTCTCACAGCCACGGCTAGCATAGTTTGTGTACAAAATTTTGTTTTAAAATACGAAGTGACAACATTTACTCCAACGTCTTGTCACTGTACTTTTTGTAAACCACCCAATATTTACAACTCAAACTTCTTGAAGACTAATTGTGAAGCTTGGCTATGTCTTCTAGGGATGATAGTGATTTCTGTCATCAGCTGCATGTCTTGTATTACCACCACATATTTTTAAAAATGAGAACTCCAACTTCGTGAAGACTAACTTTGATCAAACCTGTGATCTCTCACTCTTGTGTCCGTGAGTCTAACGTATCAGGCATCTGCGCCATCATGTAAATACACCATCTTCTTAGGGGTTCCTCCTTGGCATTTTGACCTTCCATTGTTTTCTCATTAATTGTCTCAAAACATTGGTCATTTGATAGAATTTGAGGATATGAAAGAATTTTAGATATGATATTTTGGACAATATGGATGACTTTTTATTTGTTGGAGGGAATACAGCACTTTGGTACACACCACTGCAACTATGTTTTCCATGTGCCTAATGATCAAAGCTACATACAAACCTATGTTCACAAATCTTGATATCTTCTAATTATCAGTAGCTATTAGAAAATGATAATTATTACTATTTGAACATTGCTATGCCTTCCATGGATGACCACGGCTTCAGTCCGCTGCACTGGGCCAGGAATCGAACTTCTGATTTCTCGATCCCGTGTCCGCTAGTCTAACCAATCAGGCTTTTGCACTGTGTAAATCACCATCTTCTCAAATGCTAATCAAACTTGCTATGTCTTCCAGGGATGACCACGGTTTCAGTCCGCTGCACTGGGCCAGGAATCGAACCTCTCATCTCTCAATCCCGTGTCCGCTAGTCTAACCAATCAGGCTTTTGCACTGTATAAAGCACCATCTTTGTGTAAATGCTTTATCAAATTTTGCTATACATGTATCTTCCAGGGATGACCACGGCTTCAGTCCGCTACACTGGGCGGCCAGGGAGGGCAGGTTGAACATTGTGGAGCTGCTGATTGGTCGCGGAGCCCGCATCAACGCCTGTAACATGGGGGACGACACGGCTCTTCATCTTGCAGCCAGCCACGGGCACAGGGACGTTGTGCTCAAGGTGGGTACTGCTAGTTCACCTTTATCCGCGGGGTGACCTTTATCCGTTGTTTGTTTTTAAACATAGTATTTTAGGGATGTCCAGTTGTCAGACTGTGGTTTCAACTTGTAGTATTTTCAAATCATGCAGTCTGAAACCGTCGTCCGTCGCGATCCCTAAGTACCCGGTCATGAAGACCAACGGATATAGGTTACCCGCGGATAAAGGTGAACTAACGTTACAAGGATACAGATATCTGCGACTGTACTAGGGGTGGATACGGGTACACTGTACCGGTACAAAACCGTTTTCTTTTCATGTTGGACCGGTCCAAAAAAAACGGACCTGAAAAAAATCAGTGGACCGGCTCTTGAACTGATTAGGAAATGAATAAATTATATCGGCAGGCGATGTTTTGAGGCTTGCTGGTCAAAGAAAATAAGAAGGCCTAAGTAGAATAGAGTTTATAGTCATTTCTAAAGCATTCTTTAGGCCACAGCAAGTAAATTTTATGGATGACATCAGCGCGCGCATTAATTTTCGCCTGATTTCAGGGGGAAAAAAAAAGATTTTTTTTTCTTCTGCAGGGATGGTCAACATGACGATAAAGTACCAAAAATGAGCAAATCCGTTGTGTTGTAACCTAATGCTTGTACTTGTAGAAGTGACACTTGCGAGGTACCCAGGCTGTAGTTGTAGAAATAAAATTTAATGATAGTTGTAAAAGTGACACCAATATGGAAGCCATGAGTGTGGCTACCAACTTTGTTGGTGATGCCAGTCTACTACACTAGTGTCACTTTTACCTCACCAGTACATGTCTTGAATACAGGAATGAATGCCTTGTTGGCTCCGATACCATGTTTCGTTCCTTTAATTCTTGTTACAACATTCATCACAACTTAATGGTTCCTATTTTTGAAAATGTAGCCATCTTGTTTTTTTTCACCCATCTTGTTTTTTCCGCCCTACCGCACTATTTTTGTAGTCTGCAGAGGATGTCATCCATAAAATTTACTTGCTGTGGCCTTACAATGAAGATAGGGTTTGAAAATGGCAACGCCAGTGAGAGTCGTATACCAAGTCCACCAAACAGATTCATTTGTAGCGAAATGGACCATTGTTTTTAGTATCACCCATTTACAACTTTTTGTCAAACGATTAGGTCCAGGTTCAGGTCCGGACCTGCACCTGATCCCCTGGACCTGAACCGGACCTGGACCTGAATTTTCTTTACCGGTACCCAGCCCTAGTCTGTTGTGTACTATGTACGGATGACAGCAAACAAAAAAAGGTTGGCCAAAAAAAGTTGCCTTCATCATGAAATCTAAGTAGATAACAATACATATATGTAAATTAGATTGTGTTAAAATTTTCTGTTCAGTCACTGTGCATGTTTTGTCAATTTGCGACTTTCTTTCATTTTTTTGCTCCCGCTGGTAATGTAAAATTTCTTGCCATGTTCACACTGTTGCCTACTCCTAGTCATTTTGAATGGTCATCAAACAAATTATGCCACATATACAGCAACATCTGAGACCTAGAACACTACCTGATGCTAGGACTATGTATGACCATATTTGGGTATATCCATCTCCGTATTTGGTCATGTTTGGCTGAACGGACTAGTGGAAACTAATCAGGAAGGATGAATTGGATTTGCTGAGGTCAGATGAACTGGTCCAATGGAGCCTGTCCTGACATTCCCTTAGTAACTGTCCCATCTGTCCCCTGTGGGGCAGTGTGCTACTCTCTACTGATTGACAGTCTACCAAGATTACAATCCCTAATATATACATCTCAGGGCACAGATTGGGATCTACCAGATTCACCAATTCGTTACACATCTCAATCTGATCAGTTGACAGAGAATCCGATCAGAGGGTCTGCATGGGGGATTCCTGGCAATGCTTAATCATGGTAAATTTGGGGGTGCCAGCAATGCTTAACAGTAAATTTGGAAGCTTCCCAATTTATTCTGCAAGTCAAAGCTCAAAGCTTCCAGTCCTGTTTTGTGTTTGGTTCCCATGATGGTTCCAAACTTGTTCAACTTTTGGTCAACACAGGAAGTCAAAAGTGACATTGAACTTGTAAGGTTAGACAGTCATGGCCCACTTTCATCAATAAGGATACTGTAAATGCAAAAATGTTTGCTGTGGTGGCCACTTCACCACAAACTTAAACCACAAACATTTTTCTATTATAGTTTTTGACTACAGTCTTTGGCGCTACCGCAAACTTAAAACCACCGTGAACACTCTAATTTTCTGCAAACTTAAAACCACCGGGGAAAAACTCTAATTTTCAGCTACCACGAAAGTAAATCCTTGCAAACTCAAATACAGTTACAGTAACTGTTTCCTCTGAAGTGTTGCTGACACAGTTCCCCAGACTCTCCATGGTCTAAAGCTCAGACTAAACTCCCACCCACGCACTGAACCCTACTGTGTCCTTCTGTGCCCTTGATTGGTGTATAACAATGTTTGTCTGTCTTCCTGCACTTTGGGAGGATAGAGTAAAGGTCAAATCTGTTAGACAAATTAACAGTAATACACTGAGCTTAGAAAAGTGCTTTAGCAAAAATTATTTGATAGTAATGTTTTACTGCAAATTCATGTCCATGGGGCTAATTGCAAGTGAAGAAAGACTAGATACATGAAATGAATGATTGTGATCTACATGTATGTAGAGAATCTAATTTATTCTAAATTCTAACATACAAATATTAATTGGATGAATGTACATAAGGTACAGAATAGGGTACTAAATCTACTATTAATAAGTATTATTAGCTTTATGAATACATTATGAAATTTTACAAGTTTGCGTTACATTTCTAGTTTACAGTTTTTATTTTTGAAGTAAGAAAATTGTCTTTGTCCCTCTGCAGCTGCTGCAACACAAGGCTGACATCAATGCAATGAACGAACACGGCAACACACCGCTACACTACGCCTGCTTCTGGTCACAGGACATCATCGCAGAGGTGGGCTCAAGGCTGATACAGTAGAAGCCGCTTAATTGCACGGCCTATTTGCCAGTAAATTTTTTGCAATTATCCGACTGGTGCAATAATGCGAAGTTATCTTGTTGGACCCTACTGGTTTCAGATTTGGGGATTCCGTGCAGATAACAGAAGTGCACGAAATACTTTTTTCTGCATACCTGCACTGGTGCAGGTAACACTGAAAATTACCTGCACCAGACAAGTTTTACCTGCACCACTCTGAATTTAGGAAGTATGGATCATACTAAAATTGTTAAGGAACCATTGTTTGTTTTTTTTCTTTTATACTTGATAGGTGGTAACATTCAATGCAGCTAATAACAATCCACATACACCTACATCATATGACATTTATGTATAAAACCCAGTACATGGACCAGTGCAGGTTAGGTGCAGGTAGACACCAGAAATACCTGCACAGCTCCAATTTTACCTGCACTAATGTGCGTATGCAGGTGGTATTTCGAGCCCTGGTTGTGCAATTAACTGGCTTCTACTGTACTACTAGCGAATATTCAAATGCCAGTTATTGCTTGAATGACAGGAAGTACATGTAGAGTTCAAAGGTGGTAGAACTAAGTGTATTAGTTGTATCAGACATTCCAAGTCATGGGGTCGACGGAAGAGGCTACTAATTCATGGGGAAGTCTTGTTTTTGGCCTGTTATTAGAATGTAACAGACATTCCAGGTCATGGGGTTAATAGAAGGGGCCATTAATTCATGGGGAGGTATTGTTCTGTTTTGCAGTTATATATTTCCCATGTGCTTGTCATGTTCACTGTAGAGTGACAGGCAGTGATCAATGGACACAAATAGTATAATAGTATTAGTCTAAATATAATGGCATAATGAAGGAAGCACGATCATACATTGACGTTCGAGAAGCTTGTACATTTTTCTAGATCTCAGAGATGTGAGATCTTGTAAGGCCCAATCTACACACAGTTTTTACCGATATCTGTGGAGATGTCGGGAGGGATCTAGAACGTAGGGGGCCGGACACCCATGGCGCTTGCAGTCATAAACATATAGTGCGATTTTCCAAATGGCGTTATATGCTAATGAGCCTTCCCGAAGTCGGGAAGCATCTACACGCGCGCGAAGCTGTCGGGGACCCCTGCTAAGCTATCGGTAAGGTATCGTACGAATGGTCCGGAGCTTTCGGGAGAAATTTTCCCGATATCGTAATGGCGATATAGTAGTTCCATCTAGACGATGAAAAAATGCTGTCGGCGAGAGGTTGTTGGCTTGCCGATATCGGGAAAAACTGTGTGTAGATCGTGCCTAAGTCTTGCTTCATCAGACATGTTTTTCACTACATAAGGGAGGTGTTGAAAAGAAAACCAAAACAGTCTGCCAGTCTATTCTTGTCGGGTCACAATAAGGTTGTGGATATTTTGGTGGGACGTCTGTCAGAGGTGTCAGGGCCTGCTGGGAGTGATGTCATCAACAGCTGAGGATGCTGGGAATGCGACGAGCGACAGAGCTGTCATAGTTGTGTCGAAATATTTTTATGCGTCAAAGCCGTGTTTAGGTTCCAGTGAAAACTGATAGCAGGGTGCAAAGGAAAAGCAAAACAATCAGATACAAGTCAGGGTTCTACCCAGGATTTCATTTTAGCGTAGTGGGAATGGCGTGGTAGCGAAGTGACCAATCAGGAGATTGGTGTATATAAAGGGGGGTCTTGGCTCCTCCACGATGAGATTTTGATAATGTAGAGTTAAAAGTTGGTACTCTGTTAACATCACAGTCAGTTTTGAATGGCATATCATCATTTTTCATTGTTTAGATATTGATTAGACATTGTTGAACAAGCAGATGATAGCAAAGCACCACTACGCTAGTTAAAAATGAGCGTAGTGGCCCTTATTTTAGCGTAGTGGTCAAACATTTTAGCGTAGTGGCCCACTACGCTAAAATACACTAGCTAGAACCCTGCAAGTTATGACAGACGACTGATTGTATACTTTTTGAAACAATGAAGTTATTCAAAATTCATTTTTCACAACCTAAAGCATAGAAAAACATAAGATCAAATAGATTGTCAGTCAAAACTGATTACAAACCTTACTGTCTGTCTTCAGTGCTTCAATCTGGAGTTCAATATCATCTCCAAACTTAATATCAAATTGCAACAAAGGTTTCATACTTGTTTTTCATGCAAGTGCCGCATGTACAAGGGCCCAAGTATTGTAAGGGGTCCAGGGGTATCCTACCCCTGGAAATTGATGAAATCTATCATCATCAATCATTATTCACTTTGTTGAGATCTACATTTTGTATACCCCTTAGAACATAATTTCCTTCATTTTGAGGGCTAAATTTTGTAAAATAAAGCATACATTTGCCACCCTTACAAAACAACAGAAATTCAACCTGTGCTGGTTGAAACATGCCGTAGGAGCTCAGATCACAGCGTAGGGGATCCAAATCACAGGATAAGGGCCCCTGCCTATGCTCAACTGTGCCGAGGAGAACCCTGATTTTGAGTCTGTAGCAGCCGGTACTACCTGCAGTGTATAAAACATGGTCTAAGAAGGCAGTCATCTATCCAGCTTTCTTTGATCAGCTCGGCCCAGTATTGACTTTCACTTCTTATTACATTGTTGAGATGTTGCCATGGCAACAAGGCCCTGGTAATTGGGTTTACATCAGACATCTTGGTGACTTCATCCTTGAGTTATTGGCAAGGCTTATGTTGTTTTCATTGGCAGGATTCTTGTAGTCATATGTCTTCTTGTCTATCAGATGAACCATGCTGAGCTCTCAATTTGCTCAGAATCGTCAAACAATTTGTATTTTAGATTGGGCTTAGGAAAAAATGTGGTGTTTCCTGTTTCAGCCCTGAAAAAATAGGGTCGGTATAGGTAAAGATTCTCGTTTAAAAAAAAAATCTTTTAGAGACTTGAGTGAGGGTGAGAGTGAGCGAGACTTGAGTTTGGCCAATACTTTTTGATAATTGATACAATACTGTTCAACAAAGTGACTGAAATACACAAGGACACTTATATTTTCAATGCCAAACTTTAGGTGTGCACAAATGGTTACTAATCTGTGGATACATTTACCTTTCATTAGATAGGACAAGCAATTCTTTTACTTTAATAGGAAGCAGACTGAATGAATATTCTAAACTATGTGACTGCACTACCCACCCAAAAAGGCTAGGGACGGCAGGTTTTTCTAGGGTAGGTCGGGAATCAGAAAACACAACATATTTTTCCCAGGCCTTAGTTATAGTTATACTATGCTTATTCTGTCTGACTGTCTAGTAATTGTCCACATAACGGATGTCTAAAGGTTCAGAAAAATTACTCAACATCAATTCCGAGTGTCTCACAGGTATTGTCTGTGACCGGAAATTGGATATTGGACAATAGTTTAGTATGCCCAATAGCAGAAGTCTAGATAACCCGACATGTTTCATTATAGGAAACACTGAACATTTGTTTGGCATGGCTTCAAGAAGCCCTAATATGAAGATAATGACTGGGGGGGGGGGGGGGATTGTGAAATGCCACCAGTGCCCTACTAAATCTATTTTCCATTCATGTCTAAGTATTATTTTTCACTCACAGGGAATAATTGCAGCCTTTCAGGTAAAAGAAGAGGTACATGAAATTTTATAGTGTGATGGTGGTAGGGGTAAAATTACAAGGCCACACAGACAATCGTCAACTGATGGTAGAAGCTGTAGCATTTTGCCTTTTTAGAATGAAATAGAGACAATTTTCTGGAAATTTATAGAAATCATGTGTTTCCTAAAACTGCATTCAAGAGAAAAGTATTTAGTAGAGAACCCTAATTTTTGAAACTCATTACAGATGTACATGTAGCCTCTGTAGTGGCCACAGTCTCAATTTTTTCCCCTAGCTCCATGGTTAGCCTACATGTAGCATGATCATGAGTATTAGTACCATCCTTTGTAGTGACCACTACCTTTGTAGCAATACTTTCGCTTGCTAACTACGGAGAGCAAGTGAAAGTACCGAGCCTGTTGTCACTATGGAGGATGGTACTCAGGCTATGGTTAGCCAGCATAGAAATTAAGCCAGCAGTCACTCACTACAGAGGATGGTACACAGGCTACATACATTTGTAGGAAGCGGGCACAATTGTTCCATTCCAAGAAGAAGACCAAGAATTGGTCATAAGCCAAGTTCATTTGACCCAGTTGTTGTTGTAAGTAGCCCGCCCAGATGCCTCTAGTGGGGCATGTATATTTTGGGCCCTTCGCTGCCTTTTAGGGTTAGAGTAGTTTTCCAGCTGTTGAATGGAAAGCACTCAGTGTCTGGACAAATTTGGAGAGAGTCCACAGCCTGTTAATCCCCCTGCCAAGCAGCCAGGTTCACACAGACATCGTGATAGAGTTACTAAGAGTAAGAGGTCAACAATGGTCTCATCTTAAGGCCACACCAATTTAATTTCTTGGTTCACGGATTCGCTAGCTCCTATTTTTTTGAAAAAAAAGATAAAAATAAAAATTACCACTCAGCAAATTTTCACCATTAATGAAACCATTCACCAACTTTCTGGTGTAGCAAATTGGCCTTTATATTATAAGCTCCTTAAAGTGTGGGTACAGGTGCTGTTACTATACAATAGTAGTGTTTTTGTACTTTTTTCAAGCTGAAAGCTTTTTTTCTTTATGTTTTGGATTAGCCGTTACCTTTACCCCAACCATTTTATAAGTTTTATTTTTAGTTTTATTTCGCCCTCTCGCTCCATATTTTTAATGAAAAAATCCGTGAACCAAGAAATTAAATTGGTGTGGCCTAATGCATCTTAAATGCAAAGAAAAAATGTGATACATATCATAATCATTAGTGCTGCAGTCAAACAGTTGAAATTTGATATTTTTTAAATCATTTGTTTATTTTGTTAGCAACAAATCAAGCTCAAATTTCATGATCATGCATTTTAAGGTTTCAAGAAAGGTGCGTTAACTTGGTAATACTTTTTTACTTACAGATAATTACAGATACAAGAAATATTTCTACATGTGTACATGTACGTGTATTGCAAGTTTTTGTAAACATCTCTTCTATTATATTATGCTCAAGGAGTCGCCTCAACCATGTTAATCAGCCTCATTGGATACCTACTGGCTGCAAATACACCCAATATATAATATTATATCATATGATATCATATTATAGTATAGTATATTATAGCTATCATAGTTCATGCAATTGTGTACAGATGACAAACAATCAATGTTGTTTCTTGCAGGACCTTGTTACCAACGGTGCCCTGGTTGGCGTGTGCAACAAGTATGGAGAGACGCCAGTGGACAAGGCCAAGCCCCATTTGGCCAAGCTCGTCAACGGTACTTTCATTATAATGAAACTGAACTTTCTTGGAAAATAGTTGGATCTTAGTTCTTCTTACAATTGCTCTCTGTCAGTCAATTGGGAAATGGCTTTTGACGTCTGTTTTTGTTTTGTGTGTATTTTTTTTTGTATGTGTGTCAGTGTCAGTGTGTGTGTGTGTGTGTGTGTGTGTGCGTGTATTTTTGTGTGTCAGTGTGTTTGCGTGACCAAGCCGAGAGTCAGCGTGTGTGTCAGTGTGTGCGTGTGCGTGTATTTGTTTGTGTGTTTGTGTGACTGTGTGTGTGTAAGTGAGTGAGAGTGAGTGTGCGTGTGTGTGTTTGTGTGTGCGTGTATTTGTGTGTGTGTGTGTGTGGATATGTGTGCGTGTGTGTCAGTGTGCATGTGTGTGTGTGTATGCGTGTGTGTGCAGCAAAAAGCACTGCCTGGTTATGCTGACAAGATTATTCCTTTTTCATACAGAGAGGGCGTCAGCTTTGGGCCAAGAAACTGGAAAAGTGCCTTACAAAGGTAAGATGTCTCGTGCCATCTCAAAATGTCTTAAGAGTGGACCTTGGTGGTCCTTGGGAGATGTGGAGGAATCTGAGAAAAATGCACTATGGGTACAAGACTACGGAAAATTGTAAATGAATTTCACAAAACATTCTATCTGGCAATTAGGTACACTGTAGGAAAAAAGATATTTTTTTACCAACACAACCTCCTATGGGCCTACCATGTCCACCCCTAGCTTTGTCAACTTTGTAAATAAGGTAATGTTGTATAGATTTGTAAGTAAACGACACGTTATGTATACAATGTACAAGAATTCCACATGCACTGTGACTCTTCACTTCTGTCTCTTCTGGTATTGGCTATCGCACACAGGAACAGTACACCGTAAGTACATTGTAGGTCAACTTAAGACCATGCAACAACACATACGTTTTTTTAGACCAGAGTTTGTATTTTCTTTCATTTTATAATCACCTCTAATCAATACAATACATAGTTAGCTTGTGTCCAAAATTGGACGGTTCAGTACATAAAGGTTTTTGAAAGTTTTAATTTCAGTTTTCATGAACAATCCTTCAACCTTTGTTCAGCATTATATTTCTTATTTCTCTGATCTCTTTTTCTGTCATATCCATCTTCATGCATTGTATACAGTGACTGTAAATGCAGAAATGTTTGCGATGGTTTTCCATGGCAGTAAGAAACTACAGTGTATGGTGCTACCGCGAAATTAAAACCATCGCAAACAGTCCTTTTTCCTGCTACCACGAAATTAAATCTCCGCAAACTTAACTGCATTTACAGTACTATCTTTCACTGAAATGTCAGTTTGTATCAAATTGTGTTTATTCACATAGCCTTCAATTTTGTCTCAGCTCACCTCATGACAAAACAACATATTTCTCATGCTAATGAAGATGTAATTATGTGATTGTACAGGCAAACAGTTGTAATCCTCACTAACAAATTGAATGCATTGTCTCCAATGAATGGTATGAAAATTGTAAGATGATTAGTTAATCCAAATTGTAAAGGATTAAGGGTGGTCTTTGTTAAAGGGATCAGTCCTTATTTGTCTGAGATGATACTAATGTACTAATGCCTTATTTATCTGTTGTAAGGCCATGCCAGTTTAATTTGTTGATTCTTGGATTTTAGGAAAATACATGACATTTGTGTACTTAACTGGAAAGGCCACTGGAAAAACATGATAAACTAAGTACACTGTGTATTTTGGTGTTGCAAACACATGAAAGTTTTCTCAATGCCCACCATCTGTATATTACATGTACTTTTACCGAAAAGGTCTGAAAACCAAGAAAATTAATTGACATGGCCTATATATGTATAATGCTGCATGTATTTGCTACTTACCCTCTGTCATGCACTCTTTACACTGCTTCACACTTCTTCAGAGAGTTTACTACATAAAACACAACGTAGGTCAATCTTTCTATAACATTGCTACATTATTTACATTATTTACAATTAGAAATCTCCTACTGTTTTTGTATGAATGTGATCATTATGGTGCATCAGATTTATTCAAATGTTTTTCTGTTGCTTTCTTTTTTGCAGAAAATATTTGGAGAGGAACAAAGACGAGAAGTAGTAAGTTCACAATCTTTACAAAAAATTTTCCTAGTTCGACATACATGTATCTTATGACAAGTTGTTTGGTGCTGCATCTAATGCTGTATCGCATGCATTAAAGTTATTGCTTTTTAGGCATGTCTGTTTGTATGCCTTGGTGTGTGTTCATAGTTATTTGAGTAGAGTAGAGTGTCAGGAAGGGAGTGGGAAGATGGTGTCACCGCAAAGATCAGACTTTGTATCTCCAAAATCTTATTTCTGGGTAGCTCCGGATCCTCCAATACTTCTTTGCAGAATAGTAGTCTGTCATTCAGACTAGACAACAGTGTTCGAATAGACCTCTATTCTCCTAAAATATATAGGCTCTGATAGGTGGTGGTAACTTGGTCCAAGAAAGCATCCATTGCACTGTCATCTGCAAAGTATTTGATTCTTGAAATAATGCAGGATGTCAGAACCAAATGTTTCAATGGGGACAGGGGTATGACTGATCTACAGAGAAGTGATGTAAGGCGCAGACCAGAGCTATAATTATAGTATAATAGAATTGATACTAGGCATGAAGAAATGTTTTATACCTGTAATGATGCAATCATGTACTAACAATATTTCCCATCTACCTGTCCCCAGGAAATGGAACTCTCTCCAGGCACTCTGGTATTGACATCAAACAGCTCAATCTACAAGTCAAAATGAACACGAATGCTTCAGGAGAGGTAAGCCCTCCACTCCTTAAGCCAATGTCTCACAGCCAGGAAATACATTATAGCTTGCACAACAAGTCGTCCTACTCTAAAGGAGAATTGATCAATATTTTGTTGATGGCTACTGGATTTTGATTGATTGACTGTTGTTCACAGTTCACGAGGTCTAATCCAAAATGACAGTATAGATTTTTAAGAAAAATAGGTTTGACTGGCGATTTGTCTAATACACAAGGTTATCATCTTATACACAAGGATTTAACATTATCCCAATGGACTTGAAGAGCAAATTTAAGTACATAATGACATGTGACAACCCCTGCATGGCAGATATAAAAAAATATGTTACAGAATGTCTACTAGGTGTTAGAAACTTGTCCAATGATTTGTAAAAGCCTCCAGTGATTGTAAATGTTCTTATCCCATACTACACACTCTTGTTTGAGGTAAATTAGCCTTTAAGTTATTGAACTGTAGTTATGTACCAGTAGATGCCATACTTTGTACCGTGTACAATAAAGTTATTATTATCTATCCGATATCTGATTGGTAAAGTTGCTAGAACTTTCCATTATGTCATTAGAGATTGTTTAACTTTGCTGTTGATGTCCTTGTTCCCTACCCAGCTCTGGAAGGGCATGTGGCAGGGCAATGAGATTGTTGCCAAGATTCTGAAGGTGAGAGATATCAACGCAAGAAAAGCAAGGGACTTTTCTGAAGAGTATCCAAGACTAAGGTAAATTTCATTATTTATCATATATGATTTGCAATGATTTTCATGTCCCTTAGTTAACAACATAGAAGTCTCATGTATAGGAGTTCCAGGAGTCAGTAACATATAGTAATATGGAAAGTTGAGATGTTGAAAAGTCATTTAATCTGGAAATAGAAAAATTTCAAGTACCCTTCACTTTATATCATGCTTTCTTTTTTATTGCTGTATTTCATTTACCTTTTGAGATGTATTTTAGTTATTTTTACTTAAAGATCAGTCAAACTTTGTATAATTTTATTGCCATGTAAAAGTGTAATGTAAATATGCATTCGTCATCATTCTGAAAAATTTGTTCAATTAAATATATCTCATGGCTTACACTATACAAGAAACACTCAGCTCTGATCACACTCATGTGCTACCTATTTCCTTACCCATGTCTTTCTTAATACTTAACTACTGATTTTCTAAGGAGCACAGGTGCAAAGTAATATAATGATGTCAGTTTTGGTGGATGCTTTAACGCAACACTTTGCACAGTATAATTATGCAGCCAAAATTCTGAAGGCCCCTTGTAAACTTTTCTGTAATACCACGTTGCAGGATTTTTTCCCACCCCAATGTACTACCAGTCTTGGGCGCCTGTAACCAGCCTCCACATCTCGTAGTTATCAACCAGTTCATGCCGTACGGATCGCTCTTCAACATCCTGCATGAGGGGCATGGTAGGTACTTTTCTTACAGGGGTTACAAAGGTTGCATAGGGGCATTCCCTAACCGATTAAGACAGGAACGGTTTTGATGCACTGGCAATGAGAAAGACCCGTACTCTATTCTACTGTTGTCGACACAAACAATGTAAACAGGCATCACACAGATATTGCCTATTCAACTGTTGCGCCTATTTTTCTGGTGTATTGAGGAGAAAAATTGGTGTGTTGGCTGAATAAAGAGAGTCTTTTTACACAACCAATGCTTTATTCTCACCGATGTTTCGGTGACCGGTTGTGTAAAAAAGTCTCTTTATTCAGTGACGTACCAACCTGATGAAACTGTTCACGGAGGTGTGTTGCCTGTTGTTCGTGTCGGCCACAGTAACTTTCACTAAGTGTGGTCTGTTCTTTAACGTACTTGAGGTGTGGCTCTCCTTTAACTATCATAAATCTTTGATAAATGTTTGTGGTTTTGTTTTCTAAGTGACCTTGCCATTGCAAAATCATGACACTGCAATTTTGCATTTGTGAGGTAACGCTAGTTCACCTTAACGGTGCACACACCAGTTCTTCCGCGACAGGGGTCCGAGCTAGTGCGCGAGAAAAAAGTGACGAAAGGCTTCCGAGGGTCCATGTCTGAGTTGACATTTCTCATTATTTCCTGCGAAATGACATTAAACGGTTACATGGCTGAAAAGCGTAGGAAATGGTGTGTTTTCGGTGCAAATTGTGTTTTGGTCCGCGTCTTACTTCCGGGATATTCCTACGCCTGAATGTGATTAGGCTCGTGACCTAGATTAACCTCTGAAGCGCTGTGTTAAGCCTAGTTGTAATGCCGCGCGCCGTGGATGATTAAAAAAACTGTAGTACTAGAATTTTTTTTATAATTAGCTGGATTACTCGTTAGGTTTTCCTCTTTCTGACAGTACTATCAGTCGTGTTTGCCGGAAAAATCATCTTCATGTTTTTCTTTCAATGCCAAAATGCCCGATTTTTTGCATTATTTTTACATGAAAATAATGTTTTTTCCCTCTAATTTTTTAAAATCAGAGAAGTTGAAGGATCGAAACTTAGTTTGTCTTGTAGCTAAAGGAATATGCTTTCACCAGATATACAGTTAATTTGCTTCAGGATAATTCCCTGGTAGAGCTGGTCGCTAGACTTTAGGGTATGCCGCCTCCAATTGAAACCCCAAATAAACTGGTGTGTGCCCCCTTAAAAGTGCCCATCCTGAAAAAAGTATTAGCGATAATAGCCAACAAATTGCATTTTTCCCATGAAAGTGTATAGCCTCGATCAAATTCTAGTTAAAAAAAGCCGGATTTCTCAGGTTTTGATATGATTCTACACTGTCATATAATTGGTGGATTTGCCCCCCTCCCCACCCCCACCCCCCTCAGACACGGTCGCAGAGCCTTTGAAGTGTGTGTGCTAAGCATAGATTACATAACAATTACCGAAACATTGTTATTTCTGCTACACAACCTCTGGGGCACCTGTAAATCGCATTTACACGTTTCACAGTTGCTTCTACATCAAGCGGCAAGCGTTTTTCAATGAAAAAAAACATCTTAACCAAAGATACAACATATGACTTCATTTTTCTACGAAATGAAAGAAGTCCGGCCTACGGAAACGCTTGGACGGGAAAGCTAGGTCTATCCTCTACCAGATATGACCAAAAAATAACATTTCAAGCACTTCTCGTTGAAGTGCGGAACTTAAAACTGCAGCGTTCTTACTTTCAAACATAGGCTAGTGGCCGGCATTGTGACGTCACGAACTCAACTACGTTCTAGGTGGTTTCTACTGTTCATTCCAGTTAGAAATAGAGGGAAAGTGTGCTCCATCGCAAGAGCGGTCCCTTGCCTTTCCTTTTCACGGCCATAACTCTTCATTTAGCACGTATTAATGGCCTAAAACCTCTTCCATAGGACAAGCTTATTGTGACGTAATTGCTATTATGCGCATTGAATGGTATACTGGCCTGAAGGCGCAAAATCAGCCTTCCGACACCGCAACTTTCAACCACCTGTTACTCGAGAAAGAAAAGTCAAACTTGGCATGACTATAGAGTATAACGTTTTAAAGTTATGGACAATAATAATCATAATTTGCATATATTAACGGTGCACACACCAGTTCTTCCGCGACAGGGGTCCGAGCTAGTGCGCGAGAAAAAAGTGACGAAAGGCTTCCGAGGGTCCATGTTTGAGTTGACATTTCTCATTATTTCCTGCGAAATGACATTAAACGGTTACATGGCTGAAAAGCATAGGAAATGGTGTGTTTTCGGTGCAAATTGTGTTTTGGTCCGCCTCTTACTTCCGGGATATTCCTACGCCTGAATGTGATTAGGCTCGTGACCTAGATTAACCTCTGAAGCGCTGTGTTAAGCCTAGTTGTAATGCCGCGCGCCGTGGATGATTAAAAAAACTGTAGTACTAGAATTTTTTTTATAATTAGCTGGATTACTCGTTAGGTTTTCCTCTTTCTGACAGTATCAGTCGTGTTTGCCGGAAAAATCATCTTCATGTTTTTCTTTCAATGCCAAAATGCCCGATTTTTTGCATTATTTTTTACATGAAAATAATGTTTTTTCCCTCTAATTTTTTAAAATCAGAGAAGTTGAAGGATCGAAACTTAGTTTGTCTTGTAGCTAATATAAAAGGAATATGCTTTCACCAGATATACAGTTATTTTGCTTCAGGATAATTCCCTGGTAGAGCTGGTCGCTAGACTTTAGGGTATGACGCCTCCAATTGAAACCCCAAATAAACTGGTGTGTGCCCCCTTAATCCGTGGGGTAACCTAGATTCGTTGTTTTTAAAAAATGGGTTTTTTTTTAGAGATTTCCGGTCAACGACATAGGTTTCAAATGTTAACATTTTCAAGATATTGCAATGTGAAACTACATCCCAATGACTTAACGCTCTCCAAATACCCTCTTTTTATATACTGTACAACGGATATAGGTTACCCTACGGATAAAGGTGAACTAACGATATAACTACTGTACTTCAGAATTACTTCAGTGGCAAATTTGAAACACCACAAAAACCTCATTTCCCTTCCTTGTTTGCTTGCTTAGAAAACCTACCATACTTTCAAACCTTGCATAAGTTTCTACAATACAGTAACAGTTATCTTTTCTGACACTCAAATGTCTGGAATATTATCTGTACAGAGTGATTCATATAACCCTACACAAATACAATGCACATGTACATGTAACGCTAGTTCACCTTTTTCCGCAGGGTAACCTTTATATATTCGTTGTGTTTACCCACACGGTAATAAGGGATTATAAGCAAGTCGACGGACGGTGGTTTCAAGTTGTAATATGTTCAAACTATTATAGTTTGAAACTATCGTCCGTCGACTTGATACCCCTAACTACTCGTTTTTCAAAAGCAACGGATATTGGTTACCCTGCGGATAAAGGTGAACTAGTGTTACGTGGTCCTTTCTGACTGCACAATAGGGCACATGCACCCTGCATTTTAACTTTGTATTAACCTGGTCTGTCCATGTTCCTCTGTGCTTAGTTAGTGCCTTACTCCTTGGTAAATTATTATTACCTTTGCCAGAATGGCTAAGGTTATGTTTTGGGCTTGTGAGTCTGTCTGTGTGTGTGTCTGTGTGTCTGTTAACAGCATAACTCAAGAAGTCTTGGATGGATCCCGATAATATTTGGTAGGTGGGTAGGGGTCTGGAAAACGAAGGTCAAGTTCGATAATGGGCCCCCTAGCGGCTTGCTAAGGTACTGCAGCAGAACCTCAATTTTTGATATCTCGTGTTCTGGACATGCTGTGATCATGATTTTTGAGTGGTAGATAGCCCTCGAAGCAGAGAGTAAGTGCTGTGAGTTTGGGCCCCCTAGCGGCTTTTTTGGAAGTGCAGGCGCCGGTTTCCTTTCAAACTTTGGATGAGAATAACTCTACAACGTGTTGACGGATCGTCATGATTTTTGGTATGTAGATAGAATGAGTGATGACTTACATAATGGTATACTAAATATGCAAATCAGCAGCTAATTTGCATAATTAATGAGGAAAAATTATAAATCCACTACATTCCATGATAGGACTTTCAAACTTGTCACATATGTAGCTGGGAAGGAGAGAAATGTCGACAGATATCAATTATGCAAATGATGACCTCATTTGCATAATTAATGAGAAAATATGAACATGTTGACGGATCATCATGTTTTTTTGTATGTAGGTAGCGTAAGTGAAGACCTACATAATGAGATAACAATTATGCAAATCAACAGCTAATTTGCATAATTAATGAGGATATTTTATAAATTCACTACATTCCATGATAGGGCTTTAAAACTTGTCACATATGTAGCTGAGAAAGAGAGAAATGTCAATACATATTTGTCATGCAAATGATGATCTCATTTGCATAATTAATGAGAAAATATTAACGTGTTGACGGATCGTCATGATTTTCGGCATGTAGATAGCCTAAATGAAGACTTATATAATGTGATACTTATTATGCAAGTTAACAGCTAATTTGCATAATTGATTAGGAAAAGTTCATAAATCCACTGCATTCCATTATAGTACTTTCATCAAAGTTGTCACATATGTAACTGAGAAAGAGGGAAGAGAGTAAGAGGTGTATTTAAAGACTTTGAAAGAGAATAAGTCAAGAATGGATCAAAGGATCATCATGATTTTTGGTATGCTGATAGCTTAAGTAATGCTTGATACAATTTGATATCAATTAATTATAAATTGGGATCTAATTTGCATAATAAATGCCGAAATTTTATAAACCAACTCCAAGCATTTAATTATAAAGAAAATAAAATGAGTAACGCATTTGTCTACAGACATCATTCTACATAACAAACCTGGTTTATTTGGCAAAGGTATGTGTTCGTGGAACTCTAGTTGAAAACATAATCTTACTGCTTCTACCTTGTTTCAAACTAGACTTCCTCCTTTGCTGTACCCTAGTGCTCATGTGACTGTTCATTTTGTAATGAATAAAAAAATGCTTCCTTTTTGTGCTGATATCTGTAGCTGCGTTATTATTATACATATTGTACATAGTTTCTGGAAAATGTTATCCATCTGTGTTAGTCTTGGTTTAATTTACGAGTAACATTTTTCTGCCTGTTAGATAGATCTTAGAGATCTCTAGTACAGTACCCCCAAGTCTTCACATGCAGTTCTTCTTTATCTGGGGAACGTACTATTAAGTAATGTTAGTAGCTATTAGTAGTTTTCGTAGACATGTATATGGCCTTTGCTCAAATCACTGCTCAAATGAAATTTCGCAATAAGACTCAAAAAGTACCTACCATTAGCAATGTTTTTATGCATGTTGCTTTCCCCAAGCATGATTGCTACAAGTTGTGATAGCCCCCCGCCCCCCTTTCCCCTAGGTCTAGAAATTCAACAGGCAAATTTAACCTGCTTCATGCATGCATGCAGGCAGGGCTCGAAATTCGTATTCGGGAAAGGTTGCACTGCTCCACCTAACCTAAAAATTATGGTGCACCAGTCCTAACCTAAAAATTTAGGTGAACAGAAACTAATTTGGGTGCAGAACACAAAAAGTAGCAAGCAAAAGCTGATTAAAAACCTTATTGACACTCTCTAGTAGGGCTGGGTACCGGTACAGAAAATTCAGGTCCAGGTGCTGTTCAGGTCCAAAGGATCAGGTCCAGGTCCGGACCTGAACCTGGACCTGATTCAGTATGACTCATATCAATGGTCCATTTCACTACAAAGAAATCTATTTGGTGGAGTATTAGACTTACACTGGCGTTTTAAAATCCCACAACGCTAACTTCACCTGTACGATTGGCTGTAAAACTTGTTAGAAATTACTATAAACTCTACTCTACTTCAGTCTTGTTATTTTCTTCCACCTGCAAGCGCCAAAACGTGTGAATGCCTGATAAAATAATGTGTTAATTTTCTAATCGGTCCAACATCCGGTCCACCTAATTTTTTCAGGTCCGGTTTTTCTGGACCGGTCCAATAAGAAAAACCGGTTTTGTACCGGTACGCTGTACCGATACCCAGCCCTACTCTCTAGTGCTTGATCAGTTCTGAAATTTGTACGTAACCATACATAGATATGTAACTGCACAAGTGCACTTTTAGTCAGCATTCGCTCCAATTTTAGTGCAAAACGTGCATACTTAATGCACCAAGCAGTATTTCGAGCCCTGGTAGTAGGTCCTACTGTTTAGTTGTAGCTGCATGGAGATGCCAAGCTCTCTCAGGTTGCTTTTCTCTGCCTACCTCTTCTCTTCCAACCAAAGCCATCATTGGATACCATAAGTCATCTATTGGTGAGGATTTACTGCTTTTGAGACACAGGCAAGGGAGAAAATCTTAGTCTTGAGATCATCTTTAATAGCTAATTACTTCAGACTAATCTTTTGGAGGGATCAGGAAGGATTAGGAATTTTTGGATAACAAAATTCTTGTACATATCCAAGTGTTTTGTTCAAGCCAACATTTTGATGACTGTCTGTCACCTTCCTCAGGGCAATACTGATTGCACTATTTTACACTGCAGCTAGATGGCGCTGCTAACACATGCAGCACCAAACATTGTCTATTTACACATATACATGACACATAGACATTTGGTTGTGTACAAAGAAGTTTATTCAGTGACTGTGCAACCATTGATGAAACTATTCACGGACTAGAAGTGTGTGCCTGAAACTCTTTTCTCAAGGATTTTTCTTCCGGTCGTTATTTTTTTTTAGTATCAACTTTCCTTTGCAAATATTTTATTGTTTTGTCCAAAGAAGCTTTAATTTGTTCACTCTTGCACTATTCTTCCTTCCTTGTCCATCCTTTGCAAATCTGCACTATAGAGAATGCAATTTGTTAAACAGTTACTCATATTTAAATACTTGAGCTTGTGTATAGCTGGATGATAGTTTAACATGCAATTCTTCTAGTTCTACATTTCACAGTCACTTTGTTGCAGTCAGGAATTTAGCACATCCTGATCTGTTTCAGGAAAAGAGTATAGAATTGATTTGATCAACTCAAACCCATGATTCTGATGGTGTGTTCTCTTACCAGCAAAACTGTTGAGACGCACCTTTTTATCGATGACAAAATGTCTGCTCTTTATTACTTTGGAACACTAAATTGTATCCTGTGTTATCGTGCTGAAGTTGTTTTCTAGTTATTTGAATTTATTGTGTATTGATTCTCATGCAAGTACAGTATATACATGTAGGGTAGGGGTGGGTACCGGACCTGTACAAAACTGTTTTTTCTCATTGGGCCGGTCCAGAAAAAAACTGCCCTGAAAAAAATCGGTGGACCGGATGTTGGACTGATTTAAAAAATGAACAGATTGTATGATCAGCCATTCACACGTTTTTGGGCTTACCGGTCGAGGAAAATAACAAGAGTGAAGTAGAATAGAGTCTATAGTCATTTCTACCAAGTTTTACAGTCAATACTGACAATAGTTCAGAGGCAGTTAGTCTTGTAGGATTTTAAAACGCCAGTGGGAGTCGAATACTACACAAAACAGATTTCTTTGTAGCGAATTGGACCTTTGTTTTGAGTATTGTCCGTTCACAAGTTCTCACATACTGAAGCAGGTTCAGGTCCGGACCTGGACCTGATCCTTTGGACCTGAACTGGACCTGGACCAGAATTTTCTGTACCGGTACCCACTATAGGGATGTGGCATTTGAATTTTGGTCTATCCTACGAAGGGGGGCTGTGATCTCCAGTATTACTGACAGAATATTCTTTGTTGCAGGTATTGTGGTTGACCAGGCTCAGGCGTTCAAGTTTGCGCTGGACGTGGCCCGAGGGATGGCGTTCCTCCACTCGCTGGAGCCCATGGTACCCAGGCTGTACCTCAACAGTAAACACATCATGGTACGTGGCAACGTTTTACTCTGTGTGTGTGTGTGTGTGTGTGTGTGTGTGTGCGTGCGTGTGTGTGTGTGTGTGTGTGTGTGTGTGTGTGTGTGTGTGTGTGTGTGTGTGTGTGTGTGTGTGTGTGCGTGTGTATGTGTATGTGTGAGTGAGTGTGTGTGTGTGTGTGCGTGTGTGCGTGTGTGTGTGTGTGTGCGTGTGTATGTGTGAGTGAGTGTGTGTGTGTGCGTGTGTATGTGTATGTGTGAGTGAGTGTGTGTGTGTGTGTGCGTGCGTGCGTGTGTGAGTGAGTGTGTGTGTGTGTGTGTGCGCTTGTATGTGTGAAAATCTGGTCTATGACTATGAGGACAGGTATTCACTACAGACAAGGCACGTGGCAATGGAAAATTTAAGTGACTTGACTGTTGAATACCTAGTAGACAGAAAGCATGAACTCTTGTACTACATGTAAACGTATAGTTAACAACGAAGCCCCTTCTCTTTCCCTAAAACATGAGTGAATGTGTGTGTGTGTGTGTGTGTGTGTGTATGTGTGTGAGTGTGTGTGTGTGTGTGAGTAAGTGAGTGAGTGTGTGTGTGTTTGGGTGTGAGTGAGTGCGTGCACACACTTGTGTGCCTGTGAACGGCATACCTCAAGAAGTCATGAATGTATCTTTATAATGCTCGGAATTTTGGTAGATGTTAGCAAAATGGAAAAAAAAGATTAGATCTTTGGCCCGCTGGCAGCTGTGGTACTACATGTTCAGAACTTCTGGTTTTGATATTTCGTGTTTAAGACATGCTACAGTCATTGTTTTTTAAATGTTAGATAACTCTTAACTGAAGGTAGCTCTTGTCGTTACTGCATGCAATTTGTTTATTTATTACTGCACAATGTAATGATGTAAGAATTAGACTCAATGAAAGAATGTTTGTTGCCATCACAGATCGATGAAGACTTGACAGCAAGAATCAACATGGCGGATGTCAAGTTCTCCTTCCAGAATCCTGGCAAGCTCTTCAACCCTGCCTGGTTTGCACCAGAGAGTAAGTACATGTAGTAACAACTTTCATCAAAGTCCTCCCGGCACCAGATTGTGTACAGCACAGCGTGTTGGACCGCGTGGCCAACGGCAGCATGTTCGGCCTGTGACCAAGAGGTTGTGGGTTCGAATCTGGCTCCTGTGTCACCAATCTTGTGCCCTTGGGAAAGGCACTTTACACGACTTTCCTCACTTTACTCAGGTGAAAATGAGTATACCTAGCTTCGGCTAGGGTCCGTCCCTTGGATAGGATGTTAAATGGAGGTCCCGTGTATGGGGAGAGTCATACTCCATGCACGTTAAAGAACCCCCACACGTGCGATGGTGCGGTGTGAGATGGTGCAAATCCTTCCATCTAGAGTTGGAGATTCTCCACAAATCACCCGGACTCCAGGAAGAATAGGGACATATCAGTCACTAATGGAGATCTGTATAACCAGACCAAATCAACCAAACAGCACTCATCCCTGTTTCTGTAGCCGTGGGTCACACAGTTGTGCAATCACTACAGCAAGGCGCTAGTGCACTGGCCGTGGTCTGTGTGTTCAACTCTAGATCTTGTATAATCTCCAAACAGATCCTACAATGGCATAAGATAGTACCAAACTGGCCAAGGAGTGTAGTCAGCCAAAAGGTGTCCATTTGCCCCGGTAGCGAAACATACTCTTTAGCCGGCTCCTTCCTTCTTATGCTATGGTAGGATCTGCTTGGAGATTAGATCTCGTACTGTACCAAATGCTGAGTGCTAAGCATTGAAAGTAGCATGTAAAAAGTCTTTGGTATGACTCTGCACCAGATCGAAGTTACGACTTACCAAATGCAAGGTGAACATTCTACTCAATAGGCCAATCCACCGGTAACAACTTTCATACTGAATAGAAAATAATTAAAATTCCAAAAATTCAGAGTCCAATTTACGTACGGGATACTTTCATGATCATAACTTTTGGGATCATACAGCCTTGGAAGCATGTAGCACAGTTGTAAGTGTTGTGTTTCATTTTTTATATTTTTATGTGTGGATTAATATCTCTGTGTCCTTCAGTCTTGCAGAAGAAGGAGAATGAGATAAACAAGCGTGCTGCGGACATGTGGAGTTTTGCCATGCTGATGTGGGAACTCCTCACAAGGGAGGTGCCTTTCGCTGACCTGTCACCGATGGAGGCTGGCATGAAGGTATCATCATCATCACTAATAGCAATGATCTTTCTTATACCCCTGTCACATTTGGCGAAAATCGATCGGACGACGATTCTGCGGCAATCGCCCGAGCCTCGCTTATAATAATAACTTTATTGCACAACAATTATACAAGGTACAAAGCATGGCTTATATGTGACGGAGACGGTTTTCAGGTGAAAAATATGCACAACCCTCTGTCGATCTTAGATATGGCCGATCTTCCATCGATACGCCCAAAGATCGTGGATAATGTGACAGGGGTAATATATATCCATGCACAGAAGGGCTAAATACAATATGTGAATAAATAAAAGAGAAAAAGTGCAGTCAAACCTTCCCCTAAAAGATCACTCAGGGGACAGATAAAATCTAGTCTATGTGGACAGGTATTCACTTTAGAAAGATTTACTTGCATCAATGGGATCGATTTTTTTAACGAGCCATCAAAGTGGTCATATTGACCAGAGGGAATTATATTATATTATAAGTCACTGTATAATAACAACACTGTACAATGTATTTCAAAGGAATAGGTGAAAAATGCTTTCCTCAAGGGCACAACATTATATTGGTTCCTAATGGGGATTTGGACCCAGAAGTTCTTTGATTGACCATAACTTGAAAGTTTATCTGTGTTGGTAGAAGTCATTCTTGAAATAGTTGAACTGTAATTTCCAAAACAAAAATTGGGCTCACCCAAATTTACTGCACAGCATCAGTCTTTGTCAAGGAATGAACAATCCACTGCTGTCGTGACGTCACCTTATGCAGATAGAACACATGACTCAATGAGTCTTTATGTTCCCATGTTAGCATGAAAGTTCATCTGTGTTGGTAGAATACATTATAGAGGAAATCGCTAAACTTTACTTCCAACACGGAAAAATATGGGGACGCTCCCCACGCTCAACAGAGACGGGGGGCGGCATAGACTTTCTGATACTTATGACCCCCTCCTGCAAAAGTGGCGTGTTCCTGACGTCACTGCTGGAGATAGGGTCATTCTGTGAACAAGGCCGATGGAGTTCGGCCGAAAATTTAGAGGGTAAGTCCCTATGTTCTTCCGTGTTTGAAGTAAAGTTTAGCAATTTCCTCTAATAAAAAGTATAATGTTCCCATGTTGTTTGTACAGATTGCGCTGGAAGGCCTGCGGCCCACCATCCCGCCGGGCGCGTCCCAACACGCCTGCAGGCTCATCAAGATCTGTCTGAACGAGGACCCGGCCAAGCGACCGACCTTCGACATGATCATCCCCATCTTAGAAAAGATGCAGGAGAAAACGGAATAAGTCTTGCCATACATGACATCTTAGATGTTATCTGTTCATACGTTAGATAGATTTTAAAGTTGCAACATGAGGGCATTCTAATAATTATACTTAAACATCATTGTTATGGTATACTGAAGGTGAATTTTGCCATGCATACTATATCGGTACTTACAAAGTATTCTCGTAAAATAGGAAGTCCTAGGATAGGGCATTCATGAGTTTCGTTGTGCTTACGCTAAGGTCACAACCCGCCGTACGTGCAATTTGTTTGTACGTTTTCTTGGGAGGCCACGTCCGCCAAGTATTTCTTAAAACGTTCAGGCTGTACAGGGCAGGCGCGTCACCCGTACTGGTTGGTTGAATCCGCAGCCCGATGGCACATGAAGTTTTGCCTGCACCTAAAGTTCTATGGCGAGTCTGCGTGCTGCAAAATCCATCGGATTCCCTACGAGTTTGTACGGAGGCGGTAGTTACCACTTACGGATCCCAAAAGATTGCCCACGTTTTGGCATGTAGACAGCACGTATTTGCACGTACGGCGGGTTATGCCCTTAGCTTTAAGTATATATATAACAAGGGAATTTCTTTGGGTCTTGATGTTTGGTAATGCTACTGTGCAAGACAATCACCATGGCCGGTACAGAAAAATCTAAACGTTTGGTGTGCCACGATGCCACGTATTGTACTGTAAAATGTTTGGTATTAACTTTTAGTTAATTTTTAGTATTGGTAAGTTATTAGTATTGTCAAACTGCTTTGGTAAGAAATGACTTGCACATACATGTATTCTCCTTGCACTTAAACAACTTTTATTATAGTTATCTAACAGGTACTGCACTAATCTGCAATAATCTGCAATATTTGTACTTAGTATGATATTATATTACCTGATCAAAGTGAGCTGATGAGAATGAATGTTGATAATTTAGTTTTCCTTGTATCATATTTATTGAGTATTTTTAATTGTATTAAGTGATCGGTGCGTGATTTTTTGGCACTCTGTTATTAGTGCATGTGTTTTGGCAAAAGAGTTGACCACTGACTATTTTAGTTAGGGAAGCCACAATGAAATCAGACTACACAAACTAGGCACTTACAAAGAACGATTGTTTTTTTTTACTTCTGAAAATGGTACTAGATACACTTTCTTTTTCGTGAAAAAACGAAAACCAGCCCAAAAATTGCCATGTATGAATTATATATATAATTTCATTGAACATAACTGATTCTTAGAGAATCTTTATGTGATTGTCTTTCGCTCATTTTACATATTAAATGAATCAAAAAGGTATGGTTCAGTATAATTATAATAGTAAATGGTGTTTCGGGTAACAATATACAGGCCATAGCAAAGTCTTGAGTGAGAATGTCATAAATATGAAAGTAACATTATAAGGATTGTTAATATATTTAATGACAGTATTTTGTGTATAGCTACTAGAATAGACACCTTGCTTATATACCCTGTATGGGTATACATATTTTGGGTGGGGTTTGTAGCTTCGGGGAAAGCTATTATCGTGTCTTCCTGCAACTTAAGATAGAGCTGTGTAAGACATCGGGTGGGTGATCGCAGCCTGATGTTGAAAAGTTACAGGGATTGTCAAAACTAACGACATACGTAATCTTCTTGGTAAATGGTAAAAAGTACTTTACCTATGTCAGAACTAATCCTAAGATGTTCCTAAAAGTGCCTTGAATACTTGATCCTATATTTCAAACAAAGTGTGATTTGGGTAGACTTTCAGAATCTGCTAAAACATTACGTATTATGCAAGTGTCATTGCAGATGGCGTTCATGTTCATCAACCCATAACTAGTGATACGATTAACATAGATAACCCAGTATGCATTGAAGCTCTATGTAGACTATGATATATGCATGTATGATATTCTTCTATCTGATACAATGTTTAATTTAAGGAGTGTACAACAAGTGAGTGATCAAAACATTGAGAATGAAACAGTACAGTCAAAACTGCCCAAGAAGACCACACAGGGGACCAAAAAAATCAGGTCTGTGCAGACAGGTGGTCACTATACTAATTAGGCAGGATTCTTAATGCTTGTGTCTATGGTAAAAATTATCCAGAGGACCACCAAAAAGTGGTTACATTGGCCAGGTGGTCTTTATGTGGAGGTGGTCACTTGACCATTTTATACAACAGTAACTGCATGTTTTGGTTTGAAATGTTTGGTATTTGTCGCTGCAGTTAGGGAAAATTGTCAACTTTAAGCCGCAATTTGTTTTGCCAATCAATGAAGCAGTGAACTAATCATTCAGTATCTTATTCTGTATATGCATCTTTCCCACTTTTTACACACATGTAAGCTAAAGGATGTCTTCCATATGGCTCACTCTAGTGTTTGTATACAGTCAAGAAAAAAAACAGAAGAAAGACATTTGCTGAATATTTCCCCCACCATTTCTTCAGGATTCCTTGAATGTTATTGCAGGCATAAGTCTCCCCCATACTGTTTATATTCACACAGTGTATCATTAACCTTCTATGTGCTGACTAAACCTATAACCAATGAAGTGTTGATGACAAATGACTACCTTAGCAAACTGAAAGTTAAAGATGCACACCTAGAGAGTATGTGGTGAATGGTATTAAAGGGCATCTGCTTGAATGTGAACATTGAAATAGAAACTTTGTACCAGAATTTTGGAGAGATCTTTTTGGAGAAAATAGATCTTTCCAAAAAGACGTATCCAGTGTCACTGACGAAAGACACCAAATGGTTGTATGAAACGGCTGACCGTTTCCAAAACCATATCCAGTTGCTAGGGTAACTGTTTTTTGGCATATCTTATTACCTGGATGTCTAACCTTCATCAACTAGGAGTTTTCAAAGAAGGAAACAAATTTGTAAAGACATCTTCAAACAAATACCCAGTCACCCATAATCTTTCAGGTCAACGCTTAGCCTAATTCATTGCTGTTGTAGATTTTACAGCCATTGAAATGGATTGTATGATGACTATAGATGTATTAATCACTGGTATATGGCTTCATTGTGAAGGATTTATCTGCAATAGCTCCGGTAGGACAGTACTTGCCATATTGCTACTACTTGTACTGCCAATAAACATTATTTTTATACCTGAACCAACAGAAGTGTCGTTGTCTTCTATTATTAACAGGTTATCTATGCATTGTGTAAACTTTTTGTAGAAGCAATAACTCCAAGGGTGTGGACTTTGACAGTGCCTGTAGACCCACTAGTACCAAGCCAAGACATGGGACAGAATTCAACAAGATGTATTTCGTCCATAGATAGTGTGTTCTGCTACCTCTACCTGGTAAGTCTTGCTTTTACCAGCAAGAAGTAGGAGCTCTCAATGCACGGGTCAAAAGCGACCTCTATTTATTAACTGCATTACTGCACCAGTGTATTATACACTGCGGTACAGCTATATAAAGTTTGGATCGTTCGCGAAGTCCAGCCAAGAAGAAGAAGACAGCTAGATGTCACCATGCGGTAACCGGTCGTTTCATGCACAGCAGGATACAACAAGATGTATTCCGTACATAGACATTGTGTTCTGCTACCTTTAAGCTGTGTTTTTACCAGCAAGTAGGAACTCTCAAATGCATGGATCAAAAGCGACATCTATTTATTGACTGCAGTACTGCACCAGTGTAATATTCACCGCTAGGTGTCATCTTGCACAGCAGAATACAACAAGATGTATTCCGTACATAAATATTGTGTTCTGCTACCTTTAAGTTTTGTTTTTACCAGCAAATAGGAACTCTCAATGCATGGATCAAAATCGACCTCTATTTATTGACTGCAGTACTGCACCAGTGTAATATTCATCGCTTGATGTTATCTTGCACAACAGAATACAACAAGATGTATTCCATACATAAATACTGTGTTCTGCTACCTCTAAGTCTTGTTTCTGCCAGCGCAAGTAGGTGCTTTCATCGCATGGATCAAAAGCGACTTCTATCTATTGACCGAGTACTGCACAAGTGTATTATACATCGCTAGATGAATGTCACCATGCACAGCAGAATACAACAAGATTTATTCCGTACATAAATACTGTATTCTGCTACCTTTAAGTTGTGTTTTTTACGAGCAAGTAGGAACTCTCAATGCATGGATCAAAGCGACGTTTATCTATTGATTGCAGTACTGCACCAGTGCAATATTCACCGCTTTATGTTATCTTGCACAGCAGATTACAACAAGATTTATTCCGTACATAAATACGGTTTCTGCTACCTCTAAGTCTTGTTTTTGCCAGCAAGTAGGAACTCTCATCACACGGATCAAAAGCGACTTCTATCTATTGATTGCAGTACTGCACAAGTGTATTATGTATCGCTAGATAAATGTCACCATGCACAGCAGAATACAACAAGATCTATTCCGTACATATAAATACTGTATTCTGCTATCTTTAACTTGTGTTTTTTTACAAGTAGGAACTCTCAATGCATGGATCAAAAGCGACCTCTATTTATTGATTGCAGTACTGCACCAGTGTAATATTCACCGCTTGATGTTATCTTGCACAGCAGATTACAACACGATTTCTTCCGTACATAAATACTGTATTCTGCTACCTATAAGTTGTGTTTTTTACGAGCAAGTAGGAACTCTCAATGCATGGATCAAAGCGACCTCTAGACCTCTATTTATTGATTGCAGTACTGCACCAGTGCAATATTCACCGCTTGATGTTATCTTGCACAGCAGATTACAACAAGATTTATTCCGTACATAAGTACGGTTTCTGCTACCTCTAAGTCTTGTTTTTGCCAGCAAGTAGGAACTCTCATCACAAGGATCAAAAGCGACTTCTATCTATTGACTGCAGTACTGCACCAGTGTATTATACGCCGCAAGATAAATGTCACCATGCACAGCAGAATACAACAAGATGTGTCCCGTACATAAATACTGTGTTCTGCTACCTTTAAGTTGTGTTTTTACTAGCAGGTAGGAACTTTCAATGCATGCATATGGATCAAAAGCGACTTCTATTTATTGACTGTAGTACTGCACCAGTGTAATATTCACCGTTTGCAATTGCTGTCATTTTGCACAGCAGAACACAACAGGATGTTTCCCGTACATAAATACTGTATTCTGCTACCTCTAAGTCTTATTTTTGCCAGCGAGAATGAGCTCTCATCGCATGGATCAAAAGCGACTTCTATTTATTGATTGCAGTACTGCACCTGTGTAATTTACACCGCTCGATGTCACCATGCACAGCAGAATACTGTAAATGCAGAAGTTTTTGCTTGGTTTTATGTTCGCGATTTTCACGGTGGCCACTTCACCGCAAACTCAAAACGGGACTGTTCTGTCCGGTTGTAGTACCCTTGCCGAATAAACAGTACGTGGTTAACGTGGTTCATAGAGTCGGCTTTCCATTACAGTATGACTACAATACAGTAGATGCACTCCGTTTTCCCTCTACTGCGAAATTAAATCCCCTCATATACTTACATGTAACGTTATATGCTGACGTGACATCAAGCGGTGTATCATACTGGTGCAGTACTGCAGTCAATTAATAGGGGGCGCTTTCAATCCATGCAATGACAGCCTTGATGTAGGTCTCCTGGTCTGTTATAAAGTCTTGTTTTCAATACTGCCATGCATGCTGGTGCATCACTGAAAAGGCACAACCTAATGGCAACCAGTATGCTTAAAACATGACTTTTGACCAATGTTTGGCTATTCTAAGTCTCTTGTGTAGGAGTAACTGTGAACTAACTTGTTACACCTTTTCTTCAGACTCTGGCTTAGATCTGGGTCTGTTTAGGTAGGGCTGGTATACTGTGCCATTGGTAAGCATGCATGTAATAAAATTGGTGTGGCCTTAGTTTCCATTACAACTGGGATCATATGCAACAACAACAAAAAAAGAAATAGCTTATGTACAGAGAGGACTATTTGGAGACCGTGTATAGCACAGCTTTACTGACTAAGAAAGTTTCTGAGGCAGAAGCAGTCAGTTTGAGCACATCACCCCCTCAGACAAGATGACAAGGCCAAAGGGGACTCAACAACAGAGGAAAGTGATGTTCTATAGATAATATATGTTCCTACAATCTCTTGGTCGAGGACACCAGAATAGGCGCAGGCGAATTGTGTGATTTTTTCTGATGAGTATGACATAAACAAATTCCATGGATCTGTGGGTCTGAGTTCGATCCCAGGGTCGGTTCGGCTCGGACATGTTGTAAGGGATTGCTAAGTAAAAAGAAGTAAAGAGAAGTAAAACGGGGATTCCGGCCTAAAATGGAATTGCTGGTATATTGTGCCACTGGTAAGTACATATGTTGGATCAAATGATTCAATGATTTCTCAACAGAAAAAAAAGCCACCAACATTTGTCAGTAACTTGTTTTAAAGTTTTGTACAATATGGGAAACAGATCAGGGACTGTAGGCAAAGTTTTCAACCTTGCTGTAAATCGTACAAAGCAGCTGAAAAAGACGCCGTAGATTTTTAAAAAGAATACTAGTATATCGGAACACATCAACTATTTTAAATGTCATAGAATGCCAACATCAATTCTAAGGTCAAAGATGATGCAAAACAAAAATTAAGAATTTTTTTTCAGAGGTTTTTAAAATGTCACTTTAATAATCAACACGCCATGTTGTGAATACCGCTCCTCCAGTTAGCTTCAACTCTGGGCCCGAGCGTCTGTGTTCCTGGACTGGCGAAACAATAAAGATTGATAATAAACTATGCATGTAGCTATTTCACTGTAGTGAATTTATTCTTATCATATAAATGCATCAGACTAAAAACACATAAACGATGCAGCAAGGATGAGAAGAAAGTATGAGAATTGTATTTAAGCAGTTAAAAGTTTCTGTTAGCTTCTGGCAGCTCCAAAATTTCAAACAACCTTATGACGAAACTTACCGATTTTGGTTCCAGGCCTCAAGTTTCTCGGCCAGAGCCACCATGTTGATGGCCCGCAGATGCCCGACCAGGACGTCCAGAGTGGCCCGCCGGCCGTTCTTCATCCTCCACCGGCGGAACGTTTGGTAAACCTTCTCGTGCAGGTTCGCACGCTCGCGCACCTGGAGACCAAAAATTGAAACTGTGATAATAGAAATAAAAAAAAAAAAAAACACCCGCCCGAGACATCGAAAAGAAAACACTAACGGCCCACTCCTGGGGCCAAAACTGTATGAGTATAGAGATGGAGAATGGCTTTTGTCAGTAAAGAAAAAAAATGTAAACAACGCAATCACACATGTAGACTTCGAACAAGCAAGTAAGAAAGTAAGCAACAGGGACACACCGAATATTGAGAGGATGTGCACGTGAGAGAGAAATAGCGGAAGGGGTGGGAGAATGAAAGCAGAGGAGGAGAATAGCAGAGAGAGAAAGACAGAGACTCTAAAACCAACCCGAATGGCGTCAATTTCGGAATCCGTCAGCCCGATCTCTCTGGCGATTTTCTTCCATTGCGAAGACTCTACCTCCCGGCCAGTCTGTTTAAGATATGGGTGACGCTGAAGCCTGGAACGGCTCACTTTGATAGGTAATATAGGTAATATGATACTCTAAGTACAAATATTGCAGATTATTGAAGATTAGTGTGGTAGCTGTGAACAGATGCGTCTGAGTTGGATAAAACGGGAAAAAACAGGTGAAAATGAAATTGACTGAAAATCATAGAATTCCCTTATAGGATTTAAAAAAATTGGAGTTTGATGCCACAGGTAGTATGGTGATTTTGTGATTTAATAGTGTCATTTTTTAACTTGACCACCCCAGCAGAAATAATGGTGACTTCCAGAAGAAAGCAATTTCTTGGGAGAAACTTGGAAACTTTACAAGTAAGTATTACGGCTTTGTTTAATGTTTTAAACCAAAGCGTCATTAAATTGTCAAGTAATACAAATCACATAAGGTTCGTGCGTATCACGAAAGATTCGTGCATATTACATATTAAAGGTTCGTACATTTCCGCATGGTGATTCGTGCGCTTTTCATAACACTCGTGCATATCACATAAGACTTGTACGAATTTCATAAGGTTCGTGCAAATGCTTAGGAACCCCTGGTAACATTGACTGGAGAAGTGTGCGTTTTTGTTATAAGCGTGGATTATTAAAAAAATTCACCACAACCACATGTTGTATCGATTTTGTGTTACATATGTAACGTTAGTTACAGTGTTCCATGTGGTGTTAAAGTTTCCCAAGATCTTCCGATAACCATGGTTTTGGACTTTCTAGTTTGTTCACCAGAAATTAATGAGCTGAACTCATATTTAGTGGATCTTAGATAAACAGAAACGAGTGTCCTACGACGAGGTTCGCTGACCGATCGTGACTGTCCATCATAATTAGCAGTTCAACTAAATGATGTTGGTCAAATATTTGCATTTCTATAGCGTTATTTTGGATTTCTACGTTTTACAGGGCAAAAGCCTCACTCCTTGACAATTGTGCCCCGCGATGGGGCATTGCTCAGTATTTTTTTTATTTTTTATTTTTTATTTTTTATTTTTTTATTTTTTTTTATTCACATTTCTTTAAAGAGGATGAGACGGAAAGCAGACCCTGCTTATCGAGGTCTTCTCCTCATGTACATAAACAAAATAAGGACACACATACAGGACTACAAAACGCTAAATAACAAAGTCAAGAGATAGTGATAACGACATGAAATAAAACAACAAGGAATCAAATAACAAAGTGACGTGTAGCTGGCATACAAACTTAGAAGTAATCAAATAAGGTTATAAATCAACTTAAACAACCTGTCTATTGAACACAAGACATAACTACATGAAAATAAACAAGGAATCAAATAACAGAGTGACATATGGCTGATAAACAAACTTAGAAATGATAATCAAATAAGGTTCAGCTGAAACGATCTGTCTGTTTGATGAACTTGAATACAACATCAAATAAATGACAGTTCTGAATGGTAGATAGTACTGGGTTTCCCCTGAGTAAGGTTGAACATAAAATATTTTCAGTGGTGTGTCTTGGGTCAAATGGTAAGATACCCTGCATGAACATATGTGGTTAAAGATGACAACATATCAAGTCTTGCATCATTGTATAGAGGACAGTGTAGAAAATAATGTATAGTTGATTCGTTAGGGTGGCCACATTTACACATAGGACTATTTACACATTTATGTTGGAACAGGCTCAGTATTGAGGTGTAGATGTAGCTCGGTGGGGCTATGCGATCGACCCTTGGACTCCTGTTGACCTACTTTCTCTATGGGGTGGCAAATCCGGCGGAAAAGATGGCGGTGACGAGTGGCGATCTGTCCTTCCGTCTGGCGAGCCACGGCGACTATGACGCCGTCATGAGGATATCTGAGGGGATCTATGACGGCACAGACTACCTCCCTGCCTTCTTCCACTCGTACATCGACGATCCAGACGTTACGGTGTTCCTGGCGGTGACTGGAGACCAAGTGGTAAATGCACACTGAATGTTGAATTGTCGACGTCCATTTTACAAAGGGCTGCCATGCACCTTGTTATGGGGTCTACATTGTATATATATGTAACCATATTGTAAACACTATGTATGTATAGCAAGGTATCTGCCTTTTTTTTATGTCGGGGACCAAAGCGAACAAGGCTGGACTCCTTAAAGCCCCGTTTACAATTCATGCGGACGCCGGCCGAATTTGTAGATCGGTCAGAGCTCGGCGAAAATCAACATCGCCCGAGCATCGGCTTTACTTTTTATCAAATAATCTGCACCGTCACAAATTGGACGGGGCTCGGTGTTTCCCTCCGGAAAGTTCAGTCATTGTCTTTCCTGCTTTTTTGGTGCACAACTGACATCACACCAAGGAGTCCTTGATCACACGGAGGTTTAAATCCAACGGACGAGCTGTAAAAAGTCGCCCGAAGCCCGCGTAATCGCCCAAACGCCGGTCATACTCCGGCCGAAAATGTCCATTTGGAGCTCGCCAACAACTCGGCCGAGCTAAATTCTTGATTTGTAAAGGGGGCTTAAGGATGCATATGCGGCGACAGGAATTCTAGGTAATATGTCATAGGCCCACAAAAAAGTAAACAGTCCTTGCCTTGACCATTTTTCGATTTTCATAACAACGACCAGACGAGTTTTGTTTACTTTTTGGTGGCCTTTGACATATTACCTAGAATTCCTGTCACCGCACATGCGTCCTAACTTCTGTGAAAAGGCTTATTGACTATATACTGACAATCACGATGAACAATAGGGGTCACACTAGCGTAAACCTAGGGGACCAAAATGTCAGCAACTGAGTGATCGTTCAGGGTGCAAAACTGGCCCCGTTTGTCTTCATACCGAAATGATGCCACAGTACTAAGTATCATAAATGTCTTGTACTATATTTAATTCTTAAGTTTTAAGCTATGGTGCTTTATTTTTACCTTTGGGTATATCTAATCTATTTGCATAAACTTGCATAAAGCGCCCTATAAACAAGATGTCATCCCTGGGCATTATACCTAAAATGATCGAGAGACACCAAGCTATCATTCTCTTGATCACGCGACCCCCATTTTACATCATCCCTTCCGAAAGACGAATGCAGCTCCAACCAGCGGCCCTTCCCCGGAATCGGACCTGTGGGGTCTCCCAGTTGTCATGCTTTGTTGGTCACATTTCCAAACCGGGGCCCGGCCGGGATGTTTGCGGAAACGAAAAATAATCGAGGAATATACACAAATTATGCTCATGACTGTCTTTATTTTGGGTTCTGTATTTTTTTTTTTCGTCTTTATTATTACATTTTTCGTTCCTGAAAGCTGCCCGGCTGGGCCTCGGTATTGGACCTGTGGGGCGCAAATGTGAATCCGCTACCAATTGAGCTACAGGGACTTACTTGTTTTTAATTAGTCCAATAAGCTACCCTCTCTGAAGCATGATTGATCTTATTATCTAGTCATTCACTACCAGAATTCTATTTTCTGTAACATTTCAGGTTGGACTCAGGGCTTGCAGGTTCACGGAAAGAGGAACTGTGTTTCTCGTTAAAGCCGCAAGGGTCGCACCTGACTGGAGAGGCCAGGGCGTTGACCGAAAGTTATCGCTGTACCAAGAAGAATGGGTCCGCCGGAATCGCCCAGCTGTCAAGTACAAGCGATCAGTCATGGGCGACGTCCCTCATGCCATGATAGAATCCGCGAAGAAGAGGATGCGGTATGTTTTTGGCTTGGTGAGTCAGATACCCGCTATAACTAGATAGTACTACACAGACTATAGATGCAGAACACAGTGACTGATGATGACTACACAGACATACTATACTATAGTATGTGGCACCCTGACTACCATGTAGCGATGTAGCTATCCGCTCCCTATAGTTTCTATCCATTTGAACAAAAGACAACTTTCAGGACTACTGACTTAGTTTTGTTTTTCCCCTCAGCCCTTCATCGGGTACCAGTGCGGACCCAGTCTCTGGTGGCGACAGAACCCTGCTCAGCTGGATGGACTGGACACCACCGGCTTGCCGGATGTCGTGCCTCTACAGGACGCAGACGACGACTTCTGTGCCGCTATACGAACATGTCTTCCTGCGGAAGCTTGTAGCGGCCACGAGGGTAAACCCATAATCCTGGTTGACTGGGACCCGTACAACCTCAGCCCAGCAAACATACAACGTCTGCAAGCGCATAGTGCATTTTACACTCTAAAACACGAAGGGGAAGTAAGTCTAAGCGTCGTGACCACATACCCTACCCCTGCCGGGAGAACGTTGCGCATAGATGTATATGCTAAGGATTTCCCTACTTTATCAAAACACATGTTAACACACCTATATGATGCAAGCAATACCTTTACCAGTGACCAGATCTGTTTGGCGATAAGTACGGGTCTGTTTCAGTTGAAGGACTGTATTAGTCAGTTCTGTAGGGATGTGCTACAAATGGACGCATTACGCAAGCCCAATTTACAGGCAGACGTTTTTGAATGTAAGATCTGACGTGGATATTCCCTGGCGCAAATCAGGATTTTTTTTCTTTTCATTTCTTTTAAATCTAGTTTCTTACATCATTGCGAATGTATCGATAGATAGGATAGACTTTGCATAGAGCTAGAGAATGGACAATAAATGCCGTGATCATCTAAATTAGAATTAATTGTTCCTATTGTTCATAAGAGCTACTTAATGTTGATATGGGAAGACCAGCTCACAAACCCCAAATGACGCAAATCCAAGTGTAGCTATAGCTTCTCCCGTTTAGCCTCCTTCACAGACTTCTACGAGCGGTCGGCGTTTATTATGTTACCTTCACAGAAGGGAAAAAATAAATTAAATAAATTGGACAAATATAGCCAGGTGACATGCCAGCGGAGTTAGGTCGCAAACCATATTCTTCGGATAGCTAACTCCTCTGGCATGTTATGTGTTTATATTTGTCTAATTCTACTATTTTTTCATCCACCTGTGGAGCCTAAGAATTCCACACGGACTTGAATATATACGCACGGTGATCCCGGGTGTATCAACTGAACTTGGCGGCGCGCGCTCTGCACCATGTCGGAGACTTATGAATTTCCCGAGTGATTCCAAGATTTATTTTTTAAACATTTGAATATATTATTGCTGAAGGAAACCATTTCTCCCATGGTTCTCTTCCCAAGCCAAGAAAGTTCTCCTTGGCCCTCACCCAAGCCGCGAAAAAAAACGTAACGGTGTGTTCCGCATCACCCTCGGTCCCAGCGATTCCACAGGTCAGATCGTCCTTTGACCGATTCTACCCGCGGTCGGGATGGTACCTCGGGTGATACATATACTGTGTTGTACTCTTTTGTACATGACATAGTGTTGTGAATGACGGTTGAAGTACTGCTGTCAACTGATAGGGGTCGTTTTTGATCCATGCAATGCAGTAGGTCCAAACACTTGTCTTCAACACTTCTTTGCCAGTGATCACAAAAAGGTGACAATGACATAGGATAGCAGCAGAGGTTCCTTCTTGCAGAAATTTGTATAATCTGTGTCTCTTGCAAAGGAAGCGCAAACTTAGTTTTAGATCTAGAGTTTTCAAGTGTTGTCCAAAGGGTACACACACACACACACAAACTTTCAACATCAGCTTTCCACATACATACAGTATATACACAAGCTCACAGAAAAACTAATTTTCCACATTGCATTTAATCATTATCTTACCACTCTCTTTTGTACACATGAATAGCAGCGAGGAATATGATACAATTATACAGGCAAGGTAACTAAAACCTCCATACATGTAGCATCAGTAACACAACCTAATGGCAATCAACATGTTTAAAATATGACCAATGTTGGACTATGCGTCTCTGTAACTGAAAAAAGTCTGTGAACTTTTATCTTTCTTCACACTCTAGAACAAATCTATCTCTGTTTACGAAGGTCTGGTCGCTGGTATATTGTGTCACTGGTAAGCATGCATGTTGGGCCAAATAATTCAACATTTTCTCAAGAGAAGAAAGCTACTTCCACCATTTTTCAACTTTCTTTAAATTTTTGCACAATATGGGAAACATTGTGGGACATGCGACACTTCCAGTAATGACTAGAGTTTAAACTACAGTTCAAAAAGCAATTCAAATGTCAAGAAAATAATAGAAATGTTTAAAGATAAACAGTTCAATGTTCAAAACAATACAGCTTAACTCCAAACAGTGCACATCAGCTATGCTACTCAAAGGCGGCTATTCAGTCTTCTGCACTGATGTGCTTGTCTAACTGTTAAGATATTCTATTAAGATATGTTAACCAATATTTGAGTAAAAGATACAGTACATAGAGACATGATTATGCAAGACTAACTGGTCCTGTACTGACTGATTCCTGCTACAGAAATGTAAGAAACAGGCAGATTATGTTACACTTTCCTATTATGAATATATACACCTATTGAAGTATAAGACTAGATACATGTATATGTACAGAAGACATGTATATGCAGCCGCAAACAGATACATGTTATCAAGCTATGACCAGTACAAACAAGTTTAGTCACATTTCTCGCACGACTTTGACGTGGTAAAATTTTTAAGTAGCTGGTGACAGAATTGACCACAAACACGGATATAACACAGCCTTTTCCGTAACTAAATTTTGTGCAAAGTTATGAATGAGTATCCCCGGAAAGCCCGCAGTTTGCGAATGTACGATGATTGTATGGCCAACGTCAAAGTTCATATCAGAGCATAGGTATATAATCAAAAGTAATCAAATATCAATAATATAATAACAATTTATCATAACATGTCCCCAAATGTTGTACATACACTTCTTCCATTAGTACAAGTCAAAGTCTACTTGGGCCACCTTGTTTGAGTCTATCAAAAGTTAACAGACTATAAAAACAGACTCTGCGCAAAGAAACAAAATGATGTCAAAACAACAAATACAATTGCTAATAGAAACTATGGTAAATATAACTGAGACACAATTTGCTATATAGTGAATATTCTAAGCCATCAGAACTTAAAGTAAGTGGAAACAAGTGTACCGAAAATTTGACACTTCAAAGTGTGCATGACTAGATTATAGGTGTATATTTACTGTTGATATTATCTACGACAGGTTTTTAATTTGCATATGGTATATACAGCTTCCCTAGGCATTCAGTTGTTGGCTATGGCATCTTTCAACTAGTCAATAGCAGACAACACTGGCCATTGATAGTCTTGTACATAGGCATATTATCTTCGGTATAAGTCTTCTGGCATTCTTTACTTATCTTACTCTTGATCATGATGACCTATAAAATGCATAACAATGCTTCTCCTGACTAAACTTAGCTAAAATGTGTTTCCAAAACAGTACAAGATTGCACAATATTATCTTGTTTACAAACGTTCTGTCTTTATTTCCAACCAATATCTTACAATGTTTTAAAAATGCATCATAGCACATACAAACCAAACAGGATACAAGGAAAACAAGACAAATCCTGGTTTAAGTAATATTAATTTTCATTATCTAGATATTCCAACCATACATGTTGAATACAAGATGAAGCAATTAACAATTTTATTGCATAAATAGATTACAGAAATACAGACATTATCCTTTGACAATACTTCCTCGAAGAGGTTGAATGGTGTGTTCCTTAGGTAACTTATCAGCCACTACACTGGAGAACAGTCCTGTGACACTGTGTTGGGATGAACTAGCCTGGAATCCATCCTACTTTAGCTCTGGTTTGCTTCTCTGGTTGCTTCTCTGCAGAATAGTACTGTCCCACTCCCCATTGGAATGTTTGCTTCTTTCTTCTGGCATTATTTTGAAAATTGAATACTTTTCAGAAGCAGCATAAGGGAGATCAAACTTTAGAATGCTTGTGCAACAAAACAAAGAAAATGCAGAACATGGTGTTTCTGATCGACATAAATTCAAATACTTTTAGTTTTTTAGGGGAAGAACTCCCTCAGATTCCCCTATGATGTTCACACCTGCAAAACATAGCTTTTCTGCACTAAGATGCCCCTATCTAGTAAAAAAATTCCTGGTAAGAACACTGCAATAAATCTTCAAATGCCAACAGTTACTGTTTTTCTACACAAGGGTCCCAGCCTATTCAGCAAGGGAAGCCACCAGAGGAGTGCACTGGAGTTACAATAGGGTGGATACCAGGCTAGTTCTGAATGTTGGGCAGCAGAGGAACAGACAAACTAAGTCTTTCTGGTGCAGGGCCAGCTCAGACCTCCACACGCTGCCGACACGATGAAGTAAATTATCAGCTGGAAATACAAGAAAGAGATTGTATTATCAACAGTATTCAGTGTTGATTAACCCTTAAACTGCCAGAGTTTCAGCCCTGTAAATTAAAAAATTAAAAGCTATCAGTGCCAGGGTTGGCTGCTGACCTCCAAAAACGACCCCTCAAACAAGGCTGAAGTCCCTAACGTCCGGGGTTTGTGCGCTACACCCATGCAGAGCTGCTACTTCGGGAAAATACGCTATCCTGGATATATCCGGGCACGGCACACAGGACATGTAAAGGTGTGCCGGATATATCCGGGTCTGGCAGTTTAAGGGTTTTAAAACTCACATATCTATGGTCTCTGTTGGCCAAAATTGTCCATGGTAAAATCCTAATTTACATCAGTCCAACAACATTCTCAATCATGGTGAAACAGTTCAAAAGATACTAGCAAATTTCCGCCGAGGATGGAGGGACGGGCCCTGGAGACAGTCCTGTTTAGACCAGATATATAGATTTACGTGTATTCCACATCACCCAAGGTACCAGCCTGACCACGGGAAGGGCTGGAACTGAGGGTGATGCGGAATACACCGTGTTGTATTTTATTTATGTCATGCCCACCTGAGAAAACACATTTCGATACGAAATGCACCAGAAGTTGAGAAAATGTTGTGTCCTTGAACAAAAGATAGTAACAACAGCAATTCTAATGTCCGAATCCGGTATTCAAATTTTCAACCGTGCCGTATTCGGCCCGTTTGAAATAGTTCGATTTACTCGAAGGAAGCCTGTGTGATACAACTTAGAACCCGTGTGATACGGAAAGTTATCACACGGTCCGAAACACCCATATCGAACGTTTTCGAGTCACAGGTATGACATAAAGCATTTTACCAAATACTACAGTCTTTTTTGTATACTTTTGACTAGTGGTGCGTACCGGTTCGCCGAACCGGACTAGGACTTGCTATAACTTTCGGTTCAAGTCCGGTTAAAACCGGAACGTCGAAAACCGGTTTTCTGGAAAACCGGATATCTCTTTCTTATTGTATACTAGTATCATCTAAAACAACGCTAGATGCCTATGTAACTTTATTAATCGCAGCCAACGGGCCAGAAAACAACGTATTTCTGCGAAAATAAATTGTCCTACCGCCATAAGCGGGCCAAGCACATGGTCGCGCCACGGGAACCTTCTTTCAAAATCCGGCAACGCGGCAATAATATGACAGGTTCACTTAAGCAATATTACCCATGAAAATAAAGTATGTGGATTTGTTTATCTCCTGGTATGGGTTTTAAGTCCCATATCTTCTAAAAATGAAGAAAATTTCCGAGATAAACAAGCTAAAACAAATCTCCGGCGACTGTTGACATTTGCCGCTTGCCGGGATACTTCACTGAAAGCATGGGTGAACAGCTTGTTAAAAGAAATACCGACACGTTTTATTAAAAAAAAGGTTTAAGTTCATAAACTTATTTTATACCTCCTGCCTTTATCTTTGTAATGAATAAATTTACAATTAATTTGTAAGGTTAAATGTAGAGTATAAAAACACCGCACGCATCCTTTTCTACCCGCATTACAGTAGGCTATCCTATTGACCCCTATGACCTCGCAAGCGCCATTTTGAAATTTCGGTCGTCAAAAAAAAAAAGCGGAAAAGGTCGGATTTTGCCGTGATTTCCCGATAGTTTTCATTAAAAGTCGATGTTTCTACAACGTTGAAAATGATGCAGTCGTCTTTGGCAATATCTTTATACCATGCGGCCCGGTCGAATGTGGTTGCGGGCGCCGGAGACGCAAATTATGTGTAGCCTAGAGCAAGTCGCTTTATGCTTGTGTCTATATGGGAAAATTAGCGACCGTCAAAAACCGGACTTATAAGTCCGGACCTGAACCGGAATCTTTGGACTCGAGTCCGAACCTGAACCGGAACGTGAGCTTCGGTACGCACCACTACTTTTGACTGTCTGAGCATTCTATGGCATCAGATTAGAAGTGACAAAACTGTGAAACTCACGATGATAACGATGGCCAGGATGACGGTGAGTTTCAGGTTCTTCATACACATGGACCGCGCCAGGTTCTTACTCGTCTTCTTGAATGTGACAGACTGTAGGGGGGAGGGGGGCAGAAGGTCAAGTATACACTTCAAGGTCAGGTATCAAAACATGTTTTATTCCTACTTTTACCCTGCCCAATGAAATGATAATTTATACTGTCTAACATATATCACATATCTATATCCGCCGCCATGAAAAATGTGCCAAAAGAGATGCAATGTGCCGAAATCCAATGAAACATCCCCCAGTATACGACAGTCCTGCATATCTAAACTGTGCATACCTAGGGGGAGTGGTATATTGCACTAAAGATCTCTGAAACACAGTTTTTCAATGTTGCAGATGCAGGGCTCGAAATACCACCTGCATATGCAGATTAGTGCAGGTAAAATTAGAGCTGTGCAGGTATTTCTGGTGTCTACCTGCACCTAACCTGCACTGGTCCATGTACTGTACCAAATTAATGTATACAAAAACTAAAATGTGTTTATAGCCTGGAAGACAAATGTGAATGGAGATATTATATCTGGGATGAAACTGAATGGATGTTGGATATCTAAAAAAGCTACAGTGTTGTTGTTCAAGCATATATGAGAGTGAGAAACTTAAGCCTGCCTTTGCTAGCTAATACATGTAAGGTAGGACAAGTGCACTCTTAGCAGTAGCAAGGTTAAAGAAATAACAAGAGGGACTTACAGTTGCCTCCAGGTCTTCAGTCTTGTCAATCAGGAGCTCCAGTCTCTCTCCTCTGGCTGCTATGCTATCTGTTGGAATAAAGCCACACAATATACAATTGTAAATACCTTGAAATTATCACTGATTTAATTTACTAATAGGGAGAAAATGGAGCATTTGTGGTGGTTTTTGAGTTTGCTGTATTACTATAGTAAGTCCTGACAGTAAAGTCTAAAGAGAACGATTTCAAGTTGACAGAGAGATAGTCAACGTGATAACAGCTAACATAAAAGTGTAAAAAGTAAAACACATATTCTATTCCATCCAAATCAAACAGTCTTACTAAGAGAACTTCCTAATTGGCACTTTTGCACTTCAGTCAACAGAACAAGTATGATCTATTACTGCCCCCTGGCAGGGCTTGCAAGTACTGCAGATTCATCAAAACAACTAACAACATATATGGTAAAAGTCTTAGTAGTATCCCAAACATTGTCACTAACCTATGTTTTTCACCATGATACCCTTCAGTTCATCCAGGTCCCCTTGTACCTTTGACACTCTGTCCACATCCTTACTCTCCGAGAAATGTTTCTGTGGAAGAGAACAGTACAGAACACATGGTTAGTAACAAAGATATGTCATTTATCCAGATAGAACATTTCATTTTCTGAAAAGGCACTACTCTTGATCTCTACAAGTGGATTCTCATACTTAATAAACTTAAGGTTTTCATTTGCTTAACATTAGTGTGGTCAACAAAAGTTGAAAGATTGTTTTGGTAAAATAATTCACACAAGGAGGTTAAACTTCCAAAGACAGAATGCCAAAAAGAAAATTTTACATGCATTGTATTCTTAGGGCTCGAAATACTTTTTTCTGCATACCTGCACTGGTGCAGGTAACATTGAAAATTACCTGCACCAGACAAATTTTACATGCGCCACTCTGAATTTAGGAAGTATAGATCAACTAAAATTGTTCAGAAACCATTTCTATTCTTTTCTTTTATATTTTATAGGTAGTAACAGTCAATGCAGCTAATAACAATCCACATACACCTACATCATAGGACATTTATGTATAAAACCCAGTACGTGGACCAGTGCAGCTTAGGTGCAGGTAGACACCAGAAATACCTGCACAGCTCCAATTTTACCTGCACTAACCTCTGTATAAACCCAGTACGTGGACCAGTGTTAGGTGCAGGTAGACACCAGAAATACCTGCACAGCTCCAATTTTACCTGCACTAACCTGCACATGCAGGTGGTATTTTGAGCCCTGATTCTGCTATGATTCACAACTACAAATTTGTTTTTCATCCTTGGTACACACATGTACAGGGGTAAGAAGCGACTATTTTTTGGCCCAATTCACATCATACACGAATAGGAACACATGATGCTATGTTTCTTACCATCTGTGTAGAAAGGACTCTGGAGAATTCACTGTTCATAGCGAACGGCAGTGCTGTCTGCGCCCGCGCTCCATAGGTGGCCTGGAATCTGGGGAGAACAGAAAATATCGACCAAGTTCTTATAATACTTTAATAAACAACTTTGGGCAGGGACAAATTGACAGACATAGAGGACAATAAATGCACTTGATTGATAAAGGAGCTGTATGGATCAGAAAAAAATCTAATAGTCATGAACTGTGATTTTGTTTGTTTGTTTGTTTGTTTCTTTACAATGTAACGGTGACACCTACATTACACACACCTAATGGAGCACTATTCAAGCCTTAATAAAGGCACAAATAAACAAATAAACAAAAAAACATGTAGTTGCAGTGTGTATTGTCCCAAGGAAAGTGAAATTAACAGTCACCAAAACGTAAGCAGGCAATTATATCTGTACTGGTTGTGTACAAAGTAATTTTTAAAAGTTTTTTATAACTATTTTGAGATTAAATAAAGGCTTGGAAAGGAACCAGCGATTCACCAACCTAATGAAACTATTCACAGAAATATTTCTTGACAACTTATGAAAAGTTTAAAAGTTTTATGATTTTATGAACAAAATTTGTCCTTACCTTCTCTTGACTTCATTGAGGTACATGAAAGCCTTGGATCTTTCAAAGTCCTGTAGCAAAAAAAAGGGACTCCAAATAAGGGCATATTCAAGTTTCATGTAAATGTGCTTTTGAAATAGTGTTTTTTAAAAGTTACCAAGATCTTAGGAAGATTTCTAAGAAGAACAATTGATTGTATAAGAATATCTTTCTAGCAAAAACTTTCATATTTTTGTCTCAGGAATATGTCTAAATTCTTTCATCAATTACCTCGACCATCAGTTCAAACAAGAGAAAACTTGCAAAGAAAAAATTTTTGTTTTGAAATTCAAATATGTAATTCCCCATACAGAGATGACAATTTAGCTCTAAAAAAACGGTTAGCTACATGTTTAACTTCCATATACATGTGCTTGATCAAACTTGTTCAGGTACAGGTACAAGTCCGGACCTGTACCTAAACCCATGTACATGTACCTGTACCTGTACCTGTACCTGAATTTTGTTAGGTTAACACAGATCCATGTTGAGGTGTTGAAAACTTCATTTTTGTTTACGTCTATTGTAAAGTGGAACTAATTACCAACATCTAAGTAGATAGCTTTGAATAAAACATGAAGCTAGATGCGCAAAAGTTAGATGTGACAGGTCATTCAGTGTAACATAACCAGCTGCTGCCGCACTGCGTGCCTGCGAAGCTCTCATGTTACACCAAAGGGTGGTCATACCGGCGATACCGATACAGATACAGAAGCTGGTGTGTTATGCCATAGGGCACTTATAGCAATACGGGCTACATAGATACAGATATACGAGTATGAAGAATTGTGTACTCACATCATCAGTGATACACAGGTAGATGATCCTGTCTTCTGACACATAGTGAAACAGATAGCTGGAGAATCAAACCAAAAAAAGATAAAAATACAGGTCATAACTGAATCTTCTTAACACCAGCAACCGTAACAATTTCGTGCTCATAGGATTTCCGATATTCTTTCGATTTTTTCACATACAAATCTACATGGATATGGATAGAAGAACAAATGTATTCAACGTGTCAAACTCAAATTAGGCATAAGGCTTGGTGACAAAAGTACAGTACAAAACTACAATCAAACCTGCCAGAGTAGACCACTTAGAGGGTTGTTAAAATCTGATGAATATGGGCAGGTCATCACTATAGACAGTATTCTTAATCAGTTAATGCTTGTGTAAATGTGAAAAATTATCCAAGGGTCCACCAAAAAGTAGCCATTTACATTCAATCCATTTGAAAACGAGTAGATTTTATCAGAGTTTACCACTGTCATTTCAAATCCAATCACCTGCTGATAAAATCTACTCATTTTTGAATGGGTTGAAGGTAAATAGCAGATTCCTTTGTAGCGAAATGGACCATTGTTTAGAGTGTCGCCCATTCACAAGTTTAGACATTGTTTAGGTTTAGATCTGGACCTGATTCTCTGGACCTGGACTTTAATTTTCTGTGCTGCTATCCACCTCTACTGCCTATGTCTTACAGAAAAGGGTTTTCAGGCCCTCACTATAACACTGTTACATGATAAGATAACGTAGACCCTCACTTTCCATGGGAATACGTAAGCTTGGCGTTTTCCGGAGACACTCTGGAGAGGATCTGTTCTGTCACCTCGGAGAAGTTCCCCGCACAGCTGGCAAACTTGGCCAGAACTGTCGTCCCCCGAGCAACAACACTGTACAGGATCGGCATCTCGCTATCTGTAACATGGGAGAGAATCTTTATTATATCAGCAAGTTGTTTCAACACATGTACATACTGTAAATACAGAAATGAACACGGTGGTTTTTGTGTGGCAGTCTTACCGGGAACATTTTTCCATTACAGTGTATGGTACTACCGCAAATTTAAATGCATTTACAGCATACAATACAGTAGAAGATGCTTACTTGCACAGCCTATTTGCCAGTGAATTTTTTCGTGCAATTATCCGGCTGGTGCGATAATGCAATAAGTTATCTAGCTGAGCTGGACCGCACCGGTTTGGATTTGGGGATTCCGTGCAAGTGCGCGTTAAAATTTTCGTTGTGCAATTAACTGGCTTCTACTGTATTGGGAAATCACTGTTGTGATCAATCCTTTCAGAAGCCAAAAAATTCTTGTTGGCAGGAACATCCTGTTGATAGTGTAAAATAATTCTTATTGACAGGAACATCCTGGAATAGTATACTATAAACACTTCTGAGGGACAGTAGCATCCTGTCAATAGTGTTGAACTTCTTATGGACAGGATCGTCCTGTCAATAGTGCATTTTTATGGACAGGAACATCCTGTCAATAGTGTACAGCATTGTGATTTATAAGAATTTCCTGTCAATAGCTTTGAGTTAACGAGTTGTTATTAGTTGATTGCGTCATTCAAACCTTTGTGTGAAGTCAAAACAACCCAATCGTAATTTGTTCTTTTTGTCGACTATGTAGAAATGATGAGTATAGCTGACAAAGCTCAGTCTGAAACTGAGTTCTCGATATTTTCAAGGAAGTTGGTTTTGTGAGAAGTTTCACTTCTGCTTTCTGGTGTTTCGTATAACGTTGTATTTTGTCCGGATCAAGTTTATTTTTCATATTCATGGCCTTAATTATGGACTTGCCTCACCAGCAACAAATTATGATGATGTTTTAGTAGGTTTACTTTTCCATAAATTACTTGGAAACACTTTGTATGCCTTCAATGAAATGGTTTGTGTAAAAACACATTTTATGACAGACTCTGAGTCATAGTCATCTGAAGGCACTGAAAACATCGCCGTGTCTGCGTGACGCTTTTTACCGTTAAGAGCCAAAACAGCTGTCATTTGAACGCTCAAGATGACCCACAATCTACAAAAGGCTATACGACACAATATGGCAGGACTAACAACAACGAGTCGGCGTCAAATAAGGAGAAAACCGGGACAAACCTTCGCGATTTCTTCCGCACTCTGCAAGATGACGATGTTTTGAAGTCATATGACTGCCCTAGGGTCCTTCGTACATTTAGCTGTTTGATATGACATATATACTGCCTGATCATCAATATTTTCGTTATATGCGATATTTCTTATAGAAAGGCACAAAATATTACTTTTAAGGATAATTTTTTGATTATTTTGATAAGTGTAATTTGTATAATGTGAACTCTTCTCAACTAATTTGGCTTCTAGAAGTTGGACAGGCATCGAATACATGGGCAGACAGACAGCTATCTTCCAAAATGGCTGAAAACCAGAAGAAAAAGTTGGAAGTGGTGTGTAGCGATCTTTTTCTTGGGTTGGATAGGGTTAAAGTTACCTATCTAGTGTTTTCTGTATTCCTTAAGTTGAAGGTTAGTGTGTAGACTTATGAGAGTAGGCGATCGATAAATGTTTGTTTAGATACGAGACACTGAAAAGGGAAACAGAAATGCCCCCCTCCCCATGCTTGTGACTGTGCACGTGGAAAAATACATGTCCTAACTTGCGGTTACTAGTATACAATGTTGTCATGCCAGTAAGATATTTCGGTACTATTGACAGGATTGCCATGTCAGTAAGATTTTTTTGCACTATTGACAGGATGATTCTGTCAATAAGATTTATGGAACCATTTACAGTCTCTGTCAATATACTATGTTTGGCACTATTGACAAAATGTCCCTGTCAACAAGGATTTTTTGGCACGATTGACAAGATGTCCCTGTCAAGAAGAATTTTCTTATTCTATTGACAGGATGTCTAAACATGTCTGTGTCAAAGAACGTTTTGGCACTATTGACGTGATTATTTAATTGGATCTATAACATGACTGATTCAAACCTATGTCTGTGTTTTCTGGTCAATAAGGGTCTACTTTTCACAATTGACAGTATGATCCTGTCAATAGCCATGCAGTGTTGAACAGCATGATACTACGTTAACCTGATGATGATGAAAGTTCCTGTACATATGCCCACAGGTGCAGACCCTGGACAGTGATGAGTCCTGTCAGACATTTGTGCTTCACGACGAGGATCACACTCTGGGGAACGCTCTCAGATACATGATCATGAAAAAGTAAGCAATGTTCATCTGGCACAGTTGTTTTCAGAAATGTTTATCTTGATTGAAGGAAGAGTGGTAACGCATTTGTACAGTATTTGTAGCATCAAGTGGCACATAGGTCAGCGAATTTTCTGGCTGTTTCTGTACTAGTAACAGGTTTATGCAAGGGTTGCTAGCCTGACTAAAATCATGCTCCTAGCGGCCGGCCCTACAGTTTCTGCCACCTAGCCAGCGAGAGATTGTATAAACAAATGCTATATGGTTCCTCTCTCTTACCCTTTAACACGCTTGAGGTAACGTTACCTCCTCAATCATGGGACCCATTCTACATCCCTTCCAAAATACTGTGCAGCCAGAACCGTGATGCCCTTACCAGGATTGAACCAGGGTTCCCAAGTTATTGACTAAATTAGAACTACCAGGCTACTAGTACTACCAGTTGAGCAACAGGGACAGTCCTACAATATCTACAATATTTGCCCTAGAGACAGGCTTTTAGCTAGGATTTTATTATAGGGAGTCCAAATTTATTGGTGAGTCGCGGTAAGTGACTATTGTACTACTTTTTTTGTAGGGGGGTCTGGGGACATCCACCTTCCATGGTGCAGAGTTTTTGATGATTTTAAGTTAAAATAGTGCATTCTAAGGTATCATAAGATGCGAAAACACTGTTACAGAGGTCACAGTAGAAGACTGTGGCCACAGATGACCTGGTAGCATCCCTGGTCAATCATAGTTTCATGCCTGTCAGAGGATTTTCTCCCCAGTGTAAGGGCGTCCAGTGCATGAAATTTCTTGTTATTCTAAGAAAAGTGCGTCCAGATGACGAGTTGACGCATGCCTGACTAAAAGCCTGCCTAGAGATAAGGTTTTAGTCTCTTTTGCTAATTTTTTAGATCACAGAATATTGATGAAGAATTAATATATCTTTGATCTCTTATCTTTCAGCCCTGATGTAGACTTCTGTGGCTACAGTGTGCCTCATCCATCTGAACACAAAATCAACCTCAGAATACAGAGCAGAGGTAAATGATTGTTCATTGTTGTTGTCATTTGTCCCAGTAGAAAGATAATTTTATGTCCACAATACTGTAAATGCAGAAATGTTTGCGGTGGTTTCATGTTTGTATCTTTCACGTTGCCATTTCAGCTTCTACCAGATGCCGTGGATCACTGGTTCGTAGCCTGTGTACTGACTCCTATGGCCAGCCGACTCCCCAGACTATTCCATCTATTTGTCCAATTTCTACTACTTGACCAGCGATCCTCAGAGCCTAGTAGAGGCTAAGGCCGCTTCACCACCAACCACCACAAACATTTTTCCATTACATTGTGTGACTGCAGTGCATGGCACTACTGTGAACTTAAAACCACCACAAACACTCCATTTTTCCACCTACCGTGACATCAAATCCCTGCAAACTTAAATGCATTTGCAGTAAAACTATTTGAAGAGAGAGCCATCTAGAAGAAAAGTTAGAGGAAAATAGAATATCACAATTGTTGCTGGCCTTCCATAATGTTAACCCGTGTGGTATTTTATATACGTTAGGTCCCCCTGCTGCAGACATTCTCAGACGAGGGTTAACAGAACTGAATGCCTTGTGTGAACATGTCCAAAATACATTTGAGGTAAGCAATGAACAGATATCCCTTTAATGCTCTCTCTGAAAATTTGTAGTGCTACATGTATGTTCAAGATTTTTGAAAGCATGGTGATCACAGGAATGTATTTTAAATGTCTTTTCTTTCAGTTGCTAGAAATGTTCCAAGGTGTCATAGATTCTAAAATATCTTTGTGAATATCCTAGTTTGAGGCTAGACTCTCTTGCTCAGACTCCCTTGCTATGATTAGGTCATATTGTTCAAATACTATAGTGTGCCCACACTTTTCATCATATACAACCAACCTAGTGGATGCGTGACTGTAAATGCAGAAATGTTCTCAGCAGTTTATGTTTCCAGTTTTTGTGATGACTGCTTTACCGTGAACTCAAATCTACCGGAAACACTCAAATACATTTACAGTAGTCAAAATTCTTCCCACATATTTTGGTGTATAGGGACAGTGCCCATCTCTATTTCTATAGCCCTTGGGTCATGTTCACTACAGTATGGGCTAGTCCACTTGTAGTGGAGTGTGTGTTCAACTCCCATACTCTTCATCATAAGTACTAAGTAGATAAAAGCAGTACGTAATATTTGAAGCCTTTTTCTAGAAGTCTTCGGCATGACCAGACACTCCACTTACAGCGTGCGTAGTCCCATAGTTATCGGCCCTGCCTCTGGAACTTAAAGCCGTGAGTTTGATCCCGGCTGTGTCGCTTACCCGACATGCACGCTACCGGAATGGGTTGCAGTCTTTAAGCCCCCTTTACAAATCAAGAATTTAGCTCGGCCGAGTTGTCAGCGAGCTCTAAATTACGAGGAGGCATGAACCTGATGCCGACTAAGAAACTCTGCCATGTGTTCGTTGGCATCAGGGTCATACCTCCTCGTAATTTAGAGCTCACTGATAACTCGGCCGAGCTAAATTCTTGATTTGTAAAGGGGGCTTTAGGACAGGACGTTAAGCCATGGTCCACTGTTCATTGTGCTTGTCGAAAAGAGCTAGGGGAATTGTTAAGATGTAAAAAAAATTCACTGTCTTTTCTGCCAAGACCAGTGGAAGAAAAGCTCTTTAGTGAGCTAAACTGGATCGAGATCCCTCTCACTTTCTACCCCTATGCCATTTGTAATAGCAATATCATTATACAGAGGAATTTTAGTGACTATTTGTGTTTTATCTCCTGTAGGGTGCAGTTGAGGAATACAAGATGAACCAGGCCATGCAGCAGTCAACAGATAACACAGAACCTATGGAAACTGGATAACATCCCAGACATCTTTAATAAAAATACTGCCACTTTGTATATTATCTCATGCCTTATGACCATAGAAAGACTCGTCATATGATTTTTATGAATATTGAAGTGCTGGTCTGCATTATGGAAATAAATACTTCTTACAAGAAGTGTTATGAAAATCAAACTTCCAAATGCCTGTTTGGATCCAGTACCATCCAGTTACAACAACATTGTTTATTCTCAATGAATCAGAACCCTTGCTTATATCTTAGGCAAGTATTCAAATGCCAATCATTTTTCAACAAACGGATGTCAGACTACTTAGAATTGATCAAAGGATGAAACAGAGCTAAAATAGAATAGATACCAGGCTATCATGAACTGAAGATAAAGAATAAAAAAGCACAAAACCTTTGTGGTATTGAGTCTGCTATACACAATTTTCTTCAGGATCGTAAAAAGCTACACAATTAGTGTAGAAACTAGGAAAATATCATTCTTATGTTATTCTTACTTGTGCTGTGTTAAGGTGGACTCTCACTGCACTTGAGGCACCGGTGCAGCACTGCGGGGTTCGTAGATGACTCAACAAATTTCAGAGATGAACGAATTTTCTTTCGTTTTGTGTATTTTGTTGTCTTCTAAGACATACTTTTATGTATTACGCAATATCTAAATTATTAAAAGTCACGAGAATAACCAAACAGTGCCGCAGTGAACGAACCCCGCAGTGCCGCACCTATGCCCCAAGTGCAGTGAGATAACACTTTAAGAGCATAAACATGCAATAAAGGTCTTTCATATAAAGACTAATTACTCTTTTAGTGCAGCCGTCAATGTCAAGCATAACATGCCGCATCCAGGAGTTCCCTTTGTGGTTCCTTTTGTAAGTATTAAGATCAGTCAATCACAGTCACAATGATTTATCACATCAAGCCGTGCCCATGTTCGTTGGCATGACATCCACGCAACCCAAGTAAAGTGGTGTTAGGTAACCGTCAAGTCTTAGCGGTTTGGTCGGTTGTTTAGTTAATGTACGTTTTATTTCAAAGATTACATGGTTTGCCATGCGTATGTATTAGTAACAGATAGACGTAGCGATTGGCGTGTACAAATCAGTTCCAGAACAGAGTGCGTAGCGTAGCTGTTGTTCTTGAACGTCCTCCATTTGTGTGTTGAGTGTCGAACGTCCTTTGGTGACGGCAAGGACGTTATATGAGACTTGGTGACGTCTAGACATTAAGAGGCTAGGAACTTACATACAGTGAACTAAAATTTCTCAGGTAAACGGACTGTCATGGGATCATTCTGCAACAGGGAGGAGAGCTAGTGTGCATGTCAACTTGAAAGTGTTCGACCAATATTGTTTGTAAGTCGTAACGCCGGTGTTGTTATTTCCGGAGCGTCCTTATTTGTGTGTTGAGTCTAGAACGCCCCTTGGTAACGGTCACTTCCAGAGGCTATACTGGAACGGTTAACTTTCATGTCTATAGAAAACAGACTGTGAAGATCAACAACAAGCCGATTGTGATCATTCTAGTTCCAGGAACATTTTATTGAGAGGTTTGCGAGTTGCTCAATTGCAAGATCAAGTTCCGAAGTGAATCGGATTAGAAACTGTATACTGTACATAGCAGTGAGTAGTGTGTGTTCCAGAACAAAACAAGTAAGGCTAGTGTTGTTCTGAGAACGTCCTTTTTGTATGTTTAGTATCAGACGTACCATGGTAACATGCGGCTAGAAACTTACAGGAATCACATCTCCGTAAAACAACGGTAGCCATGACCAATGTCAAAGCTTGCTCATAGGGATCATTCGAGCTCACATGACTATTGATTTTATTGAGTAGTTTGAGTTTTATTCAAGATGAAGGGCCAAGGTGGATCGGACAAGAAAGCAGGGGATGCTAAGAGTCAGTCGCCGGCGTCGGTGGTGTCTTTTACCGGCACCGAGTCCTCAACGGGCGGCGGTAGGGCCAGGAAAAAGCGGAAAGGCCGCTCCACACACTCCGTACACAAGGCTGACGGAACCCGGCCTTCCTCTAGCATCCCTCGGCCTCCCTCTAGCAGGAGACGGGACAGCCACCACAAGAAGTGTCGTAGCACCTCTCACAGCGCTCCGTCCAAATCATCCGTAACGAAACATGGACACACACAAACAACTTCTTCAACTTCTGTTAAACGGAAGAAATCCGCAAGGAAAAGATCCGTACAGAGTGCGAAGGGTAAAAGAATCGCCAAGGGTGACAGAAAGGGTGTCTGTGAGACTGTGCCGACATCAAGTGAAACCACAGTTACACCTGACAGCAGTCTCGAGTCCGTGCTAAGGGTGGAGTATATCGCACACAGGTAACGCATTTTTTTTTCTATTTCAAGGGTGTGGGCAATATGTCGTAGATAAAAACCTCTAGTTCTAGATATTATACTGTAGGTTAGAAATGGTAGAAGACGAAACACTATTTCTACGATCAAGAAAGAGAGAAAGCCTCAGTAAGGCTTAGGTCACATTTCCAAACCGGGGCCCGGTCGGGCTGTTTTAGGAAACGAAAAATGAAAATGTACCTATAAATGTACCCAAATCTTGCCCATGAATCTTATTTTGACATTTTGTGTATTTTCATGTCTTTTATATCATTATTTTCGCTTCCGAAAGCTGCCCGGCCGGGCCCCTGTTTGGAAATGTGACCTAAGCCTAAAGAGGTCACCAAATTACGTCCTAATTTCTACAAGTTTACAGGCAAAAATGAAACTACGCTTCTTTTAACAACACAGAACACACTACAGAAAAGTGGGATCCTTCGTCTATCACTCTCTCAAAAAAAGAAGTCACACCCAATAAGTTACATTTTAGAGTAGCCTCTAGACTAGAGTCGTTGTAGTTGTTTACTACAGTGTTTACCATTGTTTGTCTTTATTTTTTGTCACTTTTAATTGACCCTCGCCGAGAATTTGCTATAAACTTGTAATTCTATCTTGTCCACAAACTCAGTCCTGAAGAACAAGAAGTTCGGACACATGAAGAAAGTTTTTCTTGTGAAGTCGACGACAGTAAAATATTGCAAGGCAAAGAGCCCATCCAAGAAGGTGGGAACAATTCAATTCTATTTTGTTGAGAGTCAACTAGCAATGTGCAATGTGTAGAGCATGTAAAATTGAATGGCTGAAGATCTTTATTGCACATTTTCCCCACATTGAGCTAAGTACATTTCTCTATAACTTACCTACTTGGTTGAAAAAAATACAGTTAAAAACAGATTCAAAATAACACTAACTACCGTTAGATAAATTCTACTTCTTGCTTTTCAGTCATACATAGTAGAGATATAAGAACAGCATGATATGCTTTACAATGGAAGGTTTACCTAGTTGCACTAGGAGTGTATGAAATAGGTCTGTATAAGACCATACAGTTAATTTCTCTCTTTGCTATACATTCTATATATTCTATTACAACTGCCTTTCGTCCTCTGTTCTGTTCAATTTACAATCTGAACATAATCTTTTTCCAAAAGAGTGTGGGTACGTCTCCGGATTTTAATATGTAGTTTTGCTTTTTTTATTGAAAAGTACATGTAACAATACAAATAAAGGTACGGGGACGAAGTGACGGCAGACTCAATCTGTACACAACTTATTTTAGCGCCGCCACTTATACAATAATTGAAAGTTATAACGTTTTATTGCACAGGACTATAATAACTAAATGATGAGATAAGAATATACATACATGAAAATACAACAGTGAGTGTGAGTAAGACCCCCCCCCCCCCTTTACCAGTAGAAAAAAATAAAACAGAGAATGATACCTGAACTTAAAACGATTTGTATATGTAATGTAAACATGTGTGGTCGACATAATTTTACAATTAACTTTATAAGAACAATATGTAGCTAGTTAGTGGCAGGTAATCCTTAGCCTTGTGACTACATTTTTCCTCACCATATTTTCATTACTAAGACAGTTTGTCTTCATTACATGTAGTTTTAAACAATGGGGCGATGCCAGACAGTGTCAATGAGAACCAGTTCCAAGATGGGCGTGACCATTCAGACGAGAGGGACAGTGTTGTTGCCTCTCTACCGAGGAATGACGTGAGCAAATCTCCGTCACTCAGGGAGCCATCCAAGCAGAGAAAACCCGCCTTGGTATGTTCAGTCAGGGAAGCTTGGGGATCAGCAAACAGTGCGGAGAAAATGGACGAAAGGAAGAACCAACATGTCCGCTTTTCGTCGTCCAGGTATGGCTTTTGTAAAGATTATACTTGTGTCAGTAAGTCATACTTGTGTACAGTCACACCTGCACAAGACGACCACTCAAGGACAAGGGATCATTTGAGAAAATCTGGTCTATATGTGGACAGGTGGTCGCTATGTACAGGATGCAAATGTGTCAATGTAAAAATTATCTAAGGGTTTAGTAAAAATTGGTCAAATTGGCCTGGTTGTTCTTATGTAGAGGTGGTCACTTAATTGTACAGATTTGACCGTACATATATCAATGGCCAGGTGGTCCTTATGTAGACGTGGTCACTTGTACAGGTTTGACTATACCAATGGCCAGGTGGTCCTTATGTACAGGTGGTCACTAGTACAGGTTTGACTGTATTCCTACCTTGTCCCAGGTTGCTTAGTTGAAGTAAGTATGTAAGTAATTTGTCAGTTGTCACAGAAGTTAAGTTACGTAACTAACGTTACACTGGCTATATATTGAGAATAGTTTGCCAAGGGAGTTTGGCTATTATAGTGTTTCATTTGAAAATGTTTACCTTAGCGTGGATTTCATATATTCCTCTTTCGCCAAATTTGACACCCATACCCCTATAGAAAGGCTTGGTCAAGACTTGAAGTCAAAAGCGAATGTTAGAGAGTGCATAGAGGTCATTTGATACATGTAATTATAAGTTACTGGCCTATGAGCGACCTTCGTAACGTTACATTCCTCCAATGTTTGACCACTGAAACTAGTAGCCGACGAGAAAGTACGTGTTCAAACAACTTGAAGAGGTGCAAAGGCCTCTATGATCCTTTACACTGTGAGGCCCATATATTCAACCAAGGAGATTATATCACATCCTTGCATGGTTCAACAGTTTACAAAAGCATTTTATGTGGGTTTAGGTAATCTCCAAGCAGATCCTACGGTAGCATAAGATAGTATCAAAAGCTGGCAGAGAAGTGAAGCCGGCTTAGTAGTGTGTTTCGCTACCGGGGCAAATGGACACCTCTTGGCTGACTACACTCCTTGTCCAGTTTGGTACTATCTTAGGCCATTGTAGGAGCTGCTTGGAGATAAGGGTTTAGGTGTGTTTATATGTTTCTCAGTTAACGACATCTTTTTTATGACGCTGATCATAAAAATGAAATTCATGACAATTTCTTTGCGCCTATTGCATGAAACTTCTTGAGGTTTGTGGCCAAAGTATGACCCTAACAAACGAAGTCCGTGGCTTGTTTTAAAAACATTCAAATCATTCTACTTCTGTTTTTTTCTTCAATATTGTTCTTTATTATAGTTCACATCGAACGGACTCCGGTGGTAGCAACGACAGAGAGGCCAGCAAAGAAGAGAAAGACCTAAGGTAGGTCTTGCTATATCATGTCAAACTAAACAGGTGTCACCTGCAACAACCCAGAGAGAAAGAGTACAGACCGACCCTGACACAATTAGCAATTCAACCAATGATAGCACGACATTTATTGGTTCGACCAATGAGCGAAAGGCAACATAAATGTCTGTCAAACGTTCGCATTTTTTATGGTTAGTCTGCATTTCTGCGTTTTGGCGGGAGTGGGCTGGACTATGGGATCGCTTTTTTTTTTTCAGTTGGAATTTATTTGCGTGTTTATGCCTCGTCCTGTCAAAAAGTTACAGTTGGCCAGTCAATTTCTTACTAATTACTATCCTAATCACGTTCCCTTTATCTACTAATGCCTTTTTACTGATGCGCCAATGAATTGGAAATGTAAACAAAGCTCTGGGAGGTGTGCTGGCATATATTAGTCACAGTGTGTTCACACGTTTAAACGGACAATAATATTTCAACCCTAAATGGTCTTTTTTCAAGGTGGTTGTGACGTTGTGGTTTTACTTTTTTTTAAGACAAACCAAGCTCTACAAGTGGATACGATACGAAATTACTTCCGTGTGTTTTTGAGTGACACTAATCATTCTTCTTCAGTGTCACTAAAAAGTAATGGATGTCACTCAAAAAAAAAGTCTAGAAGTAATCTCTGAATCTTATGCATTTGTAGAGGTTGATTTGTCTTTATGTATATTTTTACCTCAATGTTTAACCTTCATAAACGTTTTCTATTTTTAGTACCTATGACATTTTAAAGAAACTACTAGTAACTTTACACGTAACTGTTATACTACTTTCAAAACAACCAAACAGATAAACAGATAGCAAACAAGGTTCAGTTTGATGGGAAATAGATGTTTTATTCCACATTTTCAGTTTGATGGTAACGTCACACATAAGATTGTACATACATGCGTTACCTAGGAATAATCTATAGCAAAGAAAACATCTTGTATGCCGCAATATTGGAGGAACACTTCGACACAATATTTCCCAAAGTACATGACATTTCTAGCAGCATCGTGAAAAGATCTTACATCACAGTTTGCTTTTTAGTGCACATATTCATGTACGGGATAGATTGTAAGAACAACATTTGTTCTTTAGGTTCTTTCAATGGTTACACATCTGGTAGCGTACTTTGCAGAGTTGGGCAAAAATACAACATTTCACAAACCTACAGTACACGAAATCTCTATAGCAACATTTGTGACAAGATCTTACTTCACAGCTTGCATCTCAATGTACACTTTTATGTACAGTATAGATTGTAAGAACAACTTTTGTTCTCTAAGTTCTTTCAATGGTAACACATCTGGTAGCGTACTTTGCAGAGTTGGGCAAAAATACAACATTTCACAAACCTACAGTACATGATATCTCTATAGCAACACCGTGAAAAGATCTTACATCACAACTTTTTGCATTTCAATGTACATGTAGGTACAGATTGTAAGAACAACATTTGTTCTCTAAGTTCTTTCAATAAGTACACACCTGGTAGCGTACTTAGACACATTTCACAAACCTACAGTACATGAAATCTCTATAGCAACATTGTGAAAAGATCTTACTTCACAGTTTGCATTTCAATGTACAAATTTATGTAGGTACAGATTGTAAGAACATTTGTTCTCTAAGTTCTTTCAATGGTAACACATCTGGTAGCGTACTTTGCAGAGTTGGGCAAAAATACAACATTTCACAAACCTACAGTACATGAAATCTATTGCAACACTGTGAAAAGATCTTACATCACTGTTTGCATTTCAATGTACATATTTATGTAGGTATAGATTGTTAGAACAACATTTCTTTCTTTCGATGATTGATTACACATTTGGTAGCGTTTCTGCTTTCCACAACTGGTCAGGGAAAATAGGAGATGTAAAAAAATGAAATTTTTTCGTATCATAAAAGCTTTTTGTACCGGGTTTTGGGGATACATTAAATAACTATATTTGTGATCAAATAATATACTTCAATATCTTTCCAATGATTTCTATTTTCCAATAGACGAGATAGAGATAGGCATTATTTTTTGAATGACTGCGTGTTTGATCAAAAGCTTGGGTAACTGGCGTTCAGTTCAGTCAGTTAGCACGCTTATTGGCAGGGACCAAAAATTTTAAAACTTTATTTAAAGGCAAGAAACGTTTTCAGGCGGGTTTGACATGCATCAAATAAACCACGGAAAAGTGAGAAAACAGAAAGGTGGAAAATTTTCGGTCAATTTTTGAAATGTTTTAGACAATTCAACTTCTAGAGATATTCCCGTTCTATTTTTTTTTTTGTCTTTTTTGTTTTGTTTCACATTATTTTTCTTTGAATGGGGATCACTTCGGCGAAAAATAACTTTCGGAGGACGCCTAGCTCTTCCTAAGGCGGAAGTTGTCAAGCTAGCGTGTCAGAAACGTCTCCTTGCTGCCCGAAGCGGTACTGCAGTTTGCAGCTTTGCTCGTGGCTCGTCAGCCCTTCGGTCGCACAGTCTGGTTTTTACCAGGAACAGACCTCGTCTTGGCTCAGTAGCATAGGAGCTGAGTCGCTCCTCGTCACATTATGTAATCGTTTTAAGCAATTACAAGTCAGAGAAAACATTACGCTTTCTTCTATTGAGTTCTACTCTTCTAGAAGTGTCACTTGGAGGAATACACCTGTGGTGTGAGTACTAGTGTGTCGTACGGACTGAACTTCCGAGTGTCCTTGCAAACCGTGGGGTCTCGCCGTAGGAGCGCCCTCCTCTCGACGCCTTTCAGATGGGTCTTGGCGTGCTTGGTGAGGTGGTCCTTGCGGCTGAAGGCCTTGCCGCACTCCGTGCAGGGGTAGGGGCGGACCCCGGTGTGGATCCGGCGGTGTCTGGTCAGCTCCTCGTTCCGGGCGAAGGCGCGTCCGCAGCCGGGGTGGTCACAAGGGTACGGCCGCTCGCCTGAGGGGGGCAAGAAGAAGCGATACAGATCAGACCTCTACTCACGAGCAACAAACAGAAAACAAAACACTGCCTATAAAAACAGCTACGACGTAAAACATTGCAACATGTTGTGCATACGATTTGAAGACATGCCAAACTACATAAGAATTTAGCAAAGGCATCGTAAGATATAGCTGCGAATAGCAGAAGAGCACAGAACAACAACACCCCGTCACAATGGGACCCTACTTCTCGAAGAAAACAAAACAAAAAGCTGACAAGAGTCTCACACAATCTGATAACGCTAAATGGCTTATACTTTCGACCCACCACCCTGTATGTCCTATCTGCGTTCGAATCAAGTCTGACACGCGTTAGACAGACGTGTTAGACCAAGACACCCCAGGAGGGCTATACCATCACCAGGAGGAGTCCAATTTATTCCAACACAAAATTTACAGGATCTAACAGACCGTGAAAATGCATGGTTCGGATCGCTCTATTTTTTCGGCCCTGAGAGAGGCCTGGTAGGAACTACTGGGTCAAGGGGAATGACCTTAGGGTCATGTTTGCACGCGAGAAAAAGGAAAAGTTCGTTACAGATTGTAACCGGGAAAAAGTCACACCGTGTACTGTATATGGTATCAAAGTTTCAAACTACAACAAATTCACAGAAAATGCTGCTATGTTTTAGAAAGTTTTTGTTCTCTAACAAAACATGTTCTTTTCTCTCAAATCATAAAACATACAATCTTGCATGCCGTTCTAAGTAAAAAATAAACCCAGTCCGCAAGCCTAATACGAAGACACATTCAGATTTCAAATTCACAAAAAAATGATGCTATGTTTTAGAATCCTTTTGTTCTCTAACAAAACAAGTTCTTTTCTCAATCACAAAACATACAATCTTGACATAAAAAGGCATGCAATAAGTAAAAAAATAAACCCAGTCTGCAAGCCTGATACGAAAGCTAGCTGGTTTCAAAGTATTCCAAACGCATTTTGTCAAAATTTGCAGCCTCAAAAAGCACGTTGAAAGGTTCCCTTGTATTGATTAACATTAGCTTGTTATCACCACTGAGGGAACGGGGTTAATTTGATCCAGTCCTCGGAAACTTCCAGAAGTTCACGGTTGTCTTTACATATTTTCTTTTACGGTGGACCTGGGTCAAGAGATCTTGCACCCTTTCACCATCTAACGATAAACATGACGCTACACCCTGTAAAAGACGCAAAAATCTACACACCCATCCAATGAACAGAATTCTAAAACTGTGAGTGACGGAGTAAAACTTAACAAAGAGGTTTGTAAGGATTTTTTAGAGCGACGTCGATCGCGTTGGTGTTTTGGAGTGGGAAAATTTGCCTTGGTTCCTTTCCTAGCAGTTTTCTTGACCATATCGCTGGGGTACCGCTTGAAAATGTGAAACTTAGACCTTGCTTAGACATAGAAAAGAAACTTAGAAACTCACCGGTATGGACCCGTAGGTGCCCCTTCAGTTGTCCGTTGTTTGTGCAGGACACCGTGCAGTAAGGGCAGGGGAACTTCTTCTCTGGTCTCTTCCTCTTGCCGTTGGTCACATCCACGTCTCTGGACGCAGACTTGTCCTGGGTCAGCCGGAACTCGGCTCGGTCGCTCGCTGACTTCTCCAGCGATGGGGACGTGGATGGCACGCGGGGGGACGTCCTGTCGGACCCCGAGGGACTGTTCTGGACGCGTCGGTCACCTGCTGTCGGGAGGAGTCCCGGGATGGGTCCGAAGGACTCGATTCTAGGCTGGACAGGATGGCTGTCCGCTGTCGGTGGGGACGGCTTGCCGCTGGAGGCGGGGAGACCGAAGTTAATCCTCGGGTAGAAGACGGGAAGCTCGCTGGGCTTCACCAGGGAGGACAGGCCGGGGTGGAAGCACGTCGGCGGGCAGGGCCAGGGCAGGCCGTACGGAGCCGGTCGGCAGCTGAGGACGGACGGTCCGGAGAAGGCAGCATAGCCGGGATGCGCCGACATAGACGAGAACGGCGGGCAGTAAGCGAGAGCGGAGACTTCCATGTTGGTCGTGTGAAGAGTGTTCTGGTGTTCTGAACTGAGGGCACGCCACTGTCGCTACTAGTTATATACCCAATCATACGCTTCACACCTACCAGAGGAGTGATGGCGCATGTGTGTGCCCGCTCGCTTGGCGTGTCTGTGTGTTTCAACCACAGACATTTGAATATCAGTGGCGGTGGTCGGGCGTTCTTTGAAGCCACCTTGTTGAGCAAGAGGTGTGAAAAGAGCATCGGAAGCCTTTGAAAACTCCCGAACAGATTGGTCTCTCTAAAAACTCCTCAATTTTCTTGAGTAAAGGGCGTGAGATACGGACTAATGTTTTTACAGAGTTCTATTGAGGAAATACATTTTTGTACTTTGAAATAGGCATCGTCTGACATGATAGTTTACTTGGAATACCGTTACGGAAGCTGACTCATCTCTTAGGTCACATGTGTACATTGATTCTTCTTCTCCGCACATTGAGCCAAGGAGGTCCTTGCTTGAACCAAACTTGGTTTTCTTGAGATATAAGAGAACAAGAACCGACGATTTCACCGATTTTACTCAATATAAACATCGTTTGAATACTTAGGTTCAGTGAAGAAAATTACCTCCTTTGAAAAGGATAATAAAAATAATGAAGACATTTATTGTTCATGTATACCCTTTGGCTAAGTACAGATCGCAACAAAAGAGTACTAGTAGTTGACGGATTCGTAATTTAAGTACAATGTCAACCTTACGCAAGATATTCTACTAAGCGAATTCAACTTCTTCTCGCTTCTTTGTTTTGATTTTAGAATGTAGAAACTTCTGTCTTAATCGTGGACTACTATCTCATTTCGGCACTATCCTTAAAAAAATAAGTTCTATCAATATAATGCTTTTTTAACGTTTCTTGTAAAAACTCTTGTCAGATTCCAATCGCATTTACTAGAAAAAAGATGAACAAACAATTGAGAACAATATAACATTTGACTGCTCTATTCTAAACGGTCTATTAAAATCATTGAGTTTGACATCTTTTCTTCCGAGACAGTGGAAGACGAAAGGCCCCACTATCCATTTCACGAGCCTAACGACGAGTTAATTGTCAAAGGGACCGACGCCTTTACAAAGGGTGCCGCGGGGAGTTGACACTTCTCGCCGATGTCCAACTTGCGCCGTGCCCCTACTGCTGGGCTTGTTGCAACAAACCCCGCCATCCTCGCACACGGGGCATCGAAAATTTACACCGGAGCTGTGAAAAGGCCAGCGGCGAACAAAAACATATGTGTGTTTCGCGTAGGTGTGAAAAATCGGCCTGGCTGTTGGTAATTGAATTCAGAGGAGTCTAATCCACGTGTTCGCGTGGACGTGCGAGGTTATTTTACGGACTCAAAATCAATTTGGGCGCAGATAATCTTCTTTGTGAGATTTTTAAGGCGGCACGTGGATAGGTGTTTCAAGCGGATAAAACTGTCGGAGGTCACATTTTATCATCTTTTGAAGCCTTTATTCTTAGTTTCTATGTCATTTTATAGCAGTACTAGTGCGAGTTTTCTAAATACACCATTCTACAAGGACAGCGCTCTCGCTGCACACTCTGCGACCTAAAATTTTGACAGATCGCTAAACGAATTGTATAGAAGAAAAACAAATCTTTTTACGCTTTAACAATATTAGACTTTATTTTTGTCTCGGGGTTCACAAAACATTTACTTAGACGTTCTAAAGTAAAAGAGAAATTCTATTTGGCGTTAAACTTGCTAAGTCTGAACATGTGCGTGCGTATCACAATCGTAGCGCTCACCCGTACGTAGCTATTGGTCTCTATCCAAGAATTCTCTGTTCCAAATATTATTTTGGACGGATACTGGATAGAATTATCTTACATATTTGTTCTTGTTGACGTGTCCTCAATCGCTCGAACTTGAACTTTTATTACACCACTTTGCAGACTAAAACTTAAATGCCTAAAGTGCAGAACATTAAAACTTTTAAAATCCACATGGTAATTACACAAAATTTAAAACCGGTACCAGTATACGCGGTCATGTGGAGCATAGAATATTCAGGTAAGAGTCAATAATGGCCTGTGTCTTGTGGCTTGTGCCTTGAATTTTACTTCGCCCCTTCCTTTATTAGCATGATGTGCCAGTTCTGTCGGTCTTGGGGTAAGAGGATAAATGACAATGGATAAAGACAATGATCTTTATTTGTAATCTCCAAGCAGATCTTGCGGTGGCATAAGATAGTATCATAATCTTTGGAAAGAGTTTAGCCGACAGAGGAGTTTCATTCGCCACTGCTACTAGACAACTGTGATTTAAATTCACAAAAACGCATCACGAAATGGCTTTCTTTTCTAAAGAATTTGAAATCAGATTGACGTTTTCTTTATCAATAATGACGGCTATGAATAAATGATGTAGAAATGAGCACGGGGGAACTAGGAAAGTCACACAAACGCAGCACGATTAACCTTTCTTTTCTGTAGAATTTGAAATCAGATTGACTCGATAAAACCAAACCTCCTTGGATTGACCGAGGAGGTTAAAAATCTTTATTTAACTTCCTTGGATTGACGTACTCGCATTTCTTTATCAATTACGGCTATGAATAAATGATGCCGAAATGGGCACGGGTGTACTAGGAAAGTGACGCCGAGGGTGTGAAGCCTGGAGAGAGGCCCGGCTGTCGTGCGTTGTGGATTCGCGGCGGCGCGTGTTCGCATGGACGTGCGAAGTTATTTTACGGACTCAAAATCAATTTGGGCTCGAATAATCTTCTTCATGTTAAGGCGGCACGTGGATAGGTGTTTGAAGCTTTTCTTTCTGAGTTTCTACGTCTATTTCTAGCGGTTCACGTTTTCTAAATACCCCATTCCACTAGGACGGCGCTTTCGCCGCGCTCTCTCTGCGACCTAGAACTTGACGGATCCCTCAACGAATTATATAGAGCAAGGAGGTTAAAAATCTCTTTTTTTTTAACCTCCTTGTATAGAGGAAAAAAAACAGAATCTTTTTACGCTTTGTGTGTTTTGTTGTCTTTTCAGTCACACTTTTTTTTTCATTTTGTATGATATATGAAATCGAAGGTTATCTACGCCCGTCTTAGGTCGCAGTGAGAGCGCAGCGCGATCACCGTCTACTAGTGGAAAGGGGCGCTTGGAACAGATGTATAATCTCCAAGCAGATCCTACGGTAGCATAAGATAGTATCAAAAGCTTCCAGAGGAGTGAAGCCGGCTTAGGAGTGTGTTTTGCTACCGGCATCTACATGGCAAATGGACACCTCTTGGCTGACTAAACTTCTTGGCCAGTTTGGTACTATCTTATGCCATTGTAGAATCTGCTTGGAGATTAGCTAGAGGAAGGATTGTTCCAAGCAAGGAGGCTCTTTTTTAACCTCCTTGTTCCAAGAAAGCGCTCATCGCTAGAGAGAGACAGTATCTAACAGATTGACTACGCTCGCTATAGGCGGAATAATTTACCAGGGAAGATTGACCACCATTGAGTTTTATTTTCCCGCGAATTTAGAAATGACACCCTTCCGCGGACTGATTCTGCAGGTCAGTTATTTTCTGCTAAATTCTACTATGATCCCTACTCTCTATAACAACGTAGAAAGGCCTGGTAGAGGCTAACAGATGTAGAGACACAGAAGAGGTCGCAAAAGATCAGCAAAATAACAACTGACTGGTTTACCTGCTTTCAAATTAGACAAATTCCAATTTGTGGATTTTGTATAATAAATTTATATTTCTTTCAAGAAAAGGACACAGAATCTTGAATATACATGTGGTTATGCGTAATCTTTCTGATTAGCTAATTGAAGACTCATTGAAGTAACCTTGTCATGATCTCATTTTTCACCCGCGTTTTTAAGCTCCGAGGTGTCACAAAACGGATGCTGCACTTGTGGATTTTTTTGTTACAACAATATTGTAGTAAAACATACATTCCCACCCTCCTGTAGGTTGTGTTGTTTTATATGTACAATAAAGGTCTTCATTCGTTTTTGTTTCGCATTTTTTAAACTGTCAACCCTATTCTTGAAGTAGAAAACGTACCGACCAAACCGAAGAGTCTTGTCATATTTTATGCCCGGGTCACTAGTCCAAACCGACCCCCGGCCGGGGCGTTTACGGGAACAAAAAGTATGATACAAACGACTACAAAACACACAAATCGTAAAAAATAGTCATGGACATCAATTTTATATTTCTTGACAATACATGACATGCATTCAGTTTATTTTCCGTTCCCGCAAATAAACCGTTTGGGTTCTGTTTTGAAAACGTGCCCCTTGTATTACTTGCATACTTCTCGAATTGGTGACAAATTTAAAGCTTGATTTTTCGTAGACGCTCTAATCAAGGAGGTTGAAACTTTTTAACCTCTTTATTCTAATTGCCAAGACCATTATTTAATGATGAAAAATGCATGAAGTTGTCACCGGCGCACATTGCCGTGCTGGGCGGCAGGTAGAAGCATCTCGCCGCTTATCGTAATTACTAAATTAGCCCGTTAACGAGAGAACTAAATATTGTACAGGGAATGCAGTGGAAGATGAATTACATTTTTTTCTGTCAATTTTCACAATACTATCCCGAAAGAAGGAAATTATTCCTACAAATTTTTTTCCTAGCTTATCACACCTCAACGACCAACAAAAAACAGTTTTCTTGCTGAAGTCGTCCAACCCGTTTATTTACGAAAATGTTGGACAGTTCATCTCCCATTGCCTACGAAAAAGAAGTCAAACCCCTCAGATAGTTTAGATAGACATAGATTTGAAATAGATAACATAGTCATGTTCTGTATACCACTGTCATACTTTGCAATGAATTAGTCTCTACCAGACTCCGGGTCGCTGGAAAAACGTAGAAATGGAACAAATATGAATGAGTAAGCCGACCAGAGAACCATAGGTCTGGGTGGCGCGCTGTTCCCTAGCCGGCTATGGTACTTTGGCCGGCTTACTCCTCTATTTGTTCCATTTCTACGGTTTTTCCAGCGACCCGGAGTCTGGTAGAGACTTTTGCAATTAGCCCACGGGCATGATCTTGCAATAATTAGCCCCGCGTGCCCATCCTTTGAAGTTTTCACACGGAAGTGCAGTGCGTCCATTGTCAGCCAGTGACAAGCCTCGTTAGATAGCCGTCACAAATTAGCACCAATCAAACCTCTTTGTCTTCCCCTAGACTCGGTCTTTGATTCGCCGCCACAGAACACGTTGCCAGAGGTTTTGGCACAATATTAGACTTAATTCTTGTCTCGGGGTTCACAAAACATTTACTTAGACGTCCTAAAGTAAAAGAGAAATTCTATTTGGCGTTAAACTTGCTAAGTCTGAACATGTGCGTGCGTATCACAATCGTAGCGCTCACCCGTACGTAGCTATTGGTCTCTATCCAAGAATTCTCTGTTCCAAATACTATTTTGGGTGGAAACTGGGTAGAATTATCTTACTTTACTTGTTCTTGTTGACTTGTCCCCAATCGTCTGAACTTGAACTTTTTATTACACCTCTTTGTAAACTAAAACTTAAAAGCCTAAAGTGCAGAACATTAAAACTTGCAAAATCCACAGTATACGCGGTCATGTGGAGCATAGAATATACAGGTAAGAGTCGATAATGGCTTGTGTCTTGTGTCTTGAATTTTACTTCGTCCCTTCCTTTATTAGCATGATGTGCGAGTTCTGACGGTCTTGGGGTAAGAGGATAAATGACAATGACAATGGATAATGACAATGATCTTTATCTGTAATCTCCAAGCAGATCTTGCGATGGCATAAGATAGTGCCATAAGCTTTGGAAAGAGTTTAGCCGGCAGAGGAGTTTCATTCGCCACTGCTACTAGACAACTGTAATTTAAAGTCACAAAAACGCACCACGAAATGACTTTCTTCTCTAAAGAATTTGAAATCAGATTGACGTATTTCTTTATCAATAATGACGGCTATGAATAAATGATGTAGAAATGAGCACGGGGGAACTAGGAAAGTCACAAAAACGCAGCACGATTAACCTTTCTTTTCTGTAGAATTTGAAATCAGATTGACTCGATAAAACCAAACCTCCTTGGATTGACCGAGGAGTTTAAAAATCTTTAGTAAAGTTTCTTGGATTGACGTACATGTACTAGGATTTCTTTTTTAATTACGGCTATATGAATAAATGATGCCGAAATGGGCACGGGTGTACTAGGAAAGTGACGCCGAGGGTGTGAAGCCCGGAGCGAAGCCCGGCTGTCGTGCGTTGTGGATCCGCGGCGGCGCGTGTTCGCGTGGACGTGTGAATTATTTTACGGACTCAAAATCAATTTGGGCGCAGATAATCTTCTTCATGAGATTTAATAAGGCGGCACGTGGATAGGTGTTTCAAGTGGATGAAACTGTCGGAGGTCATATTTTATATCTTTTGGGACCCTTTTTGCTAGCACTATTGCGAATTTTCTAATATACCCTATTCCACTAGGACGGCGCTCTCGCCGTGCTCTCTCTGCAAATTACTAAAATTGACAGATCGCTCTAGCCTCTACCAGGCTCCGTGGTCTAATTGTAGAAATTGGACAAAAAGAGTCAATAGTACGCTAGGGGAGTCAGCCGGCCGAGTAGGACCATTATCCAAACCACGAGAATGGTCCTACTCGGCCAGCTGACTCCCCTAGCGTACTATTGACTCTATTTGTCCAATTTCTACAATTAGACCACCGAACCACGGAGCCTGGTAGAGGCTAAGATCGCTCAACGAATTGTATAGAAAACAATGAATCTTTTTACGCTTTGTGTGCTTTCTTGTCTTTTCAGTCCTACTTTTACATTTTATATGATATACACAGTGTGAAATCGAAGGTTACACATATCCGTTTTAGGTCGCAGTGAGAGCGCAGCGCGATCACCGTCTACTAGTGGAAAGAGGCGCTAGGAACAGATGTAGACAAAGATGAGTTAGCCTAGTATCCAGCCATATTATAGCTCTCAGGTCTCTTCTGTCCTCTCCGCAAATAGCCTAGTATCCAGTCGTATTATAGCTCCCAAGTCTCTTCTGTCCTCTCCGCAAATAGCCTAGTATCCAGTCGTATTATAGCTCCCAAGTCTCTTCTGTCCTCTCCGCAAATACGGACAAGACAGAAGAGACACGTGAACTAGAGTACGACTGGATACCTAGCTATAGACAAAGGGTTGTTCCAAGCAAGGAGGCTCTTTTTTAACCTCCTTGTTCCAAGAAAGCGCTCACCCCTAGAGAAAGATAGTATCTACCAGACTGACTACGCTCGCTATAGGCGGAATAATTTACCAGGGAAGTTACTACCATTGGGTTTCATTTTCCCGCGAATTTAGAAATGACACCCTTCCGCGTACTGATTATGCAGGTCAATTATTTTCTGCTGAATTCTACTATGATCCCTACTCTCTATAACAACGTAGAAAGGCCTGGTAGAGGCTAACAGATGTAGAGACACAGAAGAGGTGGCAAAAGGTCAACAAAATAACAACTGACTGGGTTATCTGCTTTGGAAATAGAAAAATTCCATTTTGCGGACTTTGTATAAAAAGACACATTTCTTTGAAGGAAAGGACATAGAATCATGAATATAGTTATGCGTCTTTCTGATTAGCTGACTGAAGTGGCCTTGTCATGATTTTATTTTTCACCCGCGTTTTTAAGCTCCGAGGTGTTACAAAACGGATGCTGCATTTGTGGAGTTTTTTGTTACAACAATATTGTAGGAAAACATACATTCCCACCCTCCTGTAGCTTGTGTTGTTTTATATGTACAATAAAGGTCTTCATTCGTTTATGTTGTGCATTTTTTTACTGTCAATCCAACTCTTGAGATAGAAAAATTTACCGACCAAATCGAAGAGGTCACTTACTGGAGTTCCAAACCGACCCCCGGCCGGCCACGGTTTGCGGCAACAAAAGAATGATATACTACAAAACACACAAACCGTAAAAAATAGTCATGAACATAATCTTATATTTCTTGACAATAAATGACATGCACTCAGTTTATTTTTCGTTCCCGCAAATAAACTTACCGTTTGGGTTCTGTTTTGAAAACGTGCCCCTTGTATTACTTGCATACTTCTCGAATTGGTGACAAATTTAAAATCTTGATTTTTCGTAGACGCTCTAATCAAGGAGGTTGAAACTTTTTAACCTCTTTATTCTAATTGCCAAGACCATTATCTAATGATGAAAAATTCATGTAGTTGTCACCGGCGCACATTGCCGTGCTGGGCGGCAGGTAGAAGCATCTCGCCGCTTATCATAATTACTAAATTAGCCCGTTGACGAGAGAACTTGTAAATATTGTACAGGCAATACGGTGGAAGAAGAACAACATTTTTTTCTGTCAATGTTCACAATACTACCCCGAAAGAAGGAAATTATTCCTAGAAATCTACAAAATTTTTCCAAGCTTTTCACATCTCAACGACCAACAAAAAATAGTCTCCTTGCTTAAGTCGTCCAACCCGTTTATATACGAAAGTGTTGGACAGTTCATCTTCCATTGCATACGATTAAAGAAGTCAAACCCCTCAGATATCGATAGTTTATATAGATTTAAAATAGATAACATGTTCATGTTCAGTATATACCACTGTCTTACTTTACAATTACCAAGGACAACCTCCTTGCAATTACTATTTAAAATTAGTCTCTACCAGACTCCGGGTCGCTGGAAAAAACGTAGAAATGGAACAAATAGAGGAGTAAGCCGGCCAGAGAACTATAACGTTAGGTCTGGGTGGCGCGCTGTTCCCTAGCCGGCGGCTATGGTACTTTGGCCGACTTTTACTCCTCAATTTGTTCCATTTCTACGGTTTTTCCAGCGACCCGGAGTCTGGTAGAGACTTTTGCAATTAGCCCACGGGCATGATCTTGCAATAATTAGCCCCGCGTGCCCATCCTTTGAAGTTTTCACACGGAAGTGCAGTGCGTCCATTGTCAGCCAGTGACAAGCCTCGTTAGATAGCTGTCACAAATTAGCACCAATCAAACCTCTTTGTCTTCCCTGAGCCACGGTCTTTGATCTACCACCACGGAACACGTTGCCAGAGGTTTTGGCACGAAAATTAGATTTTATTTTTGTCTTCTTTGGGTTCAGAAAGTATGATATACGCCCTAAAGTAAGAGAGAAATTCTACTTGACATTGAAATTCCTAAGTTTGAACATGTGCGTGCGTATCACAACCGTAGCGTTCACCTACTGGTCTCTATCCAAGAATCTGTTCCAAATACTATTTGGGGTGGATATTATTGGAAAAAAAGATTCGTTACTTGCCCATGTTGACGTGTCCTCAATCGTTTTTTGAACTTGAACTTAAACTTTTTTATTTCACCACTTTGCAGACTAAAACTTCAAGGCCAGAATTGACCTGACTTAAAAGCTCCTTGCCTATACACATGACAGCGATTGCAAAACTATTAAAATCCACATGGTAATTACACACAGTTCAGAATTAGTACACACGCGATGTGTGGCAACTAAAATATAACGTTACAGGTAACAGTACAGTCGATAATGGCTTTTACCTAGTTGCTTTCGTTCTTTTCTTAGCATCATGCGCCACTTCTGACAGTCTTAAGGTTAGAGAAAATAAAGATGGACACTATAACCTCCAAGCAGATCCTACTGTAAGATAAGATAGTACATTTGTATCAAAAGCTGTAGCCTGGTTACCACACTCCAGCCCGATCGCAAAAATATCTATCGTGCAGGGTATTTTTGAGATTGAGCTGGGGTGTGGTGTGGTATCCAGGCTACAAAAGCTGGAGTTTAGTCGGCCTATAGGAGTGAGCGCCAATGCAATGGTAACGGATGTACAAGGAAATTCACAATGAAGGCACCACGAAAAGATGTTCTTTTTTTAAAGAATTTCAAATCAGGTAGACAACTGACTGTATGTAATTTCGTATGATTAATTATGGCCATGGATAAATGATGTCAAAATGGACATGTATGAACTAGGAAAGAAACGCACCACGAAAAGACTTTCTAAAAGAATTTTTGATCAGATAAGAGACAACTGTAATTTCTTGTTATCTAGTACTAGTATTTCGGACATGAATAAATGGTGTCGAACGGGGCACGCGTGCTCTAGGAAAGTCGCATTTTGAAACTTGAACAAGGTTGAAGATTTTCTTTTTAAAGAATGTCAAATCAGATACATGTACTAGACCACTGTAAGTTCTTGCGCAATGATAAATGATAAAAAAAAATGGGCACGGGTGCACTAGGAAAAAAAATTGCACCACGATTTTTGGCACGAAAAGATTTAAAGAAACTAACATCATATAGTAGAAGACTGTAAATTTCTTTTTGTCAATTACCGCCATGAATAAATGATGTCAAAATGGGCACGGTGTGCTAGGAAAAATACCACCCAAAAGCTTGAAAAGGACACCACAAAAAGATTTGAAGAATTTCCAAACCAGGGCCCAGTCGGGCTGTAGTGGGTACATATGTACAAAAACGCACCAAAGGAATTTGAAATCAGATTGACTTGATAGAACCTCCTTGGTTTGACGTATTTCTTTATCAATTACGGCTATGAATAAATGATGTATAAATGGGCACGGGTGTACTAGGAAAGTGACGCCGGGGGTGTGAAGCCCGGAGCGAAGCCCGGCTGTCGTGCGTTCACACCGGCACGACAAGTATGGGCAGCACACAACACTTTGGAGTGTGGGCGCTACGCCGTTTAGGAACCGTGTGTAATACCTATGCATTTTTAAACATCCGCTGGTCACCCCCTAATGCAAATCCGGGTAATTATCTTGCGGTGGGCTTTGTGGTCTCGCGTCTACCAGGTCTCCCTGCCGATTTGAATAATCTCCAAGCAGATCCTACGGTAGCATTAGATACTTGGATACTAGTAGTATCAAAGGCTTAGCCTCTACCAGGCTCCCAAGGTCGCTGAAAAAATAGCTGGGTCGCAAACTGTAAACCTCGGCCAACCAACTCCTCTGGTGTGTTTTTAGACTATTTGGCCAATTTCTACTATTTTTCCAGCGACTTTGGGAGCCTGGTAGAGGCTATCAAAGACTGGCAGGGGAGTGAAGCCGGCCTAGGAGTATTTCATATCCGACCGGAGGTGCCCGTTTGACTCCCTTTGGCCGGCGATACTCCTGGGCTAGCCCTGATACTATCTTATGTCACCGTAGGGTCTGCTTGGATACTAGCCATGAAAAGGACGAAATCCAAAAATACAGATACTAGTACTTGATAGCGGAACAGGGCTTGCCTTCATAGCAGGTTCTCTGGACCTTTTTTTCGGGGGTGCCGTAACACTTTTGCTGGTCATTCCTATTTGTACTTTTTGTACCGTAGGCCGGCGGCCAAGTGACCCCTCCCCCCCCCCCCCAAAAAGGATAAGAAAGGATAAAAAGGCCCTGCTATAGAGGCTAGGAGAACAATTCATTTACATACACCCCCACCCCCCAAAACCAAATATGTCGATGCTGTGACCATGATAGAATAGAAAGAATATGAACAGCAATTTGTAGTAGAATGTATAGTCCATACAACAAAAAGAGCTGAACTTTATAGACTGATAAAATCTATTTTTTCCTATATCATACACCTAAGAAATACAGACAAATTTGTATTTGTAATCAATTTAGACAAAAATATTATTGTACAACATAGCTGTTCCTTCATTTTGACCATCACAAAGACAGCGAGAAGAAGTTGAATTCACTTACTAGAATATGATACATGTGTTAAGTTGACATTGTATATACTAGTACATTTGTATTTCATGTCTATGTCAACTATTTTTTCATTGCGCCCTGCACTTAACGCAAGTGGGTGCATATGTACAATAAAGGTCTTTATTCTTTCATTTAACCGTTGTCTGGAAATGGTAACTGCTCTAAAATTGTTGTCATTGGGTGGGCTGAATATTCGAATACGCTCACTTCGTAGCCTGTGTTTACACAAGCTCTCGCCGGCTGGGCTTAATAATGGCGGCAATCGTAGGGCCGGCCGCTAGGGGCGCGATTTTAGTCAGGCTAGCTCACTTCGCAGCCAGGGCAGAATCGCGAGGAGCTTACAACTAGCGGGGCTAAATATCACAAGGGTCTGTAATGGCAGCCTTTCAGCGCTCTGGTGACATCAACTTCAAACTACTAAGTATTTGGCCATTTGCTACCATTTTTCTTTTCTCCAAGCAGAGGTCTCGGTCGGGGGCAAGTAGTGGCCGGAATTATTTTTTTACGCGCGAAAAATCATTTCATACTTTCGAGGCTTTGACTGTGTGAAACCCATTTTTGCCTTCTTTGCGTTGTGGTATTAGCACGATTGCTAGAGTATTATTTGTCCATGTATCAGCCGCGTATTTTTTTTTCAACCTTTATTTAGCCTTGATACATCATTCGGCCTGAGCCGTTTTTCAAGATTTCAAGGGTGATGTATCATATGTAATGATGCTAATATACAGGCCCCTTTGGGGTTTGATTTAAAGAACCCCCCCTCCCGGCATTAGAGAACCCTGAAAACTGCAAATCGGCGCTCCCTATCCTCACCTCACCTCACCTATCCCTTGACCTCTGTGTGGGTCGTTGGGGCACCATGACTTCGTCCACTATTCTTCTCCACCTGTCTCTATCCTCCGCCGCTCTTATGGCTTCCACTAAGTTCAACCCGGTCCATTCTTTTATGTTGTCCTCCCATCGTTTCTTCTGTCTTCCTCTCTTTCGGCTTCCTGGGACTGTCCCTTGTAGTATTGTTTTTGTTAACCAGTGTAAAACCAGTGCTGCTCAAAGTCTACGAAGGCTATTCAAACTTCCAAACTGGGGCCCGGTCGGGCTGTTTGTGGAAACGAAGAATAGAAATCTATACGTATAAATAGACAAATAATGCCCACGACTATTCTCTTTACGTCACTGCGTAGTTTGGTATCTTTTATATCATTCTTTTCGTTCCCAAAAGCAGCCCACTTGGGCCCCGGTTTGGAAATGTGGCGTAGGCTTAGTCTCCAAGCAGACCTACGGTGCCTAAAGAGATACACATGTAGTATCAAAGCTGGCAAAGGAGTATAGCCGGCCAAAGGGAGTCAAACGGGCACCGTTATATGGTGCCGCTGTACTAAGTCCCTTGCCAGCTTTGATACCATCTCTAAGGCACCGTAGGGTCTGCTTGGATACTAGCGTAGGCCGAAGCACGCCACCACGGAGTGTAACAGAAAATCAAATGTCGTAACAGGCCCCAAGGGTAGGGACTTGAAATGTTATGAAACGAAAATTTGAAAAGAACATTCTACGTATTCGGTGCTTCAATACATGTATGATGTCCTTATAGATTTTTGTGAGTTATTCCATAACAGTATGTATGTATGTACACGATATAGGCTAGGGTTTCGGTCAAACCATTTTCTTTCTAAATTGTGTCTTTACAACAACGCAATAAAGGGATCACCGTGAGAAAACTGAGAAACAGCCAGTAGGTACACGATCAATGACAATGTTTGTCCAAAAATTTCACGTCACTTGTCTCTTAACACCTGGCGCAAACAGGTAAAACAATTGTCAACATTGGGTAAATGATTGTGAGTGTTAGTGTAAAGTCATTGGTCTCTACCAGACTGACCACGCTGACCATTATAGGGAGAATAAAAAGAAGAAAGAGAAGAGAATGAAGGGATGTTTTGCTACTGCAGGGGAGTTGGCCGGCCGCGCAGCCAGAAGGGGTCAATATCTGTAGTTATTAAGAATTGATTTTTTTTAATTAGATGAAAACAAACATCTTCTTATTACTACAGACCATTAGTAGATATCAATTTGCGCAACCGTGAGTTTGTAGCTTTCCTCATTACGCAACGAAAAACGAAGTTTCATTGCAGTGGTATGTACCAAAGTGCTGTATTTTGTCATAGAAAAAAAGCAGTATTAGGGGCAATAAAATGATGACGTCATCAATTTGGCCCCAAAAAGTCAGATTTAGAATTCTTTCATACCCATCTATCAATATTGGTTAGGGCCCCATTCTTGATAAGTTAGGGCCCCATTGGTTAGGGCCCCATTCTTGATATTCATTAATAAGAAAACATTGGAAGGTTCAAATGCCAATTTAGCCAACCGAAATACCTTGACGTAGACCGACTCCCCTGGCCGATTTTTTTTGCCGAATTCTCTGATCCCCTTACCCCAGTAGGCTAAGTATAGGCAGATACAAAAGTCGTAATAAAGATCACATGGTGACATTGAGAGGATATCTATCAAATACTAATCTAAACCATGAGTTCTAGGTTCCATTCTTCTCGTCTCTACTCGTACTTCGTGATGTTGAAAATAAAGCTTGAGATGTGTTTGAACAATATAGTATGCACCAAAAAGTAGTTACTCAAGCAACTGGATATGGTTTTGGAAACGGTCAGACGTTTCGGATAGAATCCACTATCCTTCGTCAGTGACACTGAAGTGATCTGGAAGAAACAGGTCTTTTATACTCTAACTATGAATGAAGACAATTTCAGATGTCCAATAGGAAACGTTGTTAGACAATTCAGATAGAAGACAATTTGGATTCCAAAGATATAGTATGGTCAAAAGTCACAAGAAAAATGACTTTCAGTACTAGACATCAAGGTAGACATGTACATTGACATTGACATTGACATTGAGGAAACCAAGGACGTTATATGAGACCTCGAGGAAACGTTCCAATCCAATAATATGATTAAATTAAAACAATGCATCCACGTGCAGTGTATCACAAGGAAACAATTAACTGAGACCCAAAAGAATTCGCACCTCCATTTGAAAATAGCAAGCCCAAGCAATACATTCTCCTACGCAGATCAGAGGGGACCCACGTCGTCTAGATCTCAGAAAGCATCAATCTTGAAACAACTTTGGTCCCTTCTGCGTAGGAGAAAAAAGCGATAAATACTCTCCAAGCAGAGATAGACTGGGAACCTGTTGGTATTTGACGTTTTTTTGGCGATTTTAGGAGGGTAGCAATTATAAGTCCAACTCGTAAGCCTGCTATGGCTTAGGCCACATTTCCAACCCGGGGCCCGGTCGGGATGTTTTAAAAACGAAAAATTAAGATGTATACTCATAAATAGACACAAATTACGGTCTTGAATCTTACTTTGACATTTTGTGTATTTTGATGTCTTTCATATCATTCCTTTCGCTCCCGAAAGCTACCCGGTCGGGCCCCGGTTTGGAAATGTGACCTAGGCCTAAGGAGGCTAGAGGAAGGTTTACGTACTTTCAAAAGACACAGAGAATTCTCATTTGACGCGCCCTGCTCAGAAACGAAAGCCTCGACGCCAGGCTGTTTTTCAGGGCCAACAGAGGCCAGTTCCTCGGCTCACTAGGGCCAAAACGACGCCAAGGAAATGCAAGCCCAAGCAATACATTCTCCTACGCAGATCAGAGGGGATCGTCTCAGAAAGCATCAATCTTGAAACAACTTTGGTCCCTTCTGCGTAGGAGAAAAAAACAATAAATTCTCTCCAAGCAGAGATAGACTGGGATCATCCTGTTGGTATTTGACGTTAGAACAGTTGGCCCTGTTTGAGACCAGAAAACAACGCAAAAGGCCACAGAAACGAGCTGGCAGTTGTCCCAAACCTACACCATTTTTTCCTTATAGCAAAAGCTACCTGCCACCAAAATTTCAAGCATGCCCCGAACAAATGATACAGAACCCGGAAGTCCACTGGAGGTCACACGCCAAGGGCTCCAAAACCGACCGCTATGCTATTCACCTACCAAATATCCTTACAATCCAGAGGTTCTGAAGACAGACAGACAGACAGACACACACACACGAAGATACAGCAAAACGAAAAGCCCCGGTCAATTTTCATGGATTAATACAAAACACTGGTCACCCTAAAGATCTACGTAGGAGACTACCTTGCAATTTTGCGACGCAGGTGACAAGGCGCGTTTGCTGACTGCACGCCCTATATATCAGGGTGGTAGCCAGCCTGAAATTATTTTCAGTCCCCTTGATTTTGAATGGGAATCCTATCGAGCACCGAAGGCATGGCGTGACGTTGCGCGTCATTTCTGGGGGGTCTGGGTCCCAGAAATTTTTTAAATCAAGACCCTCTGAAACACCATTTCCTGCATTTTGAGATGCAAATTTTGCTTGTAGACTAAGCTGTTCGAACTTCAATGGCATCTGTTTTGGTGAAGAAGAACACATGGGTTTCAGTTTTTTTTTATATCTTAACATATCAATTTTTGTCTGTCCCAGGGGATGGAATAGGGGAAACTTTTTTCAGTCCCCAGCTGCAAAATTCCTTCAAAGGACTGAAGGACAGGTGCTGGCTACAACCCTGCTATATATACTTATCATTTTTAATGTAACGTAACTCTTCGCCTTCAAAGATTTTTCTAAAAAAAATGTGTATACTTTTTTCACAACAAACAAAGCCATTGTCCACACTCAAGTCAAAGTGAGGGAATACATATGATTTTAACACTGAATAACTAAATATAATACTAGTATCTCTATCTCCATCATCAACATACACAATACAATCGATGATGAAGTGCACGTCATCTTTTATCGTGTTTGCGGAGCAAAATTAACAGACTTTTTAGTTGTTCTAGATGAGTTCCTAATTCATTTCGCAGTTTGTGGCAACTGATTATTAGTTCAAGCATAGCTTTGGCTCTTGCTGTTTTTCTAAGTGTCGCTAGGCTGTTTGTAACGTGCTTTTTTTGTAATCTCCAAGCAGATCTTGCGGTGGCACAAGATAGTAACATTGGCTGAGGAAGGAGTTTTATTCCGCCGCTAAGCAGAGGAGTATTATCCGCCGCCTCTGCCGGCTGAACTCATTCCCCAGCTTATGATACTATCTTATGCCACCGCAAGATCTGCTTGGAGTTTCCTTTTCTTTGTTTTTTGTTTTTGTCCGCTTGTCCGAAGGGAAGAAGACTCGACAAGATAGAAAGCCCGATAAAAACGCGGAAACAAAAGCACACACACAAAAATCCCCCAACAATCACAGCATGAACCAAACCTCTGCTTGGACAGAATTGTCCCGCCCTGGTATTCTCCAAGCAGATCTTGCGTGGCATAGGACAGTATCATTTAGCTGGGGAATGAGTTTAGCCGGTCCGGCAAAGGACTAAATTGGCCACGCGAAGATCTGCGGCAGAACGGAACAACTCATGATCAAAGTCGTGGCCAATTTACTCCTCTGTCGGCTAAACTCAGTCCCCAGCTTATGATACTGTCTTATGCCACGCAAGATCTGCTTGGAGATTACCGCCCTTGTAGACTCAGGCCCTATGTATGTTAACACCTTCTCTTCTGATGTTCCTGCACGTGCGGACATCTGTTTTGACACTTTTGGGACAGGGAACGTTTCTGTTCAAGATGGGGGCGTGAACTGGAAATGAACCACAGACGGTGTTGTTGTGTGCTTCCAATCATTCCACAATAAACCTTCGGAACCTCTTGGTTTCTGGAGCCAGTTATTCTATGGGGTAACATCACATTAACGACCTTTGTGGTATAGCAGGTTGATATACCGGGTTACTGGAAAATGGGGAAATATTCGCGGGGATTTGATTTCGCGGTAGGGAGAAAATGAAGTGTTTGCGGTTGTAGTCACAAAGAAGACCTTAAATCTGCTTTGCGATTAAATCATGGGCCAGAAGTCTGTGGACTTTGCTTATTCATGAGAATCTCAATAAATCGAGCTGTATGCCGCTTTTTATTGAAGTCACTCGGGCGCAGGTATGGTTCAGATGAAACATAGCAAAGACTCTTCTTACCAAGTATTAAAAAAACGATAACGGAGTGCCATGAAAGTTCGTTTACGTTCGCTTGTTCTGGCTATTTCTGGTTACTTCTTCAAATTTGAGATGTCAGGCCTTCACACGCTATATACCGAAAACCGACCCCAGAAAGCAATACTCGGCGATAGCCTATCAACGAGGACCTCTTGCGAAACGAGCTGTTCAGTGCAGGTGAACCGTAGCGGACCGCACCTCACCTGACTGCCGTCCTCTTTTGTTGTCTGTGTTTACCTTCTCCAGTCACGTGGCCAGTTTATTTACATGCGCCCTCCATAACAACGGTTGTGACCCCTGCGACTAAACTGGGGCAAGAAAACACGGAACCCCTTACCTTATTGTACAAGCATTATTTGGGTAGCAAATCGCTCTAGGAGTTGATAACAGGAAAGCCACATCCTTGTGAAATCTTGTGACTTGTGGACACTTGTTGCTAAGGCAAACAAAGTTAGAGAAATCAAAGTTTTAAAACTGTACTCCTTCACGTTTCCGCCAGGGGGATCGACTCCGAGCAGTACAACCAGTTGACTCGGCTGTTAGGATTGGGCAAGAAGGACAAGCGCAGAGGACTGGTCACCCAGGGAGAACGTAAACTTCTAACAAACCTGGCGGACACGAGGACCGCCAAGATGCCGGCGGACGGATCGAAGAAGATCCGCCCGTCCACGGCACACGGGAAGATCCAGTCGCAGAGAGTGATGAGCATCTTCGACGACAGCCAGCGACCACAGACGGCCGCTCCCTCGGGGTATGACGACGGGACCGCGTCCAGGGCAACCCTGGCCCCGTCCCGACAGGAGCGGGCACCCACCGCCCGGCCCCGGGTAAACCAGGTACAACAGCCGAAGGGAGCCCGGAGACTGACCGTGGGGGCGGTAGACGGGATCGGACACAACGAGGCGGCCCATCGGATCCAAGTCCCCGCCAACCAAGGCCAGGTTATGAAGGTATGTACGCTCTAACCCTTACCGGAAGTCTTGACTTGTCTCGTCATTTTAGATAGTCTAAACTTCGCCGTAGCGTTGTCTATAGCTGCCTCATGTGTAATATATATTCACACAACATTTAAATCAAGTTTCTCCCTTCGTCTAACGCTGTGTAGGATAAAACAAACCCGTTTCTTTGTAGTAAACTCCGTGCGCATCGCTCTATCCACCCACAGTGATTCGTTACCCCCCGCTGGTACCACACAACAACACAACATTGAAATTCACACCACTAAAACCTGACATATCCCACCAACTGCCAGTCTTCAGTGTAATGTATTGATTTTTGCCCATAGACCACTTGTACTATGACACCCTGTATGTCACGTTTGTTTGGGGACGGAAATCAGCGCAACTATAAATGTTATACAGGGAATAAGTGGCTGTTATCATAGGAATGAAAACCCCCTCAAGGCTTTCCCATTTGTATTTCATTACCATGTCATTTGTAGGACTTTCACTTGTTTCTGACTTCTTGAAGGTAAAAGTGATGGTTTTGCTGTAATGAAGTGATTGTGAGACAGTATGACATATAGTACATAATTATGAACACTAACGTTATTGACCTGAAATATACTTAGTTACTTTCAATAATTTGGATTCATTGAATCTGTCCTGTTATTTGTTTGGTAGATAATTGTTTGAGCTAAAAAATGTGGAAATGGAAATAAAATATACAGTAAGTATGGTTGATAGTTGCTCTACCTATAACATCAACTCTTGTAATTCCACTGAGTTCCATTAATATCATCAAATTTAATATAAAATACATTGTCATGATGAACTTATAGAGGCCTTATTTTCGAATATTGTCTTGAACAGTACCTAAATATCTGAACATCTAAATATCTCCAAGCAGAGCTCAGGAGAAAAAATTGTTACATTTTCCTAGCTGCTTAGGAAGGGAGATAGTAACAGAAACAGGTAACTAGAAAATGTTAGAATTTTACCTCCCCACATATACTTGGAGATTAGCCAGTTGACTCCACTAGGGCCACGTACTGGTACTGTACTGTAAAAATTGATTCAATACAGGTCCAAAATACTGGATCAGGAAGTACTAGTACTGTCACAATATAGATTCACACCAAATATATGCTTTAATCAAAACAGGCCTTTTTTGTGACTGAAGATGCTTAAATCCTAACAGTAACACATTTACACAAAAATTTAGCAGTGAAACAGACTGGAAAATGTGATGCTATAACTTCACCATTGCCATCTTTGAATTTAAAATGTTTTAGTTTTTATCTCTTGTACTCTTAACCTTATGGCCTCATGCAAAACAGTGGTCAAAGTGACACCTGGGGAAAGATTGTTAAAGTAGGGAGTTTTGTTCAGGTACAGGTATACATGTATATAGAATACAACACTGTATATTCCGTATCACCCTAGGTGCCAGCCCAACCGCGGGTCGAATCGCCCATATTTCGATGCGAAATGCACCAGAAGTTGAGAAAATGTTGTGTCCTCTAACAAAAGATTGTAACAACAGCAATTCTAACGTCCGAATCCGGTATTTGAATTTTCAACTGTGCCATATTCGGCCCGTTCGAAAGAGTTCGATTTACTCGAAGAAAGCCTGTATGATACAATTTAGAACCCGTATGATACAGAAAGTTATCACACGGTCCGGAACACCTGTATCGAACGTTTTTGCGGCCCACGTATGACATAAATATGCAATGCCTAACTGTACCCAGGGCTCGAAATACTGGGTGCATGTGCACCCAGGTGCACCCAACATTGGAGCTGTGCACCCAATTATTTTCTGTGGGTGCACAGGGTGCACCCAAATATTTTCTTAGGTTTATGTATGTAAAGATATCAAAGTACACATATTCTTGACATCTAAGTTAGAAAGATATCAAAAATGTCTGTCATGGTACTTGTTTAAGAATTTGATAGCTTGTAACTAAGTTTTATTATTAGGTTATTGCTTAAATTTAAGTGGTGCAGTGCACCCAATTTTTTAAGCTGGGTGCACCAGTGCACCTAATCCCAAAAATGAATTTTGAGCCCTGTGTACCTGTATCTGTACCGGATATTACGTTGTCTACCTAACGCAGCCCTAGTCTCCACACGCCCCTCCCACCTGACCAACTGAGCAAACACAAATTTACCCCATCAAGGTTCTTCATCCCTGTCATTGAAGACTTGTTGGATCAGGGCAAGGACAAGAACACTTGAAATGGCTCTTTAAGAGCTGTTCTATGTATCTTGCTGTCCTGGAGAGTCTTGTGATTTTAGCTGAGCCAGGATACTTGTATCTTTTGTCTCTTGAGTGTCAGATTAAGACAGTTTTAATCCAAGCTGGATCTGCCTAAATTGCCTGTTGATCTTGCTAACGCTAGTTCACCTTTAATAAGGCTTTATCCACAGGGTAACCTATATTTGTTGTGCTTACCCACACTGTACATGAATTAAATATTACGTCGAAGGACAGTGATTTCAAGTTGTAATATGTTCAAACTATTGCAGTTTGAAACTATCAGCCGTCGACTTGATACCCCTTAATACACGGGTTTTTACAGCAATGGATAAATGTTACCCTACGGATAAAGGTGAACTAGCATTAGAAGTTGAACTGTATATTTTCTGACACAAAAATGGACTCACCCAAATTTTCTGTCCAACTCCAAACTTTATTTGAAACCAATTCAATCTCTACAATTGGGTAAAAAAGTGAGATTTACTTGCGGACATTTCCAGTGAAATCCATCATTCTCCTTTAAGTTCTTAAGCTAAAATTAACAGTCAGAATAATTCAATATAAATCATAAGTCTTTGTGAGGGAATAGCAGGCTACAGCTCCTGTGGCATCAGATACTGTATATGCAGAAACTTTCGTGGTGGTTTAATGTTCACGGTTGTTGCGGTGGCCGCTTCACCGCAAACTTACATCCACCGCAAACATTTTTTCATGGCAGTAAGAGACTACAGTGCACGGTGCAACCGGGAACTTATAACCACCGCGAAAAGTTCTTTTCCCCTCTAGTTACCCCAAAATTAAATCCATGCATTTACAGTAATACACGTGACTCTAGCCTGGGTACCATCGGGAAAGAAGTTCGCTGAACTACTAGTACTATCCTGATGGTACCCAGGCTAACGTGACTCGGTAAGCTGTAGATCATAAGTTGTAGAAAGTTTATGGTGTCCTCCGTGGTTGTAATATCCTGATGAGGTAGTCATCCTCTTCTTGTTGAGTGGTCGTAAATCCTTGCCTCAGTTTGCCCATCCAAACACCTGGTACAAACATGTGGAAAGAGGGTAGAAATTGCAGAGGCAATAAATGTGAAGAGTGCTGACTGTACAATTACTTCAGAATTAGGCCACAGCAAGTAAATTTTATGGATGACATCCTCTGCAGACAGCAAAAATAGTGAGATATGGCGAAAAACAACAAGATCTGATAGGTAAAAAAACACAAGATGGCTAAATTTTCCGAATTCACGCACTAAAAAAAAAAAAAACGTAAAAAAAAAAAAAGAATTGAAGCGACGAAACATGGTATCACAGCCTACATTAAGGCATTCATTTCTGTATTCAAGACGTGTACTAGTGTAGTATAGGTCACATTATCACTTACCAACATGGCAACAACACCATGGCTTCCATATTGGGGCCACTTTTACAACTATCTAACTAAATTTTTAGTTTCACTTCTATAAATACAGTCATGGCTACCTGGCTAGTGTCACTTCTACAAGTACAACCATTAGCCTACAACACAACATATTTGCCTATTTTGGTACTTTCTTGTCATGTTGACCATCTCCGAAGGAAAAAACAATCTTGTTTTTTTTTTCTGAAATCAGGCAAAAATTAATGCATGCGCAGATGTCATCCATAAAATTTACTTGCTGTGGCCTTACAGAGTCTAGTATAGAGGGTCTGCATGGAGAGTCCAGACAATGCCTTACACAAAATTCAGATTAGATGTAACCTCAACATATTACGATTAGTCAAGGAAGGCAGTTTTGCAAAATTTGATAACCCGGCACTACGAATTATGTCAATAAGACAGCTTTTCTTACAGATTACGTACCTTGTATCTGTTTGATACAGAAGGCCTACCTATGCCTCTGGAAAAGAGCATGCAGACCCCCACTATAAAAGAGTAGCAGGGGAAGATCACAATGAACACATAAAGCAGTCAAGACACAGATAAATTTTTCCAAACTCTGACTACTATTAAGTCTGAAGGGAATATAAATTTTGTCAAGCGAATATTCTTTGCTAGTGACATTTTTGGTGTTCTACTGAGGAATAGAAAGAAAAGACTTCTGTTCATGTAATAACATTTTGTTAATCCATTTCCTTGATTTACAGCACAGTCTGTTGTTATTCCAAACCTGTATAGACTGTACCCTACCAGTAACGCAAACATGTTAATGTATACGAGACATTATATAAACTGTCTTGTATGTTTTGCCATCTGATCTTGTTTTATCAAAACTATACCTTCTTTTAGGGACAGGCAGGGAAGGTCCTTTGATACTTTTTTTTTACATGACGCAAAATCACTTTTTATGATTCCCAAGATAATCATAAAATGTATGATGGTAGGCATCCTTCTACCATGAGAGACTGTACTAAACGTTATATACTCTACATGTATATCACCGAACTGAATACATTTGCAAGCCCCATACAGTTTATTTGGTTTAGGCTGTTTTCAGAACATGAAACACAACATTTACTCTGTAACAGTGCCGCCAGTGGTATTTATGTCTGTATAGAGTGGTTGTCACGTTTGACTGTGTGACAAGCAAATTTTGTCCATTGTGGTATAACAAATAACATAGAAACAAAGTGACCAATTATGCTTTACAATTGATAATGCTTAACATTAAACTAGAGCTTGCTGGCTACAATTGATGGTGAATCAAAATAGCTCGCTACAACTCATAGCCAGACCCTCAGCTAGCTATATGTATAGCCTCCACCAGGCCTTCTGATGGGGTATGGATAAAGGGATTCGTAATAAAAAAATAATTGGATAGGAGAGTCAGTCCACAAGAAGGTTACATTTCGACCATCAGAGGAACACCTAAACCTTACGTATGGAACTAAACGTAACGTATGATGACCAATCTCTTTTTGCTGAGATATTATTCTCCACACAGCCAGCATAGTTAGACTGGTAGAGACTAATATTACCCCCTACTCTGACTTCTACAGGACAACAGTGGTCGTGTTCCCTGGGTATGTAAATACAGGAAACACTGGCCTTTCACTGTCCAGGACGTTAACAGTGCTGTGACAAATGGCCTATTTGCTCCCTTGTTACCTGCACATTTTATACCGTTTAATCTCGGCTCCTGTTCTAATTATAGTTGCCCCATCAGGCGAGAGGCCGTCACGTTGTTCTCAAACCGTAAATCCCGGCAACCGGCAAGGGTGCCTAAAGAAGTCGGCAGTTAGATTGTAAATCTTGTGGACAAACGAAACGGCCGGGCCCGGACCGTAAATAAAGAAACGTTTGCTCCCGGTGCACGAATGCTTTGTTAATGCTCGGTTTGTGTGGGTTGAAAGGGGCAGATACAACAACCCCTGTAACTAATGGCAGTTTATGATTCTTACACTTTTGAGCACGTGTACGGCTCACTGCTGGAAAGTACCTCGTTGATGGCACATAAAAGTGTCAAGCAGTCAGGTGGAAGTAGATCTAAAAACATGCATTTTAATACTACAGCCTGAAAACCCTATATCCAACATAATCTAGCAGGCAGAAGTTTAAAAAAGACCCTACTTCACTTTGTATCTTTGACTTTGTGCTCCTGGGTAAAAGGTATAGGTCGTAAGGTCCCATGAGCTCTTTGGAGGCTACAGGCCAGCAGTGGGTTGCTATCCACTTTATCTATAAGTGTAAAGTAGTGGAAGACAGAGACCATTCCTCTTGTTCCACTGCCTTTTACCTCCCCAACCAAAGTCAGGTACCCTATTTTAAGACCTGGGTTTAGTGAGGAAAGTTGCATGAAATGCTTCTCTAGCTAGCCTCTACCAGGCTCCGCGGATCAGTGGTCTAGTTGTAGAAATTGGACAAATAGAGTCTATAGTACGCTAGGGGGGTCAGCCGGCCAGTGGAGTAATAAATTGTTTCCTCACCGATGGTGACTCCCCTAGTGTACAATAGACTCTGTTCAATTTCTACAATTAGACCACCGATTCACAGAGCCTGGTAGAGGCTATCTCTAGCCAGAAATTGAACCTATAACCTATCAATCTTGAGTTCTCTATCTTCATTGCCCAATGACACCACAATCCTGACCCAGCCATTGTCTATAGGGTCAGTAAATGTAGTGTAGTACATTCTTGGAGTGTTGCTAGGACACCTGTTAGCAGTGCAATTGGATAGGCCAGTAGCCTTTTAATTGGTCCAGTCTGCCCTGATGATTAAACACTCATTACCAAATCCATGACAAACTGATCTGCTATAGTGGGAGGGTGGGGGATTAGCTACTTAGTCATGCTGTGCTATGGGCTCCCTATGCTGTGTTACATAAACTCTTGCTGTCAGGAACTGATTAGGTGCTTTCTCCCTAGAGAATTCTCATTGTGGCTGTTCAGAAACAATTAGATTTACATTTGTACCAATAGGAGCTCAGGATTCTTGATCACTGTGCAAAATCAGTCCAATCAGATCCTAGGATTCTCTGTCACTATGGAAACCGAAGTCTTCATGGCTTCCAACTCTATGGTTAGGCCACACCAATTTTAGTTGTTGTTTCTCAGATTTCCTGACCCTATTTTTTCCAATTTGAAAAAAAAAATTGAAATTGATGGCCACAACTCGTGTTGACAAAATTTCACTGCCTGTCCTTTCTCAAATTAACTATTGGCCTCAAATTTCAGTAGCTGTACGTATTTGTATTTTGGACGGTACGTTTACTATTTTTCTTCAAATTTTGGACTTTACTACCAGGGACCCCCTGAATGTTGAAAGTTTAGGTTTTTCTGTTCGATCTCTCCTTCCCCCGATTTTTTTTTTTCCACCGACCAACCCAATTTTTTTCTGAAAAAATCTGAGAAACAACAAATAAAATTAGTGGCCTTACAAACTTAAGACAGTTCTCAGTCTGACAATTTTTCTGGCTCAGAGCCTAAACTAAAGTTAGAGGTGTTAAGGTTTAACCCTCAAGCTTCGAGGGCCGAGGGGCCTGGCCTGGTCCCAACCAGATGACTACCTGGCTAATAGGGAGAATACTGTAAATGCATTTAAGTTCACGGGGATGTAATTTCGAGGTAGCGGGAAAAGGACTTTTCGGTGGTTTTAAGTTTGCGGTAGCACTATGCACTGTAGTCTCTTACTGCCATGGAAAAATGTTCACGGTGGTTTTATGTTCGCGGTTAATTTGCCACCGCGAAAACCGCAAACATTAAAGTTAAACCACGACGAACATTTCTGCATTTACAGTATCTGGCTAATATGGAGAATAATTTGCCAGGGGAGTTTTGCTACCTAAAGTTTTAAATTCTGGTGGGGGAATGTTAACCTCAGCATGGACTGACTCTCCTGCACAATTATTTGATGAATTTTTTGCTGAGGTCTACTATTTGTATCCCATAGGAAGGCATTGTGGAGGCTAAGGCCTGGCCAGTTGTTTAGGACTGCGAAGGGATGTGACTTAGTCCATGGGACTTAGGCCAACAGGTGCAGAAGTAATTTATTAGGGTAAGGTAATACTTATAAACAAATCTGTAAAGCTGAATAAACAGTTCTGTTGGTTCTGTGGTAATTGATGGTACCTCAGGCTGTAGACATTTTAGGTCACCTTCCTGAGCTACTGGGTACAATCCTGAAAAAATACCAACAGAACAAATGTTTTGTAAATTGAATGTGTTTGAAACTATTATTAAGTATTAAGCCACACTAATATCTGTTGCAAAGATTTATGAAGAGGGTGAAAAAGTGTATTGTATGACCAAGCAGGTTATGGTCTGACACAACATACAGTACTTGTGTTGAGGAAACTTTGAGCAAAAGACAGAAAAGAGAGGCAGAGTTCTGTATCCATGCTGATGCTGTTTGGAGGGTTTTGGCATCCAAACACCATTGCCCTATTACTGTGCGTATGGCACACACTTGATCCCTGGCTGAGCTATGGGGCCATTGTGAAATCTGGTCTTTGGAGAGCACAGTCTGCCTCAGATGGGGCCCAAATTGATTGTTACAATCAGAAGGTAATGCTAGTTCACCTTTATTTGTGGGGTAACTTATATCCATTGTTTTTAAAAACAGGGTCAAGTCGATTGATAGTGGTTTCAAACTGCAATGTTGGATTTGAAAGTAGCATCATTTTTTAAGAAATTGTGTTGGAAACCACTGTCTTGATATCCCTATATATATACCCTGTTTTTGGAACAACGGATATAAGATACCCCTTGGATAAAATTAAGGTAAACTAGTGATTGACCTATTAGAATAACCTCTCAACATACACTTTTGCCTAACTGACATATGTTCCCACCTGTTTTGCTCTTGCAAGAGCAGTTTTTTCAATGACACCAGAGTTTGGAAGATGATCCGTTAAAATGGTCCCCACTCACTGTTCTGGCAACTTGGCAAATTGAACTTGGTCCATGCAGAGACCCCTACTGAGATATTAGGAAAGTGCAGCTTTCAGCCCATGGCCCTTCCATTCTTGCTACCAGTGGAGAATTCCCCCTGGCATTGTGAAGGTGTTCTGTGTAAGCGTGAGATTTACCTAAACCTAAACCTCCCTGATCCCAAGAGTGTTATGTTGGTCACTTAGTGAAATAAAAATGTAAGTTGCTGCATTATCATATTTTAGCTAGAGTTTTTCCTACCTCCTAACAGGTGGTCTGCCATGAAGCTATTCAATCAATTCCTGCAGTTTCATTCATTCGTTTGTTCATTCATTCACTTGCTTGCATGCCTCCAATTGCAATTCAAACACACTGCGACATGTATCCTCCCTTTTCCCCCTCCTTATTAACTGTTGGCATTGAGCATCTCCTTGGCATCAGCTGATCGAACACTTCTATGTGTTAAAAGGATGTAAGGTATCCCTGGGTTGGACGTCATTGCATAACACCTGTTGGAATCGAATCTCTGACTTACAGGGAGAACTCATTGTGACCAACTCAGATCAGTGGCCAGTCTACAGTTTACCAAACATCGCCCCAGCTGATAATTGGTATGCCGGCATTGCCGGCAATATCGCACGTGGAATTTGGAAGTCAGGGAAAACAGTAACTGAAGGGGGAAGTTATGTTTGACGGTAAATCGCGAACGATACTGCATTCACGTTTTACAAAGGGGAAGAGAAACGCTGAACTTGTGGGTAGAGTTAGCTGGGTGTTCAAGCATGAAAACATCAACAAGAGAAAATGTATCTGGCTTGCGTGGGTTTGTAGAATAAACCTGTTAGCAGTAGCGACAGTGTAACAGGCATTTTCTGTCAGAGTACAAAAATGGTACAAGATGGAGGATATAGTTTGTGATGATGACAACAGGCTTTTAGACACGGACTCTGTTAAGTCAGAAAAGTTTACTAGCAAGTCAACGAGGGAGCCGTTCGGAAAAGAACAGCTCACTACAACAGTGCATCATGCCAAAAAGGGGCGAGGTGTTGTGAAACGGGTTCGTATCTGCACGACAAAGTCCGCAGCCTCGGAGAGACTGTCGCGGCCTCTCACTGGGCTCAGCTTCGTGGACAGTGGCAGTTCGAGGAAGAAGCCACTGCAACGGGGCCTGAGTCTTGGAAACCTAGACCTGAATGCACTTAAACGTCACTTTCAGGTTTGTGTCGTAGTTATTAAGGTCTCATGTTGTAGTCTTACATGATGATGGTAAAGGTAGTTCCAGCCTTTTCGAGGTTTTAAAGGCAGTGGGCTGTTATCCACTGTGTCTAGGGCACAGTTTTGGAAGGTCAGGCCCGACTCTCTCATTCCATCGCCTTTTAATTTACCACCCCAGCTTAAGTTAGGAACCCATTTCAACACCTGGGTGATGTTGAGAAGTCATATAAAGTGCCTTTCCTAAGGAATTTCAAAGTAATCTCAATCCAGATTTAGCTCACAGAAAAGCTAGCCTTCCATTGGTCATGACAGAGAAGACAGAGGCTATGTACGGAGGCTATGTACGGTCCCGGTAGCATGCATGCTGGTGAGTGACACAGCTGGAATCGAACTCACAGCTTTTAGTTCCAAAGGCAGGGCCGCTAACCACTGGACTATGCGCGCTACTTAGAACACAACATCTAAGCTATGAATGCAAAGACTTGGACTCCTGAGTCTTGATCTCATACATGTAATTGTCCATTAGTAGCTTCTCGGCCAATCGAGTCATCGCATGATAGCAATGGCATATCCTTTTGCATAATTCTTTTCATCTCGTATTCTTTGAGCACGAACTCAAAATTTTGGTCTTACAGTTGTACCAAGACATTGATGTAGGACTACTTCTAGCCTGACAGCCACACTGATTGAAGAACCCCCCAAGAAGTTGTTATGAAAGCTGACTAAGCAGCGGTGTCCAAATTTCTTCTTTGTTTCAATTCTGGGTCAGACAGACTGTCACAACACGGGTAGCCTTTCGGATGTCCGGGTAGCTTAGCAACCCCAGAAAAACGATACAGGCCCCCAAATCCAATAGCTAAACTTTCTTTCTTCTTCGCAATCTCGACAATTGTAGGCTGCTTAACTTGCAGGGGTGCCCCTCATGCTTTAATGCTTCACAACTGCCATGCTTTCAACACAGTGAAAGGGAGATTATTGCTTTTCACCTGTTTTAATTCTTAGTAATTGGAGGGATAAGTGCCATGGATTCAGGCGTATTCCCTCTTTTCTTTGTCATGGGACCACTTGCCGTCAATCCAGTTGGTTACTACCGTGCTTTGTAGTAAAGTGTTTTTAGGAGGTATCAAGTGGAAATACCAGTCCTGTCTCAGTTTGCCTGAAGGAAAACTTCCAGTCCAACCAAAAAAAACATTTTGTTTGGTTCTGTATGAATTGACTTCTTTTGAAATTAAATGATTTATTTACTCAACGTTTTGAGTCGCGGTTTCCATTAAAGATCATCTGTTTTGATACCAGTTTATTTCCACTTTCTGAATTCATGTTTGAGAGTATGTGATAACTCCCCCCTCCTGATGATAGAATGGATCAGTCCCTGGAGGAACCCTATACATCAGGGTGTGAGTAACAGGTAGTTGAGCGACCCACTTTCTTGAAGAAATGTCCGCGGGAAGAAAGAGGACTAAAACCTCCTTACAAAGACGTGCGAAGTCCTTCTCGGACTTAGTCGATCACCTGCTGAAGAAGAGACCTCCCGTGGTAGCCGAGGTCACTGTCATTAAACCAGAGGAGACGATTGTACTGAGTTTGGTAAGTTCTCATTGGCTAAGACCTGTGGAGCATTCGCTTATCAAAATGTAAACACTATCTTCTGTGATTGTTTCCATAGTGTAAACAGTTATGTTGGGAGGGAGTGTGAAAAAAAGTTCTCTCTTTTGGAGAGATGAATTGTGAAACTTCCTTGCCAGCTTTTTATCTAATCTAATTAAACTCAAAAGGAATAATCTGTTGCCTAGAAAGCAAATCTTGTGTAATTGATTCAGGGGTGTGAAGAGTTTGAAATTGAAGTCAATCCAAGAGACTTTCAATGTATCTAACTTTAAACATACAGTACAAAATATAAGATATTGTTTCCGGATTATAGGAATCTCGGGTTATGTAATTCTACTTTTTTCACTTGAAAAATATGCACGATCCTGTCAACAGTGCAAAGTTTTCTACTGTTGACAGGACGATCCTGTCAACAGTGCAATTTTTTCAACTGTTGACAGGACGATCCTGTCAATAGCCTCAGGCAACAATAAAAGAGACCACAACCTGTTGGCTTAACCGAAGGGCAACGAAGGAGCTTTTATCAGATAAAAGCTCCTTGGCTTAACATAGCTTGAATTCTGCCTAATACAATGACATTAGTTGTAAATTACATGCTTCATCGGTCATGCTGTAATAGGTATGGATGCACAGCTCTTTTGGTAACAAGTTGTGAAAATATGTCGATTATCAAGAGAAACATTCTTTAGGTATGGTGGAACTTTGAAATCTTTGCAGACTTCAAATGTCTGAATTGTTTTGCTACTTACGTTCAATGCAACAATACAAATGGTAGTCAAAATAAGTTGGCAAGATTTCAAGTTAGAAGGTTGTATTGTTTAACAAAGCGATGCCTGAAAGCAAAATTTTTGAGTCTTTGCAATTCTGATGTTGTATGCTATTGTGTATCTTCAATGGGTTCAAAGTTTTGCTATGAAAGCCTTATAACAACAGATACTTAATTGCTAGGGGTTTGGATTTCGTCTGACCCCAGGGATCTTTTAGCACTGCATTCAGCCATTGTATCCCCTGCCCCACTCCATCTATTGTACTCCTGCCCCACCCGAAGAGAGGATAAACAAGAACTTTATTTGACCTTTGGGACACCTGTTTTGAATAGATGAACTAGCAATAGTAGCATTAGGGATATATCTGTCCCATTGGTAACCCAGGAAAATCTTTTGTGTCTACCATTGTCATCAATCTGATCTTGTGATGAAAAAGGTAGATATGAAGAAAAAACGAAGATACCGTTAACGTTAGGTACTTTTTTATATGTACTAAAATTTATATCAAAAAGATACATGAGTAATATGATGAATAATCTAAAAAATGATTAACTTTTTGGTAGCAGGAAAGGTTGTCAATGCAATTGTGTTCCAAATTGTTAATGTTAACACTTGCTTGTACAAAAAAGTTAAACTCCATGAAAATGGGTTGTCCAATCTTGCTTTACTTTAACATTACATGTATGTGGGACAGCTCTTTTCAATGGTTGCCCCACAACATAACATACTTAGTTACAATTACTCTGTGAAGATTACATGGGCAGTTGAGTTAAGTTATCGCTGTTGATAGTACTTGCACTACTATCTCAAAATGCTAGGTGGCACCCATGAGATTATTGTTACCCTGAAAGTAATAGCTCAGACTGAGTCAGAGGAAGAAAGAAAAGGACTTTGCTATTTGATCTAATACCTGTATTTCATCATGATATAGCTGTTCATATCACAGTTAAGACTGACATTTTCCAACTTGGATGAAATACAGTGAATTTATTCATTTTAGTGGGGATTAAAAAAATGATTTTGTGGCAGGAGAGAAATTTTTTTTTAATGGTGTTTCAAGTTCATTGTTGAAACAATTCTTTGGTCACTGTAACAATTCAATGGTAATACGTATCTGCTGTGCAATGACTTCATGGTGGAAAAATCTCTGTGAAAATAAGCCATAAAAACATTTTGAAAGTACAGGTATATCTCATTGGAGACCTACGTAATGCAAACATCATTATTTTGTGTTTGTTAGCATTACAGACTGCGATGAGCATTACAGACATTGCTATGCTACCTTTAGCTAGTGAAATTTTGAGGCACATCATTACTTTTAGAGTGAACGTTTATTTAGTTTATTTTTCGAGTTCATGCATGAACTTCAAGGCTATTATTCCATCATGCATTATAGCAAGTAGGTTAACCTCCTTGGTTATAGCAATAGAAACAATGTAAGAGACCAATACAGTCAAACCTGTCCAAGACGACCACCCGAGGGACCGGAAAAAAGCGGTCGATTTGGACAGGTGGTCGCTGAGAAGAGCATCGACTCAAACCATGCCCGATGCAAAGTATAAATGGTTTCCGTTGTGTTTAATGGCAAATAACAAGCACACTGCACGCACGCAAAGAAGAGAGGCCTGTAATGTCAACTACAACACGCACGCTGTAAACTGTAAATTTAACCCCAAAATCTGACGCAAACTGTCCGATTTCGGCACAAAATCGCGCTAGTTATCATCAAAAATCGATGAAAACCTCAATTTTGAAAATGTTGCGGTCATTATGGGTCCCAATTTGGGCCGGTCGCGGTCGCGTTGGCTAGGTGGTCGTTGAGGAAAGGTCGCTTAATGCTTACGTCAATGGGGATAATAAATCGGGACCGAGAAAAAGTGGTCGAAATGGCCAGGTGGTCGCTGAGAAGAGGTGGTCGCTCGGGCAGGTTTGACTGTAATTTGTGCTAGTGACAAGGACACGCTGAGATTGACATTACTGAGAGTGACTAAAGAGACTACTTAGATACTTTGCTTCCTATTTGGAATCAGAGGAAGACCAAAAGCCCTGATTTGTGGGTTCTGTCATTGCTTATGCAAGTAAAGTGATTTGTGAGGAAGTTCTTTATAATGGTAAAAATTCCCCTGAGAATACTTGATTGACGGGGTTGCCTTCTCCCTTATCTCCTCTTTGTCTTCTGCTCACGCAATACAGCACAAATCTTTTAATTATTGCTGATAGCTTTTCAATTGGCCATGACTTATTAATGACCTGTCACGACATTTTTATAGCTATAGATTGCAGCTGCAATGATTTACATTGTACCTGTATGTTGTCTCTATGGTGATGGAATTTTTACCAAGGGAAAACTCATTTGCTGATCTTTCTTGGTATCCTGGTGCGCAAAGTTTAGCTTTAAGAATCCATATGAAACCAACAAAAGTATGTCATTATTAATCTAAAATGAATTAAAACGTAGGTTGACTTTGGTCGCATGAAATGTGGGGCTAAGGCTTGGTAACGTTAGTTCACCTTTATCCGCGGGGTAACCTATATCCGTTGTGCTGCTTAACAGGGTATACATGGATATCAAGTCGAAGAACGGTAGTTTCAAATTGTGATATTTTTAAAATATTGCAGTTTGAAACCACCATCTGTCCACTTGTTACCCCTAAATACATTGTTCTTTTAAAAGAACGGATAAAGGGATAAAGGTGAACTAGCGTTACATAATTCCCTGTGGTGTTAAAGATTGGTCCCTTGTACGTTAGCTCTAGAGTCTTAGAGGAGGCTGTGTTAAGTGTAAGCACCTTTACAACAAGTGCTTATTAAGATACACCTGGGAAAATCCGCATGGTTCAGTAGGTCAGAGCACGAAATACAAGTTTGGTAAACAAGGAGCTTACGGTGGATAAGCTAGTTTAGATCTGGATTAAGTTTGGTTTAGATTGAATTCTGCCATGGCATACAGGAATCTGGATTTCCCTAGAAGGAAGGGATGGGTGAGTACTTGACAAAAGTTTACAGGATTGTCCAATGTGATCTTCCGTCTTAAGAATATTATCTGTGCGTTCTTGTAGTATCATTTTTGGAATATAGGTTTAAGTCACTCAATTTGATTTTCAAATCGTTTTACCTGGCTGCAAAATCTAATGTGACAGTATCTTTTATTGCAATTCAGCTATATTTACTAAGAAGGGTATCATCAGGTTTATATCTTTGATATTGTCATTTGAAAGAAATTGTCTTTGCCCATACCTGATTGTAATAGGTCTCTAATGTACAGTACTAATGTATAATAGTCTGAAGAGTCTGAAGTCTAAAATAATCTCAGACTGGTTGAAAAAAACTTGAGATAGTTTGATAAAATCTGGAGATTGTTTGAAAAAAATCTCGAGATTTTTTAAATTTACAATGATGTGTTATGACTAAAATCAACTTTGTACATGTAAATTGTAAAACATTAGAATATGCAATATTTAGTTCACGCTTAATCTGGAGGATATTGTATACTTTTAGTTGAATGGCTATATATTATTGTTAAATTTCTAAGGAGTAGTTTCTGTTGTCCCGCCTTGATTAATTCAACTCAATCCATGTAGTATGACATGCGGATGTACAGGTGTATTGTTTCAGTCAAGATTTAAGATTAACGGTATCTATACTCAACAGTTACAGGGCACAACACATGGACAACAAGACTATGTGACAATAAAGAATTAGGAATATGCAGTACAGGGGCTCTACTCTTTGTTATAAATTATCAAGACTGTTTGTGAGGAAGGTGTGATTTCCGTAGGGGAACACCAAATTAATATGTTGGTTCTAGGATGTTTTAGAAAAAACAATAGAGCGACTGGGGGGAAAAATATAGAATAGAATTGCAAAAAGTCTGGGGTAAAAAAAGGGCTAATGCAAAACACGAAGAACAATAAGTTATCAGCATGAAAACAACAACAGCACTACCACAGTGACTGTAATTGTACGGTATCTGCACCTGTTTGTTGAAAATTACCAAAAGTACAATTTCTCATTTATGACAAATTTTACTGCACTGTTGAATGTACTACCGGTACATTGTAAGGAGTTTTATAAGTCCCTTGAGCCAATTTACTACTATACTGGAAAGTTGTTGACTGGCCTCCTAGTAACTTAATGCGGTGCAGATTTAATTCCGTAATTCTGAGAGCCAATTTATTAATTTAAAATTGGTGTGGCATATAAGCATCAGTTTTAATAGCAAACATTGTTTTGTGTTTCAGATTGAAGAGCGGATCAGTTTGGAACACTTACACAAGCTCAAGTACTACTTTGAGGTAAGTCAGGTCACCAATGAGGTATGACGAGCATGCACTAAGTCTTGTCTTTCATGTTACAGTAGCAGACACTCCACTGGTTAGCCTATCTTAGCAAGCGTATGCAGGTTGGGTTCTTTTTTCATGGCTTTTTTTTATAGTACAAATGTCTTACGCTATTTTCTAATCTTCAAGCAGAGGTTAGGCTCTGACTGTTTTTGTAAGTTTTTAAGACATTTTTGTGGGGCTTTCCATTTTGTCTGAGGTTTTCTTTATGCTGTCAGACAAGTGCAAGCTACTCTCCAAGCAGAGGTTAGGCTCCGGCTGTTTTTGTAAGTTTTTAAGACATTTTTGTGGGGCTTTCCATTTTGTCTGAGGTTTTCTTTATGCTGTCAGACAAGTGCAAGCTACTCTCCAAGCAGAGGTTAGGCTCCGGCTGTTTTTTAACGTCTGTTTAGTCGTTTTAACAGGCTTTCTATCTTGTATTTTATCTTGCTATGTCAAAACCTTTTGACACAGCAGCAAGATAAAATACAAGATAGAAAGCCTGATAAAACGACTAAACAGACGTTAAAAAACAGCCGGAGCCTAACCTCTGCTTGGAGAGCACAAAAATGTAAGTGCAAGCCAAGTTTGGTAAGTTGGCAAATCTAGAACCCAACCTGCAAGCTCATGCTATCAGAGTATGGCTACTCCATGTCCAGATTAGTAGCACCCAATCAGCACTGTATAAAACATTGATTGACACCTTAATTGACAATGCACACAAATGAATGAAAATTATAGCCATACATGTAAAATGTCTCTGAGTCAGTCTCAATAGATAGTGACTGACAAAAGTCAGACTAATGATTTAAGTAAAAAATTGATCCACCACTTAATTCCTGCACTCCACTTAATTCCTGCATGTCTTCAGTGATTGTACTGCTTTTCTTTGCAAAGACCTTGAGTGATGTTTAATCCTGTAGTTGCTTAATAGTATGTGTGATTTTCATCGTTGTGCTTAGATGTCTTAGTCTCTTGCAAATGCTAAAAAACGTTCTATAACCTTCATTGACATTTATCCACCAGTTCAATTAGCATTATATCCAAGCATTTTTTGAGATCTCTTGGTGCAATACAGTACCTCCAGGTACATTTTGTATGCTCAGTTTAGCTATAATGCAGGAACTGTTAATTTTTCAGGGGTTATGTTGCATTGGAAATCTCTAAGTCTTTACATACATTTTTCAGGGAAAAAAAATTATGTGACCTGGTGGAATAATGCTCAACTTAGTAGATCCCCAGTGTAGCAAATTTTCTTACTAATAGAACTCTTGCCTAACCTTATGCTGCAGCTGTTAATTGTGTGCTTTAACCCGTGAATGTCTAACATTCAGAACTATAGAGCAGACAGGGCCAGGCAAGGCTTTCCCATCCCACCCCGCACCCGGCGTAAACTCAGTTGGCGTAGGGTAAGCATGCTACCGCAACAGAGTTCGAAGTGTGCGAAGTCTTAGATGATCCAGTAGCTTCCTTCCTTTCCCCTGATTGTGCTTCTTGCATGATGCAAAATGTCACGAATCTTTATGTTAAATTTCAGTCTCGTTGTTTACATTGATTCTATTTGCATGCTCAATCTATGTGTATTTAATTGATGTATTTAATTTCTAGTTCATTCACATGACAACTGTTGTCTTGCATTATTTCTGCACTTTGTCCACCTATATCTTGATGAGTACATTTAAGTCCAATGTGGCATGAAAAAAATTCAAATAATATTATTTTATAATTGGCTGGCTTCTGATTTTCTAGTCTTTGTTGACATTTGCAACTGATTTCGGAGTCCAATATGGCATTAAAATTTTGAAATCTTATTTTTCTTGTTGACATTTACTGACTGATTAATGAATCAGATTTATTTTTTAAATCTGCAAATGCAGCATGGAACAGATTTGCATGTTATGCTTCATCTCGCTAATTGTAAATTCATTGACTTCACAAATAACTAGTACACAACAATGCCGGCTGCATGCTACAGATTTTATAGCAACAGGAATGAAGCTATTGCGTTCATCTAAGACTTCAGGCACCATTTGATATTTCTTCAAGTAATCAATGCTTCAAGCAAATCTTCTTGTGTAATGTGGTGAATTACATATTAAGTTTTTTTTACTGAAATCATATATTTTAGAGTTTTTCCAAAAGTAACAACAGTTTCTGGAAGCTAAATGTAATCTTTTCTTTAATGTGAGTACTTAGAATTAGAGCTTTGTTTTGCTTGGTATGTCTCTGCACTATTCTCAATATGCAGACCAATGACCTAATATACAACTGCTTTCTAATTTTTTCAGCTACTTAAAGTTGTGTTGTCTTATGACTAACAAGCCCTCCACTCATTTCTCCCCTATGACCTCCAAAAATGACAAGTCGAATAAAAAATTAGCAGAAGAAAGAAAAGCAATGGTCTACCAAAAAGAAACTGTTAAATTTATCTTGTATGGTTACTCACTGAATTCACCATTAGATAAACAGAATATGACAGGGTTCTATAAAAATTGGGAAATTAGTGATCATTAGGGTTGTCTCAAGCTTCAAATTACTTTCTGTATCAGTCATTGCTTGGGAGCCTACACTGTTGACTTTTGCTATTAGATTTGTCATTTTAGCATATGAAAAATAAATTTTCAACAATTTCATATGATCACAAAGTTCCAAATTTGGGGAAGGATGGGGTAAAAAATTTTGTCCTACAGTCCCTACAAGCAACTTTCTGTCTTGGGACAGAGGGACAAGTCCTGGAAACAGCCCTGTGAAGCAATCTGCAAACTTTTCAAAATTGAAAAAAAAAAGTTTCCATTTGAAAAATTACTCCTGACAGTAGTTCCAGTGTATTACTCAGTTTTGTTTTGGTTCATGTTTATATGTGCTAGAGCACGTAGCCCTAACAATTGTCAAGGAATCATTCAGGTTGAAGTGATTGATCGTCAATATTGATTGCAAATCAATCGTTCAAGCTGACATTCTTGTTATATGATGATACAGAGTATTCTTGGATGTTTATTGATTAATTCATTTGCGTTACAATGAATAAGTAATGATTAAATAAATGTCTTACGCAAGGCAAATTTTTGTCTTGATTTGTATCTTTAATTTTAGTTGACCGTTTAACTGTCAAAGCTAGAATGAAACATACAAATTCTACTGTAAATTCATTTACTTTTACAGTAGTTTTATTTCTTGGAAAGGGAATTTTCTTTGAATAATGTATTTGAAACAATTTTGTAGCATTCATACAAGGTAGGCATATTTGTGGTATCCTAAATTTATGGTAGAGTGGTGACATCATTAAACTATGAAAATAAAACCACTGCAAAAATTTTACAGTAATCTTCATGAATCTCTATATTGTGATATGATAAACTTTCATGGCTGTGACCAAAAATTATTATGCATGTATCATGGATGAACCTTTGTGGTTGGTCAACTATTTTTTTCTAACTACGCTGCATCAACTATCGACCAATAGGAAGCTGACACAGATGGCAGTGGTGCTCTCAACCTTGAAGAGTTCAAGCAGGTGCTCAAGAACTGTCTGGGCATCCGTGGAAGGGTAAGGCAACTTATATCTCATCCTACATGTACCTTCTTAAGGCCACATCAATTTTATTTGTTGTTTCTCGGATTTCCCGACCCTATTTTTTCCGTTTTGAAAAAAAAATTCAAATTTATGGCCACACCTTGTGTTGACAAAATTTCACTGCCTCTCAATTCTCAAATTAAGTATGGGCCTCAAATTCCAAAAGCTGTACATGTGTATTCTGGACAGTACGTTAACTTTATAATATTTCTTCAAACTTTGGACTTTGCTACCAGGGATCCCCTAAATTAACTGTAACTTTAGTAAGCCCCCCGATCTCTCCTACACCTGACTTTTTGCAAAAATTATTTTAAATTTTTTTTCTTCACGACCGACCGACCCAGTTTTTTTCTGAAACAAATCAGAGAAACAACAAATAAAATTGGTGTGGCCTTGTAACAGTAGATTACAAACTTTTAGAGAATTTCGGCTGCAGTACGCCCGGATGATGATGATGATGATACCTGGTCCAATGAGGGACTCTATAACTTGAAAAAGTTACGTCATTCGTAAGGCTTGGGAAACTCAACATTTGAAAAGTTTCTTTAGCAGCATATTTTCTCTTTTCATTGCCTTTAGGGAATGCTTGGCAAATGATATTGCAAACCAGAACAGAAAACTGTGCAAAGAAACAGAAGAGCTGAAAATATATTATTTATTTTTAGTTTTAGAAAAAGTGAGAGAGTTTTTTTAAGCAAGCAGGTCTGAGAAACAATGAGGTAAACTCATGCGGCCTGAAAGTGGTGGTCCTCATGTTTTCGTGTACACATTTCACCTCCGCCCCTACTACTTGTAATGTAACATGATATCATAACATCCTGCGCATGATTGAAAACCGCACATCTCGTAAGCCAATTTTGTAAATGGCACGTGAAATATGATACGTTGTCCTATGGATAATTTTTTCTGAGAGACACTAGAGGTGGTTTGAAACACTGCTACTGTAACACTAACAGAGAGTTGTTGACACAAAGAAAAACTGTCAAGGAGGGGACAATGCTGAGTGTTTAGATGGGGTTAGCTTTACAAATAATTCCTTCTCAGGTCGGGTTAGACTGCATTTACTGCATGGTTACCTCACAATAAGCAATCTGGGACAGTTTCCACTCAATCTTACACAGCTGTGTGGCGTACATAATGTGTTATGCTTCTCTTTTGGAAACAAGCATTCATGCAAGAGGGACAAGTTTGTTTGTCTTGCCTTATCGTTACAATCAATGTTGAGAACACAACCTTTTGGATACACAACAATGACGTTAAAGTTGTTTGGCGAAGGTAAAAGAAACAGCTCCTAGATCTGATACTCTTGCATGACATCATATCTTAAAATAGACTTACCGAAAGGAAATCCCGGGTGACTTATGGATAATCATCCCTCTCAAGGAGGTCTTCTAGGCCGATTTCTTTGCTTCGTTGTTTTTGTTGCAGCGAATTTGGCTTCAGTAAGAAAACCGACTCCATATAAAGTACAGGGACATCTGGTGGTATTATGGTGTCAAGTTCAACGTTATCGCAAAACTGTCCAAACACGGAGCATATGACGCACAGGGTAGAAGGGGTCCACTTCTTCATATGCAAATTTAATCCATAGCTAATAGGGGTTTCCAGGGTAAGCTAGGCCCTCAGAGAATCATATTTCAATTGAAGTGTGCTGGCTACATCCCATTGACTGCCTGAGGCTTGTTCTGGGGCTGGCAACGGGAATATTTGCGGCCGTGTAGGGGAAAGATCAGGTCGTGTAACCGTCAAGGCTCGTGCGCTGTTTTGTTGAGCTGTTGTGTCATGGCAGCGGCCTCGCCTGGCTCCAGGTCACCGGTGGCCACTAGTAGAAAACATGGCAGTCTGGTGGGAGGCTATAATATTTAATATGAATTATCTGATATTTCAAACTAACAGTCTAATAACGATCCATTTTGAATCTCAGTCCTGGACTGTTGTCAGCTTTCTTCAGGATTGTTGCTTCGCAAATGTCAGCAAATGAAATGTCACTTTGTAATACTATGTGAAGATGTTTATAATACTGTTTTTTGACATGAGTGCTTTGATTGTTTTTCAGAATGAAGAACAGATTGTTGCCCTGTTTATGAAGATAGACTCATCGTCTGATGGCGAAATTGCTTGGGTAAGTCTTTCCAAATTATGTTGAATATACTGACTGTAGTACAATGTATAATGTCCCTGGAAAAGTATGAATTCATAATAAGGTGCTAACAAAACAAGAAATATAGTGAAAGGAAAAAGGTGTATTCTTAGTATACAGGGGTCAGTTCTTGCCCCAGGGGAGGACTCTGGTTGGCAGTTTACAACTACATTACAATGTATCTGCAAGTATTGCTGTGAAGTAATGTTAAATTTATTCAAACCCTTCTCCACTCGACAATTTTCTGAGCTAGACTGTTGAGTGACAAAGTTTCGTTTGAATGTGTGGAATATGATGCACAATGCAAAAATATGATTTAAATGATTATGCTTTAAAAAATAATGAAATGCTCATAATCTTGAAAAACCTGTCCTTTGTCTATAATTCAACAATCTGTCAAAGCTTTGATCGTTCACAGATCACAGCCTCTAGTAATGTTAGGGTGAGAAAATTTTCGATTTCACTCACTGAATGTTTCCTGAGTTGCCAGATCTTCTGTGTAATGCCTCAACAGTCAAATATTTAGACTGAGATATATAATGATATATAGAGACTGATAAGGTTTTTCCCACCTGACAATTGTCCTTTTTGTGTCATCTCCATATTATGATAGTTGTGAAAATGGGAAGGCGGTCACACATTAAGTCATTGATAAAATCTAACTGCCAGACATTCATGCAGAACTAACATGTCACTCATTTTTCTTCTGTGGTGTCCCAATTATGCACATATTTGTTGCCCTAGTTGTTATGATTATACCCAGTAACTACAACAAATGCCTCGCTGTCTAAACATTTATACAGGTGGAAAATGCAGGTAGGGAGACACCTGGTTTTGTGTTAACCATGCATGTATAATGTGTAACAATGTGGCTGGAATATTGGTGGCAAATATTACTCTTGCTATAGTTATGAAGAATGAAGATGTGTGCAGCAAGTTTTCATATCACATAATGCTAGGGTTTAACAAGTTTTCTAGAATTTGCTTGTCCTATTGGGCAAGTACATGTACATGAAAAATTTACTTGCATGAAACAACTTTTCACTTGCTCCAAATTAGAAAAAATACATATTTCTATGTTTTTTTCACTTTCAGCCATGGGATTCTTTTATCATTTTGCTCAATTTTTCTATGTTGATCAATACTTGATGTCATGACTGTAAAACAGTAATAAGTTACGTTATGTCAAATCTCACTCACAGAAAAATCTTACTTGACAATGTCTGATTGGGCAAGTGGGATAGAACATTGGGCTTGTCCAAACAGCACTTTCACTTGCCCAGGACAATTGGGCCATTGGACTTGTCCAACCCAGCAATGCTTAACCCTATAAATCAAGAAAAATAGTTTTCTACAACTTTGTCCAATTTGATGTGAGGTCTGTTAAAGACTGCATTTTGTACTTTGACTAGCACACCCAGCCTAGGAAACTATGGGGAATAATCACTGTTCTCTTTATCTATAGAATTTGATGCATCACTTAACCTCTAGGGGTGATGCAGGTTGCCTGACCGAACATTTTGGAAAAGGTCAAAAGAGAAAAACCATTGTGCACTCTGACAGGAGGAAAAGAATAGCTGCCACCAAAATAGAAATGATGAAAGATGTAGAACGTATGTAAGAGTCAGTGACATTAAAAGTTTAGAAATATCACCATGTTTCATTATAATTTATAATACTTATGACTTTCTCTGTTACTTTAGATAAGACTCTAATTCCCAAGAGTGGCTTTCTAAACAACCTTAGATGAATTACGAAGTTGAAAGTTCATTTTTAATCTTCATCTGTAATCTTCAACCCAAAGAATTGGACTTTCCGTGACAATGTTAAGACTGGAGTTAGACAGACAAAATTTGAAGGGTAACAGACTTTAGGTCAAATCTTTTGCTTTAGATATTACAGTTCTACTTTGCTTCAAAACTTGGTGGTTAGTTTATTTTTGATCACTTACTCTATGCAAGTCTGTAGAAAGTATAACAAGGGTGGTTTTTAAAAGATGCATCAGCAATGTTGGGCTCGGTTAGAAGGGAATGGCAGCAAGTTTTGAACCTTGTGAAAAATGGGTTGTTATATAGCTGATTACACTTATGATCATTGTTTTAATCTGCAGACAGCATTTTAAGACATAACACTGATAGTGCACCTGGTTCCAAACTTCTTATTTTTAGCTTGACTACATTTTCAGTCCAACAAAACATCATGAGACTTTACATCTTCGTGAAGGCACCTGGCACTTAAAGTCCAAAACATTACTCAACCTAAATCTTAAAAGTTCTTTGCTGAGTGAACAGATAAAAGGATTCTTAGAAGAAACAGGCCTCTCTTTCACTTGAGAACTTTCACTTAAGCTCTTAAACTCTTGACATTTCAAAGTTTCACCGTTATAGTTTAGAGGCACTCCTGGAAAATACCACTTGATGACTTAGACCTGCATGCGAGGTTCCAACTTGAATACTTCGTGTTATTTCCAGTTGAACTACCTATGCATGATAGTACATTAAATTCAGAAAGTCAATTTTGCAAAATCTTGGCCACCTTATTACAAAATACAAGTCAGAATAGAAAAGATCCTCTATGAATTACTGTAACACTGAGTAGATCAAAATGGCTTGCCTAAATGGGGCATGCATCCACCTCTTGACAAGATGGTATGTTGTCTGGGGCAGCCTGGAGGGCTGTGGTTTGTTGTTATCATAACATGCACTCATCTGACGATGTTTTTGTTCAAACCAGGTCAGATGGTAGAAGTGGCGTTTCTCATCATCCCTTTTAGTCCTGTGAAGAAATCAATTAACAAACCAATCCCATAAACACAGACAGAAAATTATAACTCCCTCAGCTGTTAGTTGTATCATAAGTAGTAAAAATATATTCAACACCTTTTAGTGCAATTACTGAAAAGTAAAAAAAAGCTTGCCTACATTTGTATGTGGTCTTTTCCAAGCAGTATTTGTAAGCTATTATTGTAGGAAAACTTTGAAATATCAAATTAAATTCCCATGTGTAAGATCTTCAACTGTGTTCCTCAAGTATCTTATCCCTCCACTCAGCAAAGAATTAAAAAAAAGTAAAAAAGAAGAAGTTTGTCTTGTTTTGAACTTGGAGTACCAGGTATCTTGACTAAGACGTAATGTTATGTTGTACTGAAGAATGATGTAGATCGTCACAGCCCATGCTTGCTTCTATAGCCCTTGAGCCATGCAGACCAGTACAGTTAGTACTCCCATAGTCTTTCTTATATTAAGTGATTTGTAGAGAAAGCAGTACATGATTATGTGCCATTTTTCTAGTTCAAGTTTCTTAGTACCACGGTATATCCTCTGACCATCTGACTGCAATCCTTAGGCCATATTGCAGGATCTAAGACATAACAATCAAAGTCATTAGTAGTTTTAATCCACTCCTGTTGTGTTCCAGGATGAATTCTGCACTTACATGCAGTTGGAGTATGCGGAGAAAGAGGAGGCGGTCCTACGCGACAAGGACGTGGCGTTCCACCTACCGGCCGCCATGGGAAGTACGCCTCACAGGGAACCAATCGTGAAGGTCTCCCACACGCCCGATAACACCTTCATGGCCTTGGGACAGGACGGCATGGTCACCTTCTGGTCTCCTAACTTAGACCTGAAGAGGACAAGAACAGTCGTGGTAAGTTTAAGCTTTGGTGTTCTGAATTATCAGCTAACAGGTCAGCAAAAGGTGCAAATATGGAAAGCTCAAATTGATTCAGTAGCTACAAATTGTATATAGTCAGTAGTATTTCACTTAAATTTTTTCACTGGTGAGTTTGAGAATGCCCAGTAAGGTAAGATACATTGTACTGTGAAAGAGGCTGTATACATACAAGGCTTGAAGCATCTTTGACCCACTTTTACTGATGTCACTCATTTTGGTCCTGTCAACTTGAAAAGGATCATAGGACAGGTTAAAAGCTTGATAGTAAGAAGTCTACACTAGTCTGAACTTTGTTTAAAAAAAAAGGCGTACAAAATCTGACTGTATGATAATCTCCCTGTCTTGTGGCCTGTCACATCCCCATAGTGTATCAGCCAAGCAAAAGGTATGTTCGTCGTTCAAGACATGCGTTGAAGCAATTCTCCTCTATGGTGATGACTCTGGGACTCTAACAAAATCTCTATGACTTGATGGGAACTACACCTGCCTACTTCGTGCTGCCCTTTCATGGAGGTACTGCTTGAGGACACGGGCTTGCAGGCCGGCGAGCTCCGTTCGATCATGCTGGACAGGAATATGTGGAGACGATGGTGTCACCTCTCCGAGGATGAACTGAACTGTTTATAACCACATCTACTGATTATGATGATGATAAATGATGATGATGTTGACCTTCATGTTTTACAGACAGAACAACAACAGGCCAACAGAATAAAGAACAAGTGGATCACAGACTTCGTGTTGATGTCGCAGTACAACAAGTTCATCATTGGCACAGGGTCAGTGGGTTCTCACATTGTCTTAAAATTCTACCCATAGGCATGATGATAAAGTCCAAAGAAGAAACAATGCAGTATCTCTGAGTATTGTTGTATTTTGCATTGTGTACTATTTCTGTCCCAGGGCAAGAACTTTGGGAAAGCCTAGCTGTCTGTGTTTGTTATATTAATATATGTACAGCAGCATGATGTAAAAGCATGTAGATGTCATTTGCATAGTAAATGATTATTTGATACATGTTATCTAAGTTATCTTATCATGTTATCTTAGTTTATAAGATACCAGCTAATGATTTTTATGCAGCCTTCAACTTATGTCATTAATACAATAGACATTTTACTTTGTGTCTATTACAAGGTTTCTTAATATGAATCATCTTTTATGAATGATTCTCTGTGTTGCAGGGATCGAGAGATCCAGTTTTATGAGCTGTCCAACTTTGAGCCCTACTGTCAGATCAGCGGGTTTGAAACTGTTCCGCTGAAGCTAGACTACTGGTATGTCACCATTTACATATTTTCAACCTTCTCTTTGTCATTGTAGTAGCAAGTACTAATAGGCATACATAACCCAGTGAGTAGCAACCCTGCCTCGAGTCCATAATTCAAAACTCAGTTCACCCCACATTCATGTTACTGGAAAGCATTGCAGTCCTTTGGGTTGTAAATTAAGCGATGGCCCACTATAATCGTGCTTGTCGAAAAGAGCTGGCGGAATCCTCTGGTACTTTGAACTTGTAATATACATGTACAGTAGCATCTGTCTTCTCTGTCACAATTAGTGTAAGATTAATTAAGCTCTACAGTAAGCTAAACTGGATTACGATACTTTCATAGTATTACACTTACTGAATTCAGTTTCAATCTATGTTGTATTTTGATCCCAGCCCCACAGGTCCAGCTGAATGCCTGGTGTTGTTTGGAGACAGTGAAGGATGTGTCAACATTGTTGTTATCCGAAACACTGGAGAGACGTTACGGTAAGGCTATATCATCCTGGTATCTATCCCAATCTAACTCTAGTTAAATTTCCCAATGATCGCTTCCATGCAGAACTGTCTGTCGTCCTTGAAATATCTGGGAATCATTTGTTAGAAGTAGTTAAAGGTTTGTGTGACCTTGAGCCAATCAGAATAGTTGCCTACGTGTCCGTTGTACAGTAGTACGAGGGTGGTTCAAAAAGTAATGCCACTGGTTTTATAACAGGCTCATGTTTTCATCGAAAGAGTTGAAATTTGGCACAAATGTACAAGACTATATCCTCTTGAGATTGAGATATCTCAATTTGTGGTTCCGATTTTTATGAGCAACTGAGATGATTTTAAGATGACCACACCCTTAAAAGCTTGTCAGGAGATCAGTTCCTCTAGATCTTAACATTTTAAAACTAACATAGGAAGCTGAGATTGCACCTGTATAATAACAAATGTCTCTATAGATTACATGCCAAACTTCATGTTTGAACTCTCAACGGTTCATCTTTTACAGCCACTAGAATGGAGCGAATTGCTATATTACAGACAGTTTGATTAATAGCCAAATACGTGATTTGTTGAATAAAGGTTTTTGTAGACTGCTTTCTTATTAGCTGAAAGATGCGAAACTTGGCACAATTATTAACTGTTTTAAGATCAGGAAGTGTGTTAAGTTTGATTTTTCTCAGTTAATAAAAATAGTCGGTTATGGAAACTTTAAGCAGCCCACCCCTAATCCACCGCTAATTACGACCCTGACGACCTTACTTCAAACCAGGAACGAAAAAATAATAAGTGATTGTATATAAAAGTTAAAAATAGGCATGTGGCTTATAGAGAACTGCAACTTGATACATGTTCAATTTTACTTTCTTACAATAGCTAAAAGTGATTTAAAGACATTACCAATTGCACGTTAATTGACCCTCTAATTTCTTCCGACGGGATAACAAGGGTGTGGTCAACTTGAACTCAGCTCAGTCACTCAGAAAAATCTTAAAAACAAATTGAGATATGTCAATCTCAAGAGGACATATTCTTGTATCTTTGTGCCAAATTTCAACTCATTCGATGAAAAAATGAGCCTGTTATAAAACCAGTGGCATTACTTTTTGAACCGCCCTCGTAGTAGGTAAATAATTTTTTTTAATTCAAATCCTAATGGTTTATGGATGCCAGACTATTCTATTTAGAAGCAACCAGAGAAGAGAACCAAGGCTAAAATACGATGATATCCAGGGTACAGTGACATGTATTTTTATGTTTCATTTTGTATTGATCAACGATTTTGCCATTTTACAGAACCTGGAAGAAATTTCCGAAGACAGAGGGCATAGCTAGTGTCAACGTAGAAGTGGTAGCAAATGGAAGTTTCACAAAATACATAAGGTAAGTGCGATTATCATATTAGATAACCTAATTTCATATTCAGTCTTTTACAGTTACAACAAATTTCACAAATGTTTATGATTTGCATGAACATGTAGCAACATCTTTTTTTTATAGGAATGGGATATAAAGAAATATAAACTGAACACTTTTTTTGGGAATGGTCAAGTTTGTTGATAATTGCAATCAATGGTATATCATCTATGTCAAGAAGAATATCACCAACAGCAAAGGTCTAAAAGTTGACTAAAACCTGTTTCTGTTATTTGCATATCAGATGGAAGGTGCACAGAGACTGGGTGGGGCAGCTACGTTACTATGACGACATCAGATCTGTCATTTCCTGCTCAAACCATGCCAACTCAGCCTTGGTTATAGGTAAGTGCTTTTTCCCCCTAAAAAAATTGATCTCAAAAATGAGATATTAGACAAGAATGGGCTATGCTTGAATTTTTACACAATGAGTCAGAGGCGCCCGACTGCCAGTATCAGCCCCCGTCTCGGAAGATGGATGCTTGATGTGCTGTTTTGTTTTTTCTCTTCCCTTCATCTTAAAAGTTAATGCTGTTCAGTAGGGTTGGGTACTGGTACAGAAAATTCAGGTCCGGTTCAGGTCCAGAAGATCAGGTCCCGGTCAATACCTGAACCTGATTCAATGTGTGATACCATATGAATGGACGATACTCAAAACAATGATCCGTTTCGCTACAAAGAAGCATGTTTTGTAAGTTCATTTGCCTCCCACTGGCGTTCTTAAATCCTGCAAGACTAGCTGTCTCTGTACGATTGACCACAAAACTTTTTGTACCGGTACACTGTACCCAGCCTTACTGTTCAGTGTACAAGAAAATGAATTTTTGTGGGCCAGGCCTAACTGTGTACCCTCCACACCTTCCACCTGCACCCCCCCCCCCGTCCCCACCCCCCCCCCCCCCCCCCTCCACACACACAGGTTGTGTATCAGGCAGCACCCATGTGGAACAACAGCTGAAGGAGATATCTCATGACAAGTCCACAGCCAGTAAGTCCAAGATGCCTTCCCTTGCCTATGCACAGACAAGGAAAAGACTGGACACAGATGAGACGGTCTTTAAGATCTACAAAGGAGTCAAGACGTTCGACTTCTCCAAGGAGAAGAATCTTATAGTCACTGGAGGAATGGATAGAATAGTTAGAACATGGAACCCATATGTACCAAGGTAAGTTTATCAATGAACTGATTTTTATCATTTCATCAATGTTGCTCTTTGTACTCAATAGATATTGCTTCAGGGTTGTACATTTGTAGCCAGAGTCCGTCCTTCCGTCCTTTGACAGAATTTTGCAGCTGGGGACGAAAAGATTCTGTCCTCTGTGATTGATAAGATTCAATATGTAAAGTCAGTAAGGATATAAAAAAACTGCCTCCCTGAATACATGTATGTAATTTGTCACCAAAACAGATGAACAGCTTAGTCTACCAGCAAAATTTACAACTCGAATGCAGGAAATAGCGTTTCAGAGGGTCTAGATTTCAAACTTTTTCAAGGCAAAATGGCCCTGGACCCCCCTAGGTCATTTGGCTCAATAGCATTAAAAAATCGAGGGGACGGAAAATGATTTCAGGCTGGCAGTTTTATCTGGTCAGTAAGTTACTGAGTTTGATTTCTAAGGACACTGATATACAAGTTAGATGAAGCATGTTTGGTACCACATTCTTCACAGTGCAGCAGCAACACCTAGCTGCAGTTCCAAATAAAAAGTCAGTATCACCTGAGGAAGGTGACAGACGGTCACCAAAACATTGGCAAGTACTGTATTTCCACACTGATACCCCCTGTAGTGTTTTCCCATGATATTTGGATTAAATGTAGAATGTATTTTTTTCTTCTTAGCAAACCCACGGGGATGTTAAGAGGTCACAATGCTCCCATCTTCCACCTCCACATCAGTGCTGAGGAGAACAGGATCTTTAGTGTCTCTACAGACAAGACTGTCAAGGTTTGTGATTTTTCATCAAAAAGTCTTTGGGCTACCTATACCTTCTCTCTGTTCGTAACTGTAACTGTAACTACAAAATAGACATAAACTCTTTTGTCTAATTTCATAAAAAGCTACCAGCACTAGCAAATGCCATTTAACTCTGACATATCAAATGTTTTTTGAAGGTCAAGGTGATTTCTGGTACTAATAGTATTTTGCACTCACTATTCAGCACCAAGGACAGGGATAGCTACACAACTCATTTGAAGGCCTGGAGTGTCTGTTTAAGTGTTTTTCTATGTCATGCATTTAAGAGAGTATTGATGTTCTAGGTTATCCTCTTAGTCTGTGCTCTGAGAGAAGTCTTTAGACCAGTATGTTATGAAGAAATAGACGGATGTGTTACACTTTAAGTGGAGTCATGTGGCATAATGGCATGGTGTTTGTTTCTGAACCCAGAGGTCCTGAATTCGAAACTGTTGATATGCTGGCAAATTTGTGGCCTTGGGAAAAGCTCTTTATATGACTCTCTTCACTTCACTCACCTAGCTTCAGTTAGGGCTGTCCCTCAGAAAGGAATTTAGATGTGACAATGGATCAAACCTTACAGCCCTATCTTTCACATTTACTGTTCAAAAGTGTACCAGACGTGCTACACCTATAAGTGGTATGAATACTGGTTATGTGAAAGAAACAAATTAAAGTAAAATAGAATAGTAAGTACCATTTCCTGTCGGATCACAGAAGCATAAGTGAACCTCCCCCAACCTACCCCAGATGTTCTCTCCCCTCCCCTAACCATTCGTGGCTTGTACCTCATTGCGGTCGGGTGTGTCGTGATGGTGACGCCGCTACCCTACCCCACATATCGTGTCTGTGTTATCTGTGAGTAGACAGAAAATGGAGTTCTCTTCGGAACTTGTGGAGAAGAGAAGAGCTCTTCATGTTTTCCTTCTCAGGTGTGGGACACGTCAGACTAGTCCTGCCTCATCACAGTCACAGCTGGGTTTTTTTTACACCTATAGGTGGTATACTGGTTATGTGAAAGAAACAAATGAAAGTAGGATAGAATAGTAAGAGCTCTTCTCGTGTTCTTTCTCAGGTGTGGGACACGTCAGACCAGTCCTGCCTCATCACAGTCACAGCTAAGAGCCATAAGATCCGCGGGGACCTGATGTGCTGCCACTACTCCGCACTGGCCAAGAGTCTGGCCATGGTCACTGACCAGCTAGCTCTTCTGCAGCTCAAGATGAAGTAAGTGTTGAACTCTTGGCAAATAAACTGGCAAGAATAACAACAACTAAGTATTTAGTACAAGCTCAGATAAAAACAAGACATAGGCATGCCTTCAGGTAGAAGAGTTATTTTTTTCCTATCGTAGAGTGAAATACCACCAAGTACATATAATTGGACATCCTCTCTAGATAGCTTTAAACAATGCTTGCAGTTAGATGTGCAAAGGCTTGGTGTGACAGATACAGAAGTGGTGAACTCTCTGGTATGTGAACTCCAGCCTGTGAAATAAAGAATGATTTTATTACTAGTAATACACTGCATTCTTTGCACTGTGGCAGCACCCCATGGCTGTAGTGCAAAGTGCAACCACTCATTTTTGCAATTATTTACTGTTGACGTACAAAGAGGGAAATATCTACAGAATCTGATGCTTTCACCTACTTCTATTACAATCCATATTGCCGTAGCTGTTTCATGCTCTGAGTAATAGATATAAACATGTTGGCTACATGTTTGTGAGCATGATGGACCTACAATTGTACATGTGCCTACTTAACTGTGTAAGATTCCAAGCTCTTTGCCAATAGTTGACTTGCTAGCTGTAGTACCGACACATGCGAGTAGATGTCACTGTTGTGCAGACACATCAGATGTAAATCAAAAGGAGTTCAAAGGAAAAGTGAACTGGTTTACCAAATACTCTTAGACTACATATTGCAAGGCTTAAGTTTTCATATATTTTTGTAATTTGTTTCCAGGTCCTCCTTGAATGCAGACATAGTCCTTTCCCACAAGGAGTCGGTGCAGTGTTGTAAATATAACAGCTCCTTCAAACAAGTCATCTCCTGTTCAGATGCATCGGTAGGTATCACATCACATGCCATGCAGATAGAACTTACTTTTGCTGAAATCTTTAGTAACAATGTACATAATTATGTATAACAGTTTGATGATTATTAGTCTTCACTTACTCTAGACATTTTGCCTTGTATACACCTTTCTCACGCGGCGGCCATCATAGATTGAAGACAAGGTCAATGAGGCAAACAGACAAAACTTATTTCTAAAATCAGCTGCCATTTAGTTTTCACCCAAACCACACAAATTTTCTGAATGAATATAAGATCAAATGATAAATATCTATAACTGAAAGATATAGCAATTTAGAGTAGCGTAGACTGATCCCATAGTCCCTTAAGAGATGCAAAATAAAAATATAATAATGCAAATATTTGACGGACACACAGCCATTCTCTTATTGGTCTATTTCCTAATTGCCAGGCTATCTTTGGTTGAACTGTTTATTATGATGGACAGTCTTTTGTTTGCCTCATTGAACTCGTTTTAGATCTATCATGTCCGCCTCGTGAGGAAGGTGTATTGAGCTGTTACTTTAATTTGTCGTGTAATACACAATTTGTTGAGTTATGACTTTCCCATCCCCTTTTTATACCTTTCCCCAATAGTTTCTGTGCATTTGTTTCTATGTTGATAGCATAGCCTAAAAAGTTGTGGGAGGTTCCTAAAGTCTAATATTTGGTATGTGGGTAGGCTAGGTGTACGCAAAACGAAGAACAAGTTCAACAATGGCCCCCTAGTGGCTTTTTATGGCACTTCTGCAGAACTACTAACTGCTTTTAACAAGTCATTTCTCATTCTGTCCATCAGGTGGTGAAAGTATGGGACTTTGAGACAGGCACACAGATCTTTGAGTTCTCTGGAGCACATGGGGACAAGCCAGTCACCTGTATGACGTTTGACAGCACAGAAAGAAGGTAATGTAGTGTTATCCAACTAACCTGGATGGGAGGTGTGAGAGATGAATAGTAATAACACAGAAATACAACTGTACAGTTACTGCATCTTTTTTTCACTTACTGCATTTTGTCCTTGTCTGTAATGGACCCACTTTACTATACAAACACACCAAAATGTCGAACACAGTTTGATAACTGTTTTGGAATGTTCTATAAGTGTTGAGACTGACAGGGCCTTATGCTCCCAACATAAGAATATTGTATACTAATTATGGCAATACCTAAAGTTAGATGTCAGACAATAAAGACAATTTGCATGACTTTGTCTTAACAAACACAAACACTTCAATGAGCTAAGATACCCATATGGCCTGGTCCAGGAGTAATTTTCAGCAATTTATGATAACTTTGTCAAAATTGTCAACATGGCAATAAAAGAATCATCAAGCTCACTAATCTGCCAATTCACACCATGTGTTTTCAATGTTAAATGTCACCCCGGAAAATAACATTATATGATTAATATTTCTCTCCTCAGACTGATCACAGGAGGCAGGGATGGGGTGTTGAGAATTTGGAACTTCAACAACGGACATTGTTTGAAATCACTCATAAAAGGTGACTACAATTTCTGCATTGATGTAGTGAATTAAAAGAATTCCACAAGAATGGAATTCATGTAGAGTAACATGCTTCACAAGACCCCTTTCTGTGTTTACATCAATTTCATAATTTTGATATGATGCTATGCTATGATGCAAGATGTTGAACTATGATTGAAAAGACAACATAGCACAGTAAGCATACACCTAAGAGCAAATTTTGGAAATGGTCAGATGTTTCAGGTAGAATAAACTACCTTTTGTCAGTGACACTGAGCAGATCTTTTCAAGAGCAGATTTTATTTACTCAAACAATGAATTGACATGTAAAAGATGAGATGGCAAGCTTTATAGGAAAAAAAATACAACAAAACACAAAATGTAAAAACACTAAACACAAAATATACAAAAAGTTCATTTTTATCGATGAAATTCTTTGAGTTATATGTCAAATCTTGGGTCCCTCAGCATGCAGTTACAGCCTTAAGTAGAAAGGGGGCGTTAGTGTTACACTACAAAATAACATGTACTCTAATAAAGTGTTCTGGATTTGTCTGTACAGAAAACACAGAAGAGGTGACTGACTGCTGCTATGTGGAGTTACTGAGGAACAGATACGTGGTGTCTGTGGGCTGGGACCACAGGATCAACATCTATGCTGTAAGGCCTAATGCTAGTTCACCTTTATCTGTGGGGTAACCTATATCCGTTGTAAAACAGGATATCAAGTCGAAGAACATTTGTTTTAAATTGCAATATTTTCACAATTTGCAAACTTGCAACCACCGTCTGTCGACTTGATATTCCCAAATACCGTTTCTAGAAAAATAAATGGATAAAGGTAACCCCGTGGATTAAGGTGAACTAGCGTTACAACTAATTCTTATCTAAAAAAAATATTTTGGGTAAGTTCATTTTGTGTGACAAAAGTTACAGTCAACTGTTCAACTTTTCCCACTACTCATTCTTGTCAGCTACAAAAGCATTTAGAATACTGAGATGTTTTTATTTCCATGAAATTTTTGATTTCATAATATTCATTCATTTCTTTGTGTTTCCTTACAGGATGCAGCAGAAGACTTCCATCACTACCAGAGTCCTTTACCAAAGTGGACTGACGATGTTGTAAGTCTAACATTTCATTATTGATGTAAGTGTATAGTCTGACTTTCACATGTACAACCATTCAGACACGTGTCTGCATGTCTGTACTTAAAAGTCCAGGGACAGAGCAGATTGATGTGTTAACAGCAAACATGTGATACAAACAATATTTCTGTTAAGCCTATGTTAGCAATAGTTTGCATCTGAAAATCTAAGTACCTTATAGGGCTCAGTGGCTTGTGAACAATTGGGCCAATCTCTAAACTTTTTGTAGTGATTGACAGGACATCAGTTGCCTTTTGGCTCACAGACTCATCGAATGTGCAGCTTTTATGGTGTATGATGCCGGCTTTAACAATGAAAAGAATCCCAAACAACCAATTTTCAAAGAAACAGACTGAGTTAACTACTGATTTATTTGATAAATACTTACTAATAGACATTATTTTCTTACCTGTTGTAAGGCACATGGGCACAAAGATGACATCCTGTCCGTGGCCACGTGTCCGCCCAACCTTCTGGCGACCTCGGCGTACGACGGGAAGGTGATCGTGTGGAACATGGTGTCGGGACACATCTACTGTCATCTGGTCTCACCTGAGCTGCGGAGCAACACCTGTAGCTCTTCTGATGATGAGGACGACAACAGGCTCAAACAAGGTGGGAGATTTTCTATCCAATTGATCAGAAGTAACATTTGTCTTCATCTCATTTTAACACCAACTCTCATAATCACATCACACCATAATACCACCACTGTGACATTAAAAAAAAAATTGTTATATACTGTAAATGCATTTAAGTTTGCAGGGATTTAATTTTGCGGTAGTGGGGAAATGGAGTTTTTCGCGGTGGTTTTAAGTTTGCTGTAGTGCCACAGACTGTAGCCACAAAATGTAAGGGATAAATGTTTGCGGTGGTTTTAAGTTTGTGGTGAAATGGCCACCGTGAAAACCGCGAACATAAAACTACCGTGAACATTTCTGCATTTTACAGTACTAGGTCTTCTCAAGATTGTTTTCAGTACCTAAATATTGTAGTTTATAGTTGACCATACAAAAGTCACTGTACCTTTTGTCATGTCATAAAGTTTTAATATTAACATACAACGTGTACATGTACGATAATTGTATTTTTATCATGTGGCGGTATTATGGCAGTCGCGGTGGAATTATGAGTCAGAGTTGATGTCATAAGCTCAGCACAAAAAGTCTTGAAGTCTTGAATTTGATCAATCATATCTCTGTTATTACTTGTCAATTGTGTAGTATTATGTATCATTGGTAAGCTAATATATATGACCATTTAAAATGATACTACAATTGTTATGATCCTACATGCAAAGATTGAATAAGATTGAATAAAGTAAGAGAGAAATCAAGGAAAAATGAAGTAAGAGATTTCTGTTTGCTTTGCAGATACTTCAGATTTGAGCATCAAGAAGGTTTTGTTCTTGAAGAGTCGGGCAGGGAAGAAAGATGCTGCACAGCTGATTGCCAGTGGACCAAAGGGTGAGTTAGCACTTGTCCATCATGTTTGTTTGTTTATTTATTTATTTGTTTGAACCTTTATTTCTTCATGAGAAGCTTAAAATCTGCCTACAGGGTGATTTTTATTGAGGTCATGAGTTAGGAGGTTAGTGTCAGACATCTTCTTCTGATGTTAGAGGAATGACTCTGGAAGCCACTGAGGTCTTTCTCCCTCTAGCAAATAATGTACCAAAGCTCACTGACACAGTGAAGTCCTAGTAATTACATACAAATACTTACCATCTGGGTCTACAGTATGTACTGTATAGTTTGAATCGTAAAAATCACTGTTTAAGACTTAATCAAGTTCGGAATATTTTGTTCTAGGATTTTTATAATGTCAAATTTTTTGCTGATGTTTTAACAAAAGTTTGATTACAAGTATCATTTGTTTCTTTCAAGACAAGCTAGAATATTTTCAAGAATGATACTACCTAGATAAGTCTGCCTTTACTGAGTAGAAAATGTCAACATTTGGTTGCAGGACAAATCCATTTCTGGAACATCTTTCAAGGAGGCCACCTGTATGGGCTAGTGAATGGGGTGAGTAAACCTCTTAAACAATCTATTACTTGACCAAAATGCATCGGTTTAAGAAGACAATATTGTTCAAGCATGCTACATATCAGTTTTTTGTTATTTTTTTATGTCCAAAGTGTTACAGCAAGATAATGCAGCCTAGATTGTTAAAGAAATAAGGTTACAGCTTGGAATTTGGTGTTTTCAAGATGTAGGAAAATGCAACATGTGTTCCTTGCTATCTCCGTGGTACTGAAACTGCAGTAGTGGTTGCTAGGCTATCAAATGGACCAATAACTACAGATGGGAGGAATTTTATGTCAACTGTACAATGTGAATACTATGTAGAAGTGTCAGGTTTTCATGTCAATTCATAGACAAATAATTAAAAGTTATTGTTCTACATGTAATTAAGATCAATGATGAATACGATATGCATGCCTTTTTTCATCACAGAGATGGCATTTTAAACTTGTATATTATACATGTAGTATTTTGGTGGCAAGCCTTAGATTGCCTTACAAATCATGAGACTGTTGAACATAAGGCTTTTCTTTCCTTTCAGTCCAAGAAACAGGGCACAGTGACTTCCATGATTCTCAATGCCAGCGACACTGTTCTGTACACAACAGACTCGATAGGTGGGTATCTCTTCTTGTTCTTTTTGTAGATTCTTCTAGGCAACAGACTTTAAGTAAGAGTTCAATCACCTACATATAGGGTACCTTGCAAATCCTTTTTAAACTGTAAGGTTTCATCGACTCACACCGGGAAGGACTCTTTTTGATAATTGTGGTGGGTTCTTTAACGTGCTGGAGTTGTGGCTCTCTCTTCATATTTAGACAAATACACAATGATTTTATCATGAATTATCGGCGTTTAAAAAAGTTTTTTTTCCCTCTGTTTAGGGTTTGTGTATGTCTGGGACATCGATGGCTTCTGTGAGGATGGTGAGGCACCTATACCTCCTGCATGTAAGTAGTAGCAGTAGTATCCAGTAATAGTTCACCTTTCATTGTGTATAACGGCAGTCTATAGGGGCACTACTTATCTCCATTTCTATAGCCCTTGGACCAAACAGGGCACTAGAGTAGGGGGCTAGTCCACTGGAAGTGGAGACTGTGTTCAGCTACCATACCTACCGTACTCTTTCTCCTAAGTGCTGAGTGCTAAGTCTCTTGATATATTTCCTCAACAAAAAGAGACAACTCTATCTGAACGTCATTTATGACTGTGTTTCATCATCTTTTAAGAATTTTGCAAAATAGTGCAAAGTTCAATGAGAAACAGAAAAGACAACGAAAAGAAATAGTTCATGAATTACAGCTAGTCATTTCGATGACTTAAATAATGCTGGAATGCCATAATCATAAAAATCATAGTCATCGTGGCTATACTTTAATGGCGTGGGAGCCCCACTCCATGTAATAGGAGGAGCAGGACCTTGCCAAACTAGAAAATGTCACTGGTTTTACCGAGTGGCCAGGAATCAATATATCTGTCAACAAGATGCAATTAAGCTGTTCGATTAAACTGACAGAACTGACAACTGACTTACACCCCCTTCCCAATAGTGGTACAACCACAGGCAACCAAAGACTTCATGGAACGCTCTGTAAATTACATTCAATTTGATTACGAACAAATCTCCTGTGCTTTGTGGTCTTTTTAACCATCCTTTTACATCTTTCATCATATTCCAATTCTAAAATCAACGATTACTCAAATCCTATTTGGGTCAATGAACGGTCACTCAGCAATCACTGTCTATTGGACAGGAGGCTTTTGAAAGAATTTGTTTAGTCGCAACACCATGAAACTAATTTCAGGTTGGCCTACTTCTATGGGACACAGTCTATTCTTAAAGTGTGATGATTTGTGGGTCTTCACACAGAGAAGCGACAGGAGAAGGATTGATTGAATGCATGTGAGATCGATGACCTCATTCTCAGGAGATGGCATTACCAGTACCTAATTGAGCAATACATGGTTTCAATGTATATTACCAGACATGCCCAAATGATCACAAAACTAAGTCCCTTAAATAGTCAAATAGTTTATTGTACACTTATACATTACCAGGACTGTTGAAGTTGGTCTGCATGCAGCTTGTTTCTAAAATGATAAAATGCAAAAGTGACTATCATCAAATCATATATCCTTTTGTATAGTATTACTATGAGGATAAAGCATTGAAAAACTGTTTGAATCAAGTGCAAAGTATTCTTCACTCTAGCATCTAGGAGTCTTGCTTTCTATGTTTCGTTTCCTTGCTTTTACTAATGATATGTTTGAAGCTCTTGACAAAACCATTTTAGAACAAAGACACGGAAAAGGAGTTTCAATAACAAATGGCTTCTAGTATTGATGAAAAACATGTAGAGACCTAATTTGAAGTAGAGCGTGGAGTATTTTTTGGTGTTCCGTTAAGACAACAATGAATTGATTTCTTCCCCTACTGCTTTCATTTCTACAGTGATCAGAGACTGGAGAGCTCACACACAGAGCATAACTGGGTAAGTTACTAACGTACCCTTTTCTAATCGATATATACCTAAAAAAAGTTACCTTACACTAGCATATCTGAAACCACACCTTTAATTGATGAAACAAATATAGTTTGTTGGTTTTCAGACATTTGTGTGTGACAGTTCAGCAAGTGAACATAATAAAAAAAGAGGGCTGAAGGGAAAAACATCTGACTTCAACAAAAATGTGTGCAATGCTGCCTTTAATCTGTGGGGTAACCTATATCCATTATTTTTAAGAACTGTATTTAGGGATATCAAGTCCACAAACTGTGGTTTCAAACTGCAATATTATGAAACTATTGCAATTTGAAACCAACCTCCATCAAATTGATATGACTAAATGCCCTGCTTTTAAAAACAATGGACATAGTTTCCCCAGAGATAAAGGTGGGTGAACAAGCATTGCCATGGGACCGACTTTCCCATTTTCCTGTAGCAGTCGATCGAAATGTAAAATGTACGTTGTACTTGCCATTTAGTATAAGTATTACATTGCGATCCAAAAAACAACAGATTGAATTGGCAATGGTCTTATGGCCATCCTAGAGCTGTGACTATACACCTTTTAGTGCATTTTATAATGTATACAATAAACCAGTTCATCTCATCCCTAAATTGATTCTTTTCAAAACCTTTCAAAAACATTGCATCAACTTCACAAGTTTGAGGCCTGTTGCTTAAACTTCCACACCGATGTTCAAAGCGGCCAAGCTAGAAGAAATCAATGGAACACATTAGTGACCAGACAGGCGCACAGTTACCCATTCATCACTGCCAGCGGGGTCTAACCGCTGTACTTGGGACTTGTTAACAACATTACTGAACCTGTAATCCAGGAAATGGCCAAGGCTAACACTTAAGGAAGAACTCTGTGCCTCTTGGGCCAAGGAAAAAGATGTTGTGTTTCCCGCTACTGTCCTGAAAAACTTAGCATTGTCAGGAAGTGATTCTCTATAATTGTACTTAAGATTTGGCCAAATGAGCATTGATCACATTTTTGTAATGCAAATAATATATAATTGACATGCATCAGGCACTGGTGCCATATTGCCGTATTTTTGATACCATATTGCAGTCATACAGATGCAGTCATTCAAAATATTGCATTATTGAAACCTCTGTCTGACACCTTGATATTCTTACATGTAAATACCCTATTTTCAAAACCAACGGCTACAAGTGACCCCACAGATAAAGGTGAACTAGCGTTAAATTCTTATTAAAATGAATAACGTACAATGTTTACCACCATTCTGTTCAAAGTCGCCATTTGTTAACAGTCTGAGAGTATAAAATACAGGAAATTTGTTGTGAATCACTCAGATGTCAGATAAAAATTGTTGATCTGTTGAAAAGAAGCTGATAAAAAAAAGGCTAGGGTTTCCAGATTTTTGCTACGGTTGGTCGCGAAACCAGAAACATGGCTTACTTTTTCCTAGGCCTTATAGCAAATGTACTTGGAAGGCATCAAAGCCTTGTACAACAATTTGCTGATGGAGTCCTTCTGCTGACCCGTTGATTCTTCCCTAATCAATACAGTGTGATTGGACGCAGGTCTTTATTGGTGACTGATCAATGCACATTTGTGAGTCCCCAAGGACTGAGCTAAATACGATTTGCTGGAATTAATTTTTCTTATTGCCAAACACCAGTCAACAAAATTGTTTTGGGAAGAGTCGATTTCTATAGGAATTGTACCCTAATGTTATAAATAAACCATAAACTATAAATCAGGTAATGTTATATCAATGTCTTTAAAGGTGTGCATTTTCATAACATATTCATTCTCACTATAATTATCATTGATTAGATGGACATCATGATTTTAAAAATATTTTACCACCCTATCTACATACAAAATCATATGATATTTTCAGGAACTTCATAAAATGATTAATTGGAAATGTAACTCTTTTCAACAGTGCCATTTTCAAAATATTGAATTGTAAATTACGAAGAATAGAGAAAAAATCTTAAAGCTTGCACTACATTATTATATATTATGGAGATATAGGGAGTTTTTGCTGATTGACATGTGCCTTTCTATGTTCAGTATGGACCTGATAGAAAAACACAACATTGTGATCACCTGTGCTCTGGACTGCACGGTCCGGGTCTGGACTCTGGAGGGCAACTTTGTTGGTGAGTTTGACTGATAACTCAGCAAGGAAGATTTTGCATGCATTACACACATTTTTCCCTTCACCAAGAAGGGTAATGTTTTCGGTTATTGTATAAAAATATTGATGGGTCTATATGTAGGTCAACAGCATATAACTCAAGAAATTGTGGATGGAACTTGGTGATTTTTGGTAGGTGTGTGGCAGTTGTGGAAAGGTAGGCCAAGTTTGAAAACTGTTAACCTGGCGTTTTTCTAAGGTACTGCAGTGAGCTTTGTTTTTTTGTGCGGTTGATGTTAATCACCTTAAAGTTTGTAGTGCCTTAAGTGGAACATTATTTTACATGTACATGTAGGTTAGCAAGTTTTCTTGCTGCTCCAGTAGCTCAGGGTACATTTTTACAGTGAGGGGTTACTAGTCCTAGACTCTTTTGATATCCTGGAGGCACCTCCTCGAACTTTTTTTGCCCCTTCTGAAAGAGGGGTGTAGCTAATTATCAAGACGGCCTTGCCAGGATTTGAACTGGGATCTCCGGATTACCAAGTAATTGGAACCTGGAGCTCAACTGTATGTGAGGCTGCTACCAGTGGAGTTTCAAGGACATTCCATCTCTACCTCCTTAAGACTACAGGATTAAGTTGCAATAACTCTTGAGACTTGTTAGGTCAGAGCCATATAGCCACTGAGTTGGTGTACTTGTGTAGAGCTTTGCATCCTATTTTATTCATTGACTTTGTCTAACATTCAGTGGCTATTACTCATTAAAGTAGGCTATAGAAAAAACTCAAGACATATTATATAGAATCTGATCTGTGTTACCTATAGGTATTCATGAGAAAAATTAATTGTCCTTATTTTCCTAAGACCAATGCCTGGCCTTCACAAATCTTGGAAACCCATACATAACTTATCTGGTTCACAAAGCAACGCTAAGGGAGACACATTGTACATGTATATTATCAATCGTCATCGCAAAACCTTGAAGTAAGCAACACAACGAAAACAAACCTGAATCAGAGTTAAACTGTAACTTCCAACACAAAAAATTTGGCAAGTTTTTTGACAGCCCAATCATTCCTTGACAATTAGACTCCAGTCTTTGTAAAGGAATGAGCAATCCACCACTATTGTGATGTCAGGTTATGCAGAGAGAACACTGGGTGATAAGATGCAGAAAATCCATGGTGCCCCACGTCTCTCTAAAACTTTAAGCTAACACTTTTCCCCATCACCCAGGAACATTTGGTCAGCCTGACCCCTGGGATATCTACAACCCCAGCACATACTCCCACCCCATGGTGCCCTATGTCTCTCTTAAAACTTAAAGTTTAACACTTTTCCCTATCATCCAGGAACATTTGGTCAGCCTGACCCCTGGGACATCTACAACCCCAGCACATACTCCCACCCCATGGTGCCCTACGATGTGCTGGTGGACCCACTGAGCATGCCCAGCCACCCGGTGATTGACAGGAGGATGTCTGTGGCTGATGTGGTCCATGCCGACTCCATGGAGGGCAGCGATGCAGGGGATGATGATGATGATTTACAGAGAAGGGTGAGGTCAACTTCTTGAAAAACAATGACAGCATTTCATCATCATCATTAGTCATCCTCTGAGGTGCAGCAAGATTGCAGCAAGATTGCAGCATTTGGGGAAGAGTATCATGGTAGTTTTACTTTAAAAAAAACAACAAAAAACAAGGAAATACATTGGTGCGGCCGAAGAATGTTTGGTACTATACTTAAACTAAGTCTTGTTCTCAGTTAAAAACAGAAATTCTATCACACGATGTGTGGAGTTTCCACACGACGTGTGGAGTTTCCACACGATGTGTGGAGATTCCACACGTCGTGTGGAAACCTGCACACATCGTGTGGAAACTCCACACGTCGTGTGGAAACTCCACACATCGTGTGGAAACTCCACACATTGTGTGGAAACCTGCACACATCGTGTGGAAACCCCACACATTGTGTGGAAACTCCACACATCGTGTGGAAACTCCACACATCGTGTGGAAACTGCAATCTGTCCTATGGCGATTGATGAGCAGCGCGTGACGCTTGTCCGTGTAAACAGCCCCCGTGACGCACGGCGGCATCACGTGTCACGTGTTGCCTCCAGGGTTGGGCGTACGGCAGACATTGGGCAGTTTGCGGCATCACTGAATGTGCCGATGTCGTAGGCAGCCCATTTTCGCTTTGCAGTAGGTCAGGGGTCATATGCGAATGCCTGAGACCTTTCCCACCCTTGATTCAACCCACGCCACACTCGTCTGGTCACCAGGGTTCACGGCTGTGCGCTGCAGTGTGATGTGTTGTGGTGCGCCATGAGAGTCGCAGTGGGTTTGTGTGAACCGAAAACTATCCTAGGCTACTGTCCTAGGGGAATCATCATATGTCGCGCAAATTCCCTCCTATGAACCGGCCTTAATGTGTATGTTCTACCTTTGGTCTTTTGTATGTTCTACATGTAACGTTAGGTATAATCCATCAAAAGATACTGTATTTAACTAAACATTCAGTAGATCTATAGATACATGCCAGGTATCCTGACATTCCTGATAACTCCAATTCTCTTGTCTAGATTTCATCTGCTTCTAACAGGTATTTTAGGTAATACAAAATCTAGCACAAAAGGAGGATAGTCGTGACACCAAGAAATTTGATATTTTTGTGTAGCCTCTTATTCTTGTCTAGGACTGAACTAATCTTTGAACTCTTTCCATGCAATCACTAATAACACTCCATTGACACAATACTTTCACAAGGGAAACATCTTTGACAAATGCAATAAAGTGATTTAAAACCATGTTTCTAAATCCCTCCAAAATTTAAAGTTCTAAGGCAGTCCCAATAAGTGGCTCACAGTTTCTATTTCGTCATTTCAGTTAGCTTAGAAAGTAATCATAGGGGCAGGAGACAAGAAACACTCTTGTTTTGTGTTCCTTGGTGATCTTTGATATCTTGTTTAGTACTCCTTGGAAAGGATGAATGCAAAGCAAAAAAGATTTGTACAGAAATGTAAGCTGTCCATAATGTTACAGCATTGTAAAATAAATGTGAAATACATCATTGCTGCTTTCTTTTCAGAGAATTTGGAGCCCTAAAAGTAAACATTTTGTTTCCAAGCTGGTCTACAGGCTAATCTGGCCTCCCATGGAGAAAGAATCATCTTGTCCCTGTTAGTGCTGTCATTAGTAATTGGCCATGAAATTAGGCTAATCTCTTAAGTACACAATGTTCTCTGGGGGCTGGATCTAGAAACCTGTCCCTGGGGTAACATCATATATTCCAAGCACCACCAACAAAGCAACTGTAACTGTCTGTACTACTCCTATGCCGGTTTTCAAATTCAAGAGAACACATGCCTATATACCATAATACCCTGGCTCATTGTTTACAATAGATTGGTAGCAGATGTTCAAGGCAGAGCCAGCCATGACATACTGGACATGGTGTATCAGATATCATTGCTATGTATTCAAGATCTAATCTGCAGAATGTTGGTAAAAAAAATTCTGACCAGACAGGTTTCTCTGACATCCACTACCAGTATACCCCAATTTGGGGTGAAGAGCTGGGCTGCTCATAACATTACAATCTTTCACCCCAAGATCTGCTTGGAGATCTGTTTTAGCTTCTGCCTTCCGAAGTCTAAGTTTGTATAGAAGCTGATCATAATAATAATAATAATAATGATAATCATCTGGTGTATTTTGCCAGCCAGTAGGTACCCCAAGTATGAGTAATGAGGCTGTTTAACGTGGTCGAGGCACCTCCTCGAGCACTGAACCCCCGTTTTACGTCCCTCCCGGAAGACGATTTCGTGGAAAACTTCGTGAGGCTACAGCAATCCGGACGTCCTTGGGTGGGGGACTCCCATCCAAGTACTGTCCGGACCGCTCGTTGCTTAACTTCTGAGATCGAGGGATCGGGTGTACCTACGCGCCACGTGGCCGTAGCTGAAAGGAGTGGATAAAACAGGACAAAGGCAGGATTCTATTCCCACAGATAGAATCCAGTTTCCCAAAACTGTATACTACCACTACACTATTATGGGACAACTGTACAAAGGAAATCTTCATTCTCTCCCCTCACCCATTTTCTCCATCATGTGTTTAGAATCCATGCAAGAGTCAACGTTTGATTTAATACATCTGCTTATCCTTAAAAGTTTTTTTCCAGACTCTGTGAGACTCCATCAATTACAAAATATAGTTATCGTGTCTGCACATGTCTAAAATGCATTTGACATCATCAAGTTATTGTGACAAAGTAAAGAAGAAATTCTGTACAAGGTACAGTATTCAGTTTCTTCTGTAAACACAGGGAATAGCCATCCTGGTGTACTCTCCAAGCAGAGGTTAGGCTCCGGTTGTTTTTACGTCTTTTTTTAGTCGCTTTTATAGGGCTTTCTATTTTGTATTGTTTCTTGAAGTCCGCCAGCCAAAGTTAGGTTTTGACAATACAAGATACAATACAAAACAGAAAGCCTGATAAAAACGACTAAAAAAAATGTAAAAAAAAACAACCAGAGCCAAACCTCTGCTTGGAGAGTATTCCTGATGTTCCCAATTAGGAAACCAGCAGGGAATTATCAGGCCATCCACCAGAGTGGCCAAACCAGGTCAAAGAAAGGTTACCATACAGCTGGGTGTATTATGTTTCATACACTATGTCCCTCCAAGCCCTATCACTGTATGTTTATCTTTCATAGAATGTATAAAGGATAATTTTTATACAATACATGTGAATTTATGTGTGAAAAAAAAAATTCGAATATGTCCCTTTATTCACTCATGCTGGTTTAACCATTACATGTTTTTGCAATGGAAAGTCTGAAAACAAATTATGAATGCATAGTTCAACTGGAAGTTTGTTTGTTTGTTCTAGACTGTCACCACCGTTTTCGTATGGACACTCGGACTCCAGTTTGTTGGTAGCATGAACGTTTGTTACGGATAGTAGTCTCTTTTTACCTATGTACAATATATTATGATGATCTTTCAGTAATGACTGGTTACAGAGTAAATAGGGATTTCTAACAAGGGAAAGGGGATATATGATGGATTTCCTGATAAGTATTTAGATGTGCCCACAAGTGACCTAGTTACAGAGGAAAGACTCAATAGTGGGGAGTCCAGGACAGTAGAGGGTTTTGCCCTGTATTAGGCCATACCAATTTAATTTCTTGGTTCACGGATTTTCAAAAAAATATATAGAGAGAGAGCGACAGGGCGGAAAAAAAATTGTAAAATGGTTGGGGTAAAGATAAGGGCTAATCCAAAACATAAGGAATAAAAAGTTTTCAGCTTGAAAAAAGTACAAAAACACCATACTGTACAGTAACAGAACCTGTTCGTTGAAAATTACAAAAGTAGTGTCAGTTTTTATGTTTGTCCCATCTTTCATGAATGAAAATTGTAACTGCAATAACAATGCCCACATTTTAAGGAGCTTTAATATAAAGGCCAATCTGCTACACCAGAAAGTTGGTGAATGGTCTCTTTAATGGTGAAAATTTGCTGAGTGGTAATTTTTATTTTTTATTTTCCAAAAAATAGGAGCGAGCGAATCCGTGAACCAATCATTAAAATTGGTATGGCCTTAGTACTACAGTGGACACCAACTAATTGCATCACTGCTATTGGCATAAGTCTGGGATTTGCATAGAATTCTGAAAACCCAAACCATTTGCCATTCACTCCATTGTAAATACAATGGTATAATCGCATCATCTATTATGGCATAAATCGGACATTCGGGTAAAATATCGTCAGGTCAATCGCATACTGGCCCGTAAATATGTGATAGAAAACAAGAAAAAAAGTCGAAAATGAACTATCAGCGGCCTTTACAAATGCATTCGATCGGCAAAACCGTCAAAATTGCCGCTGAAATGGACAAATAACGCTGGTACGCCGCGCCGGCGGCACCCGAGAGTTACGCAATACAAAAGCGCAAAGGGTGACGGGATAGCATCGGCGCCATTTTTCTTTTGTCTAATACGCGCTGATGTTTGTGAATTTTCGAGCTAAAATTCCCACTGATTTTGTGAACATCGTCTACCCAAAACCAGCCATTATGAAGCTGAAATGTTTGTAAGTTAGATAAGTTCGGGCATTTAGCCCAGTTTGTTCCGAGTTTGTAAATATGGCTGGAAGACGAGCGACAGTTTTGGCGTCATTCACCACGGCATCGGCAGGCTTGTTGTTTGTTTAGCGCTACACTACATTGCTCACAAAATCGTCAATTTTCAGCAAAGTTTCCGTACCTTCCGCTAAAAAGTTGTAATCAAACTAATGCTTATCGGTAAATATGTTATGTTTAACCATACGATGATCGGACTGAGCGATTACACGTCGATAAATGTAGTCTGTACAGCGGTATCTAAAGCTGAGAGTCACGCTAAAACTACAATTTTCTGTGGATCGGAGCATAATTTTTTTTTACAGTTCAACGTTACCACATGATGTTAACGTTACATTAAAATGTTGATGATGTGTCGGATATGTATAAACGTGTGTGTGATATCATTCTGCACTGAAATGTGATTGAATCGAGACGCAGCGGATGTTGTATTTTGTTTTATATTTATTTCTTCTCGTTACGTATGACGGACACGTGCCTGTAAAGGAAGAAAAGAAACTTGGATAAATATTAACTACAATGTTACTTCTGCATATGAAACATGCATGTTCATGAATAAAATTTAGTATATAATACCAGTTTTGACGTGTGTGTATGGTTATTTCAACCCTGAGTCCGTAACCAGCACCCCCCTCCCCCGCCGATCGTTTGGACTCTCCTAGGGTTATTGGACTAAGTCGGGTAAACGGGTAAAATTCGCTGACAAATCGATGATGCCAATAGCCGACTTCTACTGTAGTAGCTTTTGGGTGGAAACACACTTCAAGACTTCAAATCCTGACACCTTTGACCTTTGATCACCTTTAGAACTAACTCCATGTAGGGGCTGTTTCGAGAGGTGGTCTGAGTTTCCACATAAAATTCTCCATGGGCAAGGAAACCATGCTAAGGGGGAACAGGCAGACCAGCAGGCACTTGGGCAAACAGAGTGTGAACAGAGCTTCTTTGTGACCTGTTCATGACCTTATTTTAGTTTCAGTGTAACTGTTATCCCTACCCAACAAAAGAAGTTCAACTCTACTCTACTCTACTATTAATATTGTATTCACATTTTCAAAACTTTTCACTTACATTGTAACTGTATATATAAAACATCATTGAGCCTGAGATTTTTTCAGCTGCTTGGGGATCGCTCATTTCATCCGTAGAGGTGGTGGAAGATCAAGACATCTGAATGGATGTATGCAACTAACAATAGATAGCAGCTTAAACATTGAGACCCAGAAAAGCTTGAACAATCATCCCTTTCCTAAGTGTACATTCAGTCAAGTATTTCACAAGCCTAGCATGGTCTACCACAGGCCTGATCCACCACAATGAACCTCCCCAGCAGCTAGCTCCCTCTAAGAGGGCCCCAATGCCCTTTTGCGTAGAGCGTTATCGGCCGTTTTAATTTTACGTAGAGCGTAGACGGATCGCTTAATTCAACGTAGAGCGTAATCGGTGCATTTTGCGAAGAGCGTAATTGACTCTTTTCATTCTACCGAATACGTTGTAGCTCCCCGGAATTTACCGTAAAACGTAATGGATGAATTGTGCATATAGCGTTATCAAACCTGCCCTAACCATTGCCCCGTCAAAATGCAGGAAATTGCGTTTCAGATGGTCGAGATTTCAAAATTTCCGTGGACCTCCTTTGCGACGCCCCGCACAATCTGCGCTCACGGCGACATGGTTGAAATATGTTGGGGCGTCGCCCTCAAACACTTAAACTGTATTTTTAATAGAAATGGCATTAAAGATTTTGATTTTTTGATTTTTTGAAATGGCATTAAAGATTCGTCGATGAAGGTTAGACATCCAGGTAATAAGATACGCTAAAACAGTTTCTTCAGCAAAATCATATCCTGTTTTTGGCGGCATTAAGTATTATTGCCAAGGAAATATGTGGGGGGGGGGGGTTAAGCAAGCTGAAACCTTGTGTATTTTTGATGATGCAAATTTCATTACATCGAGCTAGTCTAACGGCAAAATTTACCCCTGAAAATGCGAGAAACAGCGTTTCAGTGAGTCCCGATTTCAAAATTTTGGCAGACCTCCCTGTCCCGCGTCTACGGCACAGAACAATATGTTGAGGGAGCGTCGCTCTCAAAAATCTTTTAAACAGATAGAAATTTTACTATCGTACTCAGCTTAGTTTACAAGCAGAATGTGGCCCCCAAATGCAGGAAATGACGTTTTAGACGGTCAAGATTTCAAAATTTTCTCCGGACCTCCCTAGCGATCACATGCGCCTCGGGCGCTCACAACGACATGGTGGGAATTTGTGTGGGTCATCGCCCTCAAACATCTCTTTCTTGACAAACATGGCATAAAATGATAAAGTTTAGCATAGTCTTCCAGCAAAATTTGTCCCTAAAAATACAGAAAATGCCGTTTCAGAGGGTGAAGATTTCGAAATTTCCCCAGACTAACCTTGCGACAGCTCGCTGACGCACCTACGGTACTCGAAATCGTGAAAATATTTTGGAGGCATCGCCCTTGCTAAAACTATGTATGTGTCTTTCTAACTGAATTACCATCAAACTTAGCTTTGTCTGGTAGCAAAATTTGCCTGTCAAAACGCGGGAAAAGGCGTTTTAGAGGGTCAAGATTTCAAATTTTCCCGGGGGAGCATGCCCCCGACCCCCGCGCGACGGGTTGCGTCAAAGGCGCTACATCTGTTGCAAAATTCTGTCAGGAAAAGATCGTCCCCCCAAACGATATTTCCTGCCGCCGCCTCTGGAGGAGATGCCCCCACTATGCTTGGTGATAACAAAGTCCACTCGAATTTCCACTACGAATTTTTTAACACATCAATTCTAGGTTGGTAACTCTGGTACTTGAAGGCATGACTGTTTCTTGTTCTTTTTTGAGCTGATATTAGATACTCATCAGTCGGTACGTCCACCAGCTTATTGGTCATTTTGTACATCATGAAAAGTCTGAACATTTTCCTTCTGTCTTCAAGTGACATCCACTGCAGTTCTGTTTTCATTTCTAGTCTGCAAGAAAAAGTTGCCCCTCAAATGCAGGAAAAAGCGTTTCAGGGGGTCAAGATTTCAAAATTTTCCCGGAGAGCATGCCCCCGGATCCCCTATTAAAGATTGTCGCGCCTTCGGCGCTCAAGATGATAAAGATTCGGTCAGCAATATTGCGCCCTGCGTTAGAAATTTGCTGTTGCCGCCTCTGCCGACGGTTACCATGAATACTTTTAACTCAACTTTTGTACCATCTTTGACACAAACGCTCAGTCGCTCGGTGATGAGTTCTGCATAACGTTTGGGGAAGCTTTCGAATTTAGCGTAGAGCGTAGAGAGGCTTCATGAATTCAGCGCAATACGTAGCTGGCCATCAGAATTTAGCGTAGAGCGTTGTCGGGACCCCCCCATTGGGGCCCTCCTCTAAGTAAACCACAGTGCTTGGCTCAGTGGGCCACAGATTGTATTTCAGGACACCGTGTCATCAACCCCCAGACCACCATGTGACATGTGAAAGTGATGCAATTCCAGACTGCCTCCTGGGCCATGTGGGTCATTAGTCTGTGTAACACAAACTCCGCTGTCCAGGGCTGTAACTGTTTGGCGGGCTGCTATAAGCGAGATTTAATCAGGCTAGTGGGCCATAGAAAACACTGGCCAGCTTCCTAGCTCCAGGGACCAGGCAACATGCCCCTTTAGGACAGGCCCTCTCAGTTAGACCCAATCCTCAAATTTCCTTGAGAGCATGTATGTCCTGGAGTCAAGGAGGTGATGACTAGGAGTCGATGGTCGTAATGCTAAATAGCCTGGTATCCAAACCCCAGCCTGATCTCATGTATCTATGATCTATCGTGCAGGGGTCTGGCAGGATTTTTGAGGTTGGGGTATGGTATCCAGGCTATAATGCTAAGGCTCTGGAAGCAGTCTAGCATCCAGGCTAGCCTATTCTGCCCTGGCTTATAGTACTGTATAAGTTATACTTTGTAATGTACAGCTTGAGCAAGGAAGCAGTAATTACACAGTGATAATACTATAACACTCAAAACTGGTAACTCCAGAAGCCATCATTCTATCATCACATAAGGCTGGTTTCAGATATGCAACTGAGCTCAGCTGTGTCCTCCTCTGAAAGGAATAACATCATTCTGAGAATCTGATCCTCCCCAAGGAGACTAGTGTCATTCTTGTTCCACTGTCTGCCTCAGGGCTATGAGCCCTTTTTTTCTGACTTCTACAATGTGTATCTGACAAACAATTAGCAATTCTTAGATCTGTTTGGTCCCCAAAATTAGTAAGTATATTTGTATTGAGTTCGATACTAAGAAATATTCTAGATTGTTCCTCTGAGTTGAGTCAGGTGGGCCAGTCTCACTGTCCGGCATGTAACCTTATACAAGGATATGATGAACGTTATACCAGGAACTGGGTGTACATTTATACCTACTAGCTGCTGAGGCTGTTATCTCCAATTGGACACGCCTTGACCTGTCACTGCTCACTGCTGGAAGTAGTTAATGGTTAACTTTTAAGCAGATGTAAAGATCTGGTTCAGTCTCAGTGTTTTCAGTGCTTTTAAATGTTTTTGGAAGTTAATACACTTTCTAGGGGTTTGCCTCTTTCAATGTGGTGACTTATAAGTAATTCGTAGTACAATTCTCTAAGATAGTCTTACTAAAATTGCAAACACAGGATTGTGCCAGGTCCTTACATCTGCCTCTGTGCTTGAACATTAGAACTTTGACTCCTAGAGGATAAAAGTGGTGGGGATCAAGATAACTGAGTGGTTGAACTTAAATATTTGACCCCAAAGTCAGTAACTGTTTTCAGCATGTAGAACACATCTTAATGATGTATGAGTAAATGTGGACTTTTATGCAAGATTTTTGACACCACAACCTTATCATCCTAGTAGACATTACCTTAAATTTACTTGGCAATTCAAAACTGAGCATCTAACCATTACCAGAACTTCCAATGCTTCATTACATCCCAAGGCAGATTTGCAGAAACATTCAATTTTATATCATCTGATATTTTCCTCATTTTGTAGTTGACTACTTAAGTACTTTATAATTGGAAAATGTAGCACATACTGTATAAAAGACACACAAGGGGGGAGATGGTAATTCTGGCCTCAACAGGCCAAAGCTCTAATCTCTCATAGTCTAACACAAAACAGATGTGGCTACTGTAGATCTACAATGATCCATCTTTTGTGGAACATGGGTAGACACATATAATATTGGCCCTAGATAGACCTGTTTATAAGCCTAGGGAAACTTCTCCTGTGGAATACTATTTAAGCAAATTGGGGAAATGATCACCATCATTAAAATATTCAATCTGATCAATTTTAATGATCAATCTTCAAGTTTACTTCTTCCTATGACCAAAGATACTAATGAAAACGATAGATCTCTTGTTTCTCTATGATACAAAGTAACTCTGTGCATACATATGCTGTTAAATGCAACTTTATAGTAATTGGTGTGAATGAGGACAAAGTGGGTTAGAGGTTAATTCTTTGATAACAATAATTTAGTTTTGTGATGACTTTTGAGTCTACTTGTACATCTTTACCATCTGCCTGAAAGTGTTCTGTAGGGTTTTCTCTCTGTCAGAGGCTAAGTGAGGTCACATCATCACTCACATGGGACTCTGATACAATTATCTATCTGTCACGGCTTGTTATACACTAATGCTTATTAAGTAAATACAGACAGCAGGGAATAGCTTCTGTTTTAGCCAGGGCAAGACTTCAAGCATGAGTAATAGTGTATATAACTAAATATGACAGCCCTTAGGTATAATTAAGGGGTAATGACCTGACCCGCACTGTGAAGTGCGAATATGGTGTCATAAGGCCTGGTCCTTTGTTATAAGCACCAAATAAAACCAACAAATGAGTGAAGCGAACAAGGGGTGGTTTTATAAGGTGGTAATAGCAAAGGACCAGGCCTTATGACACCATACACAATGAGAAATAGGTGGGTCATTAACATATTTAGCATGTAGCCTTAGCTACTGAAAATGACACATTCAAGTCTTAGAGATACAAATTCCAATAGAACTTGTATCTCTTGAATGTAATAAATACAAACTTTAAAGTTTATCTGTGTTGGTAGAAGTCATTATTGAACTAGTTAAATTGTAATTTCCAACACACCCAAATTTTCGACTGAACAGCTCCAGCTGCTGTGACATCACGTTATGCAGATTGAACACGTGACGCAATATGCAGTGGATCATAGGGTTCAGGTTCCCTGAGCACAGACGCCCGAGTTCAACAACCTCAGAACTTTCCCAACATATTCACATAGAATCACCGGGTCATTCGGTTTCACTGGACAAAGTTAAAATCTTGGACATAGAGCCAAACTTTTTTGCTAGAGAGATCAAAGAAGCCATCTACATCAGAGCTTTACAACCATCCCTGAACAGAGATGGTGGGCGCTATAGTAGTTTAGTTAAATACTGCACACTTTTGATGGAATATACCTAGAACATACATAAGACCGAAGGTAGAACATACATGTACTACCACCGGTTCATAGGAGGGAATTTGCGCGACATATGATGATTCCCCTAGGAAAGTAGCCTAGGATAGTTTTCGGTTCACACAAACCCACTGCGACTCTCATGGCGCACCACAACACATCACACTGCAGCGCACAGCCGTGAACCCTGGTGACCAGACGAGTGTGGCGTGGGTTGAATCAAGGGTGGGAAAGGTCTCAGGCATTCGCATATGACCCCTGACCTACTGCAAAGCGAAAGTGGGCTGCCTACGACATCGGCACTTTCAGTGATGCCGCAAACTGCCCAATGTCTGTCGTACGCCCAACCCTGGAGGCAACACGTGACACGTGATGCCGCCGTGCGTCACAGGGGCTGTTTACACGGACAAGCGTCACGCGCTGCTCATCAATCGCCATAGGACAGATTGCAGTTTCCACACGATGTGTGGAGTTTCCACACGATGTGTGGGGTTTCCACACGATGTGTGCAGGTTTCCACACAATGTGTGGAGTTTCCACACAATGTGTGGAGTTTCCACACGACGTGTGGAGTTTCCACACGATGTGTGCGGGTTTCCACACGACGTGTGGAATCTCCACACATCGTGTGGAAACTCCACACATCGTGTGGAATCTCCACACATCGTGTGATAGAATTTCTGTTTTTAACTGAGAACATGTTAGTAATATTAATCGTTTTGCATCATTATTGCATAACCGGTAAACTGCCCCATGGCATTTGTAATGAACTGAGTACAAGTTGAATGTCTGGATAGATTTATTATCTTATTGCACCACTTAAGGTGAATGACCTTGATATGACCTATGACCTTGTGATGACATAAAATGTCCTGCTATAATTTGTCCCCGCAGCCTCACACAGCGCCCAACTTCTCCACCCTGCACTCTGAGTTGTTGGTAGGAGATGATGAGATTGCTGAAGAACTGAAGAGACAACCTTTTGGAAAGGCCATTGGGAAAAGGTAAGGGAGACCCTTTAGCTAGCCTGGTACCCTATTTCAGTTTTGATTTGCTCCTCCCATTGCTTCCCTTGCTGTATAGTCTGGTTGGTCATACTATAGAGAGAAACAACTGGCATTTGAGTATTTGCCCAAGATATTGGGCTCTGATTGACTTGACCGGTTTTAACGGCATGGAAACTGGGTTCGAACAGTCTTTCAATAGTTCGACTTTCCCCGTCACGCTACTACATTGTGTACATTGTTACATTGAGAAATGTTGAATCTCAAATTAATGTAAGACACAAGGATGAAAATTTTCTGGACAGGCATTCTATTCTGCATTGGTGCAAACTGGGGCTAGAATATTTAGGCAAACTCTAGTTAACATACATTCGCATAATTCCACCAGGTGTCATTATACCGCCACCTCAAAAAACGTTGTTATAGGGGCCTTCTCAAGATTGTCTTCAACACCCAAATGTCTGAATTGTAGTACATTTAGGATATTTAACATTCGGTGTATAAGACAATCTTGGGAAGACCTCCATAGTAACGTTTTTTGAGGTGACGGTATTTTGACACCTGGTGGAATTATGATAGTCGATGTTACATGTAGTCAAGTTCTGTTGGCATATAGAATAGAGTTTTGTTACCTAGCTGACATTTTAGTGAGGTCGGGACAGGGCAAAGTCCTTTCCACGGCAAACACCCATCCTCAGAAAACTCCCTTTCCCGGCAAAAGAGAACCTAGCCAACGGCATAAGAGAACCCCCCCCCCCCACACACACACACCCCTAAAATAAAAACCAGTCCAATACGAAGACTGCAATAGAAGCTATCCTTTATCAAACTTCATTAAATAGCACCTGGCAAGCAGTCATAATTGCCCGAAGGAAGGTGACAGATGGTCACCGAAATATTGGCTAGGTAAAAATACTTGGCTGTGTACCAAGAGCTTTGTTATTTGTTCTTAACCTGATGAAACTAGTCATGAATGTTGGCAGACCCTACTTTTACCCTTGCAATGGCTGGGCCAATCAGAAGTGGTCGTCCTAACCACCTAGTGACATCAGCAGGGCTAGCTGGGGTCAGATGTCAACAACCTGATGGATTCGGCATCGTTAATTAAGAATTGATTTGTTGTTGTACAGCAAAAGCTCAGACAATCCTGCAGACGATTACTTGTCGGTTCATCACTCTTGTTCAATCAATCACAGTAGATGGGATTGGATCCGCATCCATTTTGTGGAGACAGCAAGATGGATGTGCTTCTATACATCCTGGCATTTCCAGATCATAAATCAGTTTAACATACAGTTTGCGAGTCTTTCATAAACCGATTATGAAATATATTTCATCTAATTTCTTCTTAGGCCCCCTTTTCACTTAGACAGCAATCTTTGAGTGACCATGGCATGCAGCAACCAAAATTGCATTTGAGTTCACAATTGAAATCCAATGGGAAATGTAGAAATATGAAATTGAAAATACAATAAAACAACAGCAAAAAAAAACGTAGAAAAAAATTGATATCTATTCATGAAATTCAATTGAGCATTCAATGGGCTCAGCATAGTTGCAGCTTTTAGCGGCAAGGGGCATTAATGATCATCATCATCACACTGTCAGTTCTTTTCGTCCTGACGGAAGACACTCTGTTCACTTCCGATGTTAGCTTCAAGACTTAAGCCAGTCTTGTGCAGGGCCTTCCACATCCCTCACAGCGGAATTATTAGTGATCGATCATTAGTGATCGATACTTGACCACACAGCATTTTATGCCACTTGGTGTTCAATATTTTTTTAAATAATAATAATAATGTCGTGCTAGATTGATATCATTTTGTGTTTCAATGTCCTGAACTTATGATGTAAACCTCAAAATGTCAGTGGGAGATGTCAGTCAGTGAGAAGTCAGTGGGAGATGATAAACAACTGAGATTGTAACTTTCTTTTATCTGTAAAACTGCCCTTTGGCATGATACAGTGTATACAAGCTTGACATACACATTCAGTCATCAGTCTATCCGTGAGTGAAATAGACTGTGCTCAGCCCGTCTCATTCAATTTCCTTTGTTCTCCCTCAGGTTACGCCACGAGAAGATGATGAACGCCCCCAACAAGTTCAAGGACCACGGCGGACCCAACGCGTATCAGAGCCTCCAGTGTTACGACCTCGTTGACACGCCCGAGATCATCCCGCCCAACCCTTCTGCTGAGATAGACGACCCATTTGCAGATATATTGGACTGAGCTCATGCACAGTGCACAGCAGGGCTCTAGCCAGTTTGACCCTTTTTTAGCCATCCAAATTGCCTTTGACGGAAATATCCTAGACAAGAAGTCATATTTTCCATCATCATTGTGGGAATTTCCTCCATCGTATTCAAATTTGGATAATATATAATATATACCTTTAAGTTATCTTTCCCCATCAACTTTTGACAGAAGGTTGACGGAATGGTCATAGAATTTATTCCGTCATCCACAACAGTTACGAAAGACGGGTGCTGGCTAGAGAGGCAGTTTGACCCTTTTTAGCCATCCAAATTCCCTTTGACGGAAATATCCTACAAGAAGTCATATTTTCCATCATTGTTGTGGGAATTACCACCATTGTTTGGCCCTTTTTTAGCCATCCAAATTCCCTTTGACGGAAATATCCTACAAGAAGTCATATTTTCCATCATTGTTGTGGGAATTACCACCATTGTTTGGCCCTTTTTTAGCCATCCAAATTCCCTTTGACGGAAATATCCTACAAGAAGTCATATTTTCCATCATCGTTGTGGGAATTTCCACCATTGGTTGACCCTTTTTTAGCCATCCAAATTCTCTTTGACGGAAATATCCTACAAGGAGGCATATTTTCCATCATCGTTGTGGGAATTTCCACCATTGGATTCAAATTTGGATATAATATACTTTATCTCTTTTCATTAATTTTTGACGGAAGGTTGACGAAATGGTCATAGAATTATTCCGTCATACCAGGGCTGTTTCCAAGGCCCATTTTTCCATCTTGGGACGGAAATGTGCTTGTTGGGACGGAAAAAATTTTAACCAGTCTGTGTGATCAATGACAATTGAAATTGATGAAAAATGTAGCTTTGTAAGCTTTAAATCACAGATTCATCAATATATGAAAATTAACAACATGGGTTCCCGAACAATGGGTGGGACAGAAAATACTTATCATACACAACAGTGATGGAATGACGGGTGCTGGCTAGAGCCCTTGTGTACATTACTCAGGGGAAGAGTACCGCATCATAAACGCAAAGAGATTACAGCCCAAACATGTATACCTGCAAATAAGTTTCTATCTCAAGAGAAAGGAGAGGTGGGTTGAAGCTGTTGTTGGGAATGTAAACTCAGGATTTGACCCTGAACTTGAAGTTGACCTGATGCGAAAGAAGGCCGGACAGAAGAAAAACTCCAGCACACCACGGAGACAATCGATAAAATCATACACCGTGGCTGTCGGATAAAGGACTTATTTCCCCTGTGTGTACGGCAAAGATATTGCACACGAATAATTTCTGGTAGTGTGTGATTTGAAAAGGAGCTGACTGTACATGTCAATATCTATTGTGCTATTGTTGCTGCTCGTTGCTTATGTGGAAAAGGTTTCAGCACTTGAGAGTCTTACTCAACATGCCAATTGTCATCAGGTCACAATGTCATGCATCTTATAATCATCGTACAAGTGCATAAAGAGAACTTCACACTCTTGGGGTTATTGCGGATACGTTGTACAAGACTCTGCTATCTTTTTAGTTTACTAAACGAAAAAGGCTGTCTTAGATTCTTATCAGCAGTAAGGGTCTATCACAGCCTGCTTGAAACTTCCACGACATCACAATCGTACAACCAATGTGACCTCACCGTAACCTTTCTCTGTGAGGGATCAAGTGAGCACTTTCCCTCAGAGTTTGCAGACTGACCTGATCTGATGACTCGCACTAAAAATATCCTTTATTGACTTGAAGCTTAGAATACCACAGTGCAAACCAGCCAAATCATTAATGCACGATAAAACCCAGGAGGAAAATAGATCCAAATGGTGGATGGGCTCCGTGCCGTAAAATGCGGGTAAAGGGACCAGGCTGTTCATTATCGGCGGTAATGTCTGACTGGACTGGTCCATCCAGGTGTCGTTATCTCCAACAATTGATCCGAAGTTGATGAAAGAAGGATGTAAAGTTTTTTGAGGGGTCGCGATGAAAGCCGAACATTCCAATGACGTTACTGCACCAATCGTCATAGCCAGTAGTTCGGTTCATCGACTGTTCAATGAAACAGGTTTCTACAAAAGCCCCTGTCAAGTATGACAGAAAGAAAGTATGAAGTAGCTGTGTATATTAAGATATATTGTATTATCTTGGGCAATTGGTCTGTAGATCATAAAAGAATGCTGTACAGTTTTTAAAGGGGTCATGTTGAAAGTCACAGATTCCAATGATACAAGTCACCAATCCTTGACTATGCAGTAGGTGTGTGTATAAAATGTATGTAAGAAACATATTTTGTATATATTGAGCAACGAGATATAAATATTACTCATACAAGGTGCAGTATCGGAATACATGGTGAAAATCTTGTTTAATGTTGGAGAAGAGTGTACATTTTTCTGTTTTGAGGGTTTGTTGCTTTTTGACAAAATAAGCCACCTAATTTGAAGTCTGACTCACTTTTCCAAAAATGCAGTTTTTTTGCAGTAGTTCTCTATTGCAACAAGGCGCTTGTGGTATACATGTAGCTTACACATGTATAAGATGATCTGTCACATAAACAAAAGGCTCTATGACCAGAGCCATTTATGTGTAATATTGAAAATAAAATTTTTATTATAATTACAGATGTGTGTGTTTGTTTGCTTGTTTGTTGGAATTTGCCCTATATATACAACACATGCATGTAGATGCGTATGGTGGTAGGGTTTTACATAATTGTTAACATTGCAGACTTACCAGACTTTTTTGGGCTAACCTGCAAGGTACTACGTTATATATGATGCAATACTATCATGATTTAGTGTGCAGATAGAGCATGCCTGACGAGATACATGTGTGGGCTTCTCTCCTTTTGTCATTAAGTACCAGTTACACAGTAGTCATCTATAATATGGTGAGGTGAATGCTGTATTGTTGGAGAAAGTCAAAGAGAAAATAAAGTTGTAAACAAAATCATTGGCCAATATCAATGGCTCACAGAAGTGTTTCACATTCGAGTTTATACCAAAATGACAGAATTGCGGGACATTTTTTGGAAGATAATTATTTTACGGAATGTTCTGCATTTTCTTCAATATGATGCATGCGATCCGAACGATTGATTGAATGTTCTGCGCCCAGAAGATAAGAGTCATCTTGCGCAACAAGAAGCGTATTTCGTAGCATCTACTAATGACACAAACGAAATTCAATACAATCTTAAATTTATAAAAGTATCTTGTTATCTTCTTGTGTTAAAATTTATTAAATGGATCTTTCGATGCTGTTTCAAGCCACAAGTACCCATCTTCCGATGGGTTCCTAGCTGGTTTGGGTCCTCTTCCCATTTTGTCCGGAACCTCAGAAACCTCAAATATAGTACGCAACCCGACTTTGGCAAAGTCTTGCGACCACTTTCAGACTTTGAAAAGTTTAAAAGTGTGTACTTCAATCGATAAAGTACAGTACTTCATAGACATTTGTACCCGTACAGTGCATACTTCAATCGATAAAGTACAGAACCCCATAGACGTCTGTACCCGTACAGTGAATACTTCAATAGATATAGTACAGTACTCCATACACGTACGTGTGTGTCAGTAATACATTATAATGTACAGTTGACTGACATTCAAGCCAGGGAGACTCCCCCACAGCCTTGGAGAATTATTGATGAGAATTTTCTGGTTCATATTACTGATGCACGCATATCAGCCAGACATCGTGCTTGCGGCTGGGAGAAAATGTTTATTGGAGCTATCGATCGTATCATTTCTACTCATAACAAGACTCCTGCAGGGGACAGTGTGAGGTGACTGGGAAAGGAGGATGTTGTGCATTTATACTTTATTTTGGTGGGAAATTCAGATTTATTTTTGCAAACCTTGGACTTAGGAACGACATACCATGGACCGACTTACCATGGGCCATAGTCCTTCCCACAGTTAGTCCAATGGTCTGAAAATGGACTTATTCTGGGAGGATTGAAGATGGACTTACTCCCTTAATTAGTGTGAAGGACTCAATACTCTGGATAATAGTCCACAAAAACTAACACCAACAGCCCGGCAAAATGGGGTGGACTTACTGCGGGAGTAACTCCCCATTTGACGCTAGTAAGTCCTCATGCAGTGTACATCATCCTCCTTTACGTCCCAGGTTTGCAAATTCTAAGATAGGGAAAAGGACAAAAATCTCATTCAAGTTTAGCTCACTGAAGAGCTTAGCATTTTACTACTCAGGTCATGACAGTGAGAGAGGAAAGAAGCTTTGAACAGTATTCATTACAGGTTCAGTGAGCTGATAAAATTCCCCTACAGTTACAGCTCACTTTGACAAGCACAGTAAATTACAGTGACTGTCCCTGTTTGTCTTTTTCTAAAAACAGATGATGGACGATTACTTCGTGGTTCTCCCGTCGTTCTATGATGGATGAGCGTCTCTAGCACCTCGTCCCCTCGCATGTGTATCTAGTCCAGTTTGTTTGGCTTTCCTGGCCGCCCTTTTCTCCTTCAGTGCGATTTCTTGGTGCTGCCTCAACTGATCTACTCGGACATTACGTGTTGCCTACATGTAAATCTTGACATCAATGGCTGGCGAGTGGGTAATCAGGCGATTGAAATATGCACTTTCCAAGAACGTCGCCCTTTTGAGTGACACCGCATTGATCTAAGAGCAGTGGACGGTGTTACCTCGTTAGTATCACACCACCGAGACACCATTTGACCCACATTTGGGTGTCCGGGGAGACGATATTAAGTACTTAAGATATATTAAAGCTGAAGCTCATATCTGGTGTGATAGGAATTAGACTCGATCGAATTAATCACTTTTTGTCTTATATTGGAATTGATGCTGAAGGGAAATGACATTTAGATAGAGTCATGTTTCCCTCAGGTATTGCACTATTCAATACAATTTTTGATACGGTTGTACTAAAAATTTCACATTTTTGATTACTGTTGAAGTCAAAACTGCCCAAGACAATATGACCACTCAGGACTGATAAATTCTGGTCAACTGTAAAATAAATGCAGAAATGTTTCCAGTGGTTTTATATTTTTGCGGTGGCCACTTCACCACGAACTTAACACCACAGTGAACATTTTTCCATTATAGTTTTCCACTACAGTCTATAGCGCTACCGCAAACTTAAGACCAACGTGTACACTCCATTTTCCTGCCACGTGCAATGCGAAAGTAAATCCCCGCAAACTTAAATGCATTTGCAGTATGTGGAAATGTTGACTATGAACGGCATTCTTCAGCTCGCAGTGGACAAAAGTGTGAACAAAAATATCTTACTAGCAACTACCAAATTTGTGGTGAAAATGTAATTATTGTACATTGGTTTGACTGTAGACATAACCAGGACATCATAATGTAAAATGTCAACTAGGTGACATTTGTATTCCAGTGGTTTAACTCTGGAGTACAGTTTGAAAGTTGAAATCTTTGTTGCAAGTTGAAACAAGCTGTCGTTGCTCACTCAACATACACGCTACTGGAAAGGGTCACAGTCCTAATAGGATTGGATGTTAGCCGTGTTCCACTGTTCATTGTGCTTGTTTAAGAGAGTTACCTTAAAGGGAATTCAATTTCCCTGGTACAATGAACCTGTAAATGTAATGCTAGTTCATCTTTATTCGCGGGGTAACCTATATCCGTTGTATCCAAAAACGGCATTAGGGGTATCAGGTTGATGGACGGCGGGTTCAAATTGCATTTCTTTGTCAACTTGATATCCCTACGTAGCCTGGATTTAAGCACAACGGATATAGGTTTCCCCGCGAATAAAGGTGAACTTAAACGTTACTGTCTTCTCTGTCATGACCAGTCTTCAGTGAGCTAGATTGGATCGAGATCACTTTCCTTAACTTCCTTTCTATCCATCCAATTATTAAGTTCTTCAGACTCAACTAGACATGTTATTAGTGGTCAGTAATCGGGACAAAGTGCCATCGCTAATAGCATACATCTCTGGATGTGGGGGGAGTTTTAATCAAGAAACAGCCACATCCCACTGGTTTTATTTACTAGTCTGTTGTAATCATATGAATTATGCACTGTAAACGTATTTAAGCTGTAGTGATTTAACTTTGCAGTAAGAAGAAAATGGGGTTATTTGTGGTTAAGTTTTGAGTTTTCGATAGTGCTATAGTCACAGACTGCTACGGTAATGGAAACACTGGCTCCAATTTTTATGATCAATTCATTGATGGCCATTACGGATTGACAAAGGTTTGGTAAATGCATGAAAAAGAGATTCTGGAAGATAGTTTGGCCATTGTTTTTTTCCAAAATAAAGGTCCTTGTAGTTACCAACTTGTTCATCACTGTTCAGTCAACAACTGAATTCTAGTTCTTATTAATGGCAAATCGATTGTTACTCTTTGTATCCAAATTACATGTAAGCTGTAAAAGCACAAAGCAGTGTGCAGTTTTCCCTGTAAAGCTAAGGGCACAACCCGCCGTACTTGCAACTGCGTGGTGTCTACGTGCCAAACGTGAGCAATCCGTAAACGTGAGGGATCCGTAAGTGGTAAGTACCGCCTCCGTACGAACTCGTAGGAGATCCGACGGATTTTGAAGCACGCAGAACTTTACGTGCAGGAAAAACTTTGTGTGCCATCGGGCGCCTGCCCTTTATAGCCTGAACGTTTTCAGAAATACGTGGCGGACGTGGTCTCCAAAGAAAACGTACGGACAAATTGCACGTACGGCGGGTTGTGCCCTAATAGCTTGAGCCTGCGCTGGTCACTTCCCATGGCTACGATTCAGAAGCACACAATCTGCAAAATTGATACCTTTGTTATCGTGGGGCAAGTGGAGCAGTTTTGAGTAGTGAACAGGGAGGCTGTGTGTTGGCGTAAAGTACTCCAGCTGCCTCCTTTCTATAGCAATGCACTTCAGATACGGACGATAAAGTCCAGGATCAGGTGCTGTTACAGTCTTTATGGATGATGAGATAACTGAATGCCTGTATATAAGGCCACAAGATGCAGTTTTAACGTTACAGGTGACATCTGTGCATATGTCGACACCTTTTGCTGATAACCACAAAATTAATGACCAATAATAGGGAACAATGATTGCATCGCTTTAGATAGCAAATTGTTGTTAGCAGAGACCTACAATAGAAGTTGATACTCAATTTGAGGTCCTAGTAGAGTTGCCAATTCATACAACACAGTGGAAATCAGGACTTTGTGGACTGGAGTTGGAAAATATATCATGGGTGCTCCCGACCGATAGGATACGTGTTCTGACACCATTAGGTTCCTATACCCCTACCATATAATTATATCATTGTGGGAAAATATGGAAGTTCCTTTGAGCTGACCCTGTTGAAACAATTGTAGCAACATGCCTATGCATATATTATTGTTCATTTTGCTGTGATTGCTTCATTTCCATATCATACTCATTGCTGAAATAGAGCGAGGGGCCATCAATGCTTCAGACGTATTTAATACATGATTGTACAGTCAAAAGTAACTCAAGAAGACTACTCAGGGGAACCATATAATCTGGTCTTATAATGCAAACATGTGGTCACTATAGACAGGATTCTTAATGTTTGTGTCAATGGGAAAAATTATGGGACCACAAAAGAAGCGGTCATATTGGCCAGGTGGTACTTATGTAGAGGTGGTCATTTGTATGGGTCTGACCGTACCATTAAGCTGTTACACTTTAGGACCTCTGCAACATATGGTGTTCCAGTACATAAACTTTGTATCCCAGTAATATAACATCTTTGATGGTCTGTCAAAGTACATTTTGTACCTGTGGCGAGCAACTAAATGCATGTCTGATCATTGTAATTATCAGTAACAAACGGAGTAAGTTAGCCAGTTGTAGATTGACGTAATTACTATCAGCAAACCAGTAAGTTACATTATTGTAACCAAAAAAGTCTAAAATAAGGCAGCAAAACTCTTATATTATGTATGGCATCCTCTTGGGACCAGATGTCAGAAACAATTCCTGATTAACAATGCATGCACTTATGCTTTTGACAACTTTGTTTAAATCATGTCACATATATTGTACCTTTAGTGGCAGTTTTATGAAGGGCGCTCAATTGGGACCAGGGGGATTTGGCCCTTTACCAACTTGGCCCAGTAAACTTGGCCAGACATCCTGGTAATATGCAGCCAGGGTTAAGGTTAGGGTACGTTAGGGTTAGGGGAGGCAAACTCAACTATTAAAACATTTTATGACATGCGAGTAAGTTACTATGGACTGACTAACAAGATACAATTATGTGTAACGAAAGACCTCGACCTCCTCCAATGCCTGAAGCCTCAAAAACCTAATCTACAAGCAGATCCTACAATGCCAATGGCATAAAATAGGGCCAAACTGGCCAAGGAGTGTGGTCAGCCAAGAAGTGTCCATTTGCCAGGTAGCGAAACACACTCATTTCATTTCATTTATTTATTTAGCCAGGTGTGCTCACTCAGGGCGGGCGCCCTGATTTTCAGGAGACCCTGGTACATCAAACTTCACTCCGACATAAAAAGCATATACATGGTCACAAAATAACAACAATGCATGATACAACATAAGTTCTTGACTATGGGAAAGTTCACTAGATTAAAATCAGTCCTTGTTCAGAATCAGTCCTTTGAACTCCTTTAAACTACTCCTAAGCTGGCTTCACTCCTCTGCCATCTTTTGATACTATGTTAATATGCTACCGTAGATTCTGCTTGGAGATTATCGAAAACCGACTTACTTGCTATAGGCTGATGAGACTGTACTCAAGGCAAAGTTGGTCTGATTAGCCATGGCTGAGTTGGTAAAGGGCCAAAGTCTCCCTCACAATTGCTTCTCCATTAGGCCCAACTTGTGCCCAGGGTGCACGATAGTTTCTCCAATCAGAGGTTGGATGAGAAGGTCGTGACCGTCTTCTGACTTGCCCTGTTTTCTAACAGCCAGCACATCCAACCTCTGTAATATTTCTCACATAGTTGACTATCACTGCAGACATCAAAGATAACCTTGCTGCTGATGCGGATGCTGCCTATGTTCCGACCCCCTATGTTAGGTTTAGGGTTAGGTAAAACATAGGGGTGTCACAGCTGATACAATTTTGTGACCTCTGTATCTGTATCTATATAGCCGGTATGACCGCTCTTCGGCACAACACTCCAACTTCGCAGGCACGTGACGCGGCAGCAGCTGGTTATAATTATATTACACCAAAGGACCCGTCACACCTAACTTTTGCACATCTATCTGCACAAGCGTTTTTTAAAACTATTCAGAGAAGATGGCCCTACTGTGCTTGGTGATAACAAATTCCATTATACTGTAGTTCTGGAAAAATACGAATTTTTGAACATATCAATCCTTGGATGGTAACTCTGATATTAGATACTTATCAGTCGGTACGGTACGTCCACCAGTCTATTTATTTGACCAACATACAGTGACAGAAAACACATTCCAAGTTCCAGTGCGTGCTCTATATTTTCAACCTCAATCGATGGTTACAGGTTATTGCCACATGTTCTGCCAAACATGACGTAGCCGAGAAAGAAACATTTGGCCAGCAATGATTTAAACTTCGGAGAACGAGGGAACTTTACTGTTATGGCCTTTCGATGGGTGCTTGGGAAAGACATGTGGGCAGTAATGACGCCTTTAATATTTCCTCTCACGTCAGAGTGAGACATTGCAGTGATGAGGGTGCGATTCTTATACCACAATATATGCTGAGAACGGATGATCATTGCATAACTGATACCTTCAGTTCAATAATGGTCTCAAGTAATCACCTGTGGGATTTCCTTGAAATGCCCGTGTTATTAAGTATAGATTGTTGCACGCGAGAAAGCAAGTTAAAGCATGGTCTTGGGAAGCAGGGTGTCGAGTAATGATTATAAACTACGTTACTGTAGCAATGGAGAAGGGGAGAAGGCTTACCAAAGACACTATTAAGTTTGGAAGCTTACAGAAGCAGTGGCTCAGATCAATGGCATTAAAGTTTACCAATTTTCTTGATCAGAAAAGACGACAACTGTATTTATAGACTGACACATATTGTAGCTGCAGCGAAGTTAAAGTAAATCATGTTAACAACTGTTCTTTTTTGCAGGAACAGTAAAATGTTTAATGCTAAGCAAATGATTGTAGTGCCCGAGTAAATCAATACATGTACATTACATTCATTCAAAAGTTTCTAATAGGGCCTTCACACTGAAACCGAATCAGCAGGAATCAAGCAGAACCAGCCGGAATGAAGTATTTGCAAAATTCGTGCTACATTCGGTGCCATTCGGGTGGGGATTCCAAATGGACCTTATATCCCCTTCACACGAGAAGGAATGAGCCAAAATGCCGTCAGAATGAAAAATCTTTTCTATTCCTGGGAATTCGTAGCGTATTCTAAACATTCTTACTGCATTCCAGGTATTCTTTTGGCCACATTCGGACAGGATTCGAAGTGGCTTGCCGTTTCGGTTCTCCATCGAATGAGATAAGAATGTTTCGAATAATGTTGGAATGCCACTAAATGCGATCAGACTGCAGTTTGAATAGTTAAAATCCACTTGGAATGCCATTCGATATTTCTCCACTTCGAATGCACCTCGACAGTTTTTGACATGTCAAAAACTTTCGAGCCAGCCAAAAGAACGGGGACGAATATCTGGAATGCAGTAAGAATGTTTAGAATACAGTACGAATTGCCAGGAATAGAAAAAAAATCATTCTGACAGCATTCAGGCTCATTCGTGCTCTCGTGTGAAGGGGGCTTAAAGAAAAGATTTTGTACTTGATCCAAAAAGTATGCTTTTATTCCCACTATAGTTAGAAATACAGAGACATGCTGATACCTTCTTTTCTACATTTTTCACACATAAATGTTACATTAAGTCCCATTCTGACAGATTCCTTTATTCATAGCCTGTGGCCACATCATAAAACCTTCATTACCAAACTTTATGTTCAAGATATAAATCAAGTTCATTTCATCAAGTTATCAGGAGTCCAAATCAATGAAAGACATCCATCGTTAAGGCAGTGACCGCATGATCATTACACTGTGCATGACTTGAGATCCACGTTTGCACAGTAGAAGAAATTTTCAGAGTCAGTCAATGTTGTGTCAGATGATATATGTGAAGACTCTATTGACCATGTCCAAACTTGAGCTAAGAATGTTGAACAACAGCAAGGGCTTTTAGGGCAGGAATAAGCACTGACAGGAATTCACCTGAATTTGTTGATCACCAAAAGGCCAACGAATTTCAAATTTGCAACAAGCATATGTTTCACCTAAAAAGGTACTCACTCTTTGGACACTCAGGTCTGAGTGATCTGCAAACGTCTGCCAATGCCTTAAGCGTCATGCCATGAAGATAAAAAAAGACCTTTAGAGCTTGTACATTCAATGTGTTTGCTACCTTTGGTTCATCATCATCATCATCGGTCAATGTGCTTACACAAAACACCCATAAACTTTTCTATCACTACATGGCATAACGTCGCTGATTTTATTTTATTAACCATGTAAAAGTGAGCCACATAAACAATGATATCGGAAGAAATTTGCTGAGATGTATTACAGTTACTGTATGATTATTATCGGCCAAGACTTAGGGCTTGATTATTGATTCAGACCAGATCTCTAGCCAGCGTCCGTTTTTCCGTCAATTGATGGAAATTTGCTGCGTGTGACGGAAAAATTTTAAAACCAATCCGTCAACTTTGACGGACAAAAATTTGATAAAAGCTCCTTGGTGGAAGCTACAGGCTGCTTGGGGACGCCGTCCATGGCCGTAAAAGCCACACATTTGTTTTGCTATTGTTGTGATTGTTGATAATGTGTGTCGGTGGCCTTTTGCATACGATAATCTCATTAAAACCTGTTTTTCAAGGTCTCAGTTCAGTCTCTCTAACTCCTGGAATAGTGTTTTCGCGACGATGGGAATTGTCTGACGGAAATAAATGTCGAGCTGGCTAGAGCCCTGGTTCAGACTGACCTTCGACAGACCTGTATTGCAGGAAATGCGATAAGCCTTTCGTCACTGTAGAAAATCCTTTTATTGGTTATAACCTGGGCTTTCTTATAAGTACAGTTCATATTCATAACTCAACAGTGTAGCACATCTGTAATTAAAAGAAGACCTAAAAATGCACTGCCTCAGACCCCCTGTCCACTAGACTGTGATCTCTGAGCAAACTTACAGCGACCAAATTAGACTTGTATTGCCCTTAATTTTATGATTGGAGCATCGCATGATGTTAAAGTATGTCTTAAATGATAACAAAACACAAAAGACGTACGAAACTTGAAGTTATCAATGAAATTTGTAGTGATTTGTCATATCTTTGGCTGCAGTGAAGTTGTAAGCCCGGAATGGTGGAAATGGGGTGTAACTCAAAGTGTTCCATTTGCTCTTGTGTCATGTTCATACATGTGAGCAAAACTATCTTAATGCTAAAACATTACTGGATATCCAATAAAACACTTTTAAAGTACTGTAACTTTCTTTTTTACACAAAAAATTGATGCTTTCCTTGTTGTGTGGTTTGAGGAAATTGCAAAACATTAATTGAAATATGCATATTGTACAAATCTCTTCTGAATCTATAACCCTTATACCATCCATTCTGGTTCTTGAAATGCTGACTGAGTTAATGTTGATACACACTACACCTTACTGACATATTTCCTTCACCAAACATATCCTGTAAATGTATTATCTGATACAGTACATGGCAAAACTCTCACATCATCTTTGGTGTCTTATTGATATAAACTATTATTGCCAAATAATCAACCCAGAGACATATTCTGTACAATGTCATGTACATGTATTTGATACAAAGTTAACATTTTTGCAAATACATATAACGGTTAAGGATGACCTCATATTCAATCTGGTACATATTGAGTGTTTTTTATGAGTTCAGAGATGTTTAGAATTGTAGAAAACTTGCACCTGATTTTGTTCTATCCAAAAAGTTTTTTCTACACCAGATAGTCAATACGGTCCATACCATCAGAGTATCTAAAATTCTCAGGACTCAGCCATTCTTTACATCTCTGCTAGATAGCTAGATATCATTTGAAAATTGTAACAAACCACATTCAAGACAACACAATATAAACCCCTTCATGGAAGAGAGACACCTGCAATATAGGGCTGTCCCCAGTACCTTGCAAGGAAAATGGGATGGACAAAGATTTCACCCTGTCTGTCCAAAAGGATCTAAACTTCGAATTCATGACGTGAAATTGACATTTTAAAAATGACATACTTATGGGGCTGAGAAACAATAAGCACGCGGCCAAAAATGATTTTTCTTGTTTTGCTTACCCAATGGACAATTCTTATACGCAGAAAAATACACTTGCAGGAAGAAAATGTAGAATGAAATTTCAAGCAAAACAATAAACTACAACATTTTCTACAAATTTAAGCAAGAACTTTTTTCTTATAATGCAAGAAAAAAATTCTAGAAATTCTTGCTTTTTTTTAATAGATATTCAACTCTAAGAAATACAAGAATTTTCTTCTTTCCTTAACATTTTCCCATCAGTCATTTTCTTCTTGGAAGATAAATTTTCTGTGAGGGAGCAAATCAAGATAGAAAAAGCATTTTGGGCAGTGTAGGAAATGCAGGAAACATTGCATCTGGAGACAGCCGTTCTATGATAATTATTGTTGGTTTTGTTGTATCTTCTCTGGATTGCTTGTTTTGGGGGACTTTTGGAACTCACGGAGCAAGGCATCAGCGGCAGCACCTGGTGTGATCTCTCCCCGCATGACTCGGTCCTCCATCCTGTCAATCAATCTCTGTACATGCGGATGTTGACGGAACAGCTGAAGAAGAAATTGTATCAATCTTAATTGTTTCTAATCATTGGTTCTTTTAAAGTTCAAGGCTCAAATCCTTTTTTCTGCATACCTGTACTGGTGCAGGTAACATTGAAAATTACCTGCACCAGACAAATTATACCTGCACTACTCTGAATTTAGAAAGTATGGATCATAGTAAAATTGTTCAGCAACCATTGCAATTTTTTTCATTTATACTTTATATAGGTGGTAAAAGTCAATACAGCTAATAACAATCCACATAGATCTACATCATAGGACATCTATGTAATTATGAAACTCAGTATATAGACCAGTGCAGGTTAGGTGCAGGTAGACAACAGAAATACCTGCACAGCTCCAATTTTACCTGCACTAACCTGCATATGCAGGTGGTTTTTTGAGCCTCGAAGTCTAAAGTGATAATACATGCATAGGGGCCATCATCAAAAAAAGAGAGAAGGGAAGAAGGGAGGAAAACTTAAACATGACGGACACTATAATAGTTCATTCCCTGAAACTCTGTGAACCTTTTTAAGCCCCAGTCACATACAATGCATAATCTACCTACTATGAATCACAATGTCGTTTTCATTATCTTTTTTTGCTGTTTCTGAAGGACGGCGCAATTGTTTAAATATATAAAACCATAGGGTTAGATCAGCACAATAAATCGCAAGTAAATTGCAAGTTCAAAATTCCCCTCAAACTCTGTTTTTATGTTGATATGGCCACACCAATTTTAATTGTTGTTTCCGATTTTTTCGGATTTGAAAAAAAACAAAAAACTTTTCAAATTGATGGCCACACCTCGTGTTGACAAAATTTCACAGCCTCTCCTTTCTCAAATTAAGTATTCCAGTTCCTGGACTTATCATTTTTTTTTCAATCTTTGAACTTTGCTACCAGGGACCCCCTAAATGTTGAAATGTTATTATTTCTATTGTGTAACTTGAGTAAGCCCCTCGATCTCTCCTACCCCAGATATTTTGCAAAAGTTACTTTTTCGACCAACCGACCCAATTTTTTTCTGAAAAAATCCTACAAACAACAAATAAAAATTGGTGTGGCCTATAACATGCATTGGCATAATACCGGTAGTAAGACTTATACCGGTAGATTAAAAATACTGGAACTTAAAGAGATCTACACATGCAACAATAGTTATTTCTGAGCTGTGCACACTTCAGATATCTAGGTGTCCAATACACCATTTACAAAGCATCGATAACAATGCATTCGAAGACAACAAGGCCAAAAGTTTTCAGTATACTTTTTTTTAAATTTCGGGGTAGGCAGCTCGTCGTGGGACGAACACACTGTCACATTCATTGCCAAATTTATATAGATCATAATTACACATGCTCACGGCACAAGTTTATGTTTTATGCATTTACTGACAGAAAAGGAAGGAACATCAGAGGATGTATAAATGTACATAGCGACAGTTAATTGTGCCGTGTTTCTTCCTACCGGTATTTTTTACCCCCTCCCAACCACGCGCCCGTTTGCCGTGTAATTCCGCGGCGTGTTACAATTACAATATTACGCTTTTAGCAGGACAAGAGTGGCAGAAAAGTTACACAGAAGAAGTGGCAAGGGTAACCTATAACAGCAACATGTAACTGGAGAAAATGATGCGTTGACAATTTGTCAATTCAGTATGGCTAGAGAAATCGTCGTAAACGTACCGGTATTATGATAATAGATATTACAAGTCATACAAGACATATTCTGGCCTTGTCTTTCTAAGTCCATGGACAAAGAACTAGCTGCTCCATTTTCAGCACCAAGGGCAAGAACCACCCTCACATGCCTGTAGACACCCTATGTTCCAACAACCTCACAAACTTATGTTCTGATACCCTTATGTTTGGACACCCCCTAACCAAAAAGTTGGAACATTGACAGGGCTCGAAATGCTTTTTTTCTGCATACCTGCACTGGTACAGGTAACATTGAAAGTTACCTGCACCAGGCAAGTTTTACCTGCACCACTCTGTATTTATGAAGTATGGATCATGCTAAAATTGTTCAGGAGCCATTGCTATTTTTCTTCTATGTAACTTTATAGGTGGTAATAGTCAATGTAAGTAACTGTAATAACAATCCACATACACCTAAATCATAGGACATTTATGTATAAAACCTAGTACATGGACCAGTGCAGGTTAGGTGCAGGTAGACATCAGAAATACCTGCACAGCTCCAATATAACCTGCACTAACCTGCATATACAGGTGGTATTTCGAGCCCTGCTGATTGAGTTGTTGGAATATTGGGCTGTGCCTGAATTTATGTCATACCTGTGACGCGAAAATGTTCCATACGGGTGTTCCAGACCGGGTCATAACTTCCGTATCAGACCGGTTCGAAAGGCGTATCACACAGGCTCCATTCGAATAAATCAAACTGTTTCGAGTGGGCCGAGTGCGGTGCCATCGAATGTTCGAATACCTGATTCAGACATTGGAACATTACTGTTGCAACACTTTTTGTTCGAGGGCACCAAATTTGTTCAACTTCTGGCGCATTTTGCATCAAAACAGGGGTTTTCTTAGGTGGGTATGACATAAATAAAATACAACACGGTGTATTCCGCATCACCCTCGGTCTCAGCCCTCCCGCGGATCGGACGCCCTCCGGCCTTCGGGCGATCCGACCCACGGTCGGGCTGATACCTTGGGCGATACGGAATACACCGTGTTGTATTCTATATGTATCTGCTGACCTTGATCATGCTGTCTTGTATATGGTTCCACATCCACACCCGGTGTTGTCGACGCCGTTTCATGTCCAGTTCCCCCGAGTTCCAGGTCTTGTTCCGAAACCCTGTCATTCTGTCCCACGCTTTGGGGATGCCCTCCTTGGTTAACGAGGACACCCGAATTACCTGTGAACAAGACAAAAAATGTAAAGTCAAGTTGGCAACCAGGTCTCATTGATGTATTACTCCGAGTGGGTACCCTAAAAGAGATCCGAGCCAAAAAATAAACGGCTGCATGGAGGCATGTTTTTAGCGGTGAGAAATTCCCTTTAAGCCAGCGAAACTGATCTCAAAAGTTAGATTGGTGAAAGCTTGTTTGTAACTGAAGAAATTAGCAGGTAAAGTTTTGCAGACACGCGTTAGGTCGGAGGTACACAGTCCTGGGTTCTGAGTGGTGCGGTTGTACACTCGAGCATGGAAAACGCGCCTTTTGTGGGGATTGACTAATCGTAGTTTGTAATTGCTATAAAAAAAGAACCTATGTATAGTTGACGTTGGCAATTTTTCCCCACGATATAGGGTAAATGTGCTCAACATAGAATGAAAAATATGCTAAAATGTCACGTAGCTTTATTATGAACGCGCCCATGTGAACCACAAATTATAACATATTAGAAGAAATACAAAATAGCCCATCGATTCATCAGACAGACACATCTATTTCTGTATAGCCCGTATACGCACCCTTTGGTATAACACACCAGATTCGCAGGCACACTGAATGTCCTGTCATACCTATATAATGTAACCTTATAAATATAGATCTAACAGGTACAAGTATGCATAGTTAGCTGCAAGCATATTGTTTAAAGCAAAGTGGCAAAGAGTTCCACTTTACAATAGTTCTGCGTATAAACGATAATGGCCCCAATGAGGTCATATCGACATCACAGATCCCTATATACACAATGTATATTACATGTCTATCTACACCATTAATCATCAGACAGGATATTGCTGTGCTTTCACAACCCTGACACTTGATCTAGACACCTTTAATGATTCTAAAAACAGTTCCAAGCGCAAGTGATTTGTCTCAATTTGGCACTTATGTGCATTGCCAAGTACTGTAAATGTATTTAAGTTCACGGGGATTTGATTTCGAGTGAAAAAGGACTTTTCGCGGTGGTTTTAAATTTGCGGTAGCACCATACACTGTAGTCTCTTACTACCATGGAAAAATGTTTGCGGTGGTTCTAAGTTTTAAGTGATGCTGCCACCGTGAAAACCGCGAACATTAAACCACCGCGAAAGTTTCTGCACTTACAGTATCTGGCAAATCAGATGACTGCAGGGGGTCTACTTTTGAAACAGTTCACTGAGAAATAATAATTTGAAATGAAAGGAAAAGATTCCCAGTTCAGCTCACTGAAGGGCAATCATTTTACTGGTTGGTAAGGCAAAGACAGATGTCGCTGAGATGATATATATACTGTAAATGTATTTAAGTTTGTGGGGATTTAATTTTGCAGTAGCAGGAAAAAGGACTTTTCACGGTGGTTCCAGTAGCACCATGCACTGTAGTTTCTTACTGCCATGGAAAAATGTTTGCGGTGGTTTTAAGTTCGTGGTGAAGCGGCCACCACGAAAACCGTGAACATTAACCTACCGCAAAAGTTTCTGCATTTACAGTACACTATTTTCAGGTTCATTGTATCGGGAAATTACTCCAGGTCTTTTCCCAAGGGGACAACAAACAGTGGACCACGGCTTTACATCCTGTCATAAAGACTGGAACTTCTTCTAGTGGGGTGCATGTTAGGTGAGCAACAACAGCCGACATCTTCTGAAATCTAGTTCCAGAAGATGGTCACTAACAACTACATGCAAACTGTAACTAACAACTATGGTCACTAACAACTAAATGCAAACTGTATCTCTGTTATATACGTTGTCTGACCCTTGCCTCTTCCCTCATGACCTCAATGAAAAGTGGCCTGCAGGCCGATTTGAGCTTTCATGTGTAAATAAAGGTTTAAATAAAATCAAACAAACGAGAATACACACGCTACTTCACGGCTCTTAAGACTTGCATCCAAGCTTCTGCCAGACATAGAGAGTTTGCCTGTTCCTTTGGGAGAAAGGAAACCACAGAGATGACTCAACCGTAGTTGATTCCTTGTCATCTGAGACCACTTTGCTGATACCACTCTACCTTAATCGGCGTTGCCCTCTGACCTCCTGGCTAACTATCCCGAACTAACTGGTACCAATACCTTACAACAACCCCTTATCTTTCATCTATAAATAGCAACCTGACCTACATACTGTAAATGCATTTGAGTTTGCGGAAATTCAATTTCGCGGTAGTAGGAAAGTGAACTTTTCGCAGTGCCTTTAATTTCATGGTAGCACCATGCACTGTAGTCTCTTACTGTCATGGAAAAATGTTTGTGGTGGTTTTAAATTTGCGGTGAAGCGGCTGCCGCGAAAACCGCGAACATGAAACCACCGCGAAAGTTTCTGCATTTACAGTAGTTTTTGGTGCCACAGAAGACACAATATTTAGTTCTAACTCAGCCTGTATAATATAGGTTATACAAAGTAACGGAATATGTTTTCTGTTATCCTCTATAGTCTCCTCAATTCTAGTATTTGTTTCATTTTGTATGAACACTAAATTTACAGTACAGTTCAGATATGGGTCATTGGTATGTGCTTAGTCCCCTAGCACTTTTAGCGTTATCTGTTATCGTTACATTCCACTTAATTTTCCGTGTCGCGGAACACTTTATACGGAGATTAATGCGGTAGATGTGTCGTATTTGGGTTATCTGTATGTAGAATTCAATATAATTCATATCAAAGTTCTATGAGCTTCTCCCATCAACATGAAAATTTCACAGACAGATTGAATTACTTCTGGTTCACTGAGCAAAAAGGCAATTTCCAGACAGAGGGTATCAGTTGCCTACTAAACAATCACTTTTACCGGGCTGGGAATAAAGGGTTTAATAGAGTATCATGCCAAGTTATAATATGATAGATAAAAGAGCCGGCACTTTTTGATTGCAGGTAAGGCCCTACAAATTTAATTTGGAGGTTCTCAGATCATAATTGAAGTAATAGAAAACTGGAAGATTGGGGTTGTGTGGCGCAACGGCAGGATGTTTGGACCATATCCCAGAGGTCCTGGGTTCGTTCGAACCTTTATTTAGCAATAAGAAGCTCAAATTGGACAGCAGGCCAGTTTTCATTGAGGTTATGAGGAAGATAAGGGTCATATAAAGTATAACTGAAGACAGCTTACATTGAGTACTAATAAATCTATCAACATCTATCATTACATACACATGGTACAAAACATATAAAACATACATGTATGTCACCAATCTTGAATGTGCAATTGGGAAAGACGCTTAACACAACTTTCTTCACGAAGGGGGAAAGAAGTACCCAGCTTCAGTGGTAGGGATTTCCCTCTTGCTTGAGGAGGGGCACACCTTGAGTGTAGTTCTTCCTGGTGTAAGTGTTTCAAAAACTACATTAAATGTATAGTTCTATATGGCAGCACCTGGGCAACTACTGTCGTATTGAGGTCACCTGAGATAGTGCCAAATGGCAGCCTCTCCAGACCCTGCCTAATAAGCTCTTTCACAGAGATCAGAACACATGTGTGGCGACAGGAATTCTGGGTAACATGTCAAAGGTGAAGGCCCCAGAAAAGAAAACATTACCTGTCTTGACGTTGTTATGGAAGTCAAAACAATGGTCAAGACTAGGGGTGGGTACCGGTACAGAAAATTCAGGTCCAGGTCCGGTTCAGGTCCAGAGGAACAGGTCCAAGTCCGGACCTGAACCTGGACCTGATTCAGTATGACTCATACCAATGGTCCATTTCACTACAAAGAAATCTGTTTGGTGGAGTATCAGACTTACACTAGCGTCTTAAAATCCTACAACGCTAACTGCACCTGTAAAATTGACTGTAAAACTTGGTAGAAATTACTATAAACTCTACTCTACTTAACTCTTGTTATTTTCTTCCACCTACAAGCGGCAAAACGTGTGAATGCCTGATCAAATAATCTGTTAATTTTGTAATCGGTCCAACATCCGGTCCACCTAATTTTTTCAGGTCCGTTTTTTCTGGACCGGTCCAATAAGAAAAACTGGTTTTGTATCGGTACGCTGTACCGGTACCCAGCCCTAGTCAAGACAATGACTGTTTTCTATTTCTGTGAGGGCCTTTACCTCGACATATATACCTACATGTAGAATTCCTCTCACCACGCACACATTCTGATCTCTGTGAAAAGGCTCATTGTAAACTCCTTGCAACCTCCTTTTCCCTCGCAAAATTAATTCCCTGCAAAAGTAACTAAATTTACAGTACAGTGTATCTATGTCTCTGTAAACTACTATAAATATCTCCATAGCATAGTTCAGGTTGCCATTTTATGGTATTCTGTTAATACAGCCAGGCTATAGAAGTTTTATATTACAAGGGACAGATGCCATAGCAGTAATCAATACGTATAAAAGTCCTGATGGAGCCATATAATTTTCCCTATAGAAAAACTGCAGTTCATAATGATAGAAAGCAATCAACTTTCGCAACAAAGTAAAGCAGCCAAAACTGATTACTACCATTAGGACTGTCCTAAAAAATAGGCCAAGTCCTTTGAAATTGTCATGATACGTTTCAGGGTCTCTTCTTAATTTCAGCACTTTTGCGATCTCAATCACAATGTTGTGCATTTGGTAATTGTTCCCTAGAGATGCACACATAGCTTGATCGATGCTAGGATTACTGTTACACATTTAATCAATAAGTGAATAATTTACTTGCAAAAGGTACATGTATGCTTCACCAGAGACATAAGTGACTTTCAAACATATTGTGTGCTGGTTTCGAATAAAGTTCCTAAACAGGGAACATGCGGCTCCAGCGTCTTTTCTGAAGATGTGCCGTAAGTGTGAACGGTTGGCTGGAGGTTGTCCTTCTCCACATACTGACTTTTAAACATTACATTGCAACAATAACATATACATGTAGTAAAACATCTTTCACATACTGTAAATGCTTTAAAGTTTGTGTGGATTTGGTTTTGCAGTAGGGAGAAAATGGAGTGTTCACTGACAGTATTTTGAGTTTGCAATAGTGCTAAAAGTTACATACTGTACATTAAAGGGAAACCAAGCGAATGTATGGATTGGCGTCGGTTACAATCTACTAACACTACTAGGCTAGAGTGCTTCTCTGAGTGATCAACTGTCACTGATCTACTGATCGCAGATATAAAACCACTATGAACATTTCTGTATGTAAAGTTTAATGTAGTTCAAGAAATGAAATAAATTTACTATTTTTAAAACTTTCTCCTAGATACCAAACCCTGTACATGTGTGTGTATTCAATTTAGAATTTTTAGCCAGTGTTGTGGCTACTAAAGGTTAAAAGATAACGAAACCCTGTGAAGTATTCCAGTCAAAACTACACAGGAATGAGCACTTTTTTGTCAACTTCCACTGTTGAATCTGACATGTTGAACTTATGAAAATTTATTTTCATGTCATGAGGTACACATTTAAAAAATTTCCATTCTGGGATGGACAAATGGAGACTATCAATTGAATGTGTTTTGCCCCCATTCACATTTTCATTGCAAAGAATTCAAGTAAAGAAATAAAGAGACAGCATTGGAGTAACCCCTAGTTGAACATGTTTAGATGCAGCCATTAGAGATTGTAACACATAGTGCCTTAGTTCCTTTTCCATTTAGACTAGTTTAAAAGCATTGTATAAGTTTATTTTTTTCCTCTGCATCCATAAGACCATATGTGGTCCTCTTGTGCATTTAGCCCTCGGGCATGAATATGCAATAAAGATTATCATAATTATCATTATCTTTTTTATCTCCTATATCTGCACATAGGGAATAGTTTATGGTTGTGATTTGTGCTCCAATTTCATGATCATCCTTTGGCGAAAACCATTTAGCATCACAGTAAAGTTAGCCAGTGTGCTGGGGTGGTTTACGATGTCAGCGCGTAACTTTTACGAGGTCCCACTTAGGGGGCCACGTTACAAAGACTTGCAGGACTCCATTACCATAAAAACACTGCAGCTCAAGTTTTAGCACCAAGGGCAAGAACCACCTAGCCTGGAATCCAGCCGTGTTGTGCTTCGGTCGTTCCCCGAAGGTACGCTTCCTGCCAACGCGTCTGGTGTTCGTTACCATTTGAATTATCGGCATTTGCATATTTGCAGAGAATTTATGCAAGATTTCTGATTGGCTGAATTAGGGATTGTTAAAGCGCTCGTTCGAACTGGCCAAAATGGTCACCGTGGCACACGTTCGTAATGCCTGAACTATCCAGCGAATTTCCCAGAATTTCTTCACTAAAACGAGCAAACAAAGACCTTAGAGGCTATTCTCAACGGAAAGGATGTTTGAATAGCGCTCTTGCCAACTGAGTATGGCAAAAGTTTGATTTATCAGATCGTTCCAATAGTCTCGAAGAAGATGGGTCGTTGATGATAATGGAAGACCTGTTTGAACGAGCGCTTAAACCAGCCAATAAGAAATCTTGCATAAAATCTCTGCAAATATGCAAATGCCGATCGTTCCAATGGTAACGAACACTTGTTGGCAGTAAGCGTACCTTAGGGGAGCGACCAAAGCTCAACACGGCTGGATTCCAGGCTATTGTCAGACTCCATTACCATAAAAACACTGCAGCTTCAGTTTCAGAACCAAGGCAAGAACCACCCTCAAAAGGGTTAAGTGATGTATTGGCTGATGTGCCAAACGTGTGATCACCTACTCTGTGTGATGCTGATAGGAGGGAACATTACAGTCACTGACACTGCAACATCGAGCCACTATGGCCATCTATCAATGTCTCTACCCAAAATTGCTATAATGCAAAAGTCCAATCTGCTGTTAGACATAAAGACAGTGTTTGCCAACTCTTCCATTCTGGGTGAAGAGCCGTTTGGATGGAAAGAGACTTTTATTAGGGGAGACCAAGAGCCTCTTATGACTAAGTTACCGTAAAATTAATGCAGAAAAGTTTGTGGTGGTTTTGTATTAACAGTTTTTCCAGTGGCCACTTTGTAGCAAACTCAAAACGTTCCCGAACATTTTTCCATTACAGTATGTGACTACAGTATACGGTGCTACCACAAACTCAAAACCACTGCAACCACTTCATTTTCCTGTTGCCATCTTAAATATCCCACTTTACTTAGTTGGCTGAACCAGGCAGCTATTATCCAGTTTGTATACTTATTAGAAAGACTGAGTATCCTCCCAAAAGTTGTGCATTTTTTTTTTACAAGCTGATTTGTGAGTATCACATCATTCGCACATTTTCATATGGTGATTCATGCGTTTTTCATGCACTTCTCACAGTTTCTCAAAGAAATTCATGTTTTTTTTGTAAATCTTACGAATTTCATAAAATTTGCGCAAATGCTTTGGCACCAGAGGTACATGTACATGCTTCTAAGCCTAACTTACAACATGCCCAGCAGCAGTGGCAACAGTACAGTTATCTCGTTGACGTTGATGGGACAACTGGACCGTTTAATACTGCCCTGCAGGGTTTATACAACATCGTAAAAGACACTAGTCACGACTCATGGTGCAGACTACTCAACTGTTTATTCATCACTCAAAGAGACAACATTGCTAAAAATCTTACAACTTATGGTAATAACTTATTGTTGTGCTAATTCATGTGCAGGATTGAGGGGGTACAAAATTACACGGCCTAATACAGCTCATAGGTCCCTCTTTTTGGATGGTGCCTCAAGTATGTTATAGAGGAAGGACTAGCGGCCTTGCCCTATATATATGTAGTACCTCAGGGCTTTAGCCAGCTCGAAATTTTTTTCCGTCAGCCAATTACAATCGTCGTGAAAACCGCGAAAATTAATAGAAGGACTGAACTGAGACCTTGAAAAACGTGTTTTAATGAGATTATCGTGTGCGAAAGGGTGCCGACACACATTGTCAACAATCTAACAATAGCAAAACAAATACTGTGTGGCTTTTATGGCCGTGGACGGCGTCCCCAAGCCGCCTGTAGCTTCCATCAATGACGGATTGGTTTTAAAAATTTTCCGTCAGACGCAGCAAATTTCTGTCAAATGACAGAAAAACGGACGCTGGCAAGAGCCCTGTGTAGTACCTACACCTAGGTTGTGCCCAAGAAGCAAGGAAACTTGCTGCCCTATATATGTGCCATGGTCAAGGATCTAAAATAATGAAAAATTGATACAAGCCATCAAAATGATACTTAACCACATGATCAGCAGCCTAAAGACATCTACTAGTACCATGCTGTAAAGGCAGAAGATCCTTTGGCTGAATTATCAAAGAGCTAGATACAAGTAATAGAACAAAGTGTATTCCACGGGCTAGTACATGCACCTTAGGTGAAACGGAATACACCCATCCACCTGAATAAACATACCCACATAAGAAAACACAAGTTTCAATGTGCCAGAAGTTGAAGAAATTTGGTGTCCACCAATGTTTGAATCCCGCATTCGGCTCGCTCATAGCACTCAAGGTTTGTTCGAATCATTTTTGAAAGCCCAACATGTGACGGCAGTAGAGGCGTGTGTGGTAACCCAAGTTATCACCCGGTTTGGAATCAAAAGTTAATGCAACCCAGGTATGGCATGAATTGCTTTACCACAAAGCGCCTCGTTGATGAGATAAATCTGGTCCAATATCTCCAGACATGACCATGACCATGACCATGTAAGCCTTCCTTTATTACTTCCCACCATGCCCGTAAGGACGGAGATATCTGACAGGGACGGGACCAGATAAGACTTGGCCATGTTAAGGATTAGTTCTCTTAGCTTACGCGCAGAAAGAACTTAAACCATGCATTGGAAGTGGCTGTTCCAAATGCATCAATGGCCTACTGAAGATAGTGATGGAAATGAGTGCTCACACATTAGTTGCCTCGTCTCTTTTGCTAGATTGATATAAGTGACCTTTTGAAGATTGTCGTGAACACTTTAACATCTGAATTGTATATTCCCGAGAATTACTGATGCTGCATGCAATTTGGTGAACCTCTTTAAATAACTTTGAATTTGTGTATTTTTCTAGTGTGGTGGTATTATGGCATTGAAATTATGAGAGTTGAATAAGTGATGTTTAATCATTTTCTTTCAATTTTAACATCCTCTTGATAGTCGCATTAGAAAAATTGTAGTAGTCAAAACGATTTGAACTAAATGGGTGAAGGTGAATATAACTTACATAACAAGTAGATAGGAATGGAAAGATCATGAACTTTCCTGACCACACCCTTGCACTTTTTCGGTAGCCTTTATTTATAGCCTTACATACGGTTTAAGCTCATGTCTCTGAGCACAAATGCTCAATTACGAGTTCCAACCTATGCCAAAACAGAAGGAAAATTGGCTATTACAGAAAGATTTGCTGCTGCTGTGCTGCCAAGGTCAGCCCAGGTCTCTATCAACAAGTGGAGACGATTCTGTGCCCACGGCACATGTGGAGATGATCACTTCTGTTGTTTTATCTGGCACGGGACCGAGAGGTCTCGAGTTTGAACCCTGCCATGTCACTGATCTTGTGCCCTTAGGAAAGGCACTTAACACAGCTTTCCTCACTTTACTCAGGTGGGAATAAGTACCTAGCTTCGGCTAGGGCCGTCCCTCAGATGGGACGATAAATGGAGGTCCCGTGTTTGGGGAAAGCCACAGCCCATGCACGTTAAAGAATCCCACACGTGCGATGGTGTGGTGTGCGATCATGCAAATCCTTCCGTCTAGAATTGGTGATTCTCTACAAATCACCCGGACTCCAGAATAGTGACATATCAGTCACTAATGGAGATCTGTATCAAACCAAACCAAACTTCTGTTGAGGTGGCTTTCTATCAATGAGCTTGATATATGTTCATTTTCGAAAACTAAACTGCATGCAGGGAGCCTATTATCCAAGCATTTCAAGGTCTTACATGTAAGTTATTGCATAAGTTGTGAGAAAGATTATATCTGAATATTCCCTTCTTAATGGGGGCAATCTCCACCCCACTCCCTCGATATTTATGAATTATTGCAATGCCTTACAGGCTATACCACATTGTATTTCAGCCAAAAAGTTCCTTGCTTTCCAGCTTGCCAACTTGAACTACATTTTGTACTTTTCCTGCTTTGTCATGCTGGTATTTCTTTATGCTGGCCAATCCAACAACTTTTTATTGCCCATGGCTTACATGACTGGCAAGATAGTGATCCAGTGGACAGTGGCCACATTGCTGACAGAAATGTCCTGGATTTTGAGCTAATTGCAGACTCCACTTGCAAAACACTTTGCCAATTTTCCTGCTGTGTAACAAAGAATGGCCCTTCCATGTGTGTTACAAACATCCTGGCAAATCTGACCACTTTTAATTGCTAACAGGATTGCCAGGACTGTGATCCAGTGGACAGTGGCCATTGCTGACAGAAATGTTCTGGCTTTTGAGCTAATTGCAGACTCCACTTGCAAAACAATTCCTGCTGTGTAACAAAGAATGGACCGTCCATGTGTGTTACAAACATCCTGGCAAATCCAAGCACTTTTTAATGCCAATGGCTAACATGATTGACAGGACAGTGATCCAGTGGACAGTGGCCACCTTGCCGTCTTTTAAGTTGGCATGCTTCAATTGCAAAACACTTTCCTGCTGTGTAATACAGAATGGTCCTTCTGTGTGTGTTGGCAAATACGTTTGTGAAGGTTAGACATCCAGGAATCGTTAAAATGAAGACGAATAAATCTTTACTTCTGGATACTTTATTTTTATACAGACGTTTCGGAAGGCATCCGCCTTCCTTCCTCAGTGAAAAGAAAATGAAGACAAACAATTTCTTGGAACAAGGAATAATTCTTATGTTCTAAATAAACAAAAAAGGTAACGGCTAAGGTGTTCTAAAATAAACAACACAGGTAACTATTGAGGTGTTCTAACAATGTTCTAAACAAACAAAAAGGTAACTGACAAGGTTCTAGAAAAATTCAAGCAAATTTGTGCTTGGGATAGTTTATTGAAGTGATTGATGGTTTTATCTATACACTTATCATGTTTTAATATCTTATTCCTTGATAGTTCATTTTACTTTGCTTGAATTTTTCTAGAACCTTGTCAGTTACCTTTTTGTTTGTTTAGAACATTGTTAGAACACCTCAATAGTTACCTGTGTTGTTTATTTTAGAACACCTTAGCCGTTACCTTTTTTGTTTATTTAGAACATAAGAATTATTCCTTGTTCCAAGAAATTGTTTGTCTTCATTTTCTTTTCACTGAGGAAGGAAGGCGGATGCCTTTTTTCCGAAACGTCTGTATAAAAATAAAGTATCCAGAAGTAAAGATTTATTCGTCTTCATTTTATCCTGGCAAATGTGACCAGTTTTTATTGCCATGCCTCACAGGACTGACAGGTTAACCTAATTGAAGACCAGTTTCAATCAAAGTGTGCACAAGCAATGATCTCTTTGGCTGCCCTGTAATTCTACAGGGTCATTAAAGGTCACTCTTTCCCTGAGGCATTTTACCCTTTGTAGAGAGTCCCCAGATCCCAGGATAGGCATGAATTATTACTCAGAAAAAATGATAAAAAATCAATAGCTATGTTGTCATTATTGCTCAAATCATCGTTATTCTCCTTATCATATTTGGTTTCGTGTCATATTCCATTAGAATTATGCTCTAATATTCTATTCTACTCTATTCATGAAGTTTGTTTTGCTTGTGAAGCATCTATCTAGGCATCATTTCCACGAGACTATGATCGCTGAACGACAAAGTTGGATTTATGTTAAATTTCATTTCATCATTGGAATGTGAAGCAAGATGCGAAGGATGATTTAAAAGACAGCAAAACACACAAAACATAAAAAAAGATTGTTCTTAAATGGCTATGAAATTTATTGGGCTGTGATTGCAGCCACTAGTTAAAAGGGCGAATTACTGTTCTTTGTTACAACCTTTTTCTGTATGGCCTGTACATGTATACTTAGCCCAATACGGTTTAAATTAATCTTCCAAACAAAATGAGTACTACCAGTCACTTTGATCCTGACAAACTTATATGGAAGGGAGTAATTCATAGTTTCAAAAATAGTACTTGACAATATATAATATAAGCATAAGAATGTAGATGAGGCACACCAATAAAATACATGTAACATTTAGAGTTTTAAATTAAAATCAAAGTGAAAACATCTGCACAAAGTTTGCAGACATCTCTGCAACTTACTTTCTCATGTGAACTCTTTCGGTGTTCCGCTGAATCTGGGATCAATATTTTGTATTCTCATGAGCAGGTACAAAAATATGAATTTATCATTTTGAATTCGTGCCAGGGAATCTTCTGTGTTCGGGGCATACCCGTGGGTCAAACAGATCACAGGTAAACCATCTCATTTTCCTGAAGTAATTGGATAATTGTGGAAGGAATTGGGAATCCCAAATCCTCTTTATCTGTGGGAAGACCTGCTATTTTGGGAAAGCTGCAGTGAAAGCATTCATAAAGAACACTGGGATGTACTGAGCTCAACCTGGCACTGGGCCATACTGTACATACAGAATACAACACACGGTATTCCGTGTTGCCCAAGGTATGGTTCGACTGAAGGTTGGAGGGCGATCTGACCCGCGGGAAGGCTGGGAAGGAGGGCAATATTGAATACACTGTGTTGTATTTTATCTATATCATGCCAACCTGAGAACATTCGAGTTTGTCGCAAAAAAAGGAGCAAAAGACAAATGAAAAATGGACAACAAATGCTGTGACATAGAATTATGGTACAAGGGTCCAATGACCTCCCAAAGGGCACTCAGGATTGGCATGAAGCCAGACTCCTCTTTGCAACATCTGTATAGGGTACTTCCCAGTGCTCTTGCCTAAGTGGTGGCTAATTGTAACGATTAGATTAGATTACAATTAAATTTGTAGTCAATTTCCTGTGTGCAAAAGAGTTTGGAAAAAGCATGTACCGGTAGTTGGAAGACACTGTTGTCTTCTCTGCATGCAAAAAATGGTAATCTCCTAGTAGATGTTGAGAGGTAATTTTTTACTTTTTATTTTCCTAATTGCCCATTTTTGTTACCTCCCTAATTATGAAAATGTAATGATTTTGCCTCACAACATGTATACCTGCATGGAAATTAGACAGATAGTGACTTCTGCTGATAGCTATTTTATGCTGTAGTCCACAGCTCATTATAATTCTATGGAAAAAAAGTTTTTGGAATTTTATTGGTCCATAGAGCAAGTAAATATTGAACAGTTTGTGCTACAAACCAGAAGAAGAATATAAGTCAATGACGGTTAGACATCCAAGCATGAGCAATACATAATACAACATGTATCAAGCAACTGTCACTGACTCAGTAACTGATGAAAGATAGTGGATACCATCCAAACTTTCTGACTCTTGAGAAAACTTATCCATAATATGCTTCTTATCCTTAAAATAGAGATAAATTATGATTAATGGAATATTGGGTTGGGAGACGATACATGGTTTGGGTTTTTGATCAGAAGGATTGCTCATTCAGGCATTATTTCTCCTTTATGAAGAATATAACTAATGGTTCTGTCTTGCTTGGAGGGAAGCCAGGGACTGAAAAGTAGACAACTTTGGAAGCAGTCCAGCTCAGAAGTTCAGTAGAACTCGATCAGAAGTAACATTAGTTCACCTTTATCCGTAGGGTAACCCTTATCCGTTCTTTTTAAGAACAATGTATTTAGGGATTTCAAGTCTACAGATGATGGTTTCAAACTGCATATTTTGAAAACAGTACAATTTGCAACTACAGTCCATCGACTTGATATCCCTGGATACCCTGTTTAGCAACATAACAGATATAGGTTACTAACACTTCATAGTCAGGTACATGTAAATGAGTGTACTGTCTGGATGATATTTTCAACATTTCGTCGACCCCAACGACATCAATCAACCTTTATGACACAGTGCTTACAAGCACTGAGTTTGCCAGTTTGCCATTTTCTTCAACGTTGGCTGGGTTCTCTTGTGCCGGGAAAGGGAATTTGCCGAGGAAGGGAGTTTGCCGTGATAGCAATTCTGCCACGGCAAACTCCCTTTCACAGCAAACTCCCTTTCTCAGCAAACTCCCTTTCTCGGCACAAGAGAACGTTGAAAATCGCAAACCAATCCTCCCCCCCCCTCGATAAAAACCAGCCCCGTTTGAAGACTGCAACGGAGTCTAACCCTGAAACACGATTTTCTTTTCGGTAGATCGTTGCTCTGCAGAAAGAAGAGTTGAAGCGCAGATTGAGCTGTCAGACACTGGCCTGAATTCATGATGACACGTCCCAATTCTCCCTGCCACTCCCATTAGGGCTCTTTGTGCCTCTTTGTGGGTCACTGTGGAGGATACCCGGGGGACTGGTACAATGGCTAAGTGAGCAGAGTGTTTCCTTGCATAAGCTAGGTTGTGAGTTTGATACCTGAAGTCACAAGAAAGACTATATAAATAGTATAAAAAGGGTACTGCTTTCTCTACATTTGAGAAAGAGTCTGGTAGTTGACCACAAACCACTACTAGTATTGGACTAGCCCCCTGATTACACAAAGTTGTATGGCCCAATGGTAATGCACCATTCAGCGTGGAAAGGACTTAGTAGGTGAAATATAGGCTACAGAACATAATACATAGAACAATAGGAACTATAATCCATATAACATGTAACCATTGTACATGTGGTACTGTTGAAAGATGTACGAAATTCAATGTAACTGCATTCACTTCCATCAATAGTTGCTCAGTCATATCCTTCTAATGAGACAAAATTACCACTCAAGTCTCTTAATCAAGTAAGTGGGTCATCTTAATAGGATGGATTACAAAGAATCAATATAGCTGACTCAATGTTATTAACTATATATGTGTGATCTATGATTGGTCACCATCATCTGATTTTATAGAAAAAATTACTTTTCAACAACTTATAGTAATGATAATTGAAGCCCAAATGTGGACTGCACTTAATCTATTTTCACCGTCTTTCAGGAACACACATGCACGCATGGATGTGCACAGACACACACACACACACACACACACACACACACACACACACACACACAAACAGTCATGCACACTCAACACACAGACACACACATACAGACAGCTGTAGATACAGATGTACACACAGGCACAGACACACACATCCTCAAACAAACAAATACACAGACACAGCTACATAGTCACACAAATACAGACATGCACACAGACATACAAAGACACACTTAGACACAATGCACACATACACCCCCCCATCTACTTATTAACGGGTGTCTGACAAGCCAACTATCCCCTGCAATTAACCTTCCACACCCCAATGGTCCAGAAAATTTACTAGAATGTGCTCAGGTTATAAATTTCCAGCAAAATTGCCTGCACTAAAGAAGAATTCTTCCCGAAATAGGACAAGAGGGAAGGGTAAAGTTTGTCTGTTTTGCATAACAGCCTTTCTGTGTGACATACTAGTTTTGTACAGTAAGTACAAGCTGCATAAGACAGGACTCTCAAGTTTGATCCACTCACACTGGGAATGACCCCAACTCTTTTTGATAAGTGTGTTGGGTGTCGGGTGTGTCTCCTTCATAAAGACAGGCCTCTGACTTTATGCCCTATCCCATAGGACAGTTCCCAACCTAAAGCTAAATACAAGTTTTTACCTACAGGTAAGTCAATTATTACGTAAATATGTTTCAAATGCATTTCCAAAGGGTACAACACTAGGGCCTGCTAGGCATTCAAACCCGGAACTTTTAAATTTTATGTCAACAACATTGGATGGATGGTTTTGTGACCCTGTCCTTAGTGCTGAATAAATGGTAGCACTGTATTCCTAATGAGCTACTAGTAATGGAAACCCAGTTGTTACGTGAAAGCTGATTCATGAATTTCCTTAATTCCCTTAATTACTTCATGAGAAAAGTGTTTGATATCCTGATACTGGTACCAAAATTTCCTAGTTTTTGCCGGTGCGAGTGAAGCCGTTTGTTAAACGGATCGATGCATGGATGGATGCATGGATCGATCCATTCAACCAAACTCTTCTTATAGCCCTTCTATACGCACGATTACGCAATGGAGTTCGTGTGGCCGAGCGGTCTACATGCTGGGTGGATATAGCGATTTTGCTTTTGCAGCCGTGGATCGTGGGTTCGAACCCCACTTGTAACAATTTTTTTTCTTTGTTAGACAAATCTCATGTAATGTTTTTTTAATAGAACACAGACCAATTCAGTAATTCGATGTTTAAAAACTCTTTTTTTCATGTGATTTTGTTTAACATCCAGGCTTTTTCCAAAATACGCACCGGCCAGCTTTTTTCAGAAGCTTTCTTGTTTACTCTCAAAAGTTCCAAAGAATTGGAAACATCAGTGGACTTCAGTAGCCACAAGTCCACCATGCCAAGTTACCCGTATTAGGGAATTCTGCTGTTTCAGCTGGCTATAATGCCGCTGTCTCCCGGCGGGTCACGTAGAGATAATCAGGTCAACTGTGCGTGACTGTGGACAGGGAGGGCAGCTGGGGGTGATGGGGTTTTCACCGCAAACCCGTAATTTAAGGGATCTGTCTTTAAAGGCTGAATCACACAGAATGTGAAGCTTTGCTCTACTGACAGGGCTCAAAATACTTTTTTCTGCATACCTGCACTGGTGCAGGTAACATTAAAAATTACCTGCACCAGACAAATTTTACCTGCACCACTCGGAATTTAGGAAGTATTGATCAAACTAAAATTGTTCAGGAACCATTGCTAGTCTTACTTTTATGCTTTATAGGTGGTATGCAGCTAATAACAATCCACATACACCTACATCATAAGACATTTATCTATAAAACCCAGTACATGGACCAGTGCAGGTTAGGTGAAGGTAGACACCAGAAATCCCTGCACAGCTCCAATTTCACCTGCACTAACCTGCATAATGCTGCTGGTATTTTGTGCCCTGACTGAGCTTCCTCCCATAGCAGGGACAAGACTGCTATGTGGGTTAAGGCAGCCCAGGCTTACAGGAAATTAGTATTCCATACATTTGCCTGTCATTTCTGATATCTTCTGATATACCAGGATGAAACTTCGCACATTTTTAGTACTACTCAAAACATATTTTTGGCTATGTTCGTTTTTCTACATGCTGGACTTGGAGTTAGAAATATACATTGTGGCTGAAAAATTAGCTGTTTCTTTAGGGTCTACCCTAACACCTCTCACCATAATATTATACTATATGAGATTGTACCTCATACAGATCATTTGTGTCGGAGGCTATTTTTTTTTCCAAATGACAAATGCATTGTTAAATGAGTATTTCTTTGTCCTCTTTTGGGCAAAGATTTGCAGTTTTTACCCTGACATATGTCTATACATACATTGTGGAATATCTTTTTGTCCTAAATTCCATCAATGTGTCTTCATTGTATATAAGCTGAATCTGGGGAATGAAATAAGTACAGGACAAAGGCAAGAATGCATGCATAAAAGAAACTTAAGGCATTACAGTCAAATGTTCTCGTCATATTCCACAGCATTACTGCTATCCTATCCACCGTCTTAAGCTTTAATCTAGTTTGGCATCTTGGGTCAACGTATCCATTGCTGATCCCCAGGGATTAGGGCTCAGCTCCGCAGGATTAGCTAAAGGGATCACAACAAACCAGGAATGATTATTGGTGGCCAGCAGACTTCCAATCATGCAATTATGGTGCTAAATTGAATGGATGGTTTTGTGGCCCTGTCCTTAGTGCTGAATATATCGTAGCACTGTATTCCTAATGACTTAATGGAAACCCGGTTGTTACATGAAAGCAGATTCATAAATTCCCTTACTTTCCTTAATTTTTTCATGAGAAAAGTGTTTGATACCTGATACCAGCGCCAAATTCCTTTTTTTCACTCTCAAGAATCCCAAACAATAGGAGCAGATTTTACTTTGTTTTAACTATTCCCTTCCAAGGTAGGGAAAAGTTTGATACCAAATTTGTAATGGTTATGGGTTGGGCACAGGGAGAAGGTTTTAAAAACTTATTAGTACGTACTGATGTATACTTTAATATGCACCACTTCCTATTTGCGTGAGAAAGTGTGAAGGAAATTTATGCCCAACTTTCAATTTTCTGCTCTAGGGCTCAGCGGGGTAATTTGCTTTATTTATTTGCTTTTATTGGTTGGGTTGACAGGCAGCCAAGGCTGACGCACTAGCCAAAGGCTATCACCTATCAGTTGTGAATTGATTAGTTTTGGCAAAGTTCTACACCTATAAATGAGTGCGGTGGGTTCTTTAATAGTCTTGAGGTGTAGCTCTTTAGGAACATAAACTAGCGTATCTTGACAACTACATCATAATAGATGAAGAAAAGATGAAAGAAGAAAGTAAGCATACCCCTACTGAAAGTAACAGAGTAGATGCCAAAATGTGGAGGAATGCAGAGAAAAATTATATGGTTGCCCAACACCTATAAATGAGTGTGGTGGGTTCTTAATAGTTTTGAGGTGTACAGTGTAGATCTCTATGAACATAAACTTATACGTCAAGGATAAAGTTAATATTGCCCTACTGAAAGTAAAAATGGTAGATGCCAACATGCTGGAAGAGAAAAATTATATGGTTGCCCAACAAAACATAAAATTTAACAAATATGGTGGGTTCTTTAAAGATCTGAAGGTGTGGCTCTCTTTAGATATGAACCAACGTCTTCTTCATAATATGAAAGCTAATATTGCCCTGATGAAGGGTTTACAGTTTTATGTCCTGACACCCCCTAACCCTAACCCTAACCCTAACCATACCCCTGCTCCTACCCCTACCCCTACCCCTACCCCTACACATAACCCTTACATAGGGGTATTGGAATGTTGGGGTATCAGAACACTTATAGTGGCATTGAAACATGAGGGTGTTAGAAAAAGGGCTGTTGACAATGAAGGCATCAGAGCAACTACCGACTGTTAGCAGAGTACAATATGTGGTTGTGTAGCAAAGAAACTATGATGCATGGATTGACCTGCCTGATGAAACTATCTAAGAATTGAAAGTTTCCTCTGAAGTATTACAACTGCTACTTGCACTTGAAACACTTGAAACATTGCCAGTTATAGGCCATGATCTGGGACCAGTGGACCATTGCATGCTACACCTCACGGCATGCTTTATTACACACTTCATTCCTTCTACATGCTCTGTTTCTCAAAGATTGGGAGAGGTGCGTGAATGAGAGTGAACAACAAAGCACAGCTGAGGAATGAAAAATTTAGTTAACACTTTGTTGGACGGCAGGAAAAGGTGTCCGTGACACCAAAAGTGAGTGAGAAAAATGTTTTCGTACTTTTCTTGATCCTTCCTCCCTTCACTCTTTCAATCTTTCAAATATTAACATCGCAACATAAAGAACTGCACTGGCACTGAGCCTGGTATCATAGAACTTCTCTTTGGCATTCACCCACTGCAAATCACCCATTGCAAGCCATTCCAACAAATATTTCAATGCTGATTTAAGGTTTTTGCAATACACACATACATACGTGGCATAATGACACAGAATGAAAAGGTTACCTGTCAAGATTTTAAAAACATTTTTGTTGCATATTTTGAAAGAAGTACGACTTTCCAATACATTTAGAACAGCTTTTCCAAATCCCTATAAGTTGTAGCTTCATGCAAGGCACACAAGGCAGTCCCAAAACCAGAGCAGTCATTCTGTGACACAAGATCTGCAGCTTAGGCTTAGGTCACATTTCCAAACCTGGGCCCGGCCGGGCAGCTTTTGGGAGCAAAAAGAACGACATAAAATACAAAATACACAAAATGTCAAAACAAGATTCATGGGCATGATTTGTGTACATTTCTAGGTATACATTTTAATTTTACGTTTCTGTAAACATCCCGGCCGGGCCCCGCTTTGGAAATGTGACCTAAGCCTTAGGAGGTGTTTGAACTGTGTGACTGTCTATTTCACATGGTTAACAAGGACGTCACTCAACAGGCAAATACTTCTAGTGACAGAACCAATCCCTATGATCACTCTGGCCTAGCACCCAGACAGAAAGGCCGATACTTGTCTTCGACTGGCTAGAGCCAAGAGGACCCAAATTAACATAAGAATGGGGGATCAATTGAGTGGAAAGCATGATCAAGTACACTTAAGACCATTATATACATCACAGCTGTTTCAAGGCTTTGTGTCTTGAAATAATGGGAACTGTATTAGATTGGACCTTTCCTCCAAAATGCTGAGCAAATTTAATATCTGCTGTCTGAATTTGTGAGTCTATTCTTAAGGTGTGGCATTTCCAACACCAAAAGTTATCTGCAACTAATTGAATCAAGACTACCATGTTAGGAGGAGATAGAACGAGAAGTTCTGCTGCAGTACCAAGGAAAGCTGCCTGGGGACCCCAAAATAACCTTGGCCTTTGTCTTCCCAAGACCCAAACACAAACAAAATGCGATCTCAATCCATCTATAAATTCTTCAAGTATGCTTGCACAAGTATTGAAAGCAAAGCCTGACAAACAAACAAACTAACAAACACACAAAAACAATACCTCTAGTAAAGCTCCCTTTCACAGAAGTGATAACAAAGTTTCATCTCAATGCAGAAAAAAAGATAGTTACTCACTTATCTTTGTGATGAGACCAATCAAAACTGCCAGAACAGTTAGCGAAAGTCCGATTGCCAGGATGTAAGGAGACAAATCCGGGTCTTCCCCGGTGTTTTTGTTGGCAACGGTGCAGTTTAACTCATCGCTCCTATCCCCACAGCTGTTGTGGTGATCGCAGTGAAACACATCGGAGATGCACCGATTGTTGTGGCAGTGGAAATCTTGGAAGTCGCAGCGCGTGGCGTTGAGGTCGTAGAAGAGCGTGAACCTGAGACGGAATCCCCGACCGTTACGACCCTTGGAGTCGGTCCTAAATTTGAACGACACCACGCTTGAGTTGCTGGTCATGTCCCCGGGGAGGTGGTCCCCGCACAGGCCACCTCCGTTCACTTCCCATCCAATCGACTTGGTGAACACGGACGTGTCTAATCCGTTGTAGATGAACAGGACGTCCCTACATGAGGTGTTTGGCCAGTGACGCACCATGGTCCTATCCATGTCCAGAACTTCAAACTCCTCAAACTGCATGTAAAACCTGTAGGAAAGATTCCTCAAACCAGGACGAACCGGCGCAGCTATGGTGACGATACAAGCCACGTTGTCTCCGAAGTTGGTGTACTCCAGAAATCCCGCGCGAACGTTGGGTGCTAGCTGCACAGTTTTCCCACACTCCCGTGGCATGTTGATGGAGAACGTCGCTTCTTCAGATGTCATCTGAGCGCAGGAGCAATGACATGACAACCCAAGGCACAGCAGGAGGCACAAGAGCATCTCACACGGAGTCTTACATGACTGCCAGTCAAGAGTTTAAGCGCGGCGAGTATCAACGTTGGCAGATCCATACACCGGAGCTAAGCCCAGCCGAACGTCAGAACCAACCCAGGCCGGGTCGTATTCATCATGAGGGACCCGTCGACGGGTCACGAGGGCCGGCACCGATTGAGCAGTCATAAATTCCCCCAGCAACGTGATAAATCGGACGTAACTGGAAATCAATAGACTTAGCTGTGGTGGCGGGACATCCCCCGCTTGACTTCCACCGGCCCCAAATCTTTCTTCCTGCCTGTAATCAAACCCTTTCCTCTTGGATCTGACCGACTCCGCTGATCGACTGCCTTTTCTGTTCCTGTACAGAACTCAATTACCTACCAGGATAATGTGCCCTCCTGGACTCCCCTAACCGTGTATCGATGATCCTCCCAAGCAGACCTGGCTGTGGCATCACGACGCAGCGCTCCTCTTTCAATCCTACTCTGCATTAATAACGACACCTAACATATTCACCACAGGAGAGAGGCTTTCCCAAGACACACCCTCTGGAAATGAAAGTTTAATGACCTTGAGCTTTTCGACGCACCAGGAAAGGAAACACCCTTGACCCGTGGCTGAACATTCTATGAATCTTGATTATAGAGTTTAGGGAAGTGTTAGGAACAGCATGTTTTTGTCTTTCGAATTAGGGCTACTTCAATTCAAACTCTTGGTTCACAGATTATAGAAAACAGTTTTTTCTTTTAGAAAACAATTATGCTAGATTCAAATACTGTAAAAAAAGGGAAATGTTCGCGTAAGTTTTATGTTACTTTGCAGTTTTTGCGTTGGCCTCTTCCCAGCAAAGTTAAATCTACTGCGAAGCTTTTTGCTGCCTGTCTCACCCTAGTTTAAATTTCTAACTTAAAACAACCATTTTCTCCCTACTGCAAACCTTGCAAACACTGTCCATTTTACAGTATCAACATGACAAGAGAACCCAAGAGAAGAGTCAGTATTTTGGTGCACATAGTTTCAGAATTGAGTCGCCCCAGCTTTCTGTTTTCATTATGCTCTTACACAAAGATTTTACATAATAAAGTCCCAAGGGCCAACAAATAAAATCGGTGTGGCCTAACTAAACGTTTTGTAATTCCTTTTAAGCACTAATGGGGAAGTTCAGTTCTGCTTGGTACGTTGTGAACATTCCTAATCCTTTAAAATGACAGTGAGAAAGTAGCAACAGCAGTTTCTCAATGGAAGTTTGTTCACGCTAAAGGAATTCAATATATCCGTGTTAAACAATCAATACGCTTCCACAGAGCCACAAATATTGCTTTTCACCACCAGATAATATTCCCGTCTATGTTTCAACTTCCCTGTGCAGGATATGAGCTTATATTGCAACGCCGCTGTGCTTAATGAAGCCCGTTGCCCAAAGGCAACATGGCATAAATTTTCTCGCAAATTTTCAGCCTACTCACCGTAGCGGTCGACGAAGTATGCCGGGACAATTTTTAATCCCATCATTCCTCGTCGTCTTTCATATGAATAAGTTGATTGGACCGCTAACTCTATTGTGGAATCCCGCCGAGACCGGTAACAAATTCGTCGTATTCTGCCATAATTCAGCGGCGTTGAACTGGACCGTGGCGAATAAATATGCCATTAAGTGAAGTGGCCTCATATGCCAAGAACGGTCCTTGGGTGATACATCAAAGAATGTGCTTATTAAAAGAGGATCAAGTCAGACAGGATGGCATTTTTTTCTCTGTGGAGTGTGGGAACAGTGTTTGTTTGCAGGGTAAGCTTCTCTATGTAAGTATTGAACTGACAGAAATAGGGCAACAAACATACACTGTATTAATTACATTTTTGTAACTTGGGGCAAAATGGAATGGAAAAGAAAGGAGCATATAGTAAATTCTTGATGTCATTTCTTTTATAACATCTCTCACAATATAGTCATATAATTCTACTGTGAGCTTTTAATTACATTTGGCATTTAGAAAAATACTGTAGACAATAAGTTGCTGAAAACATTTCTTTTTCTTTTTCCTGGTGTGTTGCTAATATTGGCCATGACTTGAAGGAATGTTATATTTGAAAAGCAATTAAGTGAATACTAACTTGCATGTATGACTATAGATTTGCCAAAGAATTGTTTTTAGAATAGTGTTGTCTGTGACTTTTAGTACAACCACATTTGGTAAAGCCCTTTCATCAAATTAAAACATATTTGTCCATGGCTTATAGTCTGCAAAATTCCAAAAAATAAAGGACCTGGACTTGAACTGCAAAATTTGTCTCAAACATCGTCAAATATTCATGATCTCTCCGAACAGGTACTTAAAGGTCAAAGTCGTTTGTCACTGTCACTTTTGAAGAGGATGTACCTTACCTAGATTCTGGTCCTTTAACCTTGAAGAGACAGTAATACCACTGCTTTAATGTCTTTGTCTGAACTTGACCTTCCAAAAGACTGGTGACTATTTTTCTACCCAAAAAATGAAACTTCCGGCAGAGTGATTAATAGCTCGAAACTTTTTCATTGACATTGTCTGCGAGATTGATTTCTTTTGTATGCACTACAAGCAAAAATTGATCAGGACACATACATGTACTTGAATGTGTAATGCTACATGTAGATGCAAAGGACATGGCAAAATGCTCTCTTTTATACTAGTATTTCCTTCACTATGCTTCCACTACATTTTTATATAAGTATGCACTCATTCAATACTTTTTATTGTCTAGTATACACACCTTCACACCTCCTATGCTTAAGCATACAAGTTTCTTCTTCTATAAGTATACACTCCTTCATTCCTTTAACAGTACTGTAGTATACAGTCCTTCATTCCTTCAACAGTAATATACAGTCTTTCATCCCTCTTACAGCATGCAGTATACCCTATTGTCGTTAACCCTATTGTGTCTAATGGCATTACAAAAAAAAAATTCACGGGTCTTAGTAGCAAGTGTGCAGATGTTGACACACCAACAGCACTAAATCCATACAGGTGTTTTTGGCGTCACTCCACCATCATGGGGGCAGGGACATGGCAAGTATCAAACTCAGGACCTACTGATTTTAATTCCCATGCTCTAGCTGTTAACATTCCCTTGCTTCACCCCTTCTCAAACAAGGGATCCCGATTTTACATGTACATGTATGTCCCATCATAAAAGACGAGTGCAGTCCCAACCTAGATGCCCTTCCCAGGATTTAAACCTATCAATGAATTGGGACTGGGAGGTCAGCTATAAGGCTTCTACCATTTGAGCCACAGGGACATCCCGTAATATACCCTACCATGCACGGCTTAAGACATTGATTTGGAACTGCTGCATCGTGACCCTACGATTACAGCTTGCACCCCGCTGCAGATGGACCTACCACCCCATACATCACTACAACTCTACCTCTGCCTCCTGGGAAACTAGAGATTGTATCACTCACAATCCAGCCATCTCACCATCTATCTGATGACCTAACGCCCTCCCCAATGGCGAAGCTTTCATCTTCTCTTACTTAGAGCCCCTTGAGTCCTTCTACTCTATAACTTCAGGAGCGGTAAGCATTGGCAGAAGAGCTTAGCCTTGGGCAAAGCATCGACTACGGCTGCCGAAAACTTTGATCCCCCTTTCCAGCAAGATTTATCATTTCTCCTTTTCGCCTGTCGGCTTTACTGCGGAATACAAATTGATCAATGAACATCTAACACACTATTACCCACGAAAGAGTCGGAAAGACATAAATCATATTGATGGCATGAGTAATTTTTGTAATGACAGTCATCCAAGTGTCTTCCCATGTATTAGCTATGAAATTTTGTCTCCTAAGAAGCTTCATTATTCACTGAATGTATATCATATGATGGCTCAGTCACTGCTTTCTTTTGTGGTGCCATGGAGACATGGAAAGTATGGAAAATCTTCCTCTTGATAACGTTGTCCTATAGAAAATTGGAATATCATTGACAGGTATATGCAGCCCCTTGGAAATGAAAATACAGTAACTGTTTGCTGGGATTTGATTGCGTGGTATCGGGGAAAAGGAATTTTCGCGGTGGTTTTAAGTTTACAGTCACCGTAGCACCATGCACTGTTACAGTAGTGGCCACAGCAAAAACCGCGAAAATTTCTGCATTTACAGTAACCCCTCAAATCTCCGAAAGCCTTTTATGGAGCCATCTGACTGTGGAATTTCCTTCCACCTGATACACTTACAGCTCTTTCCTTGTCTGCATTCAAAACCAAAGCCTGAACCTTCCTTGGGGACCCATTTTCTGTATAACACTGTATGCATGATGGTAGAGTTAGTATGGCTTAAGCTAAGGAAAGGATCTATAAATGTAAGCCGTAAAGAAACTGACGGTGTGTAACAGTTTTACTATACATGTACTAATAGACTAGGAAGGAGCCAAGGTGATAGACAGAGAGGACAACAGAATTGCACTTGTTAGAAGCTGCATGGAGCTCCAATTATGAATCATGATGAGGGGGGATACAAACTCAGTCACGTTTGGGACTGCATTCTTCATACCGCAGCACCACCTCAGTCTAATAGCTATGGTGTAAGGTAGAGCCTGTCAGATACTGAAACATCAACTAGGTGAAAATGCTTTGTAGTGCTGCAAATAATTTACAAGAATATACCGCCGATAGCCAAAACTATTCGGCAAAGGAGTCTGCGTTTTGCAGGTCTGACTGCTGGAGGAAAAAGGATGTCACAAACTGTTACTGTGGAATCCGAATCACGGTAACAGAGGCAGGGGAAGTCCGCGGAAGTCGTACAATACGCAGCTCGCTGAAGACAGCGATTTGGACCTGCAGCAACTTCCCGCAGCGATGGATGACAAAGAGGGGTGGAGGAAACTAGTAATGTGGAGACTCCGAGGGAGCTCGCCGGAGTGAGTAAGTCAGAGTGAGTAATGCTGTACAACGCCACTGTCTTCCCCCCATCTACAACACACTCGTGTCACATGATCTGGTGACCGTTCACAGGTCATTTGATAATGGGAGATATGGCGAATAATCAGAGATATGCCGGATAATAAGAGATATGGCGGACGCCACTCAGAATCTTCTCAAGCTAGTTTATGTTGTATCAGTTTAATTTCCTTGCCTTAAACTTTGTTATCCCCTAGGAGTACTAGACTACATTTCGAAGAACTCCAGAATACATATCAAAGAATGGCCACAGTTCTGCCATGCTTGCTACCCTCTGATCTAAACTAATTTCCTGGACCCATGGTACAGACACTACTGGGGGTACGAAGCCTCCGCCAGGCCTTCCTATGGGGATGCAGGGATCGTAGAATTGGGCAAAAAATTGGGAAATTGGCCAGGGGAGTCAGTCCATATGCTTAGGTTCATGTTTCCCCCGCATGGCTGACCAACTCTTCTGCATGGTAGCAAAACTCCCCTGGCAAATCATTCTCCCTATAATAGCCAGCATAGTCAGTCTGATAGAGATGTTAAAGTTAAAGTTTGCCCAATACATCTACAGATGCCTAGGGTGGTGCCCATCTCCACTTTGAAGCCCTTGGGCCACACATTTGTGCAAGTCACTACGGCAGGGGGCTGGTCCGCTGGTAGTGATGACTTTGTTAACTTCCATAGTCTTCCTCATTAGTGCTGAGTGCTAAGCAGAGAAAGCAGCATGTACCATTGTTAGAGTCTTTGGTATGACTCGGCCTGGGATCGAACTCATGACCTACCGAATGCATGGCGAACACTCTACCCACTCGGCCATTGCACCGGTTATAGAGATGAGATATACTTTATATAAATGTGATTATAGTTTAATTTCTTTACCTTAAACTTTGTTAATATCCCCTGGGAGTACATTTGGAAGAACTCCAGAATACAATATATCATATCATATTAAAAGATGGCCACAGTTCTGCCATACTTTCTGCCCTCTGATCACAGTAATCTGAAGCCAGAAGCCATGCACACACCTGACCAGCTCGACATGATTAAACTCTGATCCTTCTGACTTCTCCAAGCAGACAAGATTCTCCTGGAGAATCCCTGGTGAATAGAATTGTAGCTCAGGCCAATTCAATGCATTCTTTATGCCACATGAAATGATATTTTTGTTTCCCAGACTTTTTAAAGTTTGATGCAAGAAAAATATGAAATTTGAGTGTCAAGGGTACTGCTGTAGCAATCCGAATAACTGTCAACTCTTACTGTTCATTGCTTAAACCCACATAACCTCTAAAGTGAACAATTGTTACATGCTCACAAATAAGGTACTTTTACTGATGTTTTCTTTTTTAATCAAATTTGCATGTCTGGTCTTATGCAGCTTCTATTTACTAAAAACTGGTGCATTACATCTAAGGGCAGTCTATCAGTAATGAGGAACAAGCAAACAGTTTTTAAGTCATGTAAAGTCTAACTTACTTGTGCAATGTACTAACTTTCATATTCAATGGAGCCTCTTCAGATTACACTACCACACTGTTAAGTAATTCAATTTCTAAATCTATAACTTGATGCTGAATTTCAGCATCTTTACAAACCCAGTTCCTTAATGATAAAATGTTATAGAACATCCTTGTAAAACCAAATCACAACTTGAAAGTAGTTGCCCAGTTCCTTAATATGTAATCAATAGCCATTGAATGTTAGATGACAGTCAATGACTCAAGATGACTTTTACTTTCTTTTCGCTGGTCTCACTACATATATCCTGTAAAGATAAAAACTATAACCAAAAAATGAGTTTGGTTTTTCCATTCACATTGTGTCTCTCTGATTCCGACATTAACGTGGCAGGACACAGAAACGACCTTGAAGCATCCGTACATGACCTCTGGTAATAGGAGACACGACACACGTAAAATGCATCGCTTCCCGTCTGGTCCTGCTGTTATCTACTGTACTGTACATGAGTGCACCGCTGCAGAGTCTAATCTAAATGCTGTACAGGGTGATCTCAATGGGCACTTTGCCAAGGCAAGAACTTAGGAAGGCATATCTTAGTGTTATGTTCCAGTACAGTAGTGTAAAAATCATTTAGGCACAGGTCCAAAACAGTCAGTCAGTGGAACATCACTGTGCCAATACTGTACCTGAATAGAATATGCTTAAAGTAAGGAGTTACTACAGCTAAAAACTTAAAATGTAGCACTAGAAAAAGATGAAAACAATTTTCATGGGCATTGAAATCAGCACTATCTTTGATCTGAGATCCTTTAAAAAGCATTATCATATAGCCAGGGGACGTGGGCCAATCAGAAGGCCCCATTTCATGCTGGTTATGACGCCGTAACAGCCGTGCATTAAATTTTTGATTATCACATATGTGATAAAACTTTTGAAAGTTTAAACCAATCAGGAGGACAGACAAACAGGGCGCTGGCCAATCAGAATGAGATATCCAGGAATCGTCCATCTGCCAAGATAGGGGAATAAGTACAGGCATGGCAGGGGGGATGGCTCCCTCTATTAACATCGGTAGTGCGTGTTTCTTTGTTCAAAGAAAACATTTGCTGTCTTAAAACAACATTGAATTACCTGTAATATTTAAGACAATAAAATCTATTTCAAGTCATGTCCAATTTAAACTGCAAATGGAAAATAAAATTATTTGCACCCCCGCCCATTCAAGTTCAGACGACAATACGGTCCACCATTGAGTAGCGGTCATGGTGCTGGAGGAACAAAATGCTACCTTTCTTCGGAGAAGTCGTGTCTGGGTTCGTAGTGAACGAGATTCTCAAGAGCTGTGAAGCACAGGGATCCCGGAATACCTCAGGAAAGCCGGCAGAGATTTAGCGCCTGATACGAACGAACTCGACAAACTGGAGAATGGGCGAGTGGAGAAATACGGAGCGTGCAACAGTTTGCAACATAATGAATCGACATTGTTCTTATTTTAAGCCTTGGAACAGAAATACGTTCAAATTCACTGGTCAAATGTATGTACTGAATAAAAGATGTATGTTTTAGAAAAGAATTTGTCGCTCCTACTCAACTGGAAACTCTACTCTACTCTAATCTACTCTTAAATGGGTCAGTGTGGGTAGGCTATATGATAATAAGGTTAATGACCCACCTGTTCCTCGGTATATATGGTGTCATAACGCCTGGTCCTTTGCTATAACCACCTCATAAAACCACCTCGTTCGCTTCGCTCACTCGGTGGTTTTATTCAGTGGTTATAGCAAAGGACCAGGCGTTATGACACCATATACACCTCGGGGCGGGTCATTAACCCTTAATTATGATATGATACCTGAAGCCTAATGAATATTCTGTTAACTTTTCAATGACATGTAATAATCCCTTGAATGATCCAATCATGCATTGTGCTGTCAAAAGTCTTACAGATAGTGCTGAAGGTTTATCATTGGTACGACAGTGACTCATATTTTGACAGTATACCCTTCGGTAAGAGTCAAGACAAGACAAGCCTTCTTTTTGATATTCTGAAGATCAGCCCAATCTTACTGCTGGAGTTCATTTTCCGATGCTTTACTCCATTCTCTCTTCCACAGAAAAGCAAATATTGAGACTAATATAACACTCAAGGTTTATATCTCAGGGCCAATAATACTCCTCGATTTCTTCCTAACACTTGATTCATCTTTGATTGCCGAAATGGTCGTGACCGTGACACGGAATGGATGGGGTCAAGTCCGCCATCTCTATCACCGCGCCGGATCTACTCTCGACTGCAATCAGGTCAATAACTTCAGCTTACAGTATCAGTAGCAATACGTCAGGCTGACCCTGATGACATCTGGTGTTACAGCAACAGCATTTCAAGTAACGATAAAGCTTGAACTGAGCTTGGAGGTGAATGATAGCAGTCACCTCTTGCTATTTTGTCTATAAGTGACGAGTGTGTCTCTTATCATACATGTAATTGCTGGTATGACATAAAAAGAATACCACACCGTGAATTCCCAATCACCCTCGGTCCCAGCCCTCACATGTGGTATTCTCTAAACAGAACGTCAGATTACAGCGGACTGGTGCATGTACTGATGTAGGTACATGTTGTAATACTAATAGACAAGTCTTAAAAGACTTAAGGCAGTGATATCGCCAACTCCACTGTCTGGGAGCCTCTTCCAGATTGCTACATGTACGTGTATGAAGGTCTTGCCAGTTAAATGTGTTTTTAAGACACTAGTCAGGTTTGGTGAGACCATGTCTTGGCATATGATGTACAGTCATGTACATGTAGCTTGTCAGCACACACTCTTTATCATTCTACAGCACCACATACAGGAACATATGGAACACCCTATACCCACACACTCTGTAACAACAGCATTTGATTCCGTGCATACTTTTAAGTTGGAGCTGGCCCAATACATGGGCCTTCCAAACTCCAAGATGGAGATAGGGCTAAATAAGTGTAAGTGCTGGCCATGCATAATCACACTCACAATGTTCCTTCCATTTTGCACTTTTTTCTTAATTTGAAGCACCAAACCATCACTGACCACACTATGCACCAATCCAAGGTGGGATGCCGCAGAAGAGGGTTTTGTCCAATATTGTACTATGTACAGCAGGGTTGGACACGTCCAATAGTTTTTAAAAAACTTGTCCAACCCTGCACAGAATGAATTGTTGGGTACATAGTGCTTGACTGTATAAATGTATGTGACTTACCCTGGGTTTCCACACGACCGACCTGGGCCTGACAAATTTCAGTGCGGATGTGTACTCTGCCTGTATGCGACGTGCGGCGGGTAACAGGTCTCCGTCCGCCTTGTTTACAACAACCAGGTCGGCCACCTCCACTATACCTTTCTTCAGAGCCTGTAGACAAGAGAGTCATTGATATTAGCTTTACGCACCTTTGTTTGTTTGGGATGCTTCACTAACCAGTAAATGTAACACATCAGTTAAGTAAGCAAAAGCTTTGTAAGACTGGACTGAAAGGTTTGATCTACTCACAGAGTCACACAAGGAAGGACCCTTTATTTTTTATCAATCATATTATGGAATCTGTAAGAGTAAGTACTTGGGAATTGATTAAACCTTAGAGTCTATACCTTCAATATGGCCCAAAAGCCTGTAATTATAAGTAGTATACTACACAATGTAGCAGTTCCAAAATAACTAAATCATGTTTTTGGTATGAAACATCAAATCATATCAAACCCTATCAAAGGTCAATCATTGGTGCTTTACTCAGATGGGATCAGAAGTTTATCAGAAAATTCTGTTTTATAGCCTTTTACCAAAAAAATGTGGTTTTACCAAGAAAGGAAATGTTGTTGTTTACATTATGCATGTTGTTTGATTGAAAGCAACATGGTTAACCAGTAACCATGGTAACCATCATCTGGTTCAGGTCAATGACCTTATTTATTAGGAGGAGGAGAAGGAAAGTTGAGTATGAAAAACAATGTTGTACCTGCAGTTCATCTCCACCTGCCGGGGGGACCAGTAACACAAACATGTCCACCATGTCAGCAACTACAAACTCTGACTGGCCCACACCTGCAGAGTAACACACGGTCACAAAAGAAAGTGATTAATGGAAAGAGATCTTCATCCAGTTAAGGTCACGGAATGTGACAAAGAAGACATACATGATTGTATAAATAGATTGAACATTTATCTTATTGCACGCCACCTGTAAAGGATACAATGTGTGGCAACTTGTACATACAATACAAAGAGAACAGTTTAACTACATGAGTTACTAGTATCTAAAAAATCTAGGAACTAATCTATTCTACGAATGGTAATTATTTATTATGAATTAAGCTAGCTATAGCTGCTTCAGGACAGTATGATATTGTCTCATTTTCTAAAGGAGTTGTATATAAATTGACCGACAAAGGCAGATATATCAGCAGGACATGATAGTAACATATTAAACATTTCTGTCTTGGTATGTGGTAACATTGTATCAGACTTGCATTTAATAGACTGTAACAATTTTTGTCTCTCTCTATCATAAGTTGGACAATTCATTATAAAGTGGAATTCATTTTCAATATCATGGCATGTTGGACACAGTCTCTCACCAGGTGTGTATACAGTACAAAGTGTCTACAGATGCTACATGTATGTACAGTATTAGGGGTTCATTGTACCAGAAAATTCCCCCTATAGCTGTTCTGAATGGAGTGGATGGTAAAGTTCCTTTCCCAAGGGTACAAGATCAGTCAACTGACAGATCGACCACTTGGTTCTGAGCCAAACACTATCACCCTTACACTACTCGACACCCCAATATTATATTTCACAACTAATACAAATTCAATTTTGATCACTCCAAAGCAGGGTTGTAGCCAGCCTGAAATCATTTTCAGTCCCCTTGATTTTGAATGGAAATCCTATCGAGCACCGAAGGCATGGCGTGACGTTGCGCGTCATTTGTAGGGGGTCTGGGTCCCAGAAAATTTTTAAATCAAGACCCTCTGAAACACTATTTCCTGCATTTTGAGGTGCAAATTTTGCTTGTAGACTAAGCTGTTCAATGGCATCTGTTTTGGTGAGGAAGAACACATGGGTTTCATATTTTTTATATCTTTACATATCAATTTTTGTCTGTCCCGGAAAACTTTTTTTCAGTCCCCAGCTGCAAAATTCCTTCAAAGGCCTGAAGGACAGGTGCTGGCTACAACCCTGCTCCACAGTGAAATGATTAGATGGAAAACACATACCGACTGTCTCCACCAGTATGACATCATACCCCGCCCCCTCACACATGACGATGGCCTCGTTAGTTCTCCTGTTCACCCCTCCCAGGGTGCCTGATGTGGGGGAGGGGCGGATGTACGCGTTCATGTCTCGAGACAACTCGGGCATCCTTGTCTTGTCGCCCAACAAGGAACCTGCAGAAGTGATGAGAAGGTTTATGTCTATTATCAGAAGAAAACGAAAGTCACCCTGCAGTACCTAAGAAACATGCCAGGATGCCCAGAATCTGATCATTTTTTCATCTTACAAACAAAATGTAGAAAATCAACATACCGAATATCATAAACTTAAGATCCATTAACAAGTTACACCATTGATACTGTTTGCAAAAACAGACACATGGATTATGATGGATACATATTATGCAAAATAATACCTTGGAGAAGATAATAAAGGTAATTTAAAAGTGTCTTCGAATCATATCATATTGTAAATGTAGTTTGGGTAACACTAAGAGCTTCAATTCAAATCCTAATATCCAAGCAGATCATTGGAGGCAAAGTCACTGCAGTTTCTCACTCACTGGCCCCACTGTAGTAATGTGATCTCAGAATAATGTACAATGTATTTTACATGTATGTATACAATTTGGGTCATGTGGCATAACTGAAGGGTAGTTGACTCAGAGTAGAGAGGTCCTGGTTTTGAATCCTGCTGTTCAATTGATCCTGTGGCCTTGAGGGAAAGGCACTTAACATGAGTTTCCTCACTTTACTGGCAGGTAATTAAAAATGTCTTTTATTAGGGAGGTGCAAGAAGAGGTAGTCAAAGAAGAGACATTTGGAAGAAGAGGGATATGCAGCCTGTATACTATTCAGTACAAATGTGTTACGTCATAACACAAGTATCCAATACAAAGTGTGTCACTTTCAAGCAAATTTGCACACTTTTAACGTCTTATTTTCCAGTTGAAAGAGAACCCAGGTGCCTGTGTTGATTGCAATGCGGGTGTTGGATTCCCTCCAGCGGTTGTTTCAGCCATGATATATTGCTGGGGCAATTTCTCGGCCCTGAGCCAAGGTCTCACCATTAATCCTAGTTGCCCAATGTGTGCAGTTAGACTGCAGATTGCTGTTCCCCTGTTTGTTAAGTACTGGTATCTATCAAAGGTTAACGTAATACCGTAAATGCATTTTAAGTTGGCGGTGGGGTTGTAGCCAGCACCCGTCCTTCCGTCCTTTGACAGAACTTTGCAGCCGTGGACGGAAATTCTTTTTGCCCATTCCGTGCTCTGTGACTGACAAAAATTGATAATGTAAAGAGATAAAAAAAAATGTCTCCCTTGTGTAATTTTTACCCAAACAGATGCTGTTGAACAGCTTAGTCTACCAGCAAAATTTACACCTCAAAATGTAGGAAATAGTATTTTAGAGGGTCTAGATTTTAAAATTTTCCAGGGGAGCAGGTCTCTAGACCCACATAGGAATGTCTCACCTTTGGTGCTTGATAGGATTCAAGATATTCAGGCTGGCTACAACCCTGGACTGCAGATTGCTGTTCCCTTGCTTGTTAAGTACTATGATCTATCAGAGGACCTTAGCGGAAGGTTAAGGTGATACTATAAATGCATCTTAAGTTGGCGGCGATTAAACTTCGTGGTCAGGAGAAAATAGGGGTGTTTGCGGTAGTTTTAAGTTTGAGTTATAGTCACATACAGTAACTTACAGTAACTAGACCATAGCACATTCAGTTCAAAAGATCAAAAAAACGAATTTTTGCTGCAGTACCAAGGTCACATTCCAGGGGGCCCAAAATTGACCGTGACCTTTGTCTTCCCAAGGCCTACCCACAAACCAAATATCATCGTAATTCATACAGAGGTTCTTGAGTTATGCTCACTACAGAAATCCAGATACACAGACACACCCAAAACTGTATCTCCATTTTTCATGAAGATAATGAAGACACTGGCGCCACGGACAGCGAATACAGGTCGTTTCGTTACATGGTCTTTTCGTTACACGTCATTTCGTTACACATGAAGTAATTTCGTTACACCATGATTAGTCATTTCGTTACATCACGAAGTCATTTCGTTACATCACGAAGTCATTTCGTTACAGATTAATGCCAGGCCGTTATAGTACTTCTTACTACAAATGTATTACTTTTCGTGGTAACAAAAAGCCGGGACTCAAAATTCAATTTCTTTTTCTTGTTTTTCGGCAGATATTGAACGCCGCTAAGCGCTGGAGGCGCTGACGGGCCACGCTGCATGTCGGCTTGAACGGTCATCTGAACCAAGGAGAGATTACACATAATATATCTGTTATGTAGTAACTTGATCATTTATCATATATGCTGTGATGTGTACAATAAATCACGATTAGATGCCTTTACTACTTTAGTATCGTTGATATACTAGTACAGCGCGCGCAGTAAAGACCTATTGTTGTTTAATAGACCGGCGGGCACGCACTTTCGTAGGCTTCTGTTCCGTTCGGCGCCGACAAAATGCCTATAAAACGATATCCAATACCCCTTCAAGGAAAAAAATTCAGGCTTATATCTCTCTGTAAATATGGGAGAGATAAACTCTTCACCTTCTTGTGTACAACTTGTGTCCACAAATTACGCTGAAAGTTAAAAACTTAGCACCGTCTTTCACGCTGAATATAATTCAAAATGACGCCCGCGTCGCTTGTTTTGGCGTGGGTTATAATCACCAGGTGTTATGCCGTCAGCCTGTGCGGCAAATGTGATTGCGACATAGCAGATGTTCTTCTAAATCTACATGGTATGGACAGAAACCTATGGACAGTTTGTGCCAGTTTAGAAGGAGAAAATATAATGTTTCCGTACATTTCCTACAACCAAGCAGCTTACAACGCACACAAATATTTTCCTTTGTCGAGAACTGATGCTAGACCGTCATGCATTGCATGACGCAAGGGTTCATTGTCCTCCTTCCCACCACGTACGTAGTGCTGTAATAGTGAATACCGTAATAGTATACAGGACAAAGGTCGGTGGGGAACCCAAATGGTACAATAGTCTTGTTGTGTATTTTTGACTGAATATAAATATGAAAGATTCAATGCAAAGTCGGGTCAAGATACATTACAGCAACGTTCTTCTAAATGGTACATCTTCCACACATGATTTGGGGGGCGTCATGAAGTGCTGTATTAGTATAAAATAGTAGTGTGATCTTACAAAACAAATTTACATCGCAACTGCTATACATACATCGCATCATCATATACATAAATACATCGCAACATTCTATACAGGAGTCGCAAAATGTTGAACATACTAGTACTATATACCATTTTAGGAATATGTACGAAAATACATATTAATTAAGAATGAAGTTGTTACGAATGATAAAACATTCTACCAAAGTGTTTGACACTTGACACTTTGCCTGTAATGCCGTTCAGACAAGTTTGGAAAATGAGTTTCATAAGATAACAAGAGGTTTTTCATTGTTGATATACAATACATCATGAATAATGTTTTACAAAGAGAACTACGCTTGGATTTTCAAAGTTCATAAAGACGCGCCTGACAGCGTCCTTTTGGGTGTTTAATTTAAAGACAATGCCTTTCGGAACTCTTGGGTGTGCAAGACAACTTACCTTTGCCTTACCTGTTACTTGTGATGCAAATAGGTACCTTCATGTATGAAAGACTGTTGTTTCAGTCGGCACCTTCTATAAGAAAAGTCGGCTGTTTACAGGGAAAGGGTCTTTTGTAAAACAATATACCGACGCGGCAGACAAAATTCCTTCTGCCTTTAAATGGAGCAAGATACCTCAGCGATTCATTCTATTCGACCATGGCTTCATGCGTTGTGTGCAATGACACAGTTAGAGATAGACAACACCGCCTACAATGTGACGAGTGCTTGGGGTGGCAACACAGAGTGTGCCGTTCAGGTAGGCAATTGCACTTGTTTTATTTACCTCTCCTGTCCGTACCGCTATAGTAGGATATATGTAAGAGGTTGAATAAGAGAGTAATGCAAGTGGTTTTATAACAGACCCAACAGACTATCTATGGAATACTATACACGACATGATTAGACAGGACATTTAAAATATTGTTATCTATCTCATGTTTTATTTCATGTTCTATAGTCGTGGGTGCTCTATAGTGGTTTAGTCTCAACTCTAATGGAAAAACAACATTGACAGCATTATAGTAATTTGTACTACAAAAGGAAAGATACATTTAAATTCTAGAATAGATCATATTGCATTGTCATTGTCATTTATTGGTTTCCATTTATTATATACTTGCATTGATGTGCAGAACCACAGGGAGAATAGCAAACATTTTTTGTGTGCCTTGCTTGACAATTTCTTCTTTTTTTAACGTTTAAGGTATATCACAAGCTCTGTACAGACAGATTGTCCGAGGAGAAGCTGATCTTGGAGTTTGGGCCTGCAACAACTGCCGTACCCCTGCAGAGAACGACGCGGACATCACTGATCCACCCACGTTGATCGACGACCCACCAATCTCCCAGCCAGTCAGAAAACACGTACTAGCGACCCCGCAAGGACACTTCAGATGGACAGAACAGTAAATGCCTACAACACATCATAATGCTGTGCAATGTATAGTACTGTAAACGCAGAAACTTTCGCGGCGGTTTAATGTTTGCGGTTTTCTCGGTGGCCGCTTCACCACAAATTAAAAACCACCACGTACATTTTTCCAAGGCAGTTTAGAGACTACAGTGCATCGATGGTGCTACAGCGAACTTAAAACCACCTCAAAAAGTTCTTTTTCCCGCTACCGCGAAATTAAATCCCTGCGAACTTAAATGCATTTACAGACATAAAGAAGGACTTAGACATGAGGGTAAGCGGGCAGAAGGCACCACAAAAAGTTTTGGAAAAAAAATGCAACACTTGTTAAAACTAACGCAAACTTATCAAAACATCAACAGTATGCTTAAGTGGGTCCCACTTTAACCCATCAATAAATCTTTGTACAACCTTTTGCAAGTTGTTCTAGGGAGTTTACTATGTTCATGATACACAGTCATGTTAGCACCTGGATTGTACATTATGAAAGAGTAAACTTCAAATAAGCAATATTTATGACAAAACTTTAGAGCGCAACTTGAATGCTAGGTGTCTACTTGAACTTTTGAGTTGCTAATGGTACTTCAAGTATTGAACATGTTTTTGGCAGTTACATGGACAAAGATCGAATGAAAAGATATCATTATTCATTCCTGGATGCCTTAGACCTTCACAAATGGACAGTTTTGATACGACTTGCATTAGGGCGTGCATTTTCACAACACTCTCCGGGCTCGAAATACCACCTGCATATACAGATTAGTGCAGGTAAAAATGGAGCTGTGCAAGTATTTCTGGTGTCTACCTGCACCTAACCTGCACTGGTCCAAGTACTGGGTTTTATACATAAATGTCCTATGATGTAAGTGCATGTGGATTGTTCTTAGCTGCATTGGCTGTTACTGTTAGTAGTGTTACCACCTATAAAGTATAAAAGAAAAAAAAAATAGCAATGGTTCCTGATAAATTTTAGTATGATCCATACTTCCTAAATTCAGAGTGGTGCAGTTAAAATTTGTCTGGTGCAGGTAATTTTAAATGTTACCTGCACCAGTGCAGGTATGCCAGGGCTCTAGCCAGCTCAACATTTTTTTTCCGTCAGCCAATTCCCATTGTCGCGAAAACACTATTCCAGGAGTTAGAGAGACTGAACTGAGACCTTGAAAAACGGGTTTTAATGAGATTATCGTATGTAAAAGGTCACGACACACATTGTCAACAATCATAACAATAGCAAAACAAACAGTGTGTGGCTTTTACAGCTGTGGACGGCGTCCCCAAGCAGTCTGTAGCTTCCACCAAGGAGCAGCAGACAGTTTTATCAGATTTTTGTCCGTCAAAGTTGACGGATTGGTTTTAAAATTTTTCCGTCACACACAGCAAATTTCCGTCAATTGACGGAAAAACGGACGCTGGCTAGAGCTCTGAGGTATGCAGAATAAAGTATTTCAAGCCCTGACTCTGAGTGACAGGTTGAGTGTGAAGTCTTGGCAGCCTATTTCCCTGTCTCTCCTATTTACCAGAGATGTATAGATGAATATGTTTGACCTCGGACTGCCTGGGAAGCCCTCTGGAGGTCAGAGCCAATTTGGTTTCCCCTTTTCCCGCCGACGGCTAAGGTCAGAGGTCATCGCCGGCGTGCGTCAATACAACCTGACTGACTCAGGATGACGTGTCGACAAAAACTGGTCTCTTGTGGTGAGGAATGTTTTCCAGGTTTAAGTATTATTGTGTAGGAACATACAATGTCTAGAAATATGTAATATATGTATGTTATTGGTTCAACTGTGCTTGCTTACTATTTGGAAGTAGGACTGCCACTTGTTACTAGCCTTGTATCCAAACCTACATCGTATGATAGTTTCTGGCGTGTTCTTTTACCCAAAAGATAAAAAAATTTAAAACCTGCACATGCTTGACTCCACATGCAGATTGGAGAAGGATTGGCTGAATCAAAAGCTACTTTTGAACAAAGGCAATGGACAACCACTCATTCAATTATGGCATGTCTACTGGTGCTCACGTCAAAGGCATATAAAAGAGCTAAATAAATCCTTGGTCGGAAGTCCTCCTAGGAGACGGATACTTCAAATAACAAAGCTGCATCTGCTGAAGCCGTCTCACACGTGTCATACAGTTCTGTCCCTGTGAGACTTAGTGCTCCAGTAGACGAGAGGGTGGAGAAGGAATTGCACACCCCTCCTTCACCATAGAAAGTCATGTGCAGGTCAGGCAAAAACAGGTACTAGTAAATGTCTGTATGCCTGCTCATCTGTCGAATCGACAGGAGAACCATAAAAAAAAAAAAAATGAGAACTGCATGCATTTTAGCTGGTGAAAAACCCTCTGGATGACAGGCTGAATTAAAATGGGAATGACGTGGCTCCAGATGTCTAATAGGGGAGGGCCCTCAAGGGGGGGTACCGACAACGCTCTACGCTAAATTCGGGAGGGCCGGCTACGTAATACGCTAAATTATGGACACTTTATTACGCTCTACGCTAAATTACGAAATTTCATAATGCATTATGCAAATGTTTATTGTCTTTTGGCTGAACTCCGCCGACGGCAGAAGAACATGTGAAGATGAGATCTAAACAAAACTGATAATTCCATCAATAAGATTAAAACTTAACTTCTAAAGATGTCTTGATGGCCAAAGGCGGCTACAGCAAATTTCTCATGTGACGTAATTTTCAGCACTTGTAGCACCGAAAGCGGAGGCGCGACAATCCTAGGCCGTCCGGGGGCATGCTCCCCCGGGAATATTGTGAAATCCCGACCCTCTGAAACGCCATTTTATGCATTTTGAAGGGCAAATTTTGCTCCCAGACTAAGCTAAGTTAAATAGCATCCAATTAGAAATTCACATGGTTTTAGCTTTAAGCTGGGCAACGCCCCCAAACATCATTTTCAGATTTCGAGTGCCGAAAGCACGAACAGTCGAACTGTCGCAAGGTAGGTACGGGAAAATTTGGAAATTTTTACCCTCTGAAACACAATTTCCTGCATTTTGAGGGGCAAATTTTGCTGGCAGGCATATGCTCAATGTAATGACATTTCTGTCAGAGAAACGTCTTTGAGGGCGACGAGCGCCGGAGAGTCGTGAGCGCCGGAGGCCCAAGCCGTCGCAAGCCTTGGCAAGGGAAATCTCGACCCTCTGAAATGCCATTTCCTGCATTTAAGGGGCAAAGTTTGCTTGTTAACTAAGCTAAGGTCGATAAAACGATTTCTACTAGTTGGGGGACGACGCTCCCGCAACATATTTTCACCATGTCCAGTGCTGAAGTGTTGAGCCATAGCAAGGAATGTCCGGCGAAATTTTGAAATCTGGACCCTTTGAAATGCAATTTCCAGCATTTTCGCGGGTAAAATTTGCCGGTAGACTAGTTAAGTTTAATGAAACTTTGATTACGCTTGATGAAAATTTAATATGAATTACGTTTTACGGTAAAATCCGGTTAGCTTCTACGTAATACGTTAAATTAAAGGGGCCAATATCGCTCGACGCAAAATGCACCGATTACGCTCTACGTTGAATTCGAACGGTCCCGCTACGGAGTACGTAGAATTAAAACCGCCGATTACGCTCTACGGAAAAGGGCTTTGGGGCCCCCATAGGGGATAACTGTAGCGCAAAGGTCTTGAGAAATGAATCCACTCCATTTTAAGTTTAAACTGTTGCTTGTGGTACTCACCTCCAGTGGTGGATGATGAGGGATCCACAGCTAAAACAGCAACCTTGTGTCCAGAGTCAGTCAGGAACTTCCCAAAAGCCTCAATAAAGGTGGACTTCCCTGCGCCTGGTGGGCCCGTCAAACCTGCAGATAATTTCATAATTAATATATCAGCCAAATCTAGACAAACTTACATTGGCTTGAATCGGGCTTTTAGCCAGGCACACGTCAACGCGTCATCTGGACTTTTCTTAGAATAACAAGAAATTTGATGCTCTGGACGCCCTTACACTGGGGAGAAAATCCTCTGACAAGCATGAAATTCTGATTAACCAGGGATGCTACCAGGTCATCTGTGGTCACAGTCTTCTACTGTGACCTCTGTAACAGTATTTTTGACTCTTACGTCTTAGGATACCTTAGAATGCACTATTTTACCTTACATGTAAAATCATCAAAAATTCTGCACCATACAAGGTGGATGCCCCCAAACCCCCTACAATAGTCACTTACCGTGACTCACCAATAAATTTGGACTCCCTATGATAAAATCCTAGCTTAAAGCCTGGCTTGAATAGAGTTTCTGAAAGGGAATGATGCGGCTACAACATCCTCTCTGAAGATGTAGCAGTGTATTTTGACGTTTTCCACTGCAAAGTTCACTTTCAAACTTAAATTCACAAGCTACGAAATTTGAAAAGTATGAATAAAATGATACAACTATACATTTTAGGAATGGATGGCACAGATATTGTTTAAAGGCAAGGTTCTTGTATCCAGTGAAAACTGAGAAACTTTTATTAATGTAGATAATATTTCACACCTAGCCATTACTAAAGTCTTCCCATGGGGATCATTATCATCTGACAAAAATACAACTTGTAAAGCTGTATTGTAATAAATACTATCTAACACTAACGGGTCCTTTTAATTAGAAATGTTTCCATTTTAATTGTTTCATGTGACTGTAAAAGAGACAATAAATCACCTATCCGAAAGGCAGAGGGTTTTTTCCACTTGACCCTTTTTTGTTGCAGGTGTTCCAAAACCAGCTGAAGCAACGCCTCGGCCGCCGCTCGCTTTCTCCTGTGAACCGACTCAACAAGAGTGATTGACTCCGCCAGACTTGCACGCTGTCCCTCTATCAGGCCTTTGAAAAGTCTCTGCACGGCTGGATGCTGCGAAAGGTTTTCCTTGGGATCTTGTAGACTTGATGATACAAGTGCCTCAGCTGGTTGGGTGCAGTACCTGCTTTTTCCAACAGGAGGCGCTGGTGAGTGGTCACTGCTCCGTCTGTGCAGTCTGTTTGAGATAGTTCTGCCACTTGCTCTAACAACACGTTGACAAGGATGAGTACAGAAGAACACCGAAGTTCTATGTCTGGCTATCCGTAAAAACTGAGATGCAACGTAGGAGTAAAGTTTTCTACTGGCGATACAACGGTTCATCGTTACGTTGTGCCTTCCTCCTTCGCTATATTATAAGATATTGTCATTTACGTTGCACCTAGCTTATGTGGCATGGAGCATACAGAACGTTATATGATGCGAAAGATGACGTTACTCGCTGACGTATACAAACGAATGATCGACTTGCAATGACTTGTTGACCTATCATCAGTTGATCATGATCAACGAAGTTACTAGCGGTTGCGTCGACCCGGCGAGTCACATAAAGGCGAAATAAAGTCATTAATCATGAAAAAGAATATGAATTCAGACTAAGATCGTCACGTTTAGCCTCTACGTTGTCTGTATAACGTCCAGACTGGCACGGGAGTCTCATAAACAAGAGAAAATAGCACAATAAAACCGTCCGTCGTCTGTTTTGATGGGCGCAGCCATTTTGAAGCGTGGGGCATGATGGGATAATTTAGACTATAACACTTTTAATCTAGGGGTGATACCAAATAAGGCTGTTCCTTTTTAACCCTACAATTTTAGCCCTATGAAACTGATGTTTTAGGTATTCATCTATTCATCTAACATTTAGCTGTGAATTTATAAAATATGAAATAATATCAGTCATATTTTGGTCATAATCTTTGTTTCCGAACCATTCTTGATAATGGAATGGTCTAATGACGTCATGGGGGATGCCGGTAATTTTCCATGATGAGGTCAGTGGACACAACAGAAACTGCTTCCGACCAGTTCTTCCGCACCTGTTAGCGAGAAGAAGACGCGATCAAATCACGATCATCACCGTTTCTGTTCATCAAGGACCTCTCTGGTTCTCCTAGACCACCAAGTGAGTGTTTCTGGGCGTCGTGAAGCTCCAGAAATCGGAATGGAACCCAGAACCTCTGGGTACACAACACGAGCAGACTCAACCGTCATTTCTTCAACAAATTTTTACGATCAGCTGATTCTCATAGTTTTGTTACGATCACATAAACATTTTGCCTTTGTGTAACCTCGACTGTTCTAAAAAAAAAGATGTCCTCCTTGATTCTACTGAGCAGGACTATCTCTCGCGGTGTGCCAAGACTGTCGAATATTTACAGAACTCCAGTTCACACGAGGGGATTGTTTGTAAACAAATGGAGGACACCACCAAACAGGTATCACGTTTGGTCCAGGAACGGCAAAAGCAGAAAAGACGCCGCCAACAACAACCACGGCATACTTCCCGTAGGAGCTATCTGTTTTTCCTACGGTTTCACCATCTTTCCATTGTCTCCACCTAATATTTTCACCAACGTGTTCAAAAGATTTGGAAGATCCAAAGATCAAGTCACCACAGATGACAACGCCAAGCCTTTGATCACTTATCCACCGAAGTCGAAAGTCGGGACTTACGTGAAGAAGAGGAGAAACTTCGTTCTACAGTTTCTGCTGACAATATGGAGATACTTTCGAGTCACGTTGAGAGTCTTATGGCTGCTGTACAGGTTTGGACCACTGTTTTGTGTCTATCCCCTGACTTACACCTCGCAGAGGTTCACAACTTTGTGGTGGAAACTCCTTCTGAATGCCATAGAAGCGGCAGGCCCCACTTTCATTAAGATGGGACAGTGGGCTAGCACCAGGCGCGATCTCTTCACCGACGAGTTCTGCGACAGGTTCTCGCGACTTCACGTACACGTCAAGCCTCACTCTTGGTTCTTCACCAAGCGCAGACTCCAGCGAGCCTTCGGGAAGAACTGGAGGAAGATTTTCGTGAAGTTTGAGAACATGAGAAGGCCGATTGGCTCGGGATGCATCGCTCAGGTGTACAAGGCTTACATGAGACCAGAGATGATCAAAGATGAGGAACTCCGAGATGAAATCATGGAAGATATCTTCCTGGTATATATATATTTCCTTCTTGACAAGATTTTCGTCATTGTTCTTACATATCTTTAGTTAACCAGAATGCACAGTAAACTAAAAGATCTGGTTACAAGAGTTACAATTATTGTCAAAGTTTGTCAATGTGTGTGACAGGATTTAGGAGTCAATTCCATATTGGGTGTTTGTTGCCTTTTGTTCCGACATTTCAAAGCCTTTGTAACAATCTCATATAAGTACTTGTAACTGTTTGAATAACCTAAGTTTTTGTACCATATTCCAATATTTATAATGTTGAATACATTACATTGTATTAGATCTATAACATAAACTAGAAAGGCAACATTTTCGAGAACATACCGGATGTTTCCCTCCCAGTAATTTGCCTTTTACGAAATCAATGCAGGTTAAATTGCTACCGCAAACCTATAGACACTAATATACATGTAATTGTTCATAGTTGCTGTAACACTTACTAACAGCAAATATTTTTGTAATATCTAATATGCTGATGTCACTGGTAGTTCTAAGCTGTGATTGGATAGAACAAGACATTGGACAGAACAAGAAGAAGAAAGAATAACACACCAGCAAAAACAATGATTTCCCAGGGTTCTTCCCAGAATTTTTTAGTATAGTGGAGTGGCTGGCAAAAATAACCCAAACCAACGCGCTGCACTTTCATGAAAACGGGTTCATTTTGCAATGACAGAGGGTGTCAAGTACTACAAGTGTAAAATACTATAGTGATTCCTTTGTTGTGAAGTGGCAAAATGACTATTGTTTTGATCATTACCCATTCACAAGTTTTTGCAGACAATGCTGACTGGAAAAGTGATGCCACTTGGCACAAAAATCTGTGAATTTTCATTTATTTTAGCAAAACTAACAAAGAAAATAGGGAAGAAACACTAATTTTCAAAAGTAGTATAGTGGAGCTGGCTAGGAGTATACATGTAGTGCAGGGCCTCCGTAATTCCATCCTCTGGGGAGGACTTTGGTTTTCCCTATGTTTACTGTACAGGTACTACCAAAATGTTATTTTCTCCCAGGTGGAGGCGCCAGACTTTACGGAGGCGTGGGAAGTGACCGGGTTCGGAGATGTGCTGGGGAGTAAAGACAAGGAGCTGGATGATCTGGAAGAGGAGATCGAGAGGAGTAGGTTGGCACGGCAACGAGTGCATGGTGTGACAACAGGTGTGCATGCCCATTCTAATCTAATCTCCAAGCAGATCTGTCGGGGGCTGATACAGTATCCATTAGGGCTAAAAAGTATCCAACAGGCCCCTACAGTTTGATTTAGTAAATACTGTAAATGCATTTAAGTTCGCGGGGATTTAATTTCGCGGTAGCGGGAAAAATGACTTTTCGCGGTGGATTTAATTTTGTGGTAACACCATAGACTGCAATCTTATACTATAATAGAAAAATGTTTGCGGTGGTTTTAAGTCTGCGGTGAAGTGGTCCCCGCAAAAACCGCAAACATTAATCCACCGCGAAAATTTCTGCATTTACAGTATTTAGTATCTGTTGTGATAAGTGTATGTTGGTGTAACAAATACCTCCATATCTGCATAGCCGGATATCTGCATACATGTAACTGTCCTTTGACGTAACACACCAGCTTCATTATTAGCAACATTAATCCACCGCGAACATTTCTGCATTTACAGTAGACCAGGCTAGCCTCATTTTGGTGCAATGACCCCAGACGACCCTGGAAAATCCAAAATGGCTGCAACTGGAATGGGGTGTATTGGATGTTGATAGACATTCTTCTAACTGCCCGCATGCAGACCTCTGGGCCAGTTGGACCCTGTTTAGCCCCTTGGATACTGTCTTTGCCCCCAATAAATCTGCTTGGGGATTAATACTAATCATAGTGTTTTTGAAATCTGGCTTTCTCTGCTGGTTTTCCATAAGGCCTAGGAAAAGAAATGTTGTGTTTCCTGTTTCAGTCCTGAAAAAATTAGGGTCGGTAGGTAGGGATTATCTTCTTCTTTTTCTTGTAATTTTTTTTGGCTGGCCAAAACTCTAGTGATACATATTACAATACAGTCAAACAAAGTAAACTGAAGTGCATGAGGACACTTCTCTTTTGATGTCAAACTTTAATTTTGTGCACAATAGATACATTTATCCTTCATTAGATAGGACAAGCAGTGTTTTTGCTTCAATAGGAAGCAGGCTGAATAAAAATTCTAACTGGAAACTGTGACTCCTCTGCCCACCCCCAAAAAAAGTCTAGGGTCGGCAGGTTTTTCTAGGGTAGGTAGGGAAACAGGAAACACAACATTTTTTTTCCTAGGCCTAACAGCACATTGACTGGCATGTAATTACTGGGTACTAGTTATAGTCCTTGAACACATGTATCATCAATGTCCTTCATGCAAGTTGTTTGTAAGTCATTTCTCTGAGCTATATTTACATATTTTAACCTTGAAGCTGCCATATTGAATGTCCTTTTACAAGGATAAAACAGAAAATACAGATCGGATGATCCCCTTACATGGCCTGGCATCCCAACCTGTTATGGCTACTGAGTCTCTTTCGTCCTCTACATTTTGTACAAATACAATGTATTTGCAGAGAGTTTCACTTTGCCACGTATTACAGGTTGTCACAATCAATGTATACTAGGGCTGGGTATTGGTACAGCGTACAGGTAAAAAAACGTTTTTTCTTATTGGACCGGTCCAGAAAAAACGGACCTGAAAAAATCAGGTGGACCGGATGTTGGACCGATTAGAAAATTAGCAGATTATTTTATCAGGCATTCACACGTTTTGGGGCTTGCAGGTGGAAGAAAATAACAAGAGTGAAGTAGAGTAGAGTTTATAGTAGTTTATACCAAGTTTTACAGCCAATCGCACAGGTGCAGTTAGCGTTGTAGGATTTTAAAACGCCAGTATAAGTCTAATACTCCACCAAACAAATTTCTTTGTAGTGAAATGGACCATTGGTATGAGTCATACTGCATCAGGTCCAGGTTCAGGTCCGGACCTGGACCTGATCCTTTGGACCTGAACCGGACCTGGACCTGAATTTTCTGTACCGGTACCCACCCCTAATGTATACTTGTAGGTCTCTATTAGCTTATTAAGAGACGAAAGAGACTCGGCAGCTATAGTATTACTAGGCCACATTATATATACATAGTCTGGATGACAGACTGTTTCCAGGGCCTATACAGGCCAGCTCCCCGGCTTAAGCCCGGAAGGACAAACATACCTCCGAGGAAATTCTACTGCATCTTCCATGTTACCCCTCTTTTGTTTCTCATGCACTCCAGGGTTCTACTTCTAGCCAGGATTTTATTTTAGCGTAGTGGGAATGGCATGGTAGCGAAGCGACTAATCAGGAGATTGGTGTGGAAGGGGGGGTCTAGGTCCTTCCATAGTTAGATTTGAAGATGTAGAGTTAAAAGTTAGGATTTTGGGGTCAGTTTTGAGTGGCATATCACCATTTTTCACTGTTCAGACATTTATTAGTCATTGTTGAACAAGCAAATGACATCAAAGCAACTATTAAAAAATTAGCGAAGTGGCCCTTATTTTAGCGTAGGGGTCACAAATTTTAGCGTAGTGGGCCACTAGCTGGAACCCTGCACTCTCAGTGTCTAACTGAAGGGTGTTTGTGGTAAAATGACAGTACGGTGGCTCTAGAGTTAAGTAGGAGGCCTGTATATACTAGGCCCTGGAAACAGTTTGCCATCTTGGCCACATGCTTACCCAAATAGAGAGGGTACAGTTGCTTATGGCCATACAGTCAAACCTGTCTATAGCAGCCACTCAAGGGACTGGAGAAATATGGCCACTATAGACAGGTGGCCACTATAGAGAAAATGTTGATCAATTGACCATGAGCAAGCTACACATGATTTCAGTACCCACTAATCTTTCACACCAAGTAACATTGTCTCGATCGGCAAATTCACCGACAAAGACTTGCACTTTAATGCTCAAGGCATGCGTACCTTATGCTACCACCAAAATGACCCTGTCAGGAACTCCAAATCCTCGCAAACTACAATTTCAAACTCGGTGCAGGGTGACATAAGGCTGCAGTATGGTTGCAATAGGCAGTGTTTCTGTATCAACGGGACCGGAAATCGTGTGGCCGTGGCCGTGTTGGACAGGTGGCCGCTAAGCCTATTTCTACGTAGTTAATCACTACGAATCCAAGCGACAGACAAAAAGTGGCCACTATGGCCAGGTGGCTGCTATGCAAAGGTGGCCGCTAATACAGGTTTGACTGTATGTATTTAATGATTATTTCCCTCTTAGTAGATCCAAGTAGTACAGAAGAGAGTTCCCAGTTTGCTACGGAGGGCACTGAGAGGTCAGAGTCTTTTGCAGCACAGGTCCATGACCAACCGTCACCTGGCACACAGCTTCACGATGAGTTTGAGGGACTCATTCCTGTTGCCATCAAGGTGTGTAACTCATTATCATTCTGACATGTGTAGAGACAAATCCTTGTCATACTCATAGGCTCACCCAGGGTTGTAGCCAGCCAGAAATCATTTTCCGTCCCCTCGATTTTGAATGATTTTGAAAATTTTCTTTTGAGCAGCGTTCCAAGGGGTTCCGGGGCATGCTCCAAAGAAAAATTTTGAAATCTAGACCCCCTGAAACGCTATTTTCTGCATTTTAGGGTTAAATTCTGCTCACAGAGGATGGAATGGGCAAATTTTTTTTCCGTCCCCAGCTGCAAAATTCCGGAAAAAAGGAGAGAAGGATGGGTGCTGGCTACAACCCTGGGCTCACCTCTGCTTAATTGTCACAATCAATTGTATACTTGTAGCCTTGTAGGTCTCTATTAGCTTATTTCCATGAGAGACGAAAGAGACTCGGCAGCTATAGCATTACTTAGGCCACATTATACATAGTCTGGATTCGCTGGTGCCCTCTTCTCACAGATCCTACAATTCTCAAATTTGGTACCATATCTCATTCCCGCACTGTTTCTAACGGCTCAATTTATGAAATAATGATGTAAATGTGCTAAAATAGTACATTAGATGTCAATATTATACAGACTGCCTTATTCAGAATATTTCCACTTTTAACAATGTGATATTACTTAGGTTGCCTTTAAGCTCAGGCTTAGTTTTGAAAGAAAAAAACGACAAGAAGAAAGGTGGTTGACTGTGATTGCTAACACTCACAAAATGATTTTTTACTGATGAACTCCAGGCTTTGTGAATGAATGAGCAGTCAACCACTTCTGTGATGTCACATTATGCAAATAGAACATGTTGCTTGGTGAGCAGTTCAACCTCCATTCAGAATGACTTTAGCCAACACAGATCAACTTTCAAGGCTTGATTGACATTCCAGGGCTCGACCGGTGCAGGTAACATTGAAAATTACCTGCACCAGACAAATTTTACCTGCACCACTCTGAATTTAGGAAGTATGGATCATATTAAAATTGTTCAGGAACCATTGCTATTTTTTCTTTAAATTTATACTTTATAGGTGGAACAGTCAATGTAGCTAAGAACAATCCATATACAGGTACATTATACATTGTAGGACTTTTATGTATAAAACCCAGTACCTGGACCAGTGCAAGTTAGGTGCAGGTAGACACCAGAAATACCTGCACAGCTCCAAATTTACCTGCACTAACCTGCATATTCAGGTGGTATTTTGAGCCCTGCATTCATGTTATTTTAGTTATGGGTGTTCCATATTCATCTTTGTCTTTTATTGCCTTGCCAGGTTTTGCATCCAGGCTTGTACAGGACAGTGAAGCGCGACCTATCAATCATGTCCGGTATTGCATGGCTGCTGGAGTGGGTGCCTGGGCTGAAGTGGCTCAGTCTGTCGGAGATCGTCAGCGAGTTTGGAGACCTGATTATGAGCCAGGTAAACAATTTTTCATAGTTAACTTACTGTAAATGCATTTAAGTTCGCTGGGATTTAATTTCGTGGTAGCGGGAAAAAGGACTTTTCGTGCTGGTTTTAATTTCGTGGTAACACCATAGACTGCAGTCTAATATCATAATAGAAAAATGTTCGCGGTGGTTTTAAGTTCGCGGTGAAGTGGTCCCCGCAAAAACCGCAAACATTAATCCACCGCGAAAATTTCTGCATTTACAGTATTTAGTATCTGTTGTGATAAGTGTATGTTGGTGTAACAAATACCTCCATATCTGCATAGCCGGATATCTGCATACATGTAACTGTCCTTTGACGTAACACACCAGCTTCTATAACTGTATAGCCAGTATAACTGCCTTTGGCATAACATATCAGCTTTTATATGATGATACCTATATCGTGGGACCGCGTAGCGCAGTGGGACCATGTTCGCCCCGTGACCGAGAGGTTGCGGGTTCGAATCCGCCTGCCGTGTTACCGATCTTGTGCCCTTGGGAAAGGCACATTACATAGCTTTCCTCACTATACTCAGGTGAAAATGAGTACCTAGTTTCGGCTCACGGTGATTTACATCATTCACCCGGACGGGAGACCTGGCGCATATGAAAGGGTATGTCACCCCGCAAGGGGCGGTATAACCCCGTCGTGTGTAAACATGTGCAAACATGTGCGATCACGTCGACCGATGATGTATGTTCGTCTGTATCTCTGTGGATCTGCCGCTACCAGCCCAAAGCTGCCTAGGCAGATCCGTGTAATGAGTTGTATCATTGGCAAATAAATAAAATAAATAAATAAAATAAATACCTGTATAGCTGGTATAACCACCCTTTGGCACAACATACAGTGGGAGCCGCTTATTAGGGAAGGCCATTTGCCAGCTGAATTTTCCCGACTAACCGGCGTTCCCGATTAAAAGATGTTGCTCGAAATGACCCGAGTGGGGATGGGGGAGGGGGGCATCGGTAAACGCATCGCACGCATTGACACAAAGAATACAAACACAATCATTTCTACCACAAATAATCATGTCCATAATTTAATCAAACTCCATAAATATACTTATTAGCCACTTTCGGTGGCAAATTTATCTTTTATCGGTGATATTGTTATGACATTTTAGTGTCGAAGAACGAATCTCGTCTATAGTATCGGCTTGAAGAAAACAAAGAAATTGACAATGCTAAAACACGTTAAGCTACCGAAAAAAAACGAGGTACATATGCAAACGTATTCTAAATTTGCCAAATGAACAAGTGTTTTGATTAATAGAGAACTGATCAAAGGTACAGTGCACGCGCGCGTAAGCGCCTACTACGTAAGATTTGTCGACATGTGATAAACAGACGAAAAACATCGCTACGTTGTAGGACGAAAACGCTCTTGGTTTTCAGACAAACTTTATGTACTACGCAAAGATACTCATGACTAGCGCATAAATAAACTGTTAATCTTCATATCTACAAATTTTCCAGTTACGATGTCCACAGATTACACTGAAATTTTGCAACAGCCGACAGCGTCAATTTCAAAACATTTCCATCACGAAAACAAAGATGGCGGACGCAGCGTCATGTGTAGTATCCCATGATTCCCTGCGGTATCCGCCGGGCCGCGCGCTAGCGACGTAAATTGAATAGACATCGCGCCCTTTTGGGACTCAAAACAGACAGTTTCCATACTTTTGGCGATCTGATGTCTTTATACGGGAAAATTTTGGTTCATTCCTGCTGATTCTGGTGATTTGTTTGGCATATTTCGGGGTTATTATGCGTTGTAACTTGACTTTTTTTCCCGATTAGCCGATTTGTGCTTTGCAAATATGGGGTGCTGTATACAATGGCGCCAATGGGAAATGGTTTTGGATTTCAGAATTCTTTGCAACTAACCGATTTTTGCGATAAAGCGTATTGCAAATAGCTGGTTTCCTTTGTATTAGCTTCCATTTCTCATTATCTGTATAGCCATTAGCTTCCGTATCTGTATAGACTGTATATAACAACACCCTCTGGCATAATGACCCCAGCTTCTGCATCTGTATAGCCAGTATAACTGCCCTTTGCATATTATACCAGCTTCTGTATTTGGTGTGTGTTTGCGTAAGGGTTGCGTACAATATGATCTAAAACTGTACCAAAATTCTTTAATAATAAAAATGTTGTCATGAATTGCTGAAGTAACAGACCCGTCATTTATTTTTAACCTTTTTTTCAGATTGACCTACGACACGAGGCAGCCAACTTGGAGCGGTTTAAGGATTATTTTGCCGACATCGACGCTATCCGATTCCCTAAACCCATCCGGCCATATGTCAGAAGGGACATCCTGGTGGAAACATTCGAGGTGCAAAAGTTTGTCTTGGTTTTGTTGAGGTTGACCTTATTTCATATATGGTCACACCAATTTACTCTCTTGGTCCTCAAACATTTAAAAGTTTTTAAGATTCAACAAGAGCTAAAGATGAAGAGCCAAAGGGAAACAGGTGCTCATGATATGTACATGTGGCGGGTACCAAGGCACAGACTTAACCCTCATGCAGGCTCTGAATTTGATATTTGAGTGCAGCACTGAATTTTCTTAAATTTAATAACTGAGAAACTTTGTCAATATTTACTCATCTTTGATCAAATATGAAAAATGTTGATATAACCTTCCAAGGCGTCTCAAAAAAATTCAAATTATTATAAGTGTTAAAAGTCCCTTCATAGATACCTGTAGAAATTCTAGAATGCCAAATTTGTACCCTACATTTTTAAAATGTCCTGACAGTGAAACGGCCAAAACCCTCTTCTATACCATATCGCTAATTAGTTGCTTCGTTACCTTGCCAATACCCTTATGTTAGAATAAAATCCTAGCTTATAAAAACCGTGGAAATGACCGTACCCTTGAATCTGCCTTTTCCAGGACGGAGAGCCGATCACCAACTTCATGACAGACGACAACTCCGAGTGTCTGAAGGCCAAACTGGCAGAGATGGGGATAGAGGCTCTGCTGAAGATGGTACGTTGCTTCTAGAATGATCATAACTTGCTTAGTGTCAAGACTATAAAGTCTGTTTTCATAGCTTCTGTGTTTATCATCATTTTCTGTCTGTGAGAAAGAAGGAACACTGGTTAAACTATAACCTTTAGCCTGCTATGGTGACTGTTTGGCACCAACTTTGTATTGGTTATAGGTAAATTTAAGCAGTAGGTTGTAGTTAGAAAAGTGAAAGACAAAATGAAAAAAAAAATAGCAAGAGGTTTACTTGTATTTAGTAAGATAGTTCTGAGCTTTGATTTTCTCAGATAAGAGGACCTGTTACACTAGTTTATCTGCAGGGTAACCTTTATCCATTGTATGTAGGGATGTCAAGTTGACGGTGGTGGTTTGAAACCACTGTCTGTCGACTTCCAAAAATTATTTTACAAAAACAACGGATATAGGTTACTTCACAGATAAAGGTTAACACTACAGCTTATCACACACAAGATAGTTAGACAAGTTTGGGCACTGCTCTAGCTAACATAACACAGCCGGTGCAATGCCCTAGTGTTCTCCTTGCAGTCAGTAGGTTGTGATTTTGATCCCTGGCCAATCATTCCAAAGACATTTCAGGCTGCTTTCTCTCCTTGGCACTCACTACTTGGTTTAGAGTATGGCAGTTGAACACACACACCACTACCAGTTGACTTGTACCCTGCTGTAGTCATGCACGGTATTGTTTGATTCACCCTATGTACCAACTGGTGTGGGAAGGACTTAAGCATAACGCAGCAACTTTCTTTCTCACTACAGATCTTTGTGGACAACTTTGTCCACGGGGACCTCCACCCAGGCAACATCCTGGTGTTGAATGCTGACAGCTACAACCTCGAGCAGTGTAACAAGATGATGCTGGCTATGAGGCCGTACTATGCATCAACTGAATTATCTAGTATAACATTGAGGCAACTTTCTTCACACTATAGATCTTTGTGGACAACTTTGTCCACGGGGACCTCCACCCAGGTAACATCCTGGTGATGAATGCTGACAGCTACAACCTCGAGCAGTGTAACAAGATGATGCTGGCTATGAGGCCGTACTATGCATCAACTGAATTATCTAGTATAAGTACAGCTATAACATGGCAACTTTCTTCCACACTATACATATCTTTGTGGACAACTTTGTCCACTGGGACCTCCACCCAGGTAACATCCTGGTGTTGAATGCTGACAGCTACAACCTCGAGCAGTGTAACAAGATGATGCTGGCTATGAGGCCATACTATGCACCAACTGAATTATCTAGTATAACATGGCAACTTTTCTTCACACTACAGATCTTTGTGGACAACTTTGTCCACGGGGACCTCCACCCAGGTAACATCCTGGTGTTGAATGCTGACAGCTACAACCTCGAGCAGTGTAACAAGATGATGCTGGCTATGAGGCCGTACTATGCATCAACTGAATTATCTAGCATAACATGGCAACTTTCTTCCACACACTACAGATCTTTGTGGACAACTTTGTCCACGGGGACCTCCACCCAGGTAATATCTTGGTGATGAATGCTGACAGCTACAACCCTGAGCAGTGTAACAAGATGATGCTGGCTATGAGGCCGTACTATGCATCAACTGAATTATCTAGTATAACATTGAGGCAACTTTCTTCACACTATAGATCTTTGTGGACAACTTTGTCCACGGGGACCTCCACCCAGGTAACATCCTGGTGATGAACGCTGACAGCTACAACCCCGAGCAGTGTAACAAGATGATGCTGGCTATGAGGCCGTACTATGCACCAACTGAATTATCTTATATATAACATGGCAACTTTCTTCCACACTACAGATCTTTGTGGACAACTTTGTCCACGGGGACCTCCACCCAGGTAACATCTTGGTGATGAATGCTGACAGCTACAACCCAGAGCAGTGTAACAAGATGATGCTGGCTACGAGGCCGTACTATGCACCAACTGAATTATCTTATATATAACACGGCAACTTTCCTCCACACTACAGATCTTTGTGGACTACTTTGTCCACGGGGACCTCCACCCAGGTAACATTCTGGTGATGAACGCTGACAGCTACAACCCTGAGCAGTGTAACAAGATGATGCTGGCTATGAGGCCGTACTATGCACCAACTGAAGTATCTCACATAACACGGCAACTTTCTTCCACACTACAGATCTTTGTGGACAACTTTGTCCACGGGGACCTCCACCCAGGTAACATCCTGGTGATGAATGCTGACAGCTACAACCCTGAGCAGTGTAACAAGATGATGCTGGTGGACATGTGTGACACGGTCATCGTCAACGTGAAGCCAGTGGAGAACCCCATCCGATTGGTTCTCCTGGACGTGGGGATCATCGCGGAACTTGATGAACAGGACAGACTGAACTTCAGGGATGTGTTCACTGCTGTTGTAATGGGGGAGGTAAGACCATTAGATATAATGCTAGTTCACCTTTATTCGCAGGGTAACCCACATCAGGGCTCAAAATCCTTTTTTTGCTGTATACCTGCACTGGTGCAGGTAACAACATTGAAAATTACCTGCACCAGACAAGTTTTACCTGCACTACTCTGAATTTAGGAAGTATGGATCATGCTAAAATTGTTCAGGAATCATTGCTGTTTTGTCTTCTATACTTTATAGGTGGTAACAGTCAATCCAGCTGATAACTATCCACATACAAATATGTACACCCACATCTATGTATGGACATCTATGTTTAGAACCTAGTACATGGACCAGCACAGGTTAGGTGCAGGTAGACACCAGAAATACCTGCACAGCTCCAATGTTACCTGCACTAACCTGCATATGCAGGTGATATTTCGAGCCTTGTTACTAGGCCTAGTAGGGAAAAAAATTCTGTGTTTTCTGTTTCCCTACCTACCTTTAAGTTAGAAAACCTGCTGACCCTAGACTTTTGGGGGTGGACTGCGGAGTCACATAGCTTCCACTTAGAATTCCACTTAGAATTGTTTTACATTTCCTGATTACATTTGCTACTTAAAACCTGTATGCTTTTCCATATATCCGACATGCAGTTTGTCTTCTGTCCACTAGGGGGAGCAGGTGGCTGACCTGATCTTGCACCATGCGAGAGCCAATGAGTGCAAAGATGTGGCTCAGTTCAAGAAAGAGATGGCAGATTTGGTGCAGACAGCAAGGGAGAACACCGTTACCTTGGGCCAGGTGTGTTGGCTGTTTAGATGTGTTTGTTTGTTTGTTTGTTTTGCATAAACAGTAAACCACCTGTAACACATCAATGTTACAGGAGGTAGGTTTATTTTTATGATTTTCTTTTGTTGGTATACTGTAGGCCTTGGCTTTCAGAGGAATGATAAAATGTTTCCTCCCACAGTGGCATTAGTGTGGTGTAACTTAGTGTTTAGGGCTCGGAACAAAGAGGTTCTGGGTTCAATCCAGGGCTCTAGCCAGCGTCCGTTTTTCCGTCAATTGACGGAGATTTGCTGCGTGTGGCGGAAAATTTTAAAAACCAATCCGTCAAACTTGACAGACAATGATCCTTAGTGAAAGCTACAGGCGGCTTGGGGACGCCATCCACGGCCGTAAAAGCCACACACTGTTTGTTTTGCTATTGTTATTGTTGACGAAGTGTGTCGGCACCCTTTCGCATACGATTATCTCATTAAAACCCGTTTTTCAAGATCTCAATGCAGTCTTTCTAGCTCCTGGAATAGTGTTTTCGCGGTTTTCGCAAGAATGGGAATTGGCTGACGGAAAAAAGAATTGAGCTGGCTAGAGCCCTGGTTCAATCCCACCATGGCCCAGAAGTTGTGCCCGAGCGGGAGAGGCACTTTGCCTGACTGTGGAGCAACACCCTTCAAGCCTCTTGGCTAATCTGTCGAAATTTTTTTTTCCTCCCATAGAGTTGACCTCTGTGTTGTTTCATCCTACTGACATTTTGCTGTGCTTTGCCCCATAGATCCAAGTGGGAGAGTTACTGAACAAAGTCTTCTCCCTGCTTATCAAGCATAAGGTGAGTACATGCATCAACACTTGGCTGTTTGCCAAATTCTTGACCTTCTTCTTGCTTCTGTAAGGTCATAATTGCACTTAGCAAGCCTGTTATTAGCCTGTAACGTTAGTTCACCTTTATCCGTGGGGTAACCTATATCCGTTGTGTTGCTAATCAGGATATCTAGGGAGATCAAGTCATTTCAAATTGTACTATTTTCAAAATTGCAGTTTGAAACCATCATCTGTCGACTTGATTTCCGGAAATATTTTGTTCTTAAAAAAGAACGGATAAAGGTGAACTAGTGTTAAGCCAGGACTGACTCCAGCTTTAAGATTTTTTCCTTCCCCATGTTGTTGAGTTTTTTTTTGTTAAACCTACCATGTTAAGCTGCATAAGCATGTGAAAATACATTTTGAACACTTCAGTTTAATGTCATGAAGTTCACATGTTTGGAATGCATGGGGTTAAAGGTTTTCGGTCCCAAGAAGCAACTTTCAGTCTGGAGATGGAAAGACGGGTCCTGGAGACATGTAAACTATCTGGACTTTTTCAAATGGGACCCTACTAATATGTACATATGTAATACATTTGTATGTCATACACCAATATGTAATGTAATTTACCTGGTCATATAACTGTTTGATTTTTTCCCACAGGTGAAACTTGAGAGCAACTTTGCCAACATGGTTCTGGCCATCGTAGTGCTGGAGGGACTGGGCAGGACCCTGGACCCTAACCTGGACATTTTGGAAGCTGCTAAACCTATCCTGCTGGGGACAAACGGGTACTGACCATTTCATCTGCGGGGGTGTTGATCAAGAAGGACCCTGTTTTTTTGTTACTGATGATTGGAAGAAGCTGACTTTCACTAATGTTGATTGGAAGAAAAGAGGATTAGGAAGGAAAATTGAAAAAAAAAAACTGGCAAGGAACTTAGAGTTAGACATTTCTCATTATTACATTTGGAGAATTACATTTTCTTCTTACGCAAGTTTCGTCCCATTTTTTTCAACACTCCATCCGTCCTATCTGTTAACAAAAAAAGGTCTAAAACAAAATGTACTGCTCTCAAAGAAAATTGATTTTTAACAGCAGTACATGTAGTCTTCTAGTCTTATAGACAATGCTGACAAGGAAATTTGGCTCTACAAGAAGCATTTTCTGGAAGCGAAGCTAAAAGAGGACCCTTTCTTTTGATGGATACAAGATTGCCATAGTATGACGATGTTTTTTGAAAGATTTAAGTTTACCATGAATTGACAGCAACTTCAGAGACACCTTCAGAGCAACTTCAGAAATCAAGACAGATATTGTAGAAGCAGGGCTCTAGCCAGCATCCGTTTTTCCGAAATTTGCTGCATGTGACAGAAATTTTTTAAACCAATCCGTCAATCTTGACGGACAAAAATTCTTGGTGAAAGCTACAGGCGGCTTTGGGACGCCATCCACGGCCGTAAAAGCCACACACTGTTTGTCTTGCAATTGTTCTGATTGTTGACAATGAGTGTCGACGGCCTTTTGCATACGATAATCTCATTAAAAACCCGTTTTTCAAGGTCTCATTTCCATCTTTCTAACTTAATTTTTGCGGTTTTCGCGACAACGGGATTGGCTGACGGAAAAAAATTTCAAGCTGGCTAGAGCCCTGTGTAGAAGACACATTCTGTTTGCTTTTATGGTTATTTTGAAACAAAATATTTTTCATAGCAGTGCTACAGTCCTTTTAGTATCAGTTTGACTTGTAAAATACTTTGTTGCATTTTAGAAACCTCTTCAGCATAAGCCAAGTTTTCCTTAGTTTACATATACACCCATATCATATTGAGCTCCTTAAACTTTTGTACACATTGTATATTTGTTGTCACCTGAGAGAAAACTATAAAGTATGAAACGTTATGGATGTAAATGTTATTACAATAGCAATCAACAGTGACAATATGAGCATTTGAATATAGTCAGTAATTTTCAAGGAAATCCTTTAATATTGCAGATACATGTAGATAGTACACACAGATTTCTGTATCAGTTGATGAATTACTTCTATTAATATGTTACACAGGATCTCAGCTATGTAATTTTATTTCATTGTTTGTAATTTCATGGAGCTGCTAATAAGAAACCTTTTCACATTTTTTGCATTTTAATATTTAGCTCTTTCTTTCAACAACCACTGGTGTCTCAAATCAGCAAAGATGACTTAAGCTTGTTTTTCATTTTCCAGTTACATACAGGGATAACAATTAGAATAAAGTATACACAAGATGATCCCAACATGATCGTAATAACTTTTTTGTGGAAGACTCGTATGCGCCAACCTTAATCGGAAATTCCAGGTCACTGTCTTTAAGTTCGAGACTGACATTAAGAAACTCCAGTTGAAATATGTTCTTGGTTGGAAAGAAAAGACACTAAGGAGGGCTACAAAGTTTATGTCAAGTAGATATCTTTCATTGTTTTTGTAGGAGCATATGTTGTAATACCAGTGATTGACACGTAATTTAAAATGATTCGAAGATAATTATGCTGTAGCCATTCTTAGATGTTAGAGACATTCAGATCATAGAAATGGATGAACTAAAATATGACCAGTTCATACATAATGTTGCAGTTACATGTAAGTTTGTTAAGGTTGAAACCAATTGCAGTCTTACTGTAGCAGTGTACAGAAGTTGTGACAGTTGTTCCCTGTTTTGTTACTGTGTGTACATTCTTACTGTGGGTGCCAAAAATACATGTCATTGATGATACCTGTTTTTCGTTGTTGACTGGTCAGTTTTATACTTTCAAGTTATAGCGTTACCATTATACAGCGTAAATAAATCCAAACTTCCTGCTATCACTAATGAACCAGGGCTGTCTCTAGGACCCGTCACTCCGTCCTGGTACGGAAATTTTCTTGTTGGGATAATTTTTTGGACAAAAATTTCACCCCATCCGTCCCCAAAAATCTGAACTTCAGTACATAAAATTGATGAGATGGTGTTTTTAGAAACTTAAAATGGCAGATTAAGTTACAGTTGCCTGACTACATCTGTAATATATGTTTAGGGGTGGCGCCCATCTCCATTTCTGTAGCCCTTGGGCCACACATTTGTGCAAGCCACTACAGCAGAGGGCTAGTCTGCTGATAGTGATGTTTAACTTCATACTCTTCCTCATTCGTGCTGAGTGCTAGGCAGAGAAAGCAGTACAACCATTTTAAATTAAAGTCTTTGGTATGACTTGGCCGGGGATTGAACTCATGACCTACCGAATGCAAGGCGAAAACTCTACTAGTACCCACTTGGCCATTGCACAGGGCTCAAAATACCACCTGCATGTGCAGGTTAGTGCAGGTAAAATTGGAGTTGTGTCTACTGGGTTTTATGATGTCCTTAAATGTCCTTTGATGTAGGTGTGTATGGATTGCTATTAGCTGCATTGACAGTAACCTATAAAGTGTAAAGAAAAATAGCAATGGTTCTTGAACAATCATATAATACAGTACCTGTTAATTCCTGAACAATTCTAGTATGACCCATGCTTCCTAACTTCAGAGTGGTGCAGGTAAAATTTGGTGCAGGTAGTTTCCAATATACCTGCACCAGAAAAAAGTATTTCGAGCCCTGTTGCATAAACTTGGTTTCAACTAGGAAAATGAACAACATGGGCCAAACAATGAGAAGGACAAAAAAAATCTGAAGCTGGAGAGAGCCCTGCTATGAACCCTGGTACAAAGTTCTCCCTCGTTGTGCCAGTGGGGTTGATACAGCAGCGATATGACATGTCACATGATGACCATGCTTCCACATACACCCTCTACTGTAGGTCTTGAAACTTTTGCTGTGGTTTTATGTTTGCAGTCCTAACACAGTGCGAACTTAAAAACGTGTCCATTACAGTAACTGTAAAGTACATGTATGTATCTATAGCGCTACCACTGCAAAACCTTAATTCTTTCCCTTTAATATATAGTAGATTAAATTGTCGCAAATTTAAAAGCATTTACAGTAAGTCCTAAACTTTAGAGTACTTATCAGGTCACCTACTGACCCGAGGGGCGGACTTTGGTTGGTCAAAGGTCAATTCAAGGTTGCTCAGTAAAAGGCAACCTTGCCAAGTGGTTTTCTGATTCTTGACGTCTGTCCCAGTTTGAGATGAATATAGAATTGAAATGTGACCTAAATCTCTATATAGGGAGCTTGAGTATAAGCTCATGGCTATTTTTACAACTTGGCTAACCTTGTGTTTTCCAGCCAAACACAAATGGTCACCCTATACTTCTTGGTAAGTGTGCTGAGACAAGTATGTCCTCCCAAAAAATGAATACTAAATCTAACGCCAGTTTTCAGTGCGTATATATGAGATAGTAGAATGTGTGTCGACCTTTCTTACGCCCTATACCTTCCAGGGAAAAATTGTCTTCAGTTAGACTTTGTCTTTACTCATTTTTCTATTGGAATCCAACTTGTCTTCATCTTGACTTTACCTTACCTTTGTTTCCTATTGGACATCCAAATTGTCTTCAGCTCTTTTGCATTTATAGTTTAGGCCACACTATTTTAATTTGTTGGTTCTCGGATTTCCCGACCCATTTTTTTTCGATTTGCAAAAAAAAAAAAACCATTTAGTCCCAAGAAAAATATAGGTTTTGCTATTGCAGACCTTTAAAAAAAACCCATTCCAGGGGCACATATTGCTGATAAACCAATCAGAGCGCTTATTTGCAGCCACATGATCAGAACAGTGGTATCAAATCAAAGGAAGAGATTCATTGGATAAATCATGCCATGAAAATTTGACTACTTTACCTTTTTTTGTGTTAAATAAGTTCACCACAGACTTTTTGCAATTTTTTTTTCGACCGACCGCCCCAATATTTTTCTGAAAAAATCCGAGAACCAAGAAATTAGATTGGTGTGGCCTAAGGGTGTATTAAAAAGACCAGTTTCTCCCGGATCACTTCAGTGTCACTGACAAAAGATAGTGGATGCTATCTGAAACGTCTGACCGTTTCCAAAATCCAGTTACTTGAGTAACTGCTTGTTGGCGTATCTTATTACCTAGGTGTCTAACCTTCATCGATGTGCCTCCCATGGAATGCTCTGTGTAGGAGAATGGGTTGTGACACCAATAGGCATTCTTTAGTTTTTAATAATTTATACAATGCTTATGAAATGGCAGGGGATTTCGACCTCCAATGGAACAGGCCCCCTCCCCCATAGACCATTATTGTGTTCGGCCAAGAATACAGAGATACTGGTTTGAATCGTTTGTTATGCCATTGATCTTGTGCCCTTAGGAATGGCACTCGGGGGAAATGAGTACCTAGCTTTGGTTTAATAGGGCCATCCCTCAGATAGAAAGCTGCATAGAACCATGTTGGAGGAGAGCGACACACTTATTGAAAACAGTAGGGGTTCTTCCCGGTGTACTTGGTTCAAAATTTACAGTTCTGTGGACGCACCTGGGGCAATTACTGTCGTATTGGGGTCACCTGAGTTTGAGCCAAATGGCAGCCGCAGTCACTCCCGACCCTTGCGACTTAGCCCTGTCTATTGTTACTAGCTCCTTGCTATTCAGCCCCTGGCCTTAATAGAATATTCAGCCCACCCAATAACAATAGCAATTTATGGTGTGGTAAGTACACTATAAATATATTCTTGTAAAACAAAAAAATTCTTTTGTCCTTTATGACTTAGTTTATTGAGTTTCCATGTGTAGATTTTGTGCAGAATGAATATATATCAGTACACATCAAGTCTGCTGCAATTTTCAAACACTCTTCAATCGATAAGAATATTTCACATCAAATATTCCATTAATCAGCACAATGTTTCAATCAAGGCCACCGTTTCCAATCACAGTTATCATTATTAGATATTGATATCAGTTGCAATTTTCACACATGTATCAAACAGAAATCTCAGTACACTACACTATTGAGACGAAACTGTGGACTCAGTAAAATAAACTTCTTACAATTTGTTCATGATTAGTATGCAGAAATCTCTGCACGTACACATAATTATACTGTACAATAGTTTCAAAACAGTTAAGTACTTTTGATCTTGTTTCAAAAATACGTAGAATGTCACGTTTTTATCATGGGGGGAGGGACTTGTGGAACGATATGTCAATGTGCGCGTACAAATAGTAATTACTGTAGCATTTCTACCCCTTTCTATTATAAGCTGTGAATGCTGAATGACCAAAGATCGTTTCAAACAAGACAAATCTTTCAACATTTTGTTGTCTGATCCTAATTTTAGATCAAAAGTCACAATCCAATTTTGGTTGCCATAGGTTGGCTCCGATTGCCGTGTAGTAGAAAGGGGACGAAAGCCACCGATACTTGTTCAATGGATCTCACATTCGAAGCAACACTTTAATTGTAGGTTTGTTGTTATTAGCCATTTTCCCACACCCTCACATCTTAAAAAATCCACCTCCTACCGGTACGTGGAAAGAAATGAACTGATTTCTCTGACATGAACGTTACTGCAAGACCAGGGTTGCTTCCAAAAATAATTTCATCAGGTTGGTACAATATATGATATTGGAGTTTTCTTTTTTCACCTGCTTACGTTTCGAGGGGGGATACAAACTTAGCCACGTTTGGGATTGTGTTCTTGCTACAAAAGCGCCACCTACGTTAGAATCTTTGAAGATGTCTGAACATAAGCAGGTGAGAGATATTACGTATAAAAGAAAACTCCAAGGTTCTTGGTGTTTTGAAGTTCTGTATCTGTATCTGTATCTATATAGCCGGTATAACCGCCGTTCGGCGTAACACACCAGCTCCTATGTATATTGCATGGTAGTGCTGAACCGTGCATGTTTACAAAGAAACCACCATACCAACCAAAACAGACATTAAAGACAATCATTAACTGGTCTATATTCAGGTACATCGTGTGTACATGGAATTATTTTCTTATATCTTCTAATGTCCATCTAGAGGGCTTGAGTTTCATATGTTAACAACAAAGTTCATCATGTTGTCCTACAGACACAAAGGGCAAGACATATGCACTCCTACTTAAAGGCTGTACAATCTTAGCAACTTGTTCACCAAATCACATACATGTACAAACAAAACTACTTCAGGTTTTAAAGGACATGTTGATTTGATGAAATGGATGACATCTACAAGCAAGTAGTTAAGACTGTGTAGCCTAAAAATACAATTGAGAAAACCATTGCAAACCTGATGACAAAAGGCAAAAGCTAAAAAGTAGTATCTTTCAATGGGAACAAAATTTTCTAGATCAATGTGAGAACATTTGAAAGTTTTTTTGTGTGCCTGTACAATCCTGTAGATCACATTCTTGTGTTATCTTTTCCATCATAACCATGCGTGTCATTGTGTACTGAGTCTAAAGCTAGACAAAAGTCTTGGGTTTTATAGTTCAGTGACCTAATTATAATATGCCCTCTTCATCGGATGGTGTAACTCTGGAAAAGGGAATGTTTATCTGCTATGTACTCTAGCGAATAGACGGGTTTACATTTTTACAGACTACAAAAACTGCTTGCACCACAGACGGTAATTACAATTATAATTCCAGCCAACATTTGATGAATTCAAATGTGAGCATGTTAACGCAAAGTCCATTCTTGGATAGCGTGTGTGAACAGTTTTGTAGTCTGCGGAAGTGTGAACTGGCCTGCTAGTGCTACTCTCTCGTAACGCTTCAGTACTCAGCAACAAGATGACTGTTTCGCCTGTGCGTTCAGGTCGACCGTGTTGCTATAACCCGCCTCCACTCTCTCCTCCAACCTGACAAGCCGCCGCACGGCTGCCGTGAACGCCGTGTCTACGTTAATAGCGTCCTTCGCGCTCGTCTCGTACAGCGGCAAGTCCCCGTTCTCCCGGCACCAGGCCTCCGCCTGTTCCGTCGCGACCTCCCGGTCCGCCATGTCACACTTGTTCCCGAGCACGACAAACGGGAAGTTGTCGGGATCGCGTACGTCGGCGTAGTACAGAAATTCCTTCTTCCACATGCCCAGGTTCTTGAAGCTCTGCACGTCGTTCAGGGCGAACGTGAGTAAGCAGCAGTCCGCCCCGCGGTAGAACGGCGTTCTCAGACTCTTGAACCTCTCCTGGCCCGCCGTGTCCCATATCTGAAGCGTGAAACCCTCGCCGTCCACGACGATGTCCTTGTTTAGGAATTCTACGCCAATCGTGTGAAAGGACTGGCTGTCAAATTTGTCGGTGACGAATCTGTTCATGAGCGAACTTTTCCCGACCCCACCGTCCCCGAGAAGAACGACCTTTAGTAGAGAAGACTTGGACATCTTGAAAGCTTATATAGCTGCGTCCACCTATGGACATAAAGACAATCATGACATTATTTCCTTCAAACTAGCACTACCAAAGGACAAGTAAAGACAGCACTCACTGACTAAAAAGGTTACTCTTATAATCTTATCTCCTAACACCAATCTTATCTCCAAAAGTATGTACCCCCAGAATAAAAGTAACTACCAGACATTTCGTTGAAATCTAATAAACACACTTCTGGAATAGACTTAAAAGTAACCCCCGGAAAATTACCAGATTGAAAAGTAAACTGCACACCCAGCCTATCTTATTTCCCGTAATTCGTAGGGAAAATCATCTTATCTACATAATTCGTAGTGAGGCAACCAAATTTAGCGTAATTGCCTTTCTTGATTTAGCGTAATACATAGGGGGTTCTAGCGTAAATCGTTGTTGGCACCCCCAATCCCTCATGCAGACCCTCTTCTACCTCCATGCTCCTCTGATTTCTAATTTTCTTAATCTGAAGTTTGTATCTGCAAAACAGTACTGCCACCATCCCCATTAAAAAAAAAATTTCCTTACATGCATTACTTCTCAGAAGCCGTGTAATGCGAATCAAACTCCAGAATGCTTGTTTTTACCCGGTACCGTGTATTATGAACAAGAACCTTTTTTTAATTCTAGTCAGAATATACCGTTTTTCCTAAATACTAAAGAGCCAGTGAGAGTAGATGGCCTCCGTGGCCATCTGATGAGTAAACAAGAGCTATAACAGAAACTATACCAGGTTACAAGGTTGTGTCATAGTGTCAGGAAAATTCTGACTTGAAATTTTATTCCTGGCCGTAAACCAAGGAGCTACGGTAAGGCAACATTAAGTGTAACAGAATACATCATTACATGAAGTAAATTGCAGTAAGTAGTTGGTCACTTGCTTGTCGTACCCAACCTCAACACTATTTACCTAGAAGTGATAAGTAATATCATATCTACCTGCCTACCCGTTACATCTGACCTACGCATACAGTATCACTGACCTAAACTGATTGAATTTCGGCTACAAAAAACGTTCACAGTGCCCCCCCTCCCACTAGTCCCCTGCAAAATTTGTTGGACAGCAAATTTTATATATATTAACTCAGGAATCGAGTTGCTGATACAAAGACATTTTTAGTAGACAGTTTCTAAGCTCGGTTCAAACCAAAACCTGCGCTAAAAGATACAAAACTTGTTTGTGTAAAAGAAAAGACGTTCAAAGATTTGCCCTCCCACTGAATTACACCTGTTTTGTTTACCCTTCAAGGCGGCCCTCTTACGGCGTTTTCTGCACCATTATAATCACCTACACAATGACACAGCTCTTGACACTTACGTTAACTTGAAGTTTTCTTCATTACGACAGCCTTTCTCCGTACAAATCTGCAGAGCGGCGGACAGAGCAGGGTTTTTTTCGGCTCCAACACGTAGCTGGTACCTTGGTATGTCACATGACTTCCGACACTAAAGCATGACGGGGTGTGCAGTATGGTCACACACTTCTCACACACTTATGACCTCATCTTTGACAGAACGAAAATAAAAACATACAACGTTACCTGTGTAATGTTAAGTACTGTCTATCAGATTGTTGTGGTTCGACAGAATCCGTGTAATTTCTGTGATTTACGACAATGGTCGCATTGACCTCTGCACCGTTATCACGAACAGCATCCTGCACTTTTGATATTTTCCGCTAGATGTCGTTAGTGATCGGGGTGAAAGCATCTGGCAACCTTTCAAATCTCGATCTCAAAGAAGTGATAACCTGATCATGAACTTTTGCATATGTCCGCGCGCGCGGTGTGGAGGGGTGTATCATGTCATCACCAGGGGCATGTCGCTTGCTTGCCTGTTTGTGTATAACTGGTGCTGGGCTTTTGGTCTCATTTATTAAAGTAGAAACTTCCAAGTAATGAGCAATTTTAGGGAAAAGTAAAGCATGTTTATATTGGAGGAATGCGGCTTTGCCTACATATGGAGATCTGAAGTATCTCTTGGAACAAACATATCACCATTAACCAACGCCATCAGCCAACGATTAAAGGATATTTACATTCAAACATTTAAAACCGAAATACACAACAACAACCGGGACAAATCTTTCGGTAACAAATTACGGACCTATAGATTATTACCTCCATGAAATGTCATGGAGGTTATATTTTACCCTGCGTTTGTCTGTGTGTCTGTGTGTCTGTGTGTCTGTCTGTCTGTGTGTAAACAAAATAACTCATGAACGGTTGGGTGGATTGGTTTCATACTTGGTGTGTTGGTAGTGTGTGACAAAAGCTGGAAATGATTAGATTTTGGGCCCCCAAGCGGCTACCCTTGGTACTGCAGCGCAACTTCCGGTTTTGCTATCTTGGTGTTCTGAACATGCTATGGTCACGATTTTTGAGTATTAGATAGCTCTTGTGCTCAGGAAGAAATGACATAAGTTTGGGCCCCCTAGCGTCTAGTTTTGGGATAGCAGGGGCATTTTTGTCAAAAACTTCTGAAGAGGATAACTCAAGAAGGGAACAACGGATTTTCATGATTTTTGGTATATAGGTACCTTAGACAATGTTTTACAAGATAAGATACTAATTATGCAAAATGGGAGTACATTTGCATAATTAATGAGAATATTCTATCGTAGCAGTTTTTTCAATGCATCTCTTGTTCCAGACATGCTATGGTCTTGACATTTAGGTGGTAGATAGCTTTTAGTGCCATAAAAAAGTGGGGCAAGTTTCAGGCCCCTAACATTAAATTGTGGAACTGCAGGGGTGTTTTTGTCAAGACACTCCAAAGAGGATAACTGCAGAAAGGAACGACGGGTTGCCTGCATTGTAGGCATGCAGGTAGCTTAGGCAAAGATGTTTATAATGATATACATGTTAAGCAAATGAGGACTTAACTTGCATAATTAATGAGGAAATTGTATAATTCCATTGTTTTCAATAGCTGGACCTCAATACATGCAACACATGTTAATTATGATAGGTGGAAAATAAGCAGATACCAAATATGGTAATGAGGAACTTCTTTGCATAATTTATGTAGAAATTGCAATTTATGTAGAAATTGCAAAACCACTTTATGATTAATAATGGGAATTTTATAATTGTGACATGTGTACGTTAGTCAATGATGAACGACACCATGCATAAATTATGTTAAATGTGTTAGTCAATTGCATGAAATTTACGAAAGCTCTAAATTTTCATGGAGGTATGAGGTCGCCGAACTCTAGTTTACCCTGCGTTTGTCTGTGTGTGTGTGTCTGTGTGTAAACAAGATAACTCAAGAACGGCTGGGTGGATTGGTTTCATACTTGGTGTGTTGGTGGGGTGTGGTAAAAGCTGGAAATGATTAGATTCTGGGCCCCCTAGCGGCTCCCCTTGGTACTGCAGCGCAACTTCCGGTTTTGCTATCTCGGTGTTCTGAACATGCTATGGTCACGATTTTTAAGATTAGATAGCTCTTGTGCTCAGGAAGAAATGACATAAGTTTGGGCTCCCTAGCGTTTAGTTTTGGGATAGCAGGGGCATTTTTGTAAAAAACTTCTGACGAGGATAACTCAAGAAGGGAACAACGGATTTGCATGATTTTTGGTTTGTAGGTACCTTAGGCAATGTTGTACAAGATAAGATACTAATTATGTAAATTAGGAATTCATTTGCATAATTAATGAGAATATTCTATTATAGCCGTTTTTTCGATGTATATCTTGTCCCGGACGTGATATGGTCGAGACATTTAGGTGGTAGATAGCTTTTAGCGTTATGACACAGTGGGGTAAGTTTCAGTCCCCTAACATTTAATTGTGGAACTGCAGGGGCGTTTTTGTCAAGACACTCCAAAGAGGATAACTGCAGAAAGGAAGGACGGATTGCCTGCATTTTAGGTATGCAGGTTGCTTGGGCAAAGATGTTCATAATGATATACATGTTATGCAAGTGAGGACTTAATTTGCATAATTAATGAGGAAATTGTATAATTCCATTGTTTGCAATAACTGGACTTCAATAAATGTAACACATGTTAATTATGATTAGGTGGAATATAAGCAGATACCAAATATGGTAATAAGGAACTTATTTGCATAATTTATGTAAAAATTGCAAAACCGCTTCATGATTAATAATGGGAACTTTATAATTGTGACATGTGTACGTTTGTCAATGATGAACAACACCATGCATAAATTATGTTAATGTCTTAGTCAATTGCATGAAATTTACGAAAGCTCTAAACTTTCATGGAGGTATGAGGTCGCCGAACTCTAGTTCAAGCCTATTTATAAAGAAGAAGAATATCTGATGGTTAACAACATACAACACAGAGTGGCTGTCACTAAACTCCGGATTAGTTGCCACAAGTTACATATCGAAACTGGAAGGCACAACCGCACTCCTCTGCAGCATAGAGTCTGCCAATTTTGTGATCTACAACAGGTAGAAGATGAACAGCATTTTATTTTACACTGTAAATTGTACCACAAGGAAAGGACTGTGCTCGATGAATATATCAGAAAAGAGTAACCATATTTTGAACATCTTAATGTAACGGATTAATTTCTATTTTTGATGCGCCTAGATTATAGAACGAAAACTAAAAGTTCTTACTACATTTTGCTTTTTATTTACAAGCTCTATATTGCAAAACTTAGGCACCATAAGTATTCAGAAGTAGTAACAACTGAAGTGCACATTTATTCAAATCATAGCCAAAATAATTTCCTTAACTTTGTAAAAGAAAAAAAATGAAAACTAGAAAGGCCGACATTTGCTTGAGAGCAAATACAGCATATTTCAGCCATCCCCCTTCCCGCGCAACATTGGACTATTCCAAATCACCCATGCGCAAAAATGGAACATCTTAACAGTACATTATCCCCCAAAGTGGACTAGTATTGTGAATTGATTCCAGGTCAAAACAGAGCTTGCTCAAGATGCCCCTGGCCCATATGGAAGAAGATAATCTTCCACAGGAGCCCCTATGCATGACTTATTGTTTTTAAGTATATCGCGGCAGCTCCTATTTTTCCGAAAGTGAAAAAAAAACACCGCATTTTCCATTCAGAAGATTTTCATCGTGAAATTACATGAAGCCATTCAACAATTTCCTGTACAATAACCACGTCTAAGTACCGTTATCAGCTCCTAGTGATGTGGGTACATTTATTATTACATTGAACTTTTCTTTTATTCAAGTATGGCATGCGTTTTAATAATTATCAATCAGGTGCAGGTACTGTGTACTCTCCAAGCAGAGGTTAGGCTCCGGCTGTTTTTTAACGTTTTTTTAGTCGTTTTTATCGGGCTTTCTATTTTGACCTACGACTAAAAAAACGTTAAAAAAACAGCCGGAGCCTAACCTCTGCTTGGAGAGTAGGTACTGTGTAGTAGAAGTGTTGATGTTGTTTTTTCAAGCTGAAAACTTAAATCTTCTTCTTTTTTTGTATGAGCCATTGCATAAACGGTGACGTCTCGAATTTTTAAAGAATTTGTCGGTCTTTCGCTTCATTTCTTTTCTGAAAAATTCCAGGACCAACAACTTAACTTGATGTGGCTTTATCTATATATTTCATTTCCTTCTGTGTTAAGTATATCCTCCTGCATACCACTATTAAATTGTTTTACTTTGTATGCAACAGCCATCGGGCGTAATCTTCTTGTGTTAGTGTTATAAGTTCCTGCTCGTAGCGTGCGAGACCCGGAGGATAGGAGTTTCTACCTTGTTCGAGGGTTTCTTTTCGGGGGTCAGCGGTGATACCCTGGTACTGGGAGTGTTTTATTGGGCTAAAACTCTGGCAGTTTAAAGTTACTTACAATTTGAATGTACAAAGTTTACGTAACAAAAACGACAACAACACTAGAAGTACCTACATTTGCTCGGGAAATAATACATCACTTTTCTTTCCAGTAGTACAGTGATAGAAATGTTGCCACTATAGACATATGGTCACTATAGAAAAATGCTGATCTATTGACAAAGAGCAATAAGTTACACATAATTTTAGTACCCACTGATCTTTATTCATTTAAAAATTGCACATGTAACGTTAAGTCAATTGTTTAGATTTACAGTTTAAATGATTATGACGAGAAATATTGATGAGAAAATAATCATTTTCGCCACTGTCAAACCTACGTATCAAAACTAAACGCAAACTGGCCAATTTTCCCGCGTTTACATTTTCTCGATTGTCTCAACTACCCCAAGGACTAACCCCTTCCAAAGTCAACTCTGTCAAAAATGATGGATATCGCCATGCGGAATGTTGGTTAATTCAACGTCAAAGACTTGTATTGTAACGTTCAATGCATGCGTACCGTCCGCTACCGCTCAAATGACCCTGTCTGAACTCCAAATCCTCGCAAACTACAATTTTAAACCGGGCACAGGGTGACATAAGGCCACTGTAATGCTGTAATATGCATGTGTTTTTGTCTGTATATGATATACGGCATTGGAAGCCAGCTTATGAATATTAATTAGCATTCGCCTTCTCGGCGCTGATTGGCTGGCTCTTTAAATTCAATTTACTCTCCCCAAAGCGCAGGCTGATGCAGGTGTGTGGGGTCATTGGAGTTCACGTACGGGAGGAGGCCGAATGAAATCCAATTTCCGCTCAGAAAAGTACTGAAATTAAGCATTTTAAAGTAGTTTATGCCAAAAATTTTACATGGATCATTTTACCAACTATCTAATGCCTATCTACACCAAATTTCAGGTCATTCCATTGTAATACCAGGTACAGGGGGCCAAAATATACCGTTTTGGTCAAAACATTACCTTTAAACCTCAATACAATCATTTTAGAGGCAGATATGAAAAAAAACTAAACGCAAACTGGCCAATTTCCCCGCGTTTTCCGCCAAGTAACATTTACTCGATTGTCTCAACTAACCCTACCAAATTCAACTCTGCCGAAAATGATTAATATTGCCATGCGAAATGTTGGTTAATTCAACGACAAAGACTTGTATTCTAACGTTCAATGCACGCGTACCGTCTGCTACCGCTCAAAATGACCCTGTCTAAACCGGGCACAGGGTGACATATGGCCACTGTAATGCTGTAATATGCATGTGTTTCTGTCTGTATATACGGCATTGGAAGCCAGCTTATGAATATTAATTAGCATTCGCCTCCTCGGCGCTGATTGGCTGGCTCTTTGAATTCAATTAACTCTCCCCAAAGCGCAGGCTGCCGCAGGTGTGGGGGGTCACTGGAGTTCAAGGCAGGAGGCCGAAAGAAAACCAATTTCACCTAAAAAAAAGTGCTGAAATTAAGCATTTCAAAGTAGTTTAGGACAAACATTTTACTTGGATCATTTTACCAACTATCTAATGCCTATCTATACCAAATTTCAGGCCATTCCATTGTAAGACCAGGGTACAGGGGGCCAAAATATACCGTTTTTGTCAAAACGTGACCTTTAAACCTCAATAAATTCATTAAAGAGGCAGATATGACAAAAATGAGAAAACCGCATCAAGGTATTGGCCCACTCTACCCTTGTGCCAAATTTTAGGTCATTCGGTTCAGGAATGGCGGAGATGAATCACTTTGAAGATTTGACAGGAGAAAGAAAGAAAGAAACATTACGAATACAATATATTTCACCATACTATGTATGGCTGAAATATAATAATGGATTTACAACTCCATGAACGTTTCATATTGCATTATCTAAAATCAGTATTCACCTCCTTTGTATATCAATTAATAGTTAGGTCATTGTGATCCAACCTGCATGTATGGTGTTTGGTTTATAACCAATATGTTCTGGGTTCGAATACGTTGATGTGCCACTGATCTTGTGCTCTTGGCACTTTACACGACTTCTCTAACTTCACTCAGGTAAAAATGAGCTTCGTTTAGGCCGTTCCAGGGATTGGAAGTTAAATGGATTCGCGTGTTTTAGGTGAATCAGATGTCAAAGACGTTAAAGATCGAACGAATACGGGTCTTTCCCTGTTTGAGTGGTTCAAACCACTTTGTCTTAATCTGACGGTCATCACAATCAAATGGTGGCTTATAATACTTTTTATTTTCAAGTTACTGTTACACCAATTGAAAGGACAAAAACATTCTAGGCAATGATTCTTTATTACAAATGATGGGAACATTGCAGGGCCTTGTTTTGTGATGAACAGGGGTAAAGAAAGAAAACGAATTCTCTCTTTACATGGTTCCTCCCTATACAGGTACTCCATGTTGGTTGAGGACGGTTAAGTGAAGCAGCTGAACGTGGAACCGGATGGAACTGGTCTCTCCTGCAGTCTGGCTGAGGGGCTGAAGCTGTAGTTTATACTGCAGACGGTTTAGCTTTGCTCCAGTGGGCCAAAGCATAGAGCAGTTAATGGTTGAACTAATTTGTTGCCACTGCACTTTAGCATCTAGTGCACGCAGTCGGCTCTACGCACCATGTGCAAGAGGATGAGTGAGTGTGAGCACTTTAGCATAAGGATACAAGATGGTAAATATATAGAAATGTATCAATTCCAGAATATAGAAGAAATGTATTAATTCTAGAATATAGAAATTGATGACGTCCAATCACTTATATCCAGTAACTGTTTTTACGGCGAAATATTTCATAGTTTTCACTTGGCGACTAACTCTTGAAACACCATCCTTCCTGATAATTTTCGTTCTTTCTAACACTTGGCTAATGACATAAAAAGGTGGAATAAGCAGTAGTCCTATGGCCATTCTGTAACAACAAAAGAAGATAGAAATAGTGGCCTGACTTGATAATGCTGTAACATGTCCTTGATGATTGATTACCACAAAATAGTGAAATACATAATGGCCCTTATATGATTACCTAGAAAAAATGCCATGGTTTTATTGCAACATTATTTTACTTTTTTTCAGCAATCGTGAAATGTATTTTGAGAGCAGTATACAATGATAAGAGTGAAGGTAAAATCTAATTGGAAATCAGTATTCATTTCAGTTACCTACTAATTCTGTTTTTTGTATACCAATCATGATGAAGCTATACCAAGTAGTGAACATCTACTGTTTACATTTTATTCTTCTCGTAATTCTTTGTCACAGCATGGCTGTTGGTCGCTGGGAAAACAATTTAGGCCATGATTTGAGAGGATTTTTAATTTCGTTGATCGATATGACATTATTGGTAAAATCGTTAGATCACCGCGAAACCTGCTCTTTTGGAATGTCTCTGGCGACCCCATCTTACCATCCCAATATCTCACCACACTTTTTTGTAGGAACCCTCCCTGAGAGAGTGGATAAAATTTTGGAGTCAGTGCAAGACAAAACAAACGAACCAACAAACCTTCGGTGGCATGATTGTCCCCCTTTTCTGTCAATATGTCTCTGTTCTTTCTCATCGAATATTCACCAATCTCCTTGAAGAGTTGTCTGATGAAATTCTTTCTTGCAGTGAAATCATCTTTCCCGTCAATCATATGCACTTATGCAATTTATTGTGGACCGTCCGGTATGCAAAATGCACATGTATTGCAAAGGGTATTTGACTCGTAATAAAGAAAATTCAAATTACTTTCATTTATCATGGAGACTTACTCTTATATTTTCGAAAAGGGTCCAACATTACATTGTTTGCGATTCAGGAAGATAGAATAAAACTACATGTTGGTCAAACGTAATCATAAATGAATGTAGTTTCATTTACCAGAGAACAGTTAAGTAAAGAAAACGTTTTGCCTTTGTGTTTCCTTTCAATCGACAGAAATATTCTCTTACAGGTCGAGTATATACGGATTCTTCTCTTCTTCGAAAATCCAGTTTTATCAACTAACTATACAAATTGAAAATACGCATAGTATTGAAAAATCTGTCGCCTCAGATATTAAACTATGTTTATCATATTGGTCCGGAAATTTGGTCGGTACGGTCACAATCTGGGGGCGAGATATATATACTAGATTCGAGTATTTGAATATTGCAAGCTGAAATATTTGCTTAGTTCTTAAGATAAGCATGCAGTGTATACCAAAGTTTGATCAGAACACCTAAAAGTTTTTAGGGTCTGTATTTTTTATTGTATTCCAAAGGTTGAAATGAAAAGTAAACATTGAATGGTTACAACATATCATATACTGTCCGCAAGATAGAAGGTACGCAATGCATAGCATTATCTGTATTGTGGGCGGAGTTACTTCTGTGAGAAGGAATTTCATCAATCTCAGTCAGACTCTGCAGGAAGATTGGTTGACAATCCGCATGAACGCAGCAAGACCTGTCAGAAAGATTGTCTCTCTTTTCGCTGGAAGAACCACCAGCATTCGGTCAGAGAAAAAGGGGTCTCTGGTTGTCTAAGAAAGGTACGTCAAACTTTAAAGATGCATCCCATATCTAAATACTTTTCCATGTTGTGCACATGTGAAGCATACTGTAAATGTATTTAAGTTCGCGGTAGCGGGGAAAAGGACTTTTCGCGGTGGATTTAATTTCGAGGTAACACCAAAACTGCAGTCTAATACCATAATAGAAACATTAATCCACCGCGAACATTTCTGCATTTACAGTACCACATATGAAGCTAGATTTTTCAATGTTTGATGAAAGGTAAGCACATACACAAAAAAAAACTCAGCAGCTTTTTCTGGTTGCTATGTCGCCCGCTTTCATTGGAATCGACCACAGCTGTTCTTCAGATCTGTTTTTGTTCATCAATAAATGCCGACGACGGTTTTCCCATCGTCGTTACAGTTTGTAGGGATCAATTTCGCTATCTTCAATTCAATAAAACAGACAAGGCAACTTTCTCGGGCTTTCCTGACCAACAAAGGAATTTGATTTTAATGTAAACGCAGAATGAAAAAGAAACACTTCGTAGTTTAATCGACAAAAGGACAGACTTAAGACGATGAGGCCTGCGAGTGGATATTTTAGAAAACAGGGCCTTTAATTGGGTGAGATTTGCTTATTCTTTTGTTCACCCTGTTCATTAAAAGGTTATAAAGACGATAATTGTGACTATTGATTGTTGCAACACAGAGCATAACAACATTCAGCATCACAGAGAAGGGCTACAAAGACCACCAACAGCAACAGACAACCCCACTCCCGAAACATTTGAGAGAGGCCGAAGACAGAGTGACAGAACAATACAGGACGGACCTGGACGGTCCTTTCGGAACTCCATCTCAGCACCCAAATGCTAGGGGTTGTCAGAGATTTGTGTAAAACGCATGCCACCTGGAAAACCGACTGAGTCCGCTTGCGCAAAGCCATTGAATAAAATGCAGAACGTGACAACGGCGGAGTTGTGTTTGATCTTGTGGGTGCCCGTGCTTGTGATGTGCAGCTGCGAATAAGACAGATCAGTGCCGGGAATCTGCACCCAAGATGTGGAGGATGGAAGAGGGCGTCCGTCATAGAGAAGGCCGGACTTTTCAGCGGTTTTTATGACGATATTGATGTAGCTGTCAAACACAGAACCCCTGGCATCAACAGTGGCAAAAATGTAGTCTGCTGCAAAGTGTTCGGTCGGTGGAATGTACATCATGAAAGGGTCTCCAGTAGTATCATCAGACATCACCCCCTTGCTGTACTGCAGAACCATGATCGGCTTGGAGGAAGTGATGACCTGATAGGCGTAAGACGGAACATCCAGCTCCCAAAATCCACCCGAATGAAGTAATTTAGATGTACTTACATGCCCCGTGACATGAACTGTGGTACTGTCTCTGGCAGCAACGATGCGAAAGATATCACCCCCAGTTCGGACAGCAAGAGGGACTGTAACAAACCGCTTGCCCCAGGTGTCCACTGGGGGAATTTGCTCCACTATGTGGTCGCAAGCGGCGATTCTTGTAGGGACATTGGCACATTGAACACCAGACATTAGGGTAACGGGCTTGTTTGAAGAAATGCGTGTACCTGTTAGGTCAGATCCCTGGAACTGAACAGCTTCAAATTTGTTCAGAACCATCCTGACGACACTTCCGGGGGAGTAAGTCACCCCTTGGTACTGTGTAGCTACCTTTAAAGTGACCTCAATATCTGTGTTATTATCAGTGCCGAAAATGCCAAATTCGGACGGTTGTGCACTATGTGAGGAGCTGTAAGAAGCTACGAAGTATTCGTTTCCAAGTACATCTTTTGGAAGACCGAGGAACCCGTCTGTTGAGGCCGATATCTTGTTGACACCATACACAATGATTTCTGTATCTGAAGTAATGGAAATGCCCTTCCGTGCCTTTTCATTCCCTCTGAGGGCAAGGTACGAAGGAAGGCTTACGACCTGCACTGAGGTATCTGTGACGGTCAGTCGTCTGGTAAAACCAGCACCTGGGGCAGAGATAGAGACTGAGGCTGGAGTAGAACTTGCACTGGTGATGAACAACTCAAGTTCTCCTGTTCCAGCGTTCTGGAGAAATCCAACCACGAACTCGGTGCCTCTGTTGTCTGGAGCTGCAAAAATAGAAAATGCTTCTGTAGACTTGAACTATCCTCCACTAGGCCTTCTTACTTGGATATGGATGGTATAATACGGATAATTCGGCAAAAGGGGAATAATTGACGAGGAGAGTCAGTCCGAGGGAAGGTTAAATCCCTTCCCCAAAGGTCTCAAGCTGCACTGCTCTGGCCTGCAGCTCCTCGAGCACTGGCAAGTACATGGTAATTTGTCTATTTGTCGAATCTCTACTATTTTTACAGCGACCTATGGAGTATGATATAGACTGCCGTAAAATTACAAAACGTCCCTTGCGCTATCGAAACAACTTCCTGAGTCCTGCACCAAACAAAAGGTCACAAAGTGTTGAATACTTCTGGGATTTGATAGTCCCTTTTTATATGAAAGTTCCATCTCAATAATAGAGCTTAATAGATGCCATATTTACCTATACATGTGACGTCGCTCCCAGACCACGCGCCATCAGCTTGACAGGTCCGAATAGCATTGCCGCTCACGTGTAGCTCATAGCCCGGGTCACAGCCGAAACTGCAATTCTCAGGAAACCGAAAGATGGAGCCGTTGTCACAGGTCACTCTGCCGTTTGTCGGACTGGACAAGGCAGGGCATTGTACGCCTGGAGTAAAAGAGAAAGAACTGCCCATTAGAAATATAAGAACATGCCCCACATTTAAAAAATAAAATCGCACGTTTTGTCCTAGAGACCAAATTTGTAACTTAGATATTGGGCAATCATAAAGACCTCTTCCATCACAAAATACGCTTAGGACACAATTTGCTCTTTTAAGAGCATAATAGCATTGTAGTATATGTGTGGTTTGCGTACGTGGATACCAGTATTTTATACCCCCTTTCCTCTAGGACGGCGCTCTCACCGCGTTCTCATTGCGACATAAATTTTGACAGATCGCTCAACGAATTGTATGCATAAGAAACGAACTTATTAAAACTTTGTGTGTTTTGTTGTCTTCTCTGTCACCCTTTTACATTTTGTATGGTATGCCCAGCGTGAAAGCGACGGATACACATATCCTATTTTGGACGCAGTGAGAGCGCAGCGTGATCGCCGTCTAGTGGAAAGGGGGCCTTAATGGATAAAGGAATGTCGTACTTACCAATGCATACAACGTCATTACCCGACCATGTTGCATCAGCCTGACAATGTCTCTCCTGGCTGCTGGTGGGAGTCAGCTCGTAGCCTGGGTCGCAGGTAAAGTTGCAGACCTCAGGATACCGGAAATAGTAGTCGTCATCACACGTCATTTCGCCGTACAGGGGACTAGATAGGTCTGGACATTTCACAGCTGAAATAAAGACCAATTTAAAAATAATTGTTATTGCAATATAAACTGAGAATAACTCGTGATAAGCTTTGTGATTTTATTTATTGTCTGGCCAAAATCTGAACACTATAGAAAAGCATCGATATATCCTCCTACGCAGGGACATCCAACAGCCAAAGTGCCTGTCTGGATGTACCCTGCTCTTTTTACCGTCACTCTTAGTTCCTGTGGACGTCCCCCCCCCAAACCAGCTGTCAGCCAATCAGAGAATAGGCTTTCCGTTTTCAAAAGCTGCCTCGCATGTATAAGGGTAACCTCATTAATATTTATAAGCAGGGCGGTCAGGAACTAAGGGTGACGGTTGAAAGAGCAAGGCACATCCAGACAGGCAGTTTGGCTGTTGGATGTCCCTGCGTAGGAGGATGTAGGAAAGATGATCAGATGTACCTAAACAATGCGTGGTCGCTGTGCTGTTTATGTCAAGAGGAATGGTCCAATTCCCGTCATGTCCACAGGAGTACTCGGCATAGATCAGCCTGTCGTAACCATGGTTACAGTGGAGCATACAGACGGCTTCGTACTCTGCAACTGTGCTGTTAGCTGATTGGCAGGCGTCAGCTGCAGAGGATGTCGGGATAGAACACGAGAAGAAACCGTTCTCTGGTTCAGCGACCTGTTAGGGTGCGGCAGTGAGAGACATGAGTTTGTGAAGCGTATTTATAAAAATGTAATGATTTAAACATGAATTTAGGCGGAGCTTACGTATCAAATATTGCTAGCATTCATTCAAAACGAACGGTACCTAGCTACTACGTGCGTGTGAGTGTGTTATCGATGTGTGCGTGTGTACGTGTGTCTCTGTATACTTCCGATGTGTCTGTGCGTGCGCGCGCGCTTGTGTGTGTGTGTATGTGTGTGTGTGTCTCTCTCTCTCCCTCTGTATCTATGTGTTTGTGTCTGTATTTATGTGTTTGTGTCTGTAAGTGTAACTCTCTCCTCCCTGTCTCTATCTATCCCCCCGAGTGTGTGTGTGTGTGTGTGTGTGTGTGTGTGTGTGTGTGTGTGTGTGTGTGTGTGTGTGTGTTAAAATTGCACTGACCGGAAAATCCGGACAGGAGGTCCGTTGACAGTGCGTCCCGTTCCCGACCGTCCCGACCCGGCAGCGGCAGCTGAAGGCCTGGTGACCCGTCACGCTGCAGACCCCGTGCTCAGGGTGGCAGTCGTGCAGCCCGAGCTGGCAGTAGTCAGACGGGACACAGCTGCAGAACGGTTTAGAAAAGATTTTCACATTTTCGGTCAATACAATTAGTTTCAGGCTTGGAAGCTAGTCAGACATTTGTTCTTAACCAGTGACTAGGTTTATACCTAAGATTCGTCAAAATCCAAGATGGCAAAAACGAAAATTACAAATGCTGTAACGTTACCAATGTCGGTGTTTCGGGCCACCCGGATGAATTGGGCCCGAAAACGCAGTCTTCTTTCAATGTCGTATCATGGATAGTTATAGGAAGTACCTTGAAAAATACATATCAGGAACCAAATATATCTGTAAAAAAATATGAAAATGGAACGTCTTTACCTTGGTTTGTTGTTCCATTGTCCATTTGCCATGCACCGGAAGCTGTGGAGGCTGTGAAGAACAGGACCGCTCTCGTCGGCAACTTTGTACCCCGGCTCACACGTCAGGCGGCAGGTGTCCTGAAACTTTGTCCCGCTGCACGTCAGACTGCCATTGGTCGGGGTCTGTATGTTCGGGAAAGATACACCCTTCATCGACTTTGCATGAGTTATTGAACACTTCTAGACAAATCAATACAATGAACGATAGCATTTGGCAGCTATACATGTTGCCTCATCGTTGTTTATCTTGGGGTACGTACGGAGAGATTGTCGCAGTCCTTTCTCTGACAGAACAGATCTTGTCCCCCAACAACAGGCTGGAGCGCTAAAATGTACAAAATATCGTTAGGAAAATTGAAACTAAAGCGAGAAGATGTCGACGCGGCAAAGGTCCTGTTTGACACTATATATATGTGTAAAATGCAGTTGTCCAATTTCTTAAAAAAAAAAAACAGTTGGGAATTCACATTTTTAAATTTGGTAAATTCAAATATAATAATGTTGGATTTTATTTTGAAGCCAAAATTTCTACAGACGATATTTCGTAACATTGCAGTAGTGGTATGTCAAATCTACTCATTCGCTCTGCTGGGGCATATGTAGCACTCATTTTGATTGACCTGTCAATGACCTGTGTATGTCTTACTCTGACTAGTCAACGTTATCATTCGCCACATGAGATTATGTATCCCTCATTCTGGTTGGATCGGGTCGTTTATTGTAATAACTGAACGCTGGAGATTATTCGTCCTTTTTGACACTTCTATGACGTTATGGTGTTGTAACTAATATAAAATGGGGACTTCTGACTGGTCGTCTGGTTTATATGATAACATGCTATGTATGTCGTCATTGTAAATGTGCATACGTTACAACCGGTAAGCGGTACCTAGAGCCTTTGGGTAGAAAAGCTGACTGTAAAAACATGTTCTACCTCCCGCCTGTAAGCTCCAGTTCCCAGTGCTATGACAAGTCACGTTCTGATGCTCCGTTCCTTCATACCCGTCCGCACACTTGACTCCGCAGGTGTTCCCGTAGGTGTGTCCGATGGCGCACTGTATGTCGCTGTTGGGGAACTCGGGAAGAGCCCCACAACTCACTGCCAAAATGATTGAACGTCCTGTCAATCTCTGCAAAATTTATCTCAAATGTAGCACCTTTTAAGCATTGCATAACGTTTAACCACCCCTTTCCAGGCAAACAAAGAAAAAGCTGCGTTATACGGAGTTGGTGACTGTTATACTAAGGAGAAGAAATATTATAATCTTTATTGCAAACTCATGCTCGAAGGCTAATTGCAAAATACATGTGTGAAAGTACAATGATGATGATAATGATACAATAACAAAGTGGACATTAAGTGAAATAGGGGTCGTCAAATAGTGATACTTCTAATCTAAAATGAATGATATTGGGTTTGATTTCTTTTCTGTATACAGTGGAGGATGAAATTTCCGACATTTTGGGAGACATATGCATTGGGTGGTGCTAACAGGAAGACAGTTTTTTGTAGTTCGATACGATGTGCAAAGCTGGGAAAATTTTTTTGACTAGTTTAAATAGTTTGTCTCTTTCGGTACTGTAGTGTGGACAATGACAAATAAAGTGCATTTCATCTTCCAATGCTTTTCCTGAACAAAATTATATGTATGAGAAATCACGTGTGTACAATGAAAGTTCATCTGTGTTAGTAAACTAATTTACATTATGGGGAAGTCAGGTCCCGGTAGCTGTAGTAGACAGGTCCATTTCGTGAACAAGGCTGATGGGGTCAAAGGAAACTCAATTTTCCCATGTCGTTTAGAGAGAAGTTTACTTTTTCTCCACAATGTATGTACCATCACAGTGTAGCACCGGTACGTACCTTCCCAGTAAAATATGTCATATGCACCTTTCTCACGCGGCTGCCATCATAGATCATAATTAGCTGTTCAGCTAATGATAGCCTACCAATTAGGAAAGCGACCAATAACAGAATGGCTGCATGTCCGTCAAATATTTGCATCATTATTACCTTTGCCAGAATGGCAAGGTTATGTTTTAGGCTTGTATGTATGTCTGTCTGTCTGTCACCAGCATAACTCAAGAAGCCTTGGATGGATCCTGATGATATTTGGTAGGTGGGTAGGGGTAGAGAAAACGAAGGTCAAGTTCGATAATGGGCCCCCTAGCGGCTTCTTAAGGTTCTGCACCGGAACTTCCATTTTTGATAACTCGTGTTCTGGACATGCTGTGGTCGTGATTCTTGAGTGGTAGATAGCCATTGGAGCTGTGAGTGTGTGCTGTGAGTTTGGCCCCCTTGGAACTGCAGGCGCCGGTTTCTTGGCAAACTTTGGACTAGAATAACTTGAGAACGTGTTGACGGATCGTCATGATTTTTGGTGTGTAGATTGCCTAAGTAATTCTTTACACAACAGCTAATTTGCATAATTAATGAGGAAAGTAAGATAAATCCACTGCATTCTATGATAGGGCTTTCAAACTTTTCACATATGTAGCTGAGAAAGAGAGAAATTTCAATACACATTAATTGTGTTAATGGCCACCTCATTTGCATAATAAATGGGAAAATATGAATATGTTGACGGATCGTCATGATTTTCGGTCTGCAGATAGCCTTGGTGAAGAATTACATGATGGAATACTAATTATGCAAATCAACAGGTCATTTGCATAATTAATGAGGAAAGTTTATAAATCCATTGTATTCCATGTCAAACTTGTCACATAAGTAGCTGAGAAATAGAGAAATGTCAATACATATTAATCATGCAAGTTAGGTCATCATTTGCATAATTAATGAGGGAATATGAACGTGTTGACGGATCGTCATGATTTTTGGTATGTGGATGGCCTAAGTGATTCTTTACACGATGTATTGCTAATTATGCAAATTAGCAGCTAATTTGTATAATTAATAAGGAAAATTCATAAATCCACTGCATTCCATGATAGGACTTTCAATGTTGTCACATATGTAACTGAGAAAGAGGGCAGAAAGTAAGAGATGTATGTGTGGGTCCCCTAGCGTCTATTTTTGAACTGCACGAGCTGGTATGCTCGAGACAATTTGATATTAATTACATAAATTGGGATCTAATTTTCATAATTAATTGCGAAATTTTATGAACCAACTCCAGACATATAGAATAAGATGTAATGAGTAATATGTTTATGTCTACAGACATCATTGTACATTATAAACCTGGTTTATTTGGCAAAGGTATGTGTTCGTGGAACTCTAGTTACGTTTTTATTTTGCATCTCCTTAGGGACTATGGGATCAAACTACACTACTCTAAATTGCTTCATCTTTCGGTGCGTAACACTAGCTATAAGATCCAAATGCATCTACATACATTTGATATTTGTGAAAATTTGAGTGGTTTGGGGAAAAACTAAATTGGAGCTGATTTTAGAAATACGTTTTGTCTGTTTGCCTCATTGACCTCGTCCTCGATCTATTATGGCCGTGTGAAAGTGAAAAAGGTGTATTACCCGGGACACACTGCGGATCATCACTCCAGGTGGCCTGTGCTGTGACTCGGTGAACCTGGCAGGTGAAGTTGTCTCGGCTCAGCCGTTCGTAACCGTCGTGACAGGTGAGATGGCACGTCTCACCGTACGTCGTACCTGTGCAGGTAACGTCGCCGTGTGCGGGCATCTATGTGCAAAGGAGGTGAATAAGATATTTTTCAACAGTAAAGAATTTGTACCCATATATTTCAACAGGCTAAGCTAGTAAACTGACTCAAAATGAATGATATAGACTTCGTTAAAAAATGTAGCAAATGCAGCATAAGAATAACCGAAATATTCTCTAGATACCAGATGACAGCTGATTTGGATACATGAAATACTCACCGAAATATTTCCACAATCAGCAATGACACAAGCCAGAGTTTGTGGGATAACGGTGTCTGCCAAAAGGAAAAGTTCGACACTGTACATTACGCATAGAAAAGCCAAAGTGTCAAAATTAGCGTTGCAACATGCTTGTCTAGTACACGCATAATCTTAATGTATAGACACGTCTCCTATGGCACCATCTCTTTATATATACAGTAGAAGACGTTTAATTGCACTCCCCATTTGCCAGTACATTTTGTGGACAGTCAGACTGACCCTACGGCCACCAGCTACGGGACAGAGTGAGAGTGAGAGTGAGAGAGAGAGAGAGAGAGAGAGAGAGAGGGGGGGGGGGGGGGGAGAGAGAGAGAGAGAGAGAGGGAGAGAGGGGGGGAGAGAGAGAGAGAGAGAGAGAGAGAGTAAGAGAGGGAGAGAGAGAGAGCAACAAAGCAAAGTTATTCAAATGGACCGCATTAGTTCGGGACTTTGGGATTCCGTGCAATTAACAGAAGTGTGCAGTTATCAGTTGTGCAATTTACTGGCTTGTACTGTATCAAAAGCCTAATACAAAGCAAAAGAGATATTTTTTTCATTTGTATTGTCTTTGTCTCTGTCAGCAGGGCTAGCCGTTTGCAATAGCCATAGGCTAGTTGGGCAACCCTAGTTGTACGTGCTGAACAGCCAAACCAATAAATGATAAATGATATGTATTCTTTCCCATACCTGCCGTTAAAGCACTTTCCATCTCTGTCATGTTACCTCTACGAAAAGCTGTCCATTGTCCGGTCCAGCTACAGCCCAGGACGTCGCCCGTTGCAGGTAGGTACCCCATGTCACATATGACGTCACAGAGGCTGGAAAACACGTGACCCTGGCAAAGATATGAGCCATGTGGGGGGTCCTCAGGTAGGCTGCAGTTCCCTGCGTAGTGGACAATACATACAAACATGAGACCCAAGTTTTAAATTGAAAAGAGACTTGAAAGTGATTATCTATGTCGATGCAGTAGAGTGCAACTTGGTCGTTTCAAAGAATATGTGCCGTTTGTCAAAGCTGACAGGTGGAAAATTTCTATTTGGTTACGAGCCTAATGATAATAATCACATGAAATAATTCCCTACCTGGGTCGCACAGTGCTGGTCTGTCCCAGTGTCCTGAAGCCGTGCACGTCAGTACAGGGTGCCGGGGCAGGTAGCCTCGCTCACAGACCACTCTGGCTTCTGACATGTACGTGGTTGTGGTGCTGTTGACTTGGCCATGAGCTAAGTTCTTCAAAAAGGTGAAAAACCTGTTTTAATAGTCGCCGTTTTTTTTAAACCAAACAAGGAATTTGTTTACAAATAAGACTTCTTGGTAATACATGTGTCAGCACTTATTGTTGCGTTTATCCGTTCAGTTTCTTCCGGTAAATTTGAGCGACTGTTGTTTTGATAAACAGACTCGGTTATAAGGTGCCGGCCACATCAATGGATTTTTATACGGCTTCATGAAGTTTCAGTCAATCAGTCAGTCCCATCATTTTTTTAATTAGCAGTAGGCTGATTAATCCGCCGTAGGGGCAGCACAACAACAACTGTCATGCTCACTCAACAGGCTTTTAGTCCCCTGGCGGCGCCTATCTCCTCTCTAGGGCATGTTGATCGATGTAAATCATGTTTAATACCTGTCAATTGAATCATACAAGTGTTGCTTTCGAATGCGCAGTCTATTTAAAAAAGATATAGCAGATAAAAAGTAGGTACCTCAAAGTCTTCTCTACAAACCACGGTTCTGCACACCGGATGTCGGGACGCACCAAACGTCTCTGCAAATAGGCAGACAGAATAACATAAAGGCTGTCAAATAACGTAAATATCTACAAGATAGTCAGGCAAGCGTATCTATGGGCGCATAAGATAAAAATAAATCATGCGTCAGGCAAGCGAATCTATGGGCGTATAAGATAAAGATAAATCCTATTTTATTCATACTACAGAAACCTCATGGTATACTGTAAATGCAGAAATGTTCGCGGTGGATTAATGTTCGCGGTTTTCGCGGTGACCACTTCAGCGCGAATTTAAAACCACCGCGAACATTTTTCTATAATGATATTAGATTGCAGTCTATGGTGTTACCGCGAACTTAAATCCACCGCGAAAAGTCCTTTTTCCCGCTACCGCGAAATTAAATCCCCGCGAACTTAAAAACATTTACAGTACCCGGTATACCGTATACATGGCCGACATTCACTCGGCATGTATATGAGAAACAGCCTTCTTTAATAGAAGAATTACGATGCGCGATGATGACAAAAGCTCAAACAAAAAATACATTAAAAGGGCAATTATGGGCATGTTTTTATCTATTGTCTTCCAACCAAACAATATTCTGGCACCAGTTCACTAACCTAGACGAGACAGTATCTCCAGGAAGTCCAGGTTGGCGACGATGTCCTCTATGTTTGGACCGACCCATTTCAGCACCTGCCGCATCATGTCAAAATCGATAATATTGTCCTCTGAGATCAGGTTAAGATATGTCTTCACGACAGAAAGGTTGGGGATTTCGCCGAGCTTCATTACAATGTTAAAGGCCACGTCTGCATAAATTTCGTCGGGGATACCGAGGTATTCAAACAGACGAGGGTCAGTGTTCGGCATCGTGTCGGCAGCCCGACCGACGCCGACGAGTGTCGACACGACTTCGGGCTGGATCGGCGCCCATCGGCCGCGGTTGCAGAACAGTAACCCTGCGTCATCGGTCTGGTAGCCCACTTTACACTTGGCGATGCATATGCGCACGTAGATGTTGTAGTAAGCGATGTCGGTACAGCTGAAGTTGCCGTGGCGTAATTCTGGGAGTGACTCGGGGAGGGACATGTTGCCGCAAACTGAAAAGAAGTAAAAATTAGAAAGTAAAGTCAACTCTTTTTCATGCTGGTCCCAGCCTCGAACACTCAGGCACAGCAGTGAATAACAATAAAGATAACCCACACTCCTCCACAGGAGGTGGCAGGGCCGGCTGCTGCACGGTGCCTGGAGGCTGTATTGATGACGCGTTCCGCCCTCCAGCCAGTGCCAGCATGTACCACCTCTGCATCTCCGGGGAGAAGTGTTGAACCCACGGAGGTACGGGCACAGGAGTCTTGTACACTGTCGAAACATGGAAAAGATACAAGAAATGCAAAGTTCCTTTAAAATACAATACGACAAGAGGTGAAGAAGGTATATTGTATGAAAAGCAAAATGGGTTGTAGAGTTAGCCTTTTCACAGTGCCACTACTACTTTCACGATTCGGGATACTGCTTTCGGGACACTGCTTCTGTCTAGTCAGAAAGAAAACCTTGCGTACTACAGTCTTCTTACAAAAATAGATATACTGGTGGCAAAAATGATCTTGATACAAGCGAAAGGAAATACTAGTAAGAGATCAAAGAAGCAGCTCTCTGAAACGACTTCGGTTAGGAGCAGTGCTTGGAATACCATAGCTGCTTCTGTGGTGAGGCAGCAAAGGATGGGAGAAGCGTTGGTTTGTCTACTCACCTGACAGGACATTGGTCTTGAACAGGACAGCAAATACCACAGCTGTCAGGACGGACAGACAGTAGAAGATGGCGGCGAGGATGACCAGCGTGTCCGGCCTTTTCCTGCGGGGCGGGTTTAGGGAGGAGCCGTACCCGTACAGCGGCGGGCCGTACGACGTCCAAACGGCGGCGGGCTTGAGGTGCTTCCCGGTGAAAAGCGAATCACAACTCGGCTGTCTTTTCAGTGGGGCCTGAGATTTAAACAAAATATCAGAATAAGCATACAGAAAATACCACGTTATTTTGATCTACATCTTTTTGGGACTTGAAATTAAGACATATACCACAAATTGTATAGAGAAAGTCACAATGATAAAAAAAAAAAAACAGCACCCCGTACCTTTGCCGTCTTTGACTCCACTGATGTATTTTCGTCGGTTTCTTCGAAATGGAGTTCTTCTTTTTTCTCGTCAACAGCAGCGCACCTTGAAACATGTTATGTGTCATTTAGCGTATATTGGAACTGTTCTACTTGTTAGTATTTGTAGTTTTTACCGTACATGGAAATGAATGACGGTTATATCTGTCGAAGTCAAGGTCAAGGTCATTGAAACACTACGATTGAAAGGCATGCTGGGAAAACCTATGACGTACCGATTATCTGGATATGGAAGGTCCTGAGACGGTGCAGTGTCTCTGTTGGTGTCTTCGCCGTCACTTTCACTGCTGGATGCTGGTGTTCCTTTCGTCTAAGACATTAGGTAAAGCTGAACGTCGTATTTTATCGCACAGCACGTTATTTGGTGTGCTATATACTTGGTATTGCCTTACATTGAACGGCACGACATGAGTTCTGTTCTATACACAAGAGCACATATTCACAGGGTATAGGAAGCTTCTGAATCTTTCTGGCTGACTGCTGTATAGTATATTTTCAAACCTTAAAAACAGGGAAGATGTCTGATATATGTATGTACCTATACTCCCTCCCATACTACCAGAGCAAAGGTAGCATGCATTGGCATAATACCGGCAGTAAGACTTATACCGGCAGATTAAAAATAATGGAATTTAAAGAGATCTACTCATGCAACAATAGTTATTTCTGAGGTATGCACACTTCAGACATCTAGTTGTCCAATACATCATTCACAAAGCATCGATAACAATGCATTCGAACACAACAAGGCCAAAAGTTTTCAGTATCTTTTTCGGGACAGGCAGGTCGTCGTGGGACGAACACACTGTCACATTCATTGCCAGATTTGTTGATCATAATTACACATGCTCACGGCACAAGACGAACATGATTCAACAGCAATCTTGAATTTCTGTTGGTGACCTACAACTCATGTAAAAGTGTGAAGAACCGTTGCATAATAGCCCGGATCTACGACTGAATGGGCAAAATTGAACGTACGCAGCCATTTTCCCGCCATTTTTATATCTACGCTAGCAGTAAAGTGTTGCGTCATAGCGGTTGTGACGGACAAAAGTTAAATGAAAATTCTTGACAGTATACGTCCGTTTTCCCATGACTTTTTGTATGCTCAAGCAGGTTTATGTTTTATGCATTTACTAACAGAAAAGTAAGGAACATCAGAGGATCTATAAAGGTACATAGCGACAGTTAATTGTGCCGTGCTTCTTCCTGCCGCTATTTTTTACACACCGAACCACGCGCCCGTTCGCCGTGTAGTTCCGCGGCGTGTTACAATTACAATATTACGCTTTTAGCAGGACAAGAGTGGCAGAAAAGTTACACAGAAGAAGTGGCAAGGGTAACCTATAACAGCAACATGTAACTGGAGAAAATGATGCGTTGACAATTTGTCAAATCAGTATGGCTAGAGAAATCGTCCATACGAAACGATTTCACACTACCTTTTGCTCTGCCCTACCTATAATTACCAGCGCTCAGTTCTCATCGGCAAACTCTCTGGGTTACTTGTACATATACTTGATTTCCACAGTCTTGCAAATAATGCCAAAGAAATGTTGATCTTACAAGGTAGTTCTTTCTGCTCCTTCAATGTCAATTGCAGAATTATAGAAGCAACACATATGTACATTGCAAAAACAAATCGTTTTTAGATTCAAGTATAATTCTTTGTTTTAGTTTTCTACTCCAGTAAGGGAGATCGACTCACGCTCACTGTTCATACATATGTAATTATCTATTTATTTTGTCCTGTATAATTTATTATTTTCAATTCTTGTATAAGTGGCGGCGTTAATATAAGTTGAATGTAACTTGAGTCCGCCGTCACTTTGTCCTCGTCCGTTTATTTGTATTTTTACACGTATTTCAATAAAGAAAAAAAAATCGTCGTAAACGTGCCGGTATTATGATAATAGATGTTATACTTCGTAGTGCGATAACACTCAATTTGCCTTTAAAAGTGCAAATTGTACTAATTCCATCCAGTAACAAAACTATATTTAGTTTACTGCGTCGTGAGATGGGCTACTGGTTGTGCGCAACAAAACAAAACAAAACAAAACAAAATAAAAATAAAAACAATTCCTACTTGGCTTTCCTGACGGTCCTCCCATACGGAGATGTCTTCCCAAATGAAGGAACTTTGGGGACGTGTTGATGACCTCGAGGCCTGGGGATGAAAATTATGATAAGTGACGTCTACACAGAATGTGAAATAATTCGTCACTACAAACAAAACATTCCTGTCGTATGGGATGAGTACACTACTTTATGTATCTACCAAAAGGTGACCTAGGACGTATTTTGCTATTCAATGATGTCATCCATGTAATCAAATCAACATGGCCTTAGTAATGATACTTAAATAGTGTGCCAATGAAACATAACAGTTACGTGTTGACAAAACGTTTCAAACTCGACAGCGTGAAGCAGACTATACACTGTGCAAACAAATGGAAACAAGCCCAATGAAAAGGCGCGCGAGGCAATGCATTGTAGAAAAGGGGAACTTTTGACGGCAAGGTGCACGTAAATGGAAGGAATATACAGAGCTTGCATTTGTTACCGGTACATTGCCGATGTCCCTTGTCGCCGATGTTGTCCTCTTTGGTTTAGCCTTGTACCGTCTACTCCGAGTCCGCCCAGCTACGTCGCCCCGAGGAAGCAGGTGGTCGCACCGGGTGATCCAGGCTGTTTTAGTCGGGCCGTGTGTTGACCTACCCCGAGGGAGCTGCTTTCTGTGGCCCGGTGATGACGACATTGTTCTATTCTAAAGCAAAGGTGAACAGGGACGTGAATAAGTACTAAAAATAGTGTTATCAATGGGCTTTGAATTCAGGCATTCTCAAAATTCTTACAGTCAAACCTGTATTAGCGGCCACCTTTGCATAGCGACCATCTGGCCATAGCGGTCACATTTTTGTCGGTCCCTTGGATTTTTCCCATTGACATAAGCATTAAGAAATAGTCTATAGTGGCCACCTCTCCAACGCGGAAACACTGCCTATAGTGGCCGTATATCACCCTGCGCCGAGTTTGAAATCGTAGTTTGCGAGGATATGGAGTTCCCGAAAGGGTTATTTTGGCGGAAGTTACGCGTGCCTTGAATGTTAGACTTAGAGCGCAAGTCTTTGTCGGCGAATTTAACAACATTGTACATGCATGGCAATATCGATCATTTTCGGTAGATTTGACCGTGGCAGGGTCAGTTGAATTTGGAGACAATCGAGACAATGTTACCAAGTGAGAAAGACTAGTGCCTAATGAAATCATGTGTAACATATTGCTCGTGGTAAATTGATCAGCATTTCCTCTCAAATTACCACCTGTCTATAGTGGCCACATTTCCCTTGAGCGGCCGCTATCGACATGTTTGACTGTATGTTGGTTCACTCGCATTTCCCGTACGGTAGTACGGTAGAAAATTGTTGGGATTCGTAAGACTCAAGCAACTGAGTAGATTTACAAACGGTCAGACGTTTCGGACAACACCCAATGTCTTTTGTCAGTGATGATAAGGCCTATTTTGGGGGTAGCAATACAAACCTAGACCTGTGGATCGTAAAAAAGCTCTACAAGGCCACCTTACCAATTCAGCTGTAAATGCTAGGATCGTAAAAGGTATGTGTATCAACAAGAAAAATATCTACCCACCTGTGCTACACACCTGTCCACACCTGGAAATGTCGTCTCCAGGTGTTGTTGTCAAATTATAAGGCATACGGCTTTGCCCAAAACACTGCAAACTTAAGGTTGTATTTCCTGGTTAACATTTAACCAAGACATTGTTCCGTGTGTCGACAAATGTTTAGATAATGACGTAAAAACCATGGCTGGTCATACTGGGTTATCCCCCTACCTACACCTACGAGCCAGTGTCTAAAATTAGCAAACGGCATTCATGCTGCTCGGCTAAAGAGTTATTGATTATTATGGATTACTGGTATACATAACGGGGAAGTTTGTGGCTCCAGTCAGAGTCGCATAAGTCTTCATGTACTACATGTTTAATCATAGTGTAGAAAGAGATTGTACATATTCCTAGGCTCCCCAATATTTGATAAATGTACTACATGTATCTGACTGTTCCACTACCCATGCACTGCATGAGAAGTTACCCAACGGCACGTAATTCATACAGGACTACCAGTATATGTTATCTCTCCATGTGCAATATACTCGACTGTACAAACTCTAGTCTTAGTATTTGACAAATGTACTATTCTTGTTGTTGTTTTTAATTTAAAAAAGTCTTCATGTGCGGCATGAAAGAATAAGGCTACATTTTACGCTTTCAACTGTGTTGCTGTATGTATGTAAGAGGCCTACTAAGAAGTCCACGCTGACAGGTTTGCTGGCAGGCTCGGTGGCCATAGACATAGGATATAATCATGCATTTAGTCTATTTTGTAGGGTATCAATAAGCATTCCCTTCAAAACTTCAAGAAATCTTGCAAAGATTTACGTTTTACAAAAAATATGGTGAAATCAGACAATCCACTGTGCAGTCAGGCACACGAGACACTGATAAGCCAGATGTGGGCATGTTTCCCTAGGAAGCATGGAGGTCCATGTAGGAAGATCACAGTTTGTAGACATGTTTGTATGATGTACTGATTTCAATTCAATTTCTCTCACTGAGCCTTGGTATTCATTGCTAAAGGGTAGATTTAGCTTGCTATGTAAAGAAATGGCAGGAAAATCTACTCTTTGTATTGTCCAAATATTACGTAGTATGGCTTTAAGAAGCCAAGATGTCCACTCCTGCACACGATGTCGTGACAACGTACAATATTTTGCTTGCACAACGTCTTAAAGTTTATTTTATTCAATCTTCAATCTCTTTGAACACTCTACTAACATAATGATCCTCACAACCCATCTAAAGTTCCTTAAGGTATGTTGAAAACAGACATATGTCAAAACACACATGGGCACAAACACACACGCCATTTCCAGGACACGACATAGTAAGAATGGTGGAATTTCCGCTGCAGAACTGTAGATAGTCGTCAGGGTGACCATTTCATTTTCCCGATCCCACATACATTTGTATTAGATACCATACGGATCCATCGACAGCCTCTCGAGTTATGCTGAACACAAACATAACATTTTGGCGAAGGAAATGACAATACTAGTTATCCAATGAAGAAAACTCTAAACCTCGAAGACGCAACCTTTTGATGGTCAACAGCTGTCTACACTGTTTGTGTGCCAGCTCACTAGCTGCAAAGGCAAGGGCAAACATTCACGTCAGCGATCGCTTCTGCTTGCACTAAATTGGACTATATCTTTCATCTCATATCGCTAAAAGCACATAGTCAACACTGATCAAGAAAAAAAAGACTTACTAAGGTACCATCAATTAAGTTTTGCGACATGACCGCTTCTGAACTGTGCGCAGAGACACCTGTCCTGCAGTACAATGTGAGCCAGTCAGAATTGCCCTGAAGAAGGTGACAGACGGTCACCGAAACGTCGGTGTGATTAAACCAATGGTTGTGTAAAAAGAGTCTCTTTATTCAATATAGCTGACGTATTCCTTGCCATAGGCGGCGTTGATTGTGTGATCTAACCTGAAGTACTCACCTCGCGGCCCGTCAGCCCCCGGCTCGCCCTTGGCTCCAAGCGCCGCCACCACCGTGATGTTCTGACTGTTGTTCAGCTGACGGGAACAGACTCCGCCCCCGTCCGACTCCAGTTCCCCCGACGCGCGCAGGACGAGAAGAAGTAAAACCAACGCTGCAATCTTCAATCTTCACTACCCCTCCGACAGACTGCTGGGACAAATTTGTGGCTTCGGAGCACTTACGAAGTCTTTAAAATAGACATGACATTTCTAAAGGAGGGGCCATTTTCATATTTGACCAAGATGATCCATACTTACGAACGAAGTCTTTAAAATAGACATGACATTTCTAAAGGAGGGGCCATTTTCATATTTGACCAAGATGATCCATACGTCAATGTTGTTAATAATAATACGACCAAGAAACCAACTTGATTGAACAGTTCGCTTTCTTAAAATAAGAATTCTGTGGTTCTTCTGTGGTTCATGTTGCGTGCCGGGTTTGGGAAGGTCGTGTTGGTTGGCACACGTTCTGGACTTAGTTACCTCGGCCCCGAGGATTAGTTAGCAGAGATTAATCTAAGGGTATGTAGCGAGTCTTGGATGGCTTGAAGAGTAATTGTAGTAACTCGGAGTAAGTCAGCGATTTCGGTATGATATAACCTGACGTACACACCTTGAGGCCCGTCAGCCCCCGGCTCGCCCTTGGCTCCAGGCGCCGCCACCACCGTGATGTTCTGACTGTTGTTCAGCTGACGGGAACAGACTCCGTCCCCGTCTGTTTCCAATGCCACAAAACCGCTGAGGGCGAGAAAGAAAACCAGGACAGTGATCTCCATATTTGATTAGAAGCGTTCGATATGAAGTGGTATGAAAGAATAAAAATCTTGGCTGTGTAAGATAGCGTCTTTCAAAAAGTCACGCCTTGAAGTCATGAAAAAGAAGGAGGGAACTGAAGCCCCCGAATGCACAGTTCGGAAGGTTGAAAGAAAACAATTCTTCAGGGATGAAGCACGAGATGGTGTGTTAGGGTGGAAGCTTGTGGAGAAATGTAGATGAACATGTATTTTTTCTATTGGATCATCTATTCTCGTGAAGATATTGTCTCTGAGCTGCACGAATCATGTTTATTTTCCATCTTCCTTGTGCAAAATAATTTCTTTGAAATATCCTTCTGATATTCCGATGTTGTTACAACTCAAGTTCCTGGATTCTCCCTTCAGGGGTGCCTAAGCATTTGCACGAACCCTATGAAATTCGTACGAATATTATGTGAAACACACGAATCACTATGCGAAAACGCACGAATATTATGAAATTCGCACGAATCACTATGCAGAAACGCACGAATATTATGAAATTCGCTCGAATCACTATGTGATTCACACGGACCTTATGAGATTTTCACGATTCCTTATGCAAAAAACGGCGGCCGGGAGGAGGCAGGATTTTGAGCGTTTCTACCCGTGATATTTATATTTCAAGGCGTGGAATGGACATTTACCGTCGCAAAGATGTATTTGATAGCCTGTGAGCTACTGTTTTGCTTCATTTCGGCGTGTTACATCGTATTTTCCGTCGGCGCCGATCGAAGCCGCCATCTTGAAAATCCAGCTCCGCCTGTCACGTGACCCCGGCAGTGGTTGCGCAATTTCGCATAAGGATCGTGCAAATCTCATAAGGTTCGTGTGAATCACATAGTGATTCGTGCGAATTTCATTATATTCGTGCGTTTTCGCATAGTGATTCGTGTGTATCACATAATATTCGTACGAATTTCATAGGGTTCGTGCAAATGCTTAGGCACCCCTGCCCTTTGACCTTTGAAGAATGAAAGCTTCTCTACGTTGTAGATCTCATTAGCAACTACTGTAGTGGCGCAAAGAAACGCCGTTGACAGAGTTTGAAAGTATGGTATTTCTGATAAGTTCAAGATTGCCAACATCAAAGTCACTTAAGCTTTCAACATCAACATCGTTTCATATGACTTAACATATGGAAGCCATAAGGAACACAGTATATTTTTTTACATATTTTCCAACCAAGTGACATGAAACGCAAAGGACATGTTTCGGATCCATTGGGGTCATCGCGACAAAGGCACATATAGGGGTGTACATACACTATGCCATTACCTGTTTGCGACTACGTTTTCTTTTCAGATTTACTTATCACATATAAGCTGTAACGCTAGTTCACCTTCTCCGCGGGGTAACCTTTATTCGTTGTTTTTGAAAGCAAGGTGTTCGGGGATCTCAAGACAACGGACGGTTGTTTAAAACTGGAATATTTTGAAAATATTGCAACTTGAAACCACCGTCCGTCCTGATAATTTTCCTAAGTGCGTTTTAAAATATACGGATATAGGTTACTCCACGGATAAAGGTGAACTAGCGTTACGATTATGAAAGACATAGCTTTTTACTTCAATTACAGTCAAACCTGTACAAGTGGCCACATTTTCAATAGGACCACCTGCCAAGCTTTAGAGTTGTGTTAGAATTAGGGTTAGGCCCCCGCTTGCCGTCTAAAAACAACCACAAGCCTGGTGCCGAATCGTTATAATCGGACGGGTTTGAATTGTCCAGGTGCTGAATTAACGTCCAATATTCCAAAATAGTTCACGTGTTACATTTAAAATAATAACTGAAACAATTGAATAATTTCTGTATCAAAGTCAAAGTGTTTACGTAGCATGAACTTAGTCTATTAAAATGCACGAAAAGAAAGCAGTTTCTGACTGTTGGTGTTGATATCTATCATGGATTTATTTTGTCTTGCATTATTGGTAGCTGTGTATTTAACCAAAAAATGTGCTGTTAACATCACAATTAGTAAAGAAATTTGATATGAAATAATAGTATATTTAGTGGTAGCAGTTTTAATCCCAATGCCTTCATGGTTATGGTGTAAACTAGGCACAACAAGTTTTTAATACCTACTTTGTGTGTGTGTTTATCTGTGTATATGTGTGCGTGTATGGTATAATAAACCGCTGGCAAAGTATGTAAAACTGAGTTTAAAAGAGACGTCCTGTAAAATGTAAAACTTGTCTATGTTTATTGATATACTTGTGGTTATACAATTATACCGGTGTCCGTGTGGGTTTTATTTCTACATGGTTCAATTGCATTATTTCAGATCTGTAACTTCTAAGTATTATCAATAGAATACCTATGTATCCTAAATAATCGCCTTGTCATTTACATCGAGGCTCAATCAATCTCTCAATTTTCATTGGTCAAAGTCATTTGGCTACGCGACACACACACACAGACACACACACACACACATAGACACACACACACACACACACACACAAACACATCATTTCACATAAGCCGAACAATTTTTTTCTGTCATGTTTAAAAAAAATTACAATTACAAGAAATACATGAAATATGCAGATAAAACGTTGATAGAGAATTACTATCTCGTACCAACACATACAACCTCACGCTGACAAATAAATTAATAAAACACAGACTCAAATTAAACCACAACCATTTAAGCTTTATTAGTGTAAGCCAAAAAATAACAACAAACTAGAAAGGTAACATTTGCAAGCAAATACAGAATGTTTACCTTCACATGGTCTAGCCTAACATTTCTACATGGAAATTGGGGAGAGAGCCATGGAAAAAATTGGTTTCCTTCAACGATATGTATTCAAATGTTTAAAAAAAGCTTTGAAATCCATTAAGGTGGGCTCCCACTGCACTCGCGTCACGCTTGCGTCGCTTCGGGGTTCAACAACGCAGACGTAACCCCGCGGCACCTATAGGTGACGCGAGCGAACCTAGAGGTGACACAAGCAAGCGCGACGTTTTTTTGGAAGTTAAAAAATAACACAAGTGGCAAGATGCCCCAAGAGTGACCCAAGGGTGACACAACAGTGACCCAAGAGAACACAACAGTGAAACAACAGTGACGCCAACATGCCTTCAACAGTATCAAGGTTATATTTTGTCTATTTTGCACCAAGTATCAAAGGTAAACATCATTTTATTATTGGAAAGCTATTTTGGATACATTTTGGATATCATTTTACAACAGTTTTTCAGTTACAACAGTGACCCAAGAGTAACACAACAGTGACACAACAGTGACGCCAACATGCCTTCAACAGTATCACGGTTATATTTTGTCTATTTCCTATTAAAACGTAGGAAATATCAAGATTTTTCATTTGTGAAATATGTTAATGTGCAAATTATTGTGAAATATGCAAATTAACACACACCATTACACGTACTTGTTGCAAAACACATAAGCGATGGAGTCAAATCTGGTATATGGTTCGTGTCCATTCATTTGGGTTACTTCTTTTACTGTAAAAGTCTTTCAAGGTTATCATATAACATAAGTAACATTCATAAGCATAAGCATCATCACAAGGGAAATTATTTCATTATAAATCTCATTGTTAGGCATTTTCATCATTATACAGTGATTTTTCATACATTGACAACGCTGCGACTTCCGATAACCTGTCAATTTAGTCTAGAAACGCAACAGTGACGCATGTCAGTGGGAGCGCAACAGAAAATCGGCGAAAATAACACAACAGTGACACAATGAACGAACCCCAAAGCGACGCAAGCGTGACGCGAGTGCAGTGGGAGCCCACCTTTAGGCCACAGCAAGTAAATTTTATGGATGACATCCTCTGCAGATTGCAAAAATAGTGCGATAGGGCGAAAAAAAAATGGGTGAAAAAAAGGTGGCATCGTTTTCAAAAATAGGCACCATAAAGTTGTGATGACTGTTGTAAAAAGAAATAAAGGGACAAAACGTGGTATCAGAGCCAAGAAGAGTAAACTACTGGAAAATAATGAATTCAAGATTTTCTGATGCTGTCCTTTAAGTAGTAAAAGTGACACTAGTGTGGTAGACTGGCATCACCAACAAAGTTGGTAACCACACTATCCAATAAGTTTCATTTCTACAACTACAGTCTCGGGTACCTTAGAAGTGTCCCTTCTACAAGTACAGCTATAAGCCTACAACACAACATATTTGCTCTTCTTTGTATTTTATCGTCATGTTGACCATCCCTGCAGAAGGAAACAAGTGCTTTTAAAAAGCTGGCATTTTGCCAAGGTGTGTGAACGTTTTTTTTCTAGTTATTAGAACGTCATATAATAGAACAAAGTAACTAAACCTGATACGGGCACATGGAGAGATTCACAAATATGCAAATGACTCTATGTCCAGAAATATGAAAATGAATTTGTTTAGTGAAACTTTTTGTCATACAGTATGCAGTTATTTTCGAGAAAATCAGTTTGTTCTTGTGTAATTCTGTGATATAACGTTAGATGTTGTATGGGCATTTTATGGAAAGTTAGAACATGGGCGATAGGCCATCGAGTTTTGGTTGAAATCGCTGTTGCTATCTTTGTACGTATATACTCAACACACACTGTATATAGTAATACCATACTGTGTACTCAGTCCATTTAATCAAATAATAAACAAGATGCTGAGCTTGAAAGACGCACTGTGTACGCCGAGCTCCGTTTGCTGCGTCGTTCTAGATCACGGGGATAGTTCACGCAAAGGCCGACGGGAGTAGAACAGTTTCGCAGTTTGCTCGAACGCGTTCGCGGAGCCCTGCTCGAACCGATGAACCGCCAAGGGGGCTAACTCCACTAACTACATAAAGATGACTGGGTAGGAAATACTATCCGGAAAGAGCGTTACCAACAGGGGTGACCAGCAGGAAATGTGACTTAGAACCATGGTTCTATGGTGGACCTGGGACTTCTCGGCTTTTACGTGAGAATAGTTTTCAGCGTGGCTGGTTTGACAAAAGGCAATAGGCCATCGAGTATTTGTTGAAATCAGTATTACATGTACTTTGTCGTACTAAAATCAGACTCTATGAACTCAAACAGTGTGTACTCGGACCACAGAGATTCATGAGAATCATACACTGACTACCAAACACACAGTGTACTCGGTCCACTGAAATATTCCCGAGAATCATACACTAACAAACTCTGTGGTGTCTTGTTCACTGAAAGAGTCCCGAGAATCATAACACTAACATAACGTTACACCGTGCACTCAGTCCACTGAAAGAATCCTGAGAATCATACACAGGGTGTACTTGGTTCACTGAAACTTTCGCGGGAACTTTTCTGAGTCTCGCGTCTGATTGGCTAGCAATGATGTAATCGTCTTGTGCGAACATGCTCAAGAAACATCAGTTTTAACAGGTATACGAATGTTCGGCATAGATTGAACAGGTCCGTTCATTCCAACGTCGACTACTCTGGCCACAAGGCAAAAATTCTTTTTTTCCCTGAAATCAGGCGAAATTTAATGCGCACGCTGATGTCATCCATAAAATGTACTTGGTGTGGCCTTAGTCCCGTGCTCCGATTTGGTGCAGAGCGCGCGCGGCGAAGTTCAGTGGAAGTTGAATACACGTGTATAAGTTAGATTTTGTCCTTTCCGTCATTGTCGGTGCCGTCAAAATGGGTGCGTAAATGTAGACAATTATTTTGCAAAAATAATACTACAGAAAATCAGCGGGTGTTTGCAGACGGTGCTGGTTTAGATGATGCACAATGTAGTTCCTAACGCCTGCCGGCGGCTAGAGAGAAGCGACCGGTCGAACCCGCCAGCATATGTATGTAGGAAAATCCCCCTCCCCTACTGCTAGGGTCAGTCGCATATTGCTGACTTTTTTGTTATCCCCCCCCCCCCCCCCGATTAACTGTCAGTTATTGCTACCACATACGTACAGAAGTCAAATTCAAAAAAGAAGATAAATGTGTAGATTCAAATGTCAAAGATACTTTCAATATAGTTGACGACAAGGGCTCAGACCTCACCAGCTTGCAATGCATTTTATGCAAGGGCGGGGCCTTACATAAACCGTGAAAAATAAGTTTTCTTTTGATCATGATCTTTTTACTATTAAACTGCTTGTAAGATTTTGACGGAGCAAGGAGGTTAAAAAAAATCACTGAGTATAAATTTCTGCACAGAGCTGTCGTTGTGTACAACAGCCAAGTTTTGAAATTTGAGCTTTAAAAATGGTTAACACGTTACGTTCGAAGCATGGTCGCTACGTTGTGGCACATCTTACATTTTTATTTATTAAAAAATCGCCATGCAAATTTGCTTTACAGATGAGGCTTAAAACCCCTTTGGTTTGAGGTACGACGTATAAACTTTTGGAAAATCCCCGGTGGCCGGCTAACGATACACAAGCCGGCATGCGACGGATATTGATGTAGCAAACATCTCTGTATGAAACCTTAGATTCCCAAGTTCGCAACTTGATTGACAGGCAGCGGTTCGATCTGAGAATATGTAAATCACTGAATGCATCATAACACGTACACCATTGAAAGTAATTTCTCCTTGCCTGTCCAAAAATAAACCGTGTAAAACACTAGCAACTAGCGGAGTAAAAAAACAAATTTGGTTCAAAGTATATCGTGACTTGGCACTGAACTGACTGGAATAACAAGGCATTTGCCGCGTACTTTGAGATCAAATGCGGTGCCGATCAGACGGCAAAGGTCATCATATTTAGTTTCCGGTGTTGCCATGGGCGGGAATTTTGTTCGTTGTTGTGACAAAGATGTAGAATTTTGCGCGTTCATACTTCGAAACCGTTGGCGTGAAATGAAGTTTGTACTGTCATTGAGGTACGAAGTAACAGATCGCGAACGTTGGCATGGCTTCACCGACCTTGGAATGCAACAAGCGGCGTAAACAGTCCCATTTTGTGCTAACAGTTAAACTTGTGCTGTGAAGGCCACGAACTTGTAAACTCTCCCGACGCGTATAAAGCTGTATGTAGGTTAAATGTACTTTACCGTGACTCCGTTTCGTGCTTCACTTGTGAATCTGGACCAACCCAGCGCTGTGGTAACGTTACTGCATGACGAACATGGTGAACGGAAATTATGACGACGTGCGATGGGGATGGAGGGCGGGCGTTCCACGTTGCGGTTTATCTTGCTTGTTCAGGTCAGTTTATTTGCGAAATAAAATCCTCAAGTCCCTCGTTTGTGTTTTGCATACCTAATATGTGTCAAATGTAAATCTTTCAGTTTGGATGACGATCTTCGTGCGTAAAAGCCGCCAATACGCAGTGACCTTGCGTGTAACGTAGAGCATGTTTTTTGTGCACAATTTTTCTTGTTTACTCAAAATTTACACCAATCCGTATTCTCTCTGTCGACGGTATGCGTTTGTTTACAAATTAGTGCGTGAGCATACAACCTTGTAAAAACAGTTGAATCAAAAGACTAGTGCTGGCATACAATGTACGACACCGTGTGTGTTGTCGAGTTGACGTAACTCGAACACAACATAGAATCATACCAATGTTTGGATAGATTAGAGATAAGGTACAACTGGCTCGTTCAGGTTACTGAACTTAAACAAAATCAAAAATAATATGCCCAACAGACACTTAATCTTGACTTGATATATATTCATACAATTAGTGATCTATCCCTGCACACATTTCGATACTTTTGGGGTATTATATTTCCTTCTGCTGGCGCGGCGGCTTGTTCGATAGCTGCGGCGGTCGTTGACCTCGTTTTGAACAACGTTCCAAGATTCCAGAGTTGTTCTAAAGTTCGATTTTGTGTTAAAATTGCTATTTTTTTCACCCATTTTTGCCCCATAAAATCATTATTTTGGGTCTATGTGGGCCCGAATGACCACGGTGCAGTGCCTTATGTACAGGCCTACCAGATAACTCTGGCTTTCAAGTTAATCCAAGCTCTACTTTCGGAGATATTCATGTTGTTGACGTGCGCGGAAAAAAAGAACGTCTGAGCAAAAACAATATGTGTACCTTCTGTGAAGGTAAACATAAATATTCAGCTTCCTTAAAATCGCCAGTCTCAATGACAGACAGAAGATATAGCAGCGTTGGTAACTGCTTGAGTGTTAAAAGTCTTGATAGTAACAATATTTCTCATTGTTTATCTTCTGGCGATGGGAATAGATTACATGTAATTCTACAGCAATGTACTGCCATCAGTTGTTTTTCTTAACATGATCGTTACCGTTACCACTATCAGGTCATTAATTCTCAACCCTATAACGGATGATGAAACAAGGAATGATACGTCCCTTGCTTTGTCATCAGCATACATTTTTGTATCACAAGTTCTTTACATGTCACAAGTTCTTTACATGTCACAAGTTCTTGAACATCCCCATCAACCATCTCATTATAACATGATCGTAAAAATTCTGCTGACGTCATTAATGTACAGATGAATATCATACCTGTGACAAAGGAAAGCAATGCAGCTTTTTTTTAATACGAACTGCATTCACACGAGTTTCAAGTGGTGCTCCATACAAGTGTTAACTCTGATACCAGAGTATATGCTTTTCCTTTGGCCTTTAGATGGAACAGTTTTGACTTTTGTGTTAGACTTTCAACTGTATAGACTGGGGTATAACTTTCTTTCCGTTTCCTATGGTTAATATAATATATACTTTCCAAAATGGTACTAAATGATAGAGATAAAAAAAACCTCTATGTGTAGATGGTGCCACATGTATTTAGGCTGCTCTGGTGGACTAACAGCTTGTTTTCTAAGATAGACGTGGCATCGGTCTCAACATGAGGTAGTTTTATCAACATCATTGACAATACATATTCACAGCGTCTACTTTTACAACAGAATCACAATAGCTTTAGACTCAATGCCTTCAAACATCATGGAAAACTCACAATCTGAATGTTGATCACTTATCACCAAGTAAAACTTGTATGATATCTATCATCAAAAAGACATTCTGTGTCTGTATCTAAATACATGTAAATGGTAATAAGAAGTAATAAAACATGCAAAAACTATTGGCACAGCGTCTACTTCTATGACAGAATCAATTTCTTTCGACTTTGTGCCTTCAAATCATCTAGGAAACTTCACAATCTGATTGTTGCTCATTTATCACCAAATAAATTTGGTATGATATCTGTAATTAAAAGGACATTGTGTGCCTTTATCTAAACACATGGTAATAAAAAGTAATAACATGAGCAAAGTAAAATGGCACAGCGTCTACTGACAAAGTCACCGTTCCTCAATTGTTGTCCAACATAATTTCATAAAAACTCACATCCTGATCTTTTCCCATTTTAACCAAGTAAACTTGGTATGACATATGCCATCAAAAGGACATTGTGTGCCTGAATCTAAATAAATGGTGATAAAAAATATTGAAGATGTATTAGCACTCTTTCTTCTTCTTTGACAGAACCACAACTTATCTCATTCCTCAATTACAGGAAAACTCACAACCGGATTGTGTCTATTCTTCATCAAGTATTCTAGATATATGCTATTTGTCATCAAAAGAACAGTGTGCTCATATCTAAATAAATGGTAATAAAAAACAATGAAATATGCAAAATATGTTGGCACAACGTCTACCTCTATGACAAGATCCACATTCACAAACTTACTAGTAGTACTATCGTCCTAAAATTCAGGACTACTCACATTCTTGATGTTGCCAACACGTTATTTGTCTCTAGAGGGACATTGTGTGCCTGTATCTAAATAAGTAATGGTAAAAAGCAAAAACAAAACAATGTAATGAGAGTGAGAAAGAGGGAGAGAACGATAGACTGAGAGCGAGCAAGCGAGCGAGCGAGTGTGAGAGAGAGAGAGAAAAAGAGAGAGAGAGAGAGAGAGAGTGACAGAGAGAGAGAGTTTGTAGTGAGTACAGACCACGTAAAAGTAGTTGGCACAACCCAAACAGTCACCGTGATCTCCAGTCTTGCAACACCAGCCGAGGAACAGCATGGGAATTCGCAGTCAGGTTCACATTGAGCAAGTTGTCCGTTTGGTGCCGAGTACCCCTCACAGCTCTGCATATCATCGCGCTACGCTTGAGTCTAGTTTTTCTAGGGTAAAATAACATTAAAAAAACATATCAAAAGATATACTGAATTTCTCTATCGAGTATACTGCATAAAAGTGGTGTTAAATGTAGCTTTAACTTTTAGTTAATAGACAAAATTTTGATGATGCTAGATGTGGGATGGTATCTGTGCCAATACCATGGTAAGTGTACAGTAATTACACAGGCTTCTGAGTTACAGGAGACCTAGATACCCCTCTACTTCATTCATCCAAAGTATCAAGTTTATTTTATGCCGATGACGTTGTCATGTTGTCAACAAGTCAACGTGGCCTACAGAACGCAATCAATGTTCTCGGCCTTTACTGCAATAAATGGAAACTAACAGTAAACTTAAAGAAAACGAAAATCATTGTTTTCAATCGTAAGGGACGATTGTTATCAAACTATAAATTTTGCTTATTCGACAAAGACATAGAAGTGGTATCCTCGTACTGTTATTTAGGCGTAGTATTTACAGCGGGGTGTAAATTTAACACAGCAATGAAAACCCTCCAAAAGAAGGCACTAAGGGCGCTATTTAGCATAAGAACAACTCTTGGAGGAAACAATGCTTCAGTACCACTGCAATGTAAGTTATTTGACGCTTGTGTTGTGCCAATATTATTGTATGGTGCAGAAGTGTGGAGCAATTCTAGTTTAAACGACAATTCTCCATTAGAGCAAGCACATCTAAAGTTCTGTAAAGTTGTCTTAGGTGTAAGAAGAAATGCCAGTAATCTCGCTACTAGAGCGGAGCTAGGAAGATTCCCTCTATGGATCGAGGCTTTCAGTAGACTATTTTCTTATTATTGTAGATTAACTAGAGAAGTACCGACAAATAGCATACAATATGAAGCATTTCTTGTACAACAAGACCTACACAGACGCAATATACCATGCTGGCTATCTAATGTAAGTAAGATTTTGGAGGAGTCGGGTTATGCATACCTATTGTTAAACAACGGTCGAGATATACCATCAATTCAGTCGGAGGTGAAGCAAAGACTGAAGGACATTTACCTTCAAACCTTTTACTCAGGGCTGAACTCCAGTGGTAGGACCGGAAACCAAGGAAACAAACTAAGAACATATAGAAAAATCAAACATACCTACGAAAGAGAACAGTACCTTAATATTCAGAATTTCAACCATCGCCGAGCCATGTCTAGATTAAGAATCAGTGACCATCCCCTACAAATTGAAGTGGAAGATACAACCAGACTCCTCCGAATAATAGACTCTGTACACTTTGTAACTCCAACCGTATAGAGAATGAAGTCCATTTTATATTAGAGTGTCCTTTATACAATGATATGCGCAACTCTTTTATCAGTGCTCTGAATGTAGTAGATACACGATGTAAAGAGTTAACCAACGACAACCTGTTTGTACATATAATGACAACCACAGACAACTTTGTACAACACAAACTCTGTGAGTTCGTATACACATGTTTTAAGAAAAGGGAAGAGTCAGGTAAACGTTAGATATAGTGATAGCTTAGTTGCAGATGTATTGTTTATTCAATTGTAATACTACATGTTACAGTACTTAGTCTTTATAATTAGTATCCCATTATGGGATTTGCTGCATTTAGCCCACATGGGCAGGAACATGCAAATAAAGATCAATGAGTAATAGCGGCTCTCCATGTTGTCACACCTCATAAACCATAAAATGAAGCCTTGAAGAAAGTTTTGGTCGTCACAGCAATCGGAGAGTATTATGACCCAATCTTAGATACAAAATGTAGGGTGAGGAGTCATTCGTGTGCAGCTGACTTCAGGGGTTAGAGTAAGATCTCTCTGACTATTGTCACCAGAAGGCGTTCAGTTCTTGCCAGGGTCTAAGCAGCCTGACAGACAGATGCCAATCAATGGTGTATACATTGTAAGATTAGAATAGCATTAATGAAGCATTCCCCCGGGATTTTGTTCAGGGAGGAGGAGAGACAGGAATTACCTACCGAGAAGTCGAGACAGCCATAGCATTTACAGTGTTTCCTAGTGTTGCCACACCACCCGCTCCTGGAGCAGCATGGGCTTTTGCCTTTAGGGTTGCATTCCGTTTGGTGCCGTGTAGCTCCTACCGCACCGCCCATCATTGCGCCAGGACACTTCAAAATAGACGTAAAACATCAAATAGCAAACATTTCAAAACATATACAAATCTTCTATGGAGTATACTGTATGAAAGGTATGTTAAATCTAGCCTTAAAGGTGCTCTATGGGTCTTTTTGGTTCCAAAGTTAAAAATAATCTGGAGAACAAAACATTCATGTGAATGATATATAACATTACAACCACTTTTTGATTAAGATATATGAATCATTATGTCGTATTTCCGGTGTCTGTCAACTGTGCAAAAACAGGCTATTAAAGGTCTGAAAAACCATCACAAAGTAGCTCTTCCTGGTGTAAACAACAGCAGACTCTATGGTAGGTAGGTCCCTCAGGGTGGGTTAATTAGTTAGCCATGCACCACGCTGACCAGCTCACAAGATAACGTCAGAGGCTCTCATTTTTTAACATACTCATATTCCCATATATATACATGTGACTGATATTGATGACGTTTTACAGAAACTGCAGTGAAATGATAACAGGCACCCCACTGGGCCACCAGGCTGATAAGAGAACAGAATAGGATGAGCCATCTGTGGCCTGTGTTGTTTGGAAGATGACCATTTTAAAACATGTTTGTCTGATGCAATGATGCTGTAACATGACTCACTGAATATTGGCATGCAATGCTATAGACTTGATTAATATTACTATGCAAAGAAAGGGTAGGAAAATATACTTGTTGTATTTACCTAAAACTCCATAGAGCACCTTAAATTTGACAAAGTTTCGATGGTGCTAGATGTGGGATGTCATCTGTGCCAAATGCCATGGTAATTTCACAGTAATAGCGACTCTCCATGTTGTCACACATTACATACCAATGCATTGAAGCCTTGAAGAAAGTTTTCGTCATGTCACAGTAGTCGGAGAGTATTATGAACCACCCTTAGATTGGGTCAGAAGTCATTATTCCTGTTAGTCACTATTGTCTATTGTCACCAGAAGGTATTCAGACCTTGTAAGGGTCTAAGCAGCCTGACTGACAGATGTTAGTCAATGATGTATACATGGTAAGATTAGAATAGCATTGATGAAGCACTCCGGGTTGATTTCGTTCAGGGAAGAGAAGAGAAGAGACAGGAAGTACCTTTCCGGTAGTCGAGACAGTCTTTGCATGAACAGTGGCCGCTAGAATTACACTTCAAGTTCAATTACAAGTACTGGCAATAGGAATACAATGTTTAGGCTAGGATAAGCCCGACTTACGACTTCCGGTTCTGGCACCAGCTACCATGTGCCTGGACACTTCAGAAACGTCTTGTTGCTGCTCTAGCTGCTGCTCCTTGTCAAATGCCTCTGTGTGTGAAATATAGTAGTAAGGCTAATACATCAAGGGTTGATAGTTTAGTAGAGTTGATAGTATGTTTTTTTTTAACTGTAGCATGATCTTAAAACTATTCCTCCTAGAAATCTTACAAACATTATGCAAAGAACCCTATTAGTTACCTTCAAGGATCCGAAGGCTGTTCTCCAGAAGATCGACCACTTCTTTCTGCTTCTGGCTGCTCTCAGCTAATACATTATAAGGACAATGAGTGAGGGTTTAATTGATGCAATGAAAGCCACTTCATGAATTCTCCGTCATACTAATGGTAAATGAAATGTTGTGAATGATGGAGAAGTTTGGAACAGATGATATCGAAACAAAAAATACTTTTAAGGAAAGCTGGCAACACAGGCTGGAATAATTGTAAGTATGAAATGGAAGGGAAAAGGTATTGAATTACTGGAAACAAGGAAAAGGTCACGATTTTCCCTATCAACGTGTGCTTGAAGGATAAGCCCCCCTCCCATTTCCAAACGTAAGCTGTGCTGCTTTGGCAACGTCAGAATGTTTTATTCCTTTCTTTCTTCCTTTTCCTCCTTTTGCTGCAAGATAACTAATAGCCACAGTATTGTCCTAGGTATTGCATCAGTCGAAATAAACATCACAACTTCTCGGATGCCGTTTATATTGAGTCTAATCGTTTAGATTGAATCTAAACTGCATAGCTAGTTGGAATTGCGCAATGCTTGATACAAAAGGAAAATTATCAACGACATTCTTGACTTATATTTAAATGGCCAACCATACAACTTGACCGAGTAAGGGTGTCATGGAATTCCTTTTCGTATCCTAGTAATAATTTAGCTTTCAAAAAATTACAAATTGCAATTGAATTAGTCAGGACAAAAAAATCCACTTATCGCAATGTTAATTAACATGTGTTACACTTTCAACGGAAATTGAATGATTTAAATGTGTTTGAAACTAACCTGAACTTGAAGCCACACATCCAAAGAAGATGATAGCGAGAACACCCATGTTTGGTTGTCTTCTCTCTGAAATAGGATCAAGCGTTCAATTAATACGTAGGAGGGATAAGAACATTCTGGACACCTCCTTATGAACGCATTGATGCTTTGTTTGTCTGTATTGATCACCATTTTGATTGCAGGTGTAGTTCTTCTAGAGCTGTCTCCAGAGTAATGGAAGATGACGTGATAGTGATTTTTTTCTACACTGCTCTTCTTCTCCTTTATCTCCTTTGCAAATTATCGGGTGCTGCCGTTTAGGATGGCGCATCAGGCCGAAGGGACACACAAGAGTGTAACATTTTTAATTCAAATTCGTTCGACATACAAGTGACAGCAGGCGGGATACCAGTCGGATTTTAACCTGCTAAGAAAATACTTGTCCGCCATTCTAAAATTGAACAGGCCTCCTGTGAAACAGACACACGGTCTGACAGTCTATTGAATTATTGCTGGTTACGCCGGCTGTATGCGAGTCATTTGAATACTGTAAATGCATTTGAATTCGCGGGGATTTAATTTCGCGGTAGCGGGAAAAAGGACTTTTCGCGGTGGATTTAAGTTCGCGGTAACAACATAGACTGCAGTCTAATACCGTAATAGAAAAATGCTCGCGATGGTTTTAAGTTCGCGGTGAAGTGGTCACCGCGAAAACCGCGAACATTAATCCACCGCAAACATTTCTAGAATTCTGTATTTACAGTAGTTAGAATACCTGTGATTGCCTTGTAGTGCCAAAAACAGAAACAGTAGAAATGTCTGATAGTTAGAGTCCATACAAAGCAACAGCTGACATATTTCAATGTATATCTATGCATTTAAACAGGCAGATGCCCACTAAATGGTCCTAAATGCACCGAAAAATGCCTGACCACTGATCGATCAGCTGACCGAACAACTTCTGTCAATTGTTGTTGCTAATAATTATGCTCTCTGGCCCATGTAGAGATGGCCCGTGTTAACAAAGGAGTGCAACAGTTCGTTGATCCCCTGGAACTCGGGCCCCGGGCGAGCGAGATTTTCATTATTAACATGCGAGTCATGCGACAAAACAGACAATCTAGATTGGTGAAGACTTTGCTTTCTTCAGTTTCAGTTTATTAATGACACCAGTATTACAAGTAGCCAGTGCTACTTGAATTGCACTGAAGTTGACCCCCCTGCGATACTGAAAAGTTGACCCTTGACCTCAAAACCGCACTACAGCCAAGTGAGGAGGCCTTGTGCTAGGACAATAAAGTCCCAACTTTATATCACCTGACAACCACAAAAACTCAGCTTTTTGGCCCTAATCAGAAAGTAGAAACCCTCCTCTGTCGCACCCACCTCAAAACTGCCAGGATTTTTACCCATTTGACCAGGAAAAAAGTCTTGAAGTTTTAGACCCTGAACTATATACAATTTGCATGACGGTTTGGCTGGCCGATCCCCTTATGTGAATTTGATGGAGGGGACTTTCCAAAATGTGACTTCATCAAAAATATGTGAAAGGGATATTAAAAAAAATACGAAATGTTTTGTGAAATTACGAAATGTGAATAACACATACTTGCAAAATAGTGCCTAAATGTTGGAGGGAATATTTTAAAGAACAGAAAAGGGGGCGTTGTTGCAGACAACTATACAATTAGTTGTCCTTACAAGGCAACAGCCGACATATTTCAATGTATATTTATGCATTTAAACACGCAGATGCTCACTAAATGCACCGAAAAATGCCTGACCTCTGACCCATCAGCTGACCGAACAACTTCTGTCAATTGTTGTTGCTAATAATTATGTTCTCTGACCCGTGTAGAGATGGCCCCGTGTTAACAAAGGAGTGCAACAGTTCGTTGATCCCTTGGGACTCGGGCCCCGGGCGAGCGAGATTTTCATCATTAACATGCGACAAAACAGACAATCTAGATTGGTGAAGACTTTGCTTTCTTCAGTTTCAGTTTATTAATGACACCAGTATTGCAAGTAGCCAGGGCTACTTGAATTGCACTGAAGTTGACCCGCCTGCGAAACTGAAAAATTGACCCTTGACCTCAAAACAGCACTACAGCCAAGTGAGGGGGCCTTGTGCTAGGACAAAAAAGTCCCAACTTTATATCCCCTGACAGCCACAAAAACTCAGCTTTTTGGACTTGATCAGAAAGTAGAAACCCTCCTTTGTCGCACCCACCTCAAAACTGCCAGGATTTGTACCCATTTGACCAGGAAAAAAGTATTGAAGTTTTAGACCCTGAACTATATACAATTTGCATGGCGGTTTGGCTGGCCGATCCCCTTATGTGAATTTGATGGGGAGACTTTCCAAAATGTGACTTCATCAAAAATATGTGAAGGGGATATAAAAAAATACGAAATGCTTTGTGATATTACAAAATGTGAATAACACATACTTGCAAGAACAGAAAGGGGGCGTTGTCGCAGACAACTATACAATTAGCAAATTGGGCAATGGCATGCCAGTATGTCAAAATGGCATTGTTAAGATTGAGGTTGAATGTTTATCTGCATCGCATTTCATGCTTCACATTTCCGCCAACGATTTACATTTAAAATGTAACTTCGAAGAGTGTGAAACCTTAGCTACGCTTCCGCCTGGACAGGAAAGTATAACATTTCCCAGAAAGCTTGATGTGAATCAAGAATTTTATGTATCCAACTAATCTAGTAACATAATTTGAAACATTTGTAAATTGGATGTAATTCAGTGCAGAAGAAACTCTGACACTGCTATTTCTCAATAAACACTACCTATGTATCTATCCGTCTTAGTTTCATTTCTACAATTGAAGTCACGGCTACATCGGTTTTGTCACTACCAGTTCAAGCATTAGGCTACAACACAACCTATTTGCTCATGTTGGCAACTATTCGTCATGTTGACCATATGACCAGTGATATGGAAATGAGCTGGCGTGGCCCCATTGTTGTCGTCCCGGGCGCGAAATTTGAGAGAGAACGAAGCTTGCTTGATAAAAGCTTCTTAGCTGTAGCAAATTATTTGTACAGTTTGTTGTGTCTGCAAGATTTAAGATATCAATAATTCTACAAGATCTTAAGTGCACTTTCTCCCATAGTTAAGATGATTTTGGAAATTTTGAACGAGGTCCCAAATAGTAAAATGGCGTCTTTGTAAACAAAATTAGAATTAGATAAAGTGTCAAATGTTAAATCTGGATAAAATGTGAATCAAGAAATGTGCTTTTATGTATCCAATTAATCTAGTAACATAATTTGAAACATTTGTAAATTGGATGTAATTCAGTGCAGAAGGAACTCTAACACTGCGATTTTCCAATAAACACCACCTATGTATCTATCTATCTTAGTTTCATTTCTACAACTGAAGTCATGGCTACCTCGCTAGTGTCACTACTAGTTCAAGCATTAGGCTACAACACAACCTATTTGCTCATGTTGGCAACTTTTCGTCTTGTTGACCATATCCAAAGAATACAAAATTTCTTGTTGTTATTTTCTGAAATCGGGCAAAAACTAATGAGCACGCGGATGTCATCCAAACGTTTTACTTACTGTGGCCTAACAAACAGCTCCCTGAGTTCTAAACCGTTCTCAAATTGTCTGTGCATGATCTCGGCACAATGAAGACACAAAAGATTTTGTACCCTCAAGGCACACGCCATCCTGTCAATTATGCCTCACATTATTTAACGACCGAAGACAAATCTGGGAACCTTATGGTGTGTCCTTAGTTAACTTTAGACTCGATAATGCTTATCTTCCCTAAAAAAAATTGGTGATAAATACTTGTGATGCTCAGACAGCAAGGCTTAGTAACAAGGACAGTTCGTTGTGTGTGTATGTGTTTGTGTGTGTGTGTGTGTGTGTGTGTTGTGTGTGTGTGTGTGTGTGTGTTGTATAGTGCACACAGTGTGTGTGTGACTGTCACTGTCACTGTGTGTGTGTGTATCTGTCTGTGCGGTGGATACATTTATCGTATATTCTTTTCTGACAAATATGTCAGAAAGGATTGTCCTCTTTTATGTGCCCTTGAACTTGTCAACTTAGCTAGGTTCAGCCCGTTATGCTGTTTCTATCGCTAACATAGACTCATGTATAAATCACATAATTATAGTAAAGATAGTGCTGAAGATCTACTCATTGTTTAACTTGGGTACTGTAATAACAATTTCAGTTATGATATGAACTTAGCTACGCAAAATTGAAAAGAATAACATGAATCATTGCGCGCATACACACAGACACAGAGATACACACTGGACCTGTGTCTTCAGTGGTTATATCTATACAACAGCTGTGATGAAGTCATAAAGCTTTATAGTTCATCCTTGAATAAGTTCATCAGGTTGGTAACGTTACGTCACTGAACAAAGAGACTCTTTTTACACAACAATTGCTTTATTCTCACCGACGTTTCGGTGACCGTCTGACTGAAAATCCCTGTAGAAGAAAAAAAAATCATGTGAAAATTAATGCGCGCGCTGATGTCATCCATAAAATTTACTTGCTGTGGCCTAACGTGAAATTCCTTATCCAAAATGTTAGGTAGAATGTTCATAACTGACCGACATGTAACATCGACTATCATAATTCCACCAGGAGCCATAATACCGCCACCTCATTAGTATAGAGGTCTTCCCAAGATTATCTTGAATACCGAATTTTAAATATCCTAAATGTAAAACAATTCAGATATTTACGTGTTGGAGACAATCTTGAGAAGGCCTCTATAACAAAGTTTTTTGAGGTGGCGGTATAATGGCACCTGGTGGAATTATGCGAATGTATGTTACCTCCTTTAATTAAATGCTATGGTTTTGAAACAACCCACAACTTTGCAACACGGGTTAAAGCAATTATAGAGGACGATAAAAATGTGGATGTTTTGTCAGACGTGCCCACAAGTTTGAAATTTTCTTTTTATCAAAAGACTAAAACTGTATTGCAGTTTGGCCAATGAAACAAAGTTGCCTTCTGTATGAAACACAAAAGGTCAGTTAGGCCACAGCAAGTAAATTTTATGGATGACATCAGCATGCTCATTAATTTTCGCCTGATTTCAGGGGGAAAAAAACGAGATTTTTTTTCTACCGCAGGGATGGTCAATATGACGATAAAGTACCAACATGAGCAAATATGTTGTGTACTATGTTGTAGCCTAATAATTGTACTTGTAGAAGTGACACTCGCTAGGTACCCAGAACTGTAGTTGTAGAAAAGAAAATTGTTGGATAATTGTAAAAGTGACACCAATATGGAAGCCATGAGTGTGGTTACCAACTTTGTTGGTGATGACAGTCCACCACACTAGTGTCACTTTTACCACACCAGTACATGACTACAGTAATGAATGCCTTGTTGGCTCTGATACCATGTTCTATCCCTTTAATTCTTGTTACAACAGTCATCACAACTTTATGGGGCTATTTTGGAAAATGTAGCCATCTGTTTTTTTCTCACCCATCTTGTGTTTTTTTTGCCCTATAGCACTATTTTTGCAATCTGCAGAGGATGTCATCCATAAGATTTACTTGCTGTGGCTTTACTCATTTCCAAAATATTGGGATTCAACGAAGCAGTTTTTATTCTTTTGATAGCCACTACATGTACAATAGTTTCTCTCAGTCTGAAGTCTAGAAATAAAACTAAAAAGCACAAAGGTTCACGCATAGACAACATATGACGAACTTTCATTTACCTATCTAAACGATTGATGACACTTTGGTATTTTGCCCTCAGGATAATGTGTCCACCACAATTATGCCAGCATTCACAAATATGGATGAAACGTATGGACACACCTGGCAAGACATCAATATTTTCGTTATTCTTTATGGTTAATCTTTGCTCATGATACAAAGTTGCGGGCCGGGGTGTTTTGAAGCCATTTTATGTAATGGAGGTACTTGCAGGACAAGTTGTGAACATTCTACGCTAAAATTTTTGATCAGAAATTTCATTTTACTCATTTCAATGAACTGAGGGAAGCAGTTTTTAATCGGTTGATAACCAATACGTGAACTGCTTTTAGTTTCTTTCAGTCTGAGGTCTAAAAACACAACTTGAAGGCTCAGATGTTCACATACAGACAACATTTGACGAAGGTTCATTGACCTATCTGACTAACACGAATAATGACACTTACTTTGGTATTTTGCCCTCAGGACAATGTGTCCACCACAATTATGCAAGCATTCACAAATATGGATGAAAAGCAAACTTATGGACACACCTGGCAAGACATCAACATTTTCATTATCCTTTATGATTAATTTTAGCCCATGATACAAAGTTGCGGGGTGTTTTGAAGCCAATTTATTTAATGGAGGTACTTGCTGGACAAGTTGTGAACATTCTACGCTAAAATTTTTGATCAGAAATTTCATTTTACTCATTTCAATGAACTGAGGGAAGCAGTTTTTAATCGTTTGATAACCAATACATGAACTGCTTTTAGTTTCTTTCAGTCTGAGGTCTAAAAACACAACTTGAAGGCACAGATGTCCACACACAGACAACATTTGACGAAGGTTCATTGACCTACCTGACAACCATAAAAGGGTGGGCCTTAATTACATTTGGGGAGTATATAATTAACATTCCATCTATTGTAAACATAAGACAGAACTGCTTTAGGGGAGGGTTGGTATCATTTTCTTTATTTGTTTTGCATTCCAAAGTTGCACCTCGAGTTAAAAGCAAAGTTACGTACACACACACCTTAAGGTGTTGTGGGGGTGTTTAAAAGCTACAAGTATATTTCTAAGTCTAGAAACAAAACTTGAAATCACAGATGTCCACACACAGACAACATGTCACAAACCTCCATTGTTCTATCTGATTGATTATTCCGGCGTTAGGCATTGCGGTAACCGGTTACCGCCAAGCAGATGTTGCTTGATTTTCGTTTTGTGCACGTTGTTTTTTCCAGCTGTTCCATGGGTTTAAGGGTTTGCTTATGCGTTGGTGGTAGGTTCAGATAATTTGAGCAAACGTAAAAGGATTTGATTGTCAAAAATGATTGTCAAATATGATTGTGAAACATTTGTTGTTGTTTTTTTTATCTGCACCTGGTTAACTGCTACTGACAAGGGGGGTCTGCTTCACAGTTGTGTTGTACAATGCTGGTAGCTACCTGGTATGATGGCAGAAGTATACATCTTTATTATCGCCTTTATATCGAGTTGTTGATTATTGAACGAGATGATGAAAACATGATAGCGTCCAATCTTAATATCTGAAATTTTTACACTTGATAAAATATTGACTCAGGCTGCAGAATTTGCCAAATGACAGAATTGTGACAGAATCTATCCACGGAGTGACATTTATCTGTTGTCTATAAAGACAGCACATTTAGGAGCATCAAATCTGCGGACTGTGGTTTCAAATTTGCAATATTTTCAAAATGTTCTGATTTGAAATCACCGTCAGTCGACTTCATAATCCTTAAATACGCTTTTTTTTACAAACAACGGATAGTGTATAGGATACCATCGGATAAATGTGAACCAGCGTTATATTCCAAAATAAAAACTGAGTTTGGTATAGAAAATTCCTTATTATCTACTTTAGATTAGATATTAACTACCTATCATCTAATCTAAATCAGATATTCAAGTATCCAACATTAGACCCTATGCAATAGACAATGTATACATGACGGAGCCTCAGCCATCAATCAAACACACAGATTCCATTTTAACCAATCACAAAGGTCAGAGATGCCATTTTAACCAATCACGTAGCATCCCTTTCATAAAGCAAATTATGCGGGTGACTCGGTAGAACGTACGAGTCAAATCTGACCAACCATAGAACGACATGCACACTGATGCATATACATAACAGACTGACCGACAACTCTGACTGCACAGTCGGAGAGTGGACAACGAGCTGGTAAGACGTGCGCTTGTCAACAACAGAACATACCTGTAAGTACCTGCCCCGTCCATACGCATATTTGTAGTCTATCAAACTTGCAATGTTATCTGTTAAGTTTCGATATTATATAGCATACATGCGCAATTATTAATTTAAAAAAAGATGAACGATTTGCCGTACAACTTTACGTGCAGGCAAAACTTTGTGTGCCATCAGGCTGCGGATTCGACCCACCCCCCCACCCCCCGTACGTGCCAGTGCGGGCGACGCTCCTGCCCTGTACAGCCTGAACGTTTTCAGAAATACGTGGCGGACGTGGCCTCCGCAAAAAACGTAGACGGAAAAATTGCATGTACGGCGGGTTGTACCCTTAGCTTTCGGCTTGTAGTTAGAGGTGTGGCGCCCTCCTAAAACAAGTCGTATCGTCACGTTTCAGCTCTTGCTATTTCTTTGTACAATATCGGGGCCTTCTTGTTCTAACCTAACGTTAAACGATTACTAAGGCAAGATGATAGGGACTTTGTAAAGGATCAGAATGTTTGTTCTGCTACGTGAGGCAGGAACATTGTGTGATTTCTCTGCTGTTTGCCGTTGTTCCAATTCTTGTTAAGCTTTCTCATAAATTTCATACTTCCCTGTCCAGGCGGAAGCGTAGTTATGATTTCACACACTTCGAAGTTACATTTTAAATGTAAAACGTTGGGGGACATGTGAAGCATGAAACGCGATGCAGATAAACATCCAACCTCAATCTTAACAATGCCATTTTGACATGCTGGCATGCCATTGCCCAATTTGCTAATTGTATAGTTGTCTGTGACAACGCCCCCTTTTCTGTTCTTTAAAATATTCCCTCCAACATTTAGGCACTATTTTGCAAGTATGTGTTATTCACATTTCGTAATTTCACAAAGCATTTCGTATATTTTAATATCCCTTGCTCATATTTTTGATGAAGTCACATTTTGGAAAGTCCCCTCCATCAAATTCACATATGGGGATCGGCCAGCCAAACCGCCATGCAAATTGTATATAGTTCAGGGTCTAAAACTTCAAGACTTTTTTCCTGGTCAAATGGGTAGACATCCTGGCATTTTTGAGGTGGGTGCGACAGAGGAGGGTTTCTACTTTCTGATTAGGGCCAAAAAGCTGTTTTTTTGTGGCTGTCAGGTGATATAAAGTTGGGACTTTTTTGTCCTAGCACAAGGCCCCCTCACTTGGCTGTAGTGCGGTTTTGAAGTCAAGGGTCCATTTTTCAGCTTCGCAGGGGGGTCAACTTCAGTGCAATTCAAGTAGCCCTGGCTACTTGCAATACTGGTGTCATTAATAAACTGAAACTGAAGAAAGCAAAGTCTTCACCAATCTAGATTGTCTGTTTTGTCGCATGTTAATAATGAAAAGCTCGCTCGCCCGGGGCCCGAGTTCCATGGGATCAACGAACTGTTGCACTCCTTTGTTAACACGGGGCCATCTCTACACGGGCAGAGAGCATAATTATTATCAACAACAATTAACAGAAGTTGTTCGGTCAGCTGATGGGTCAGAGGTCAGGCATTTTTCGGTGCATTTAGTGAGCATCTGCCTGTTTAAATGCATAAATATACATTGAAATATGTCGGCTGTTGCCTTGTAAGGACAACTAATTGTATAGTTGTCTGCGACAACGCCCCCTTTCTATTCTTTAGAATATTCCCTCCAATATTTAGGCACTGTTTTGCAAGTATGTGTTATTCACATTTCGTAATATCACAAAGCATTTCGTATTTTTTTATATCCCTTTCACATATTTTTGATGAAGTCACATTTTGGAAAGTCTCCCCATCAAATTCACATAAGGGGATCGGCCAGCCAAACCGCCATGCAAATTGTATATAGTTCAGAGTCTTAAACTTCAATACTTTTTTCCTGGTCAAATGGGTACAAATCCTGGCAGTTTTGAGGTGGGCGCGACAGAGGAGGGTTTCTACTTTCTGATTAGGGCCAAAAAGCTGAGCTTTTGTGGCTGTCAGGTGATATAAAGTTGGGACTTTTTTTTGTCCTAGCACAATGCCTCCTCACTGGGCTGTAGTGCGGTTTTGAGGTCAAGGGTCAATTTTTCAGCTTCGCAGGGGGTCAACTTCAGTGCATTTCAAGTAGCCCTGGCTACTTGCAATACTGGTGTCATTAATAAACTGAAACTGAAGAAAGCAAAGTCTTCACCAATCTAGATTGTCTGTTTTGTCGCATGTTAATGATGAAAATCTCGCTCGCCCGAGGCCCGAGTCCCAGGGGATCAACGAACTGTTGCACTCCTTTGTTAACACGGGGCCATCAAATTCACATAAGTGATCGATCAGTGGTCAGGCATTTTTCGGTGCATTTAGGACCATTTAGTGGGCATCTGCCTGTTTAAATGCATAGATATACATTGAAATATGTCAGCTGTTGCTTTGTATGGACTCTAACTATCAGACATTTCTACTGTTTCTGTTTTTTGGCACTACAAGGCAATCACAGGTCTTCTAACTACTGTAAATACAGTAATGTTTGCGGTGGATTAATGTTCGCGGTTTTCGTGGTGACCACTTCACCGCGAACTTAAAACCATCGCGAGCATTTTTCTATTATGGTATTAGACTGCAGTCTATGTTGTTACCGCGAACTTAAATCCACCGCGAAAAGTCCTTTTTCCCGCTACCGCGAAATTAAATCCCCGCGAATTTAAATGCATTTACAGTATTCAAATGACTCACATACAGCCGGCATAACCAGCAATAATTCAATAGACTGTCAGACCGGGTGTCTGTTTCACCGGAGGCCTGTTCAATTTTAGAATGGCGGACAAGTATTTTCTTAGCAGGTTAAAATCCGACTGGTATCCCGCCTGCTGTCACTTGTATGACGAACGAATTTGAATTAAAAATGTGACAATTTTGTGTGCCCCTTCGTCCTGATGCGCCATCCTAAAACGACATCACCCGATGATTTGCAAAGGAGATAAAAGAGAAGAGAGAGAAGTGAAGTGTAGGAAAAAATAATCACTATATTACGTCATCTTCCATTACTCTGGAAATAGCTCTAGAATAACTACACCTGCAATCAAAATGGTGATCAATACAGACTAACAAAGCATCATTGTTTGGTTCCAGAAAAGACTCATCAAACTCTGGAAATGACAGCTTGAAAGATGATTTCAATGCGTTCATAAGGAGGTGTCCAGAATTTTATTACCCTTCCTACGTATTAATTGAACGCTTGATCCTATTTCAGAGAGAAGACAACCAAACATGGGCGTTCTCGCTGTCATCTTCCTTGGATGTGTGGCACTCCTGTCTGCTTCAAGTTCAGGTCAGTTTCAAACACATTTAAATCATTCAATTTCCTTTGAAAGTGTAACACATGTTACTTAACATTGCGATAAGTGGATTTATTTTGTCCTGACTAACTCAATTGCAATTTGTAAAGCTAAATTATTACTAGGATACGAAAAGGATTTCCATGACACCCTTACTCGGTCAAATTGTATGGCTGGAGCACGTCACCGGAACGTACTGCGCCTGCGCGAAAAGTATAGACATGCTAAACCTTGCTAAACCCCCGGTTTACTAAAGGGCCGCATTTAAGAAAGTACGTGCGTATATAAGGGTAAAATCCCGTGTACGTTTTGCATGAAACCATGTCTCTAACATATACTGTGCAACAAGCGGGATTTCAATGCAACGTTGACCAAACCAAGCCCCAAAACACCAGGGTTCGCGCAGGCGCAGTACGTTCCGGTGACGTGCTTATGGTTGGTCATTTGAATGTAAGTCAAGAATGTCGTTGATGATTTTCATTTTGTATTAAGAATTTCGCAATTCCAGGTAGCTATGCGGTTTAGATTCAATCTAAACGGCATCCGAGAAGTTGTAATGTTTATTTCGACTGATGAAATACTTAGGACAATACTGTGGCTATTGGTTGTCTTGCAGCAAAATAGAAGGAAGAAAAAATTCTGACGTTGCCATAGCAGCACAGCTTACGTTTGGAAATGGGAGGGGGGCTTACCCTCCAAGCACACGTTAATAGGGAAAGGCGTGAAATTTTCCTTATGTGTCCAGTCATTTAATACCTTCTCCCTTCCATTTCATTCTTACAATTTTTAGGCTGTTTTGCCAGCTTTCTTTAAAAGCATTTCTTGTTTTAATATTTATCTGTTCCAAACTTCTCCATCATTCACAACATTTCATTTACCATCAACATGATGGAGAATTCATGAAGTGGCTTTTATTGCATCAATTAAACCCACATTTTCCTTATAATGTATTAGCTGAGAGCAGCCAGAAGCAGGCAGAAGTGGTCGAGCTTCTGGAGAACAGCCTTCGGATCCTTGAAGGTAACTATTAGCCAAGGTTCTTTTCATAATGTTTGTCAGATTTCTAGGAGGAATAGTTTTAAGATCATGCTACAGTTACAGAAAGCAAAATACATTACTATCAACTCTACTAAACTATCAACCCTTGATGTATTAGTCTTACTACTATCTTTCACACACAGATGCATTTGACAAGGAGCAGCAGCTAGAGCAGCAACAAGACATTTCTGAAGTGTCCAGGTACATCGTAGCTGGTGTCAAAACCGGAACTAGTAAGTCGGGCTTGTCCTAGCCTAAACAATGTATTCTTATTGCCAGTACTTGTAATTGAAATGATATTATATTGTTTTACATTTTCTGGTATTGAAATATCGTAACTAGTATTGTTCTTGACAGTGAAAGATCACACCATCAACTCTGCTTAACTATAAACCATTGGAATATTAGCCTTACCGGTTACAGCCTATACTGCATAGAAAATGTGTATGTCTTTTGAAATGTTTGCTTTTGATTTGTTTACCCTGTTTAGAATCGTGGCGCACTGATTACCGGTGCGGTGCGGGCTACAATGCACCAAACGGAAAACCTGCCGAATGCAGCACTATAGGCTGGTTCCCATGCTGTAGCCCAGAGGGGTTTTGTGGCAAGTCTAGGAACCACTGTGAATGCCCTGACTGTCTCGACTACCGGAAAGGTACTTCCTGTCTCTTCTCTTCCCTGAACGAAATCCACCCGGAGTGCTTCATCAATGCTATTCTAATCTTACCATGTATACACCATTGACTAACATCTGTCGGTCAGGCTGCTGAGACCCTTACAAGGTCTGAATACCTTCTGGTGACAATAGACAATAGTGACTAACAGGAATAATGACTTCTGACCCCATCTAAGGGTGGTTCATAATACTCTCCGACTACTGTGACATGACGAAAACTTTCTTCAAGGCTTTAGTGCATTGGTATGTATTGTGTGACAACATGGAGAGTCGCTATTACTGTGAAATTACCATGGCATTTGGCACAGATGACATTCCACATCTAGCACCATCGAAACTTTGTCAAATTTAAGGTGCTCTATGGAGTTTTAGGGCGATACAACAAGTAAATTTCCCTACCCTTTCTTTGCATAGTAATATAAATCAAGTATATAGCATTGCATGCCAATATTCAGTGAGTCATGTTACAGCATCATTGCATCAGACAAACATGTTTTAAAATGGTCATCTTCCAAACAACACAGGCCACAGATGGGTCATCCTATTCTGTTCTCTTATCAGCCTGGTGATGGTTTTTCAGACCTTTAATAGCCTGTTTTTGCACAGTTGACGGACACCGGAAATACGACATAATGATGCATATATCTCAATCAAAAAGTGGTTGTAATGTTATATATCATTCACATGAATGTTTTGTTCTCGAGATTATTTTTAACTTTGGAACCAAAAAGTCCCATAGAGCACCTTTGAGGCTAGATTTAACATACCTTTCATACAGTATACTCCATAGAAGATTTGTATATGTTTTGAAATGTTTGCTATTTGATGTTTTACGTCTATTTTGAAGTGTCCTGGCGCAATGATGGGCGGTGCGGTAGGAACTACAAGGCACCAAACGGACAAGAAGCTGAATGCAACCCTGGAGGCAACGGCCCATGCTGCTCCAAGAGCGGGTGGTGTGGCAACTCTAGGAAACACTGTAGATGCTATGGCTGTACCGACTACTCGGTAGGTAATTCCTGTCTCTCCTCCTCCCTGAAGAAAATCCAGGGGGAATGCTTCATTAATGCTATTCTAATCTTACAATGTATACACCATTGATTAGCATCTGTCTGTCAGGCTGCTTAGACCCTGGCAAGAACTGAACGCCTTCTGGTGACAATAGTCAGAGAGATCTTATTAACTCCCTGTCATCAGCTGCACACGAACGACTCCTCACCCTACATTTTGTATCTAAGATTGGGTCATAATACTCTCCGATTGCTGTGACGACCAAAACTTTCTTCAAGGCTTCATTTTATGGTTTATGAGGTGTGACAACATGGAGAGCCGCTATTACTGTGCACTTACCATGGTATTAGCACAGATACCATCCCACATCTAGCATCATCAAAATTTTGTCTATCAACTAAAAGTTAAAGCTACATTTAACACCACTTTTATGCAGTATACTCGATAAAGAAATTCAGTATATCTTTTTAAATGTTTTTTTAAATGTTATTTTACCCTAGAAAAACTAGACTCAAGCGTAGCGCGATGATATGCAGAGCTGTGAGGGGTACTCGGCACCAAACGGACAACTTGCTCAATGTGAACCTGACTGCGGATTTCCTTGCTGTGCCACGGCTGGTGTTGCAAGACTGGAGATCACGGTGACTGTTCGGGTTGTGCCAACTACTTTTACGTGGTCTGTACTCAGTACAAACTCTCTCTCTCTCTCTCTCTCTCCCTCTCTCTCTCTCTCTCTCTCTCCCTCTCTCTCTCTCTCTCTCTCTCTCTCTCTCCCTCTCTCTCTCTCTCTCTCTCTCTCTCTCTCTCTCTCTCTCTCTCTCTCACACTCGCTCGCTCGCTTTCTCGCTCTCAGTCTATCGTTCTCTCCTCTTTCTCACTCTCATTACATTTTTTTTGCTTTTTACCATTACTTATTTAGATACAGGCACACAATGTCCCTCTAGAGACAAATAACGTGTTGGTAACATCAAGAATGTGAGTAGTCCTGAATTTTAGGAAGATAGTACTACTAGTAAGTTTGTGAATGTGGATCTTGTCATAGAGGTAGACGTTGTGCCAACATATTTTGCATATTTTATTGCTTTTCGTTACCATTTATTTAGATATGAGCACACAATGTTATTTTGTTGACAGATGTCATACCAAGAATACTTGGTGAAAAGTAGACACAATCAGGTTGTGAGTTTTCCTGTACTTCAGGAATGAGACATGTCTTACAGTTTGTGGTTCTGTCATAGAAGTAGACTGAGTGCTGATACATATTCCATAGCTTTTTATTACCATTTATATAGATTCAGGCACACAATGTCCTTTTGATGGCATATGTCATATCAAGTTTACTTGGTAAAAATGGGAAAAGATCAGGTTGTGAGTTTTTATGAAATTATGTTTGACAACAATTGATGAACGGTGACTTTGTCATAGAAGTAGACGCTGTGCCATTTGACTTTGCCCATGTTATTACTTTTTATTACCATTTATTTAGATACAGGCACACAATGTCCTTTTAATGACAGATATCATACCAAATTTATTTGGTGATAAGTGATCAACATTCAGATTGTGAGGTTTCCTAGATGTTTTGAAGGCCCGAAGTCGAAAGAAATTGATTCTGTCATAGAAGTAGACGCTGTGCCAATAGTTTTTGCATGTTTTATTACTTCTTATTACCATTTACATGTATTTAGATACAGACACAGAATGTCCTTTTGATGACAGATATCATACCAAGTTTACTTGGTGATAAGTGATTAACATTCAGATTGTGAGTTTTCCTGTTTTGAAGGCATTGAGTCTAAAGATATTGTGATTCTGTCGTAAAAGTAGATGCTGTGTATAGGTATTGCCAATGATGTTGATAAACCACCTCATGTTGAGACCGATGCCACGTCTATCATAGAACACAGGCTGTTAGTCCACCAGAGCAGCCTAAATACATGTGGCACCATCTACACATAGAGGTTTTTTTATCTATATCATTTAGTACCATTTTTTCAAGTATATATTATATTAACCATAGGAAACGGAAAGAAAGTTGGACCCCAGTCTATACAGTTGAAAGTCTAACACAAAAGTCAAAATTGTTCCATCTAAAGGACAAAGGAAAAGGATATACTCTGCTATCAGTGAGAGTTAACACTTATATGGAAGACACCTTGAAACTAGTGTTTAAAAAAAAGCTGCATTGCTTTCCTTTGTCACATGTATGACTTTCATCTGTACATGAATGACGTCAGCAGAATTTTTATGGTCATGTTATGGTGAGATGGTTGATGGAAATGTTCAAGAACTTGTGACATGTTAAGAACTTGTGATAGAGAATATATGCTGATAACAAAGCAAAGGACGTACCATTCATTGTTACATTATCCGTTATAGTAATGACCTGATATAGTGGTAACGGTAACGATCATGTTAAGAAAAACAACTCATGGCAGCACATTGCTGTAGAATTACATGTAATCTATTCCCATCGCCAGAAGATAAACAATGAGAAATATTGTTACTATCAAGACTTTTAACACTCAAGCAGTTAGGAACGCTGCTATATCTGCTGTCTGTCATTGAGACTGGTGAATTTAAGGAAGCTGAATATTTTGTTGTTATTTTTTTTGCTTACTCTAATAAAGATTAAATGGTTGTGGTCTAATTCGAGCCTGTCTTTCATTAATTTATTTGTCAGCGTGAGGTTATATGTGTTGATGTATTGGTACCGTACTACGAGATAGTAATTCTCTATCAACGTTTTATCTGCATATTTCATGTATTTCTTATAATTGTATTTTTTTTTAAACATGACAGAAATAAAATTGTTCGGCTTATGTGAAAAGATGTGTTTGTGTGTGTGTGTGTTGGTAAGTGTGCCTCTATCCATGTATATGTAATTATGTATGTATGTATGTATGTATGTATGTATGTATGTATGTATTTCTGCCTCTCTCTCTCTTTCTCTCTTCCTGTGTGTTTGTGTGTATGTGTGTGTGTGTGTGTGTGAGAGAGAGAGAGAAAGTGTATGCTTGGAACATAAGAATACATCCGGCGGCCTGGAAGTTGTATATTGTATTATTTTGTATATCATCGCGTAGCCAAATGACTTTGACCAATGAAAATTGAGAGATCGATGGAGCCTCGATGTAATTGACAAGGCAATTATGTCGGATACATAGGTATTCTATTGATAATACTTAGAAGTTACAGAAAGAATGCAATTGAACAATATAAAAATAAAACCCCACACGGACACTGGTATTTCAGCATGATATTGTGATTGTATAACAACAAGTATATCAATTAACTTAGACAATAATAACATTCTACAGGAGGTCTCTTTTAAACTCAATTTTACATACTTTCCCAGCGGTTTATTCTACCACACACGCACACATGTACACAGACAAACACACACACAAAGTAGGTATGAAAAACTTTTTGTGCCTAGTTTACACCATAACCATGAAGGCACTGGGATTAAAACTGCTACCACTAAATATACTATTATTTCATATTTAATTCTGGGAGTCGATAACCCTCACTGTGTTCAAGTAGGCAAATATATTCACGAATGCTTATACATTAGAACCAAAACAACGAATAAAGGTTACCCCATGGATAAAGGTGAACTAGCGTTACAGCTAATGTGTGATTAGTAAATCTGAAAGAAAACGTAGTCGCAAACAGGTAATGGCATTGTGTATGTAATCCCCTATGTGCCTTTGTCGTGATGACTCCAATGGATCCAAAACATGCCCATTTGTGTTTCATGTCACTTGGTTGAAAAATATGTAAAACTAGAAAGGTAATATTTGCAAGCAAATACAGAATGTTACCTTCACATGTTGTGCTAACACTGGCAACTGTTTTGTTCATTCTTCTTTGAACACATTTCTAAATGTAGTGACCCGAGCCCCTCTAGATCTGACATTTGCTACATTATGTAACCGAACACCACATGGTGCCAGAGCCTGCTACTTTACCGGTTACCATGGTGACAGCCGTCTGGTCCAGGTCGTTGACCTTATTTGCGCGGAGAGGAAGAAACAAAGCAAAAACAGACTGTGAAGGTAACATAATAAATTCTGTGTTCGTTATGGCTTCCATATGTTCAGTCATATGAAACGATGTTGATGTTGAAAGTGACTTTGATGTTGGCAATCTTGAACTTATCAGAAGTACCATACTTTCAAACTCTGTCGATGGCGTTTCTTTGGCGCCACTGCAGTAGTTCCTAATGAGATCTACAACGTAGAGAAGCTTTCATTCTTCAAGGGATCGATCAGATAAAAGGTCGATGGGAAGATTGAGTAACTTGTGATAAATAACCATCTAGATATCCTAACGGATATTTTTCTATTTGCTTTTGGACAGACGAGGACAATATGTCACTGCACTCAAGTTAGTAACATATACTAACAGTGCCACATACACAGAACAGACAGGTAATGGTAGTCGTTTCTTTTACTTCCCCAACCGAAGTCAGGTACCCATTTTGAAGTGAAGTGAGGAAGGTCGTGTAAAGTGCCTTTCCCAAGGGCACAACGTCGGTGGCACGGCGAGGATTGAACTCAGGACGTCTAGATTCCGAGCCGATCGCTCTACCAGTTACGCTACACACTTCGGATATTTTGCACAAAAGAACTTTGATGACATACACCATATGTGCAGTTCACATGAATCAATGATCCGAAATAATACATATACATTTTCGTCTGCATTTTCCTGAGCCTCCACCCTAACACACATCTCCTGGTCGACCCCTAACGAATATTTTTCAGTCGATTTTCGGGTCTGCACATACGGAGGCTTCAGTTTCTTCATTTCTTGAAGGCGTATACGTCTTAAAAAGCCAAGATTCCAACTCCTACACACGTCTTGATATCAGCATCAACTTCTAACTCAAGATGAAGATCGCTTTGTTGGTTTTCTTTCTTCTCGTCCTGCGCGCGTTAGCGGAACTGGAGACGGACGGGGACGGAGTCTGTTCCCGTCAGCTGAACAACAGTCAGGACGTCACGGTGGTGGCGGCGCCTGGAGCGAAGGGCGAGCCGGGAGCTGACGGGCCGCGAGGTTGGTACGTCAGATTATTTCACACCGACTTACTCCGAGTTATTACCATTACTTCAAGGCATCCATGACTTACTACAAATCCTCAGACGAATCTCTACTATAACTAATTCTCCGGGCCAAGGTGACTACATCAAGAACGTGTACCAACCAACACGACCTTTTTAAAACGTGGGCACGCAACATGAAGCACAGAAGATTCATAGAAATCGCACTGAAGCTAACTGTCCAATTTGGTTTCTTCGTGCTTTTTACATTAGATCTCGGTCACAAATGAAAATGACCTCTCTTTTTAAAAATGTTATGCTAGTGCTCTGAAGCCACGCTTAAAACTGCAGAAAATGAGCCTCGATAACTAATCGGAGGGGATAGGACCGAAGTATAAAGCTACAGTCTTTTGTCAGTGATTTTTGTTATTTATGTAGTGGGCCCCCTTGGAAATCAACTTCAAAAAAGTTGAAGGGGCCACCCACATGTCTGGTGATGAATAAACAAATAAATAAAAAGTTTCAATTGCACTGGATCTCGGATGTAAAACCCGTTCGGTCTCATACAAATTTGCCCCGGGTTGATTTTAACCCCGAGTTAAAATGAATCGGGGTGCCGGCCGTACTTAAATATATCACCGGGACCGCAAGGTTTCCCACAGGGTCGCGCAGGGCACACGTCCGAAAGTGCAAAAAACAGCCGTGAACTTCCCGACAGGGCCCATTTTTCCAATTGGGACCGAACCCATTATGCTTCGGTCTCACTTCCAAACTGCCGGGCAACTTTAGGGAAGGAAAGAAAGATAGAAAAGAAAATGTACAAAACGTAACAAAAAGAGTGATCGGTATGATTTGTGTATGTTTCTAGAATACATTTAATTTTTTGTTTGTTTCCTGAAACAACCGGGCAGGGCCTCGGTTTGGACATGTAACCTAACGGCATAGCCGGGTTTAGCATGCTAGGTCCGTAGGCGGTTCACACAATTCACCTGTCATATGATTTTGGCTACATGCACATTAAACTAATAAAAAGTTTATATTTCGTACTGATGCCAACATATATTTCCATGCTGTGTGTTTTCCCAAAGGGCCGAAAGGTGAGCCAGGTGACAGAGCTCCTAGAGGTGTGCCTGGCAAGCTGGGTCCAGTCGGACCGAAAGGTGTGAAGGGAGACAAAGGTGAACAGGGCCCGGCAGGTGAGAAGGGAGACACAGGTGCACAGGGAGGGGCAGGTGAGAAGGGAGACACAGGTGCACAGGGAGGGGCAGGTGAGAAGGGAGACACGGGTGAACAGGGACCGGCAGGTGAGAAGGGAGCACCTGGTACCAGCCCACCTGCTACACAATTCGTTGCATTTTCCGTGGTGAAAACCAACAGACTTAAGACCTCCGTAAATAGTTTCATCAGGTTGGTAGATCAATCGAACAGTCTTCTTCGTTTCACAACCTCTTTTTTATTCTTCTGCAGACGTTTCGGTGACTGTCTGTCACCTTCATCAGTGCAAAATGAAATATACTAACGTTACTCGGTGCGATATGACCTATACAGTGCAAATCGAACTAAACCTATTGTGGCGTAATTACTTGACATGGAGTGTTCTCGAACGTGATACGTTAATCATCCTTGCCACTTTGTGACGTAGTGGCAAGGATGCGGTCCCAAACATGGCTAAGTTTATACCCCACTTCTTCTCTATTCATTACTGCTGTAGACTTTCTGATCCAGATGGCTTCCTTTACCCTACGTGTGTATTTGTTGTCCTCTCTGTCAATAACCTTAGCCCCCTCCCAATCTATTACACAGTTATTTCTTGCAATGTGGTCTGTCACCGCTGACTTGTTTTCTTCTTTCTCTGCTTCTTTCTTCTGCGCCCTGGTGTACTTTCTTCCATCAACATTTGTTGCTTCCTTTCTGTGTTCTGCTAATCTAGTGCCAAATGTTCTTCCCGTCTCTCCAATATATACTTTGCTACTACTTTTATACACACAATCTGTTTTTACAGCGTATTCTAATTTGTCTTTGGGGTGGACTAAAAGTCTCCTCAGGGTGGTTTTGGGTTTTACTGCTGTAGTGATCTTGTGCCGTCGGAATATTCTCTCTAGTGGCTCTGTAACTCCTTTTATGTATGGAAGTGTCACCATGCCTCTGGACTTTTCTTCTTGTTTCTTTTTCTCTGTATTCTTCGGCTTTTGTCCCATCGTCTGTTGTGCGACTCGTTTGAAGGCCCACTCAGGGTACCCACATCTAGTCAGTGCCTGCTTGATATGTTCTATTTCTTGTTGTCTGTCTTGGTCTTCTGTTACAATCGCCCTGCATCTATCCATTAATGTGCGGATAACTCGTAGCTTCTGGTGGAGCGGGTGATGTGATTTGAAGTTCAGATATTGGTCTGTGTGTGTTTCTTTTCTGTAGACTAGCAATTTCACTGTGCCATCATCCTTCCTTATTAGCAGTGTGTCCAGAAATGGAAGTGTGCCGTTTTGTTCTTCTTCGTAGGTGAACTTTATGCTGCCTGTGGGGTCCACCGTGTTGAGATGATCCGTCAGGTCCTGCTGTACTCCCTTTTTTATTATTTCCATCACATCATCCACATAGCGTTTCCATAGTTTAGGTTTGCATTTTACTGGTGCTGTTGTTATAATAATGCTGTTGAAATAACTGTGTAATAGATTGGGAGGGGGCTAAGGTTATTGACAGAGAGGACAACAAATACACACGTAGGGTAAAGGAAGCCATCTGGATCAGAAAGTCTACAGCAGTAATGAATAGAGAAGAAGTGGGGTATAAACTTAGCCATGTTTGGGACCGCATCCTTGCCACTACGTCACAATGTGGCAAGGATGATTAACGTATCACGTTCGAGAACACTCCATGTCAAGTAATTACGTCACAATAGGTTTAGTTCGATTTGCACTGTATAGGTCATATCGCACCGAGTAACGTTAGTATATTTCATTTTGCACTGATGAAGGTGACAGACAGTCACCGAAACGTCTGCAGAAGAATAAAAAAGAGGTTGTGAAACGAAGAAGACTGTTCGAGACTTAAGACCGTTTCGTCCGACACGGTGGTGACGTATGACGTCATCCTTAGCAACGTGGGCGGGGCGTACAACGAGGAAACGGGGAAGTTTGTGGCTCCAGTAGAAGGCGTCTACTTCTTCACCTTTACCGGTATGAAAGCAAAAAGTGACAACAGGTACTATCTGAAGTTACTGAAGAACGGAGAGAAAATGGTGAGTTTATATGGGAACATTGGCGAGGAGCCCCATCACCAGTCCAGTAGTAACAGCGCCATTCTGCAGCTGCAGCCTGGAGACGAGGTTTGGGTTAGGTTGCCAAAAGGGTACGATCTGTACAGCGACAGGGATAGATATGTTACGTTCTCAGGATTCCTTATCCATGCTGACTAAGCGTCTGTGACAGAAACATTTCGAGGGTAATTGAAAGTACTTTGTTGTACATTTATGCTTTTCCAAGCATCATACAACAGAAGTACAATTACAATGTAAAGTAGAGTGGACTCATCCTTACCCTACCGCAGTCATCCCTCAGTAAAGCTAAATGCACAACCCGCCGTACGCGCAAATACGTGCTGTAGCTACGTGCCAAAACGTGGGCAATCTTTTGGGATCCGTTAGTGGTAAGTACTGCCTCCGTACGAACTCGTAGGAAATCCGACGGATTTTGGAGCACGCAGACACGCCGTAGAACTTTACGCGCAGGCAAAACTTTGTGTGCCGTGCGTTGACGTACTCCCTCCCTGCTCTTGCCAGTCGTTCCCCACGTTTTCAGAAATACGTGGACGTGGCCTCCCAAAAAAACGTACGGACAAATTGCACGTACGGCGGGTTGTGCCCTTAGCTTAAGACATAGCCGGAGCCGCATAGGTCCTTTTCAGAACTTTTATTCAGGACTAAGTAGAGGTAGGTATTCAGCCTGTCACCCAGGCCTGGCGTACAACTTCGCCAGTGGTTAGAGGCTTACTGACGTACAATTACAGTGATTTAAATGATGATGATATCGATGATGATTGTTTTTTTTGAAAAGGAAGATATCTGGCAGCTCAATGGCTGAATTATGTATCATCTTACAGAAATCACAATCTCAATTATTGAATTAAAATTACAGATTAAAATGCGGAAGAAGCAATTGAACTATAGTTTTAAAATCGTACATTCACAGATAAAATCAAGTACAAATCGATATCTCTTTTTGCTGTTACCTGGTACTCAAACAAGCTATTTGAAGGCGTCACAATCACGAATAGCGCAAGGTAGAAAGAATGTACCTTTTCAAGGTTAAGAATGTATCACCTTATTACATTTACAATCATGACTGTTCAACTTCTTGCCGCTTCGTAAGACAGCGGTGAAGACATGGAGCTTATAATAATAGACGTGCAGATGGAGCTTGTCATGCATTCGTGTTTTTAACTATTCAAGAAATTTTACACCAGAAATGATACCGTGGGAACAACTGCAACTACTCCAATACTTGGCAGCAAGTCTACACAAATGACTCACGTTCATGGACGATAAATTGCGTAACCCGGACCCATGCCAACTGCAGGGGTCAGAACTGAAAACACGTAGCTCTATTAATCAAAGTGTCAACATCAGCAGCGTACGTGTCATCAGCACGTTGTAAAAAATCCTAGACTCATGTATGCTAGCCATATATATAGTCCATTTACATTGATATACCCACCAGTAAGGCTACACTGACTTGATTATATGGATGACAGCAGCGCGCATCGATTTGGTGGCATATTGGCTTTGTTGTTTGTGTTGTTGACAAAAAAACTTTGTAAACAGCTGAAGAAATAAATAAATAAATAAATAAAACCTGGAAGTACTGAGTTTGAACTCTTGACTGGTACCAATAATAATGCGGAGGAGTTCAACATCCACACTACTAAGCCTAAGGCATAGAAAATTGGATGTTGTGTTTACGACTCTATCCCGACAAAACTAAGGTCGAGTAGGTAGGAATCCTCTTTTCTTCCTTTATAAAGTTTTCCAACAAATCAGTGACCCAATAGAAAGAGAATGCATTTTCATCTACAATTTCCCCACAAGCTTTCACCCTAACACACATCTCCTGGTCCACCCCTGACGAATAGTTTTCAGTTAATCTTCGGGTCTGCGCATACGGAGGCTTCAGTTCCCTCCTTTCTTGAAGGCGTAAAGACGTTCGTCTTAAAACGAGCCGATATTTTTACTCCTGAACAACACTTGATAACTCAAGATGAAGATCGCTTTGCTGGTTTCCTTTGTTCTCGTCCTGCGTGCGTTTGCGGCGCTGGAGACAGACGGGGACGGAGTCTGTTCCCGTCAGCTGAACAACAGTCAGAACATCACGGTGGTGGCGGCGCCTGGAGCCAAGGGCGAGCCAGGGGCTGACGGGCCGCAAGGTGTGTACGTCAGGTTCTCTCACCCTAGAGCTGTGTACCTGAACAATTTGTAGGTACAGGTATATGGGTGTAGGCAAAATACCGGACCTTTACTTGTGTCACAATTCTGGTCAATTATCCGTAAGATTGAGATGTACTCAATTGTCTTCTTTAAATCGTAAATTGTCATCTTTGCACGATAATATTCATATCTGAGTCTCATGACGATTTGTAAGTACCAGTAAGTAATAGTTCAAGTCTATTTGTGAGTTTTCTCAATCTTTAACCGGCAGGTTATCGAAATTGTTATCTTTGAAACGGGATGCAGTCTGAAAAAGCGGTGTCTAGTAGTTATTTAGTTTAGTTCAGGTACACCAGGTGTTCAGGTACAGGTTTAGGGGCACAGCACTATGTCACAAACAACTCGTCATACCTGAACCATTTATGTCCATACAGTGCAAAAATATGTAACGTTACATACAATGCACATAAAATATGTCATTGCATGCTTTGTTATTGAAAAGATACTGAAAACCAGGAGTAGCCTTATCTGATTGTAACATAACATAACGGACGTATACGTACCGACATTAGTTTGCACTGTGTATCTAGTTTCATGTTTTTGTATTTCCACTTTTCAGCTTTTAGTTGACCACCCGACCGAGAGTCACTGCATTTTTTTGTCTCGTCAATAATTTCAGTCAGTACAACTGTCAGTCGGGGTGACACACTAGATTTGCAGGTAGTAAGTAGATATATTACACTATAGTCCGGTCAGGTCGTTCAGGCTACGTGTACATTAAGGCAATTAAAGTTATATCCCTCCATTTGCTATGTGTTTCCAAAGGGCCTAAAGGTGAGCCAGGTGACAAAGCTCCAAGAGGTGTGCCTGGCAAGCTGGGCCCAGTCGGACCGAAAGGTGTAAAGGGAGACCAAGGTGAACAGGGCCCGGCAGGTGAGAAGGGAGCACCTGGCACCATCCCACCTGTTCCACCTGTCGTGGCGTTTTCCGCGGCGAGAACGACCAGGCTTACGAAGGTATCGTCTGACACGGTGGTGAAGTATGACGTCATCCTTAGCAACGTGGGCGGGGCGTACCACGAGGAAACGGGGAAGTTTGTGGCTCCAGTAGGAGGCGTCTACTTTTTTACCTTTACCGGTAGGATACATCCAACTGACAGTAGGTACTATCTGCTGTTGATGAAGAACGGACAAAGAATGGTGGGTTTGTATGGGGACAGCGGTAAGGAGCCCCACAACCCGTCTAGTAGTAACAGTGCCATCCTGTACCTACAGCCTGGGGACGAGGTTTGGGTGAAGTTGCCACGTGGTCACGATCTATTCAGCAACAGCGGCAGATTCGTCACGTTCTCAGGATTCCTTATCCACGCTGACTAAGGGACCATCAGAGACTGCAAAACTGCATCAAGACTTGCTCTTTTGTAACGCTAGTTCACCTTTATCCGTAGGGTAACCTTTATCCGTTCTTTTTAAGAACAATGTATTTAGGGATATCAAGTCGACAGATGGAGCAATATTTTGAAAAGTACAATTTGAAATTATCGTCCATCGATTTGATACCCTTGGATACCCTGTTTAGCAACACAACGGATATAAGTTACCCCGCGGATAAAAGTGAACTAGCGTTACATTTATCCTCTTACAAGCTAAGCACAGGCCATGGTGATACATAGCCTCCATAGCAGGCTCTCTGTGTTGTTTTTTTTTTTGGCTCATAATACACTTTTGCTGGCCATTTCTATCTGTATTGGTCGCTGATTGCTGGCCTTTTCTGACTGCCAACCCCCAAGAGCCTGCATGGGAACGCTGCATCAAACTGATATTAAAAAACGATTAGCCATTCATCTGCCCTATTAACACACACGTTAGGAGTAATTCACAACTCCGTGAGAGGCAATTCGCATGTAGGCTGCAAGTATTTTACGGCTCTGTCCGGTGGAGATGCGTGCACTTTATTAGGAAGCAGGAAATTCGCACCTCCTAGTTAATCGCCCTAATCGTTTTTTAATATCACTTTGATGCAGCGTTTCCATGCTGGCTCTTGGGGGTTGGCAGTCAGAAAAGGCCAGCAATCAGCGACCAGTACAAATGGCCAGCAAAAGTGTATTATGAGCAAAAAAACCCCCCCAGAGAGCCTGCTATGGAGGCTAGGTGATACACCAGTAGCACAATTACAGTAATATATTAGCAATATGGTATCTTACTGCATTTACAATGACTAATGTATCCTAACAATGACAGGTTTAACTTCTCGTTTTTTTTACGTTTCCCAACAAATACAGATTAACAATGTAAAACTGAAAAGCACCAAAACGCTGGTAATTCAACATCCCATTTCAGTAATGTAAAGATATACAATGTACTAGTATGCAGGGTGTGGGCATAAAGGGGACCTTTATTTGGTGAGTAGATTTGTATCATTTTTATATTGCAAAAGAAATTAGAAGACCATGTTAGAAACTGATTCTACAACGTTTACATTAAATATCAAGCTTTATTGACATAACAAAACATACAGTTGTATCTTAATACATTCATAATGCCTATTGTATCCTAATAAGGACAGGTTTAACTTCTGGCTTCTTAAGACAACTGTGAATATACGGACAGATGGAGCAATGATATTGTAAATACAGAAACTTTCGCGGTGGTTTAAAACCACCGCGAACATTTTTCCATAACAGTAAGATGCTACAGTGCACGGTGCTACCGCGAAATTAAAACCACCGCGAAAAGACTATTTCCCGCTATCGCGAAATTAAATGTCCTTGAACTTAAATGTATTTACAGTATGTGTACAGTAAGAAACTTTACACCAGAAAACATACGATGGAAACAGCTGTAAATTCTCTGCCTTGAGAAAAAAAACTTGGCAGCAAATCTGCACAAATGGCGTAAACTTGATCCATGCCAACTGCAGGGACCAGAACTCAAAACAACGCGTAGACAAGGCAGTCTCACTGAAGTGCCAACATCAGCAGTTCACTTGTCATCAGCACGCACGCGAAAAACATTCCCCAGACTTATGCATGCTAGATCGTTTACATTGATATATCAGCCCATCCACCAAGCTAACTTCATTATATGTATCACATCCACGCCTTCACTAATTTTCGTCCGTTTCCGATGAAAGAACATGTACATATTTTTATATGGAGAGAGGAAAACGTAAAAACTAAAATTAATCTCTTTTGCATTAAACAAGCCACATACCTTACAACATTTGGGGAAGGAAAACATTTCTGACCTGATATCTCAGCATGGTATCATAAAATTAGCCAGAAACGATAATTCTCGCAAACAAACTCGTAACGTCTTGATCTTTGTGGTGTATACACGTAAAATGGCAGTACTAGAAAATGTGCAGGTATAACAGTAATATGTAGCATTAATTATTTTTGACGGCGATTACTTCAATAATTCCTTTAAAGATCACCTTTTTCGTCAATCACCGAAGAATTACATCGAATGTGCTCTAAGGCTATTGATTTTATCTCTGGATGAGCTGACACGTGAGGTGTTTTCGTCAGAAAGTCGAGAATCAACCTTCCCACTTCGGAGTCCTCTTTAAAACACTCTGTCAAGTTGGTGTTGATTTCATCGCCGGAAGTGACGTAATCTATGCCCCTTGCTTCGAGCCACTGTTTGACGTCACCGGACAAACGAAATGGCGTCTTCAAACGGTCACCTTGACCGAAATCAGCCCACATCTTCTACTGGAGTTTTGCCAAGTCACTTTTGTCTGTGAACATTTATAAATGTAACATACATTCGCATAATTCAACCAGTGCCATTAAGCCCCCTTTACAAATCAAGAATTTAGCTCGGCCGAGTTGTCAGCGAGCTCTAAATTACAAGGAGGCATGGCCCTGATGCCTACGAATAAATGGCGTTGTTTCTTCGTCGGCATCAGGGTCATACCTCCTCGTAATTTAAAGCTCGCTGACAACTCGGCCGAGCTAAATTCTTGATTTGTAAAGGGGGCTTTATACCGTCACCTCAAAAAACGTTGTTATAGAGGCCTTCTCAAGATTGTCTTCAACACCTAAATATCTGAATTGTATATTTACGATATTTAACATTCGGTATTCAAGACAATGTTGGGAATTCCTCTATAACGTTTTTTTATGGTGGCGGTATTATGCCACCTGGTGGAATTATGATGGTCGATGTTATATAGATCTTTGTTTGCAAAGAAAGTTGTAATGAATCCGAAAATAAGTCTGGATAAGGAAGTTTACCCCCAGCGATGAGCCGGGGCGAAAGGGGGGGGGGGGGTACAAACTCAGCCATATTTGGGATAATGTTCTCGCCGCAAAAGCGCCACCTACATCGGCTACATATAGCGGCGAGAAGCAGTTAGAAGCTCTGAGGAAGATGTCTGACAGACATCGAAACGTCAGCAGGTGAGAAAAACTGGTTGTGTAAAACTCGTATGCAATGAATATTTCAAACTTCCGTTTGAATCATTTGGTGTGTTAACTAGCAGTTTACCTGACTGCATGCCGATTAACACGTAGCCTCCATCCGCCAGCTGTTCCCACATGTCCCGCAAGGTGGCGTCGTGGTCTTGCACGTTGTACAAAACGTGGATCGCATGGATCAGATGGAATTTTGTGTCGTCCTTTGTCTGGAAGTACTCTTCTGCTGTCTGCTGGCGCCAGTCGAACTCAACGGCGCCGAGGCTCGTGTCTTCTCGCACCAGAGACTGCATATTTCACAGTTATATCGATGTCAATGACACATTTTTGAACAAAGGCAAAGCGACTATTAAGAATTTCATTGAAGAACTTTATTGCATGACAGTTGTACATGGTACAATGCCCAATTTATATGCGGCCATCCTTGGGAAAAAATCGTATGGGATAGGCATATTCTTTTTCCATGTCTGGTGCAATGCTACTCACTACTGCCCATGTATAGGTCACACTGGGTCACGTCACCTGAGTTCCGTCTCGTTAACAGTCGTTGTCATTTGAAATGTCATATCACAGAACAGTACACTCTAAATGCAAATCTAAACTTAGCACCATGATTTTTGGGGCATAGAGCAAGTTAGTGATTTAGGGGTCCGAACTACAGATGGTGCACTTTTTTTGGCAGAATAATTTTTTTAGCATTTTTCACCACGCTGTTGTACATTTATAATTGAAAAAGTTGCTTTTTATACGTTTTCATAGGTTTTGCTACCCCACCACGCTCGAATATGGCATCAACCGGTCAGGGATCTGGCATCGACCATTTCAAATGGCAACAACCTTTTACGATACGGAAATGCCCGACCACCCCACCCCCAATACTTCCATTGTTTTCAATAACTCGACTTCAATAAATCTAACACATGTAAATTATGGTAGGTGGAACATAAGCAGACACAAAATAAGCTAATGAGGAACTGATTTGCATAATATATGCAAACATTGCAAAACAGATTGCAAAGCTTAATGATTTATGTTGGGAATTTTATACCTGTGACATGTCTAGTCATTTAGTCAATGATGAACATCACCATGCATCAAAGTTAAGTTAAAGTCCTTCCCGCGCCTGATGGCGCATAGGGCGGCGCCAATCTCCGTTTCAGTAGCCCTTGGGCCACACAACGCAATCACTACAGCAGGGGGCTAGTCCACTGGTAGTGGTGTGAGTTCAACTTCCATACTCCTTCCCAAATGCTGAATGCTAAGCAGAGAAAGCAGCATGTACCATTTTTAAAGTCTTTGAGGATCGAACTCACGACCTACCGAATGCAAGGGGAACACTCTACCCACTAGGCCATTGCACTGGTTAACACCATGCATAAATGATATAAATGGGTAATTAGTCATTTGTATAGAATTTACAAAAACTCTAAATATTTCATGGAGGTATGAGATCGCCGAACTCTAGTTGATTTGTGTTTTGAGATTTTTTAGATTGGCCAGACTAATCTGAATCTATTCAGCCCGACAAATTACTTGGGAATTACGTAGAGAGATTGTCTGTGTTGGCTTATTGATTGTTCCACGGCTATAATTATATAGTGCTACGAGTGATCCATAGTAGCACTTTTATCACAGAACCACGAAACAGTAAGGCTAGCATTCATGATAACCCGAGCTCTCGAAGAATCATAGTGCATAGTACAATGCATTCTTATCTTGCAGTCTGGTAACCATAGGCCGGCCTCAGTCCTACTAAGCACTTTTCTGACGGCCTGACTTCCCAGCCGGACGATCTGATTTCAAAGTGTAACTGTCGTACCAGGAGCGAAGTATTGCAAGCTAACCCCGTGAGCTAATGGGTATATGCGGGCAGGCGACGCACCCTTTAGAGTAGAGGCATCTGATAACTCCCGATGGAACAGTTACGAGGCTAGTTCTGTAGATGCTAAGATTTTCGATGGATCCAATGAACAATACAGCTGACCCTGACTGTGGTACCGGCTATGACGTACCCACCAACATGCAGGCCGCACACGCAGACCTGTCTCATGTCCGTGACTGTCCTGACTCTATACCAGTACCGCTCATACCGGTCCAGTCTAGCGGCACAAACGGACGTCTCTCCCGGCCACGCGGAAGACCTGTTACCGGACGTCCGTATCGACGCTTCGTTTGAACACTCTAACCAGGATGACAACATTGGAGACCGTCTACCGCTACCGGTAATCTGTAGTTCTTATACACACGTTGAACAAACTGAACAGAATCAAACACTTTATAGTGATAATCCAGTCACAGATCTAGAGGCGGAAGAACCCTCGTCAAAATGCATCTACGGTACTGAAGTTGATAGCACAGAGAGCGTAGACTTGCCATACTCCATGAGTGAATGTCCATCAGAAATAGAAGAACCACCGTCAAAATACATCTACGGTACTGAAGTTGATGACACAGAGAGTGTAGACTTGCCATACTCTATGAGTGAATGTCCATCAGAAATAGAAGAAACCCCGTCAAAAAACATATACGGTACTGACGTTGATACCGCAGAGATCGTAGTGCAATACCAACTGAGGGGTACCTGTCACAAGGAAGCACTGTCCAACTTTTATCAATGCGACCGAGATGTCGACGATGTCAGTACGGACAGGCAAGATGTCGAGGTCTGTGATGCAAACAGCGAAGCAGAAAACATCGGTCATGATGAAGTTCAAACAGAAACAGTCGTCCAACAATTGGAGGATATAGAAAGCTCTGAACAGAACAGAACAGAGAGTGAAGTTGTGTCAGAAGACGAGTGTATCCGTCCATATGCAGTCGCTCATGACCAATATGGTCACAGAAGGACAAATGACGAACAAGGGGATGTCTTTGACATCCAACCATACGCCGTTACTTATGACAAAGATGAAGGGCATTATGGAAACCAAACATCTAACGTCGGGAATGGGTTACTTCCCAACCCCATGTACAGTGGTAACGCGTTACTTCCCAACCCCATGTATAGTGGTGACGCGTTACTTCCCAACCCCATGTACAGTGGAAACGCGTTACCGCTCAACCCAGCGTACGTCCCAAATGTTCGGCAACATCAGTCAGCTGGAGGTAAGTGATGTTAACAATGTTATTTCACTTGAGTAAAGCTAAGGGCACAACCAGCTGTACGTGAAAGTACGTACTGTCTACGTGCCAAAACTTGGGCAATCTTTTGGGATCCGTAAGTGGTAAGCACCGCCTCCGTACGAACTCGTAGGGAATCCGACGAATTTGGGAGCACGCAGACACGCCGTAGAACTTTACGTGCAGGCAAAACCTTGCGTGCGATCGGGCTGCGGATTCGCCCCCCTTAGATGCAAGTACGGGGACGCACCTGCCCTGTACAGCCTGCAAGTTTCCAGAAATATTTCGCGGACGTGGCCTCCCAAAAAACGTACGGAAAAATTGCAATTGCACGTACGATGGGTTGTGCCCGTAGCTTTACTGGTACTTCACTCTGCTAAAACGACGTTGTGAAAATTGCATCTCTATTTTTACTTGTATGTCATTATTACCATGAATTGTAACGTGGTTAGAGCACCTTATATTTTCGCCAGCGATGATCGGTTTGTTCGTATTTAGTTCAACTCAAGACGCTACGACAAGGGTTTTGTAATGTTTTAGTTCCTGTTCTCACAGGTTTCTACCAACAGAATACTTTTCTATGCAGGGGAAGAGGGAGAGAGAAAGAGATTTTGGGGTGTTGTATTTTGGAAGAATCTTATTTTTATTTCCGTTTTTGTTTTCTAGGTCACGCTAGTACCATTATCATTGGAGTAGCCGTGGCAGGACTGTTTGTTGTTATGGCTCTCTTCATTTCAACCTTCATACCAGGAAAACAGGACAGTTTCACACCAACGGTGAGTAGTTGTATATTTCGATTGTACAAAAGCATTACGTTTATTGTTTTGTATCTTTTATATTTTGATACATGTAGTAGTAACGTTGTTTATTCTTATGCATTTATATGAATCTTATACCTCATTGTTTCCATTCTCAAGTGTAGGTTGGTTGTTTAAGTGATTAATGAACCTGCCTTCGCACCTAGAGATCTTTCATTGCACGCTCTTTGAAAGGAAACACGTAACGCTAGTTAACCTTTATTCGTGCGGTAACCTATATCTGTTGTTAAAAAAACAAGGTAATTAGGGAATCCAATACAGTACCAAGTAAACGGACGTTACAAATTGCAAGTCAATCTATTATCCCCAAATCCTTTTTTTTCTATAAACAACGGATATAGGTTAACCCGCGGATAAAGGTGAACTAGCGTTACTACGCTTTAGGACGGGTGTTGAAGCATGGTCAACTGTTGATATGAGCTAGAATAGGGGATTTTTCCCGATACAAGTATCCAGAATAGGGCGCGGTTGGGTACCGGTACAGAAAATTCAGGTCTAGGTACTGTCCAAGTCCAGAGGATTAGGTCCAGGTCCGGACCTGAACCTGGACCTAATTATCTTCGAAAACTTGTGAATGGGCGATACTCACAACACAATGGTTAATTTTGCTACAAAGGATTCTGTTTGGTGGAGTATCCGACGTCCATTTGCGTTCTAAAATTCACTGCCTCTGTTTTAGACCAGCTTTGGCTGTAGAAACTTGGTAAAAAAAAGCCCTATCATCTCCCCTCTGCTTCGCTCTTGTTATTTTCTTGGGACGGTAAGCCCCCAAACACATGAAGGCCTACTGATATAATCTGTTCATTTTCGAATCCGTCCGACATCCGGTCTACTGATTTTTTTAGGTCCGGTTTTTCTGGACCGGTCCAGGAAGAACGGTTTTGTACCGGCACCGCTAATACTGAATATAATTTACATATGTGGCTGCCATTCTTGTCGCGGATAGAGGGAAGTCGGTTTGAGATCACTTTTACACAGTTTTTATTTTCTAACGACATTTTCGCTTTTGGTCTCAGACATTGTCGGACCCTACCTTCCCAATCCTGGCCCAAACGGACGTAAGCCAACATGTGGACTACACATCGCCTCAACCAACCAGCGCTACGGAAGGTGATACACAAAGTACTTCGCACACGCCTTAAAAAAGATGAGAAAATGTCTAGAACATGCATGATGATGATAAGCAATCTCATGCTATCATCATGTGCATAGTAAAGCTAAGGGCACAACCCTCCATACGTGCAATTTGTCCGTACGTTTTTAGGGAGGCCACGTCCGCCACGTATTCCTGAAAACGTTTAGGCTCAGCCGCTGTACAGGGCAGGCGCGTCGCTCGTACTGGCACGTACGGGGGGCGAATCCGCAGCCTGATGGCACACAAAGTTTTGCCTGCACGTAAAGTTCTACGTGTCTCCGTGCTCAAAAGTCCGTCGGATTCCCTACGAGTTCGTACGGAGGCGGTACTTACCACTTGCGGATCCAAAAAGATTGCCCAGTTTTTGCACGTAGACAGCACGTCTTTGCACGTACGGTGGGTTGTGCATTTAGCTTTAATTGTGCCAGCTCAGAATAATGATATTTCTCTTAGTTAATAATAACCACAAACAACTGTACAGAGCTAACACTTCAGAATTCACAAAATTTACCAATATTTTACTCTTTCTCAGGAAAAGGACCAGACGAAGTCAAACAAACAACTAGTGCCGTTGGTGGAAAGAGACACGAGGCGGGAATTCTCCCTGAACTCTGTGACGTTGTAGTGTCACCTAGCAACGAGGTATATATGTCTGACGCCTCAACCAGTCGGGTCGTCGTGCTAGGACCAAGGGGCCTCAAACTCCGCAGTTTTCCCGCCACCGCGTCAGAGACTGAATGCGAGACGAAAGCTCCCGAAGATGCGTACGTTTCCAACGGTGGTAGAGACCACCTATGGGACATTGGGAATTGCAATCCGCCTGCTGAAGGGCTGACTATGCAGTACACAAAAATGACACATGACATACGAACATTACATCCCTTTCTGCCTGTCAATACATTCCTTGGTATTGCGGCGGACGCTCTTGTCGATCGTGTTGTAAGGTCAACGTTCTTTTCGGACTATTTACAGGTAGCGGTTCGGACTAAGAACGGCACCGTTGTTCGCGAATTCAGGATGCGGAAAGGTTTTAGTATGCAGCAGGGATGGGGGGACGGGTACCCCGGACTGGTCACGGTGGGACGGGGTGGAAACCTGACTGTGGCCGACCACTGGGCCCTTCATGTGTACGCGTATAATGGAACCGGTCACCATCTTCTCAGTTTTGAAGATGGTGACATTACAGAAATCATTGCAATATTTCGAATGTGTATAATCAAATGTATATTCCCACGCTATTAATCCTGCATTAATGTCAGTGGGTATCTTCGTGTGATGGTGTGAGATATAGGTGCAGAAGTAGCTCTCTTGCTCACAAAATCTTTTTTTTTCTCTTTTTGCTTTTGTTACTTCCATAGAGCACTTGAACACATGATAGCTGATTATGGGTATATGCAATGCAGAATCGTAGCTTTTGGAAGTCATAGCGGTCAATTATAAAATATGTCGTAAGGATACTTTTTTTCCATGGCATAGGGCAAACGGAAGTAATGTATAACTGTCTCCACCCTTGTGGTGTCGCCAAAAAGGACAGTGAAAATTTAAATCAACAAAAGGTTTGCTGTACTTACGTAACGTAGTGATGATTGTATGTAACGTTAGAACTCAATGTGTGTGGACTCTAAGCATGCTGTTAACTGAGACTTCGTTCCTTCTGGTCCAGAAGGAGCATGTTCTCATTTTTAACTTTCACTCCGTCAGTTTTAACAGATTAGTTTTGCCGATTTGGCTTCTGCAGTGGCCACACAACGCGTGTTGAAATATGTCCGGACCTGAACCTGAACCTGGACCTGATTCAGTATGTGCGAACTTATGAATGGACGATACTCAAAACAATGGTCCATTTTGCTACAAAAAAATCTGTATTGTGTAGTATTCGACTCCCACGGGCGTTTTAAAATCCTACAAGGCTAACTGCCTCAGTACAATTGACTCTAAAAGTTGGTAGAAATGACTATAGACTCTACTCTACTTCACTCTTGTTATTTTTCTCGACCGGTAAGACCCAAAACGTGCGAATTCCTGATCATATAATCTGTTCATTTTCCAATCGGAATTTTTTTCAGGTCCGGTTTTTCTGAACTGGTCCAATGAGAAAAAACGGTTTTGTACCGGTCCACCGTACCGGTACCCACCCCTAGTCTGAGATATTTTTCAATACATCACAAGATGCAGGATTTTTCGGCTCATGCAGAAACATTTGACACAAAAATCGCATTTCAGACATTAGGCTGTGATCCGAGAACAATTTGATGTATCGTGTGTGTGTGCGTTTAATACGTTTAACTTATTGGCTGGACTCATACACAGCTACTCATAAATATAGATCTACTGCAATTTGTACATAGCGTCATTTTGATTGAAATAAAGATTGTCTACTGACGTATTCTGATTAATTTCTTGTTGCACGTATATGATTATGTATCGTTGAAAGCAATTCACGTACTGGATATAACCAATAAAAGGATAATGTGACAGACTTAAAAGGCTGGTCTGCCCGAAATTGTACGTCTGCCATGTAGAGTATGGTGTAGAAAAGTTGTTTTTATCGCTCTTCATAACAAGTTGTAGAACAAACAGCAACAAATTGCAGTGCGTTTCTGGAATAGCGGTGCGTGCGTGCGTGTGAATATAACGTGTTATAAGCCCGTTCACAGAAGTCAGGGCGCATGTGAGGCGACAGGAATTCTTGGTAATATGTCAAAGGGTATGGCCCAGAAAAAGTGAACAGTCCTTGTTTTGACCATTCACAGGCAGTTTAAGGCATGTGACACCTGTAGATTCTCAGTCGAGCAGTTATATGGCCATAACTTTTGATGTAACCATCTGTTTTCAACAATTTTTGGCCAGTTAACGTAATTCACCCATATTCAAAATATGATGACAAGAAAATTGTGGATCCTCAATATTTTGGGTTTAAAAAACCATTTTTTGGTAAAAAATAGGGATGCTATTAAAATGGGTCTGTGCCCACTATGAAATGATTGTCTAACTGAGTCATATTTTCTGGAGTAATAGATTATATCTCTGTGATATCTAATATGCCTGGGGATCTTGCCGCTATACCTAGGTAAGGCTCAATTTTGGGGCAAAAACAGAATTTTTCGACAATTTTTTGGTATTTTTCGTACAAATATCTATACAGCCACGGAAATCAAAGATATTGCAAGAAGACCCACCTGATTTCTGAAGGTCTAAGGCTTAATGAACCTAAATCTGCCCAAAACTCGTAATAAAACTGGTGCCCTGATGTGGGCAGGGGCCGACGAAACACTACTTACCCTACAAGAACTGCGCCCAAGTAAGACATGTTTGACTGTACGTAACATAAACCGATGGTAAAACATGAATGTTTTATGTCTGTATCTGTTAAATCGCTGTTGTATCAATGCGAAATTTCGCAAGCAGTTAGCCTTATAAGGCATCAGTCAACTGCCATACTAATATTTTGGGCTAGAAATATCGATTTATAGCATTATTTTGCTGTTTACTTGAAGTATGAGCGCCTCGCTATTTTCCCGCCACTCCACACCCCGGGAGGTCGGAACCCATGTTCGGACTGTACCACTTGCAGCTCTCGCGGGGGTGCCCTTTTGTTAACCGCTCTAGTTATGTCGATATTTGATAAATACTAGATCAATATCTTTAACACTCAATATTAATAAGTCTTAAAAGTAGTTAGTGTAACCCATACATCGTAAGTTCCTGTTTTCGCAATGTAACATTAGATACTGACATTGGACCGTTCTAAAAACGCTCCGGCCCGGCGGGGTTACCTAAGGTCACGCAGTGGTTCGAATTTCATGTTCGACCAAAATTGTCACAGGCCTTAAAGTGCCCGTGTTCTTTCGATTTGCATAACAACGTCCAGACGGGTTTTGTTTACTTTTTTGCGGGCCTCAACCTTTGACATAGTACCTAGAATTCCTGTTAACTTGAAAGAGATATTCCAGATATCATCTGTGGTTATTTGATCGGAGACATTATATTAATATACAGCGTAAGCACAGACTTTGCTATGATCTTCAGCACCAAGGAGAGAGCCACTTCGACTTTGAGTATGACCTACTTTCTTTCTTCCCTCCTTGTCTCTTTCCTAACTTTTGCAGTGACTTTGATCATCAGCTGATGTCAGTTGAGGTTTTCAAAAGTCCTTCCCGACTGAGATAATGATGATTAGATAATATATTTACGACAACTCAGCCATTCTCTATCGATCTTGACTTGGATCCTGTACGCATGAACCTGTTTGCATGTTCCTGTTCCTGTTCCTGTTTTAATGCCCCAGAAGTTCTGTCTGGAGTCATCCTGTGGGACTGCAATCTTCCACAGTTGTGACTTAAGCATGTTGCTTAGTAATGAGCTACATGCTCAAGTTTGACTTAGGTATACTTGGTATGTATAGGGAAATTGCTAAGATTTTTGCCAAGTTAATCTGTGTTGGTAGAAGTCATTCTTGAACTAGTTGAACTGTAATATCCAACACAAAAATAAAATATGCCTGTTACATATAGAGGACTAGGATCGTTGCAGTCAGAAAGGACTCTACTGGAGTTAGGAAAGCTCGCAATGAACAGGAATACGAAAAAGTGGAGAAATTTGAAGAAAGACTGCAGCAGCTGCAGGGTGTTTATTAGGCCAATGAAGCAGCAGAACACAGTGGACTACTACTGTGGCACAATATTGAAACCAATCACATAACTTAATAGTGGAATTTGCACTTTCATTATTCAACATATTTATTTTCGCTTTTCAGTTATGTTCCCATACATCACTGAAATCACATTTCATGTCACAAAAGCTCTCTTCTCAAAAGTTTGTACTTTAACAAAACTTCCTAATGTCACTAATGAGTTATGTTCTTACATGTCAGCCATGGCAGTCACTAAAACTACATTTCATGTCACAGCATCTCATTTCACAACTTACTCAAACACTTGGCGGAATACGAGCGATCATGATGATGTCACGGTGACGCAATGGTAGGCAAAAAGCAGGTGTTTGGCAAAAGCTTGATTTATATATTAACCAGTAATTTGATCTGCTAATTTGAATATCAATTTTTAATCCAATCTTATGACATTCTGGTAGGCATCAACTGCCCAATACCCCTGATATAGAGAAGTTTATTTGCAAGTTCTTGCCCGAGGGCTAATTGCAACATGAAGCATACAGAAGATATAGTAAACATACATAAAGTAATTCGGTATAGATAACAATGGTGACAAGTGTAAACAAGTGACTATTCTAACAATGATATTGACTGCTGAGAGCTACAATCTACGCATTGTATTGATTGCACGATATAAACAACAACAGCGATCCCTCGTATACCAAGCCACTCAAAGTTATACACTGTACTAATAAAGATTACTATCAAAGACTGGAACGAGTTTCCCGCGTCAAATATGCCTCAAGCATGTACTGTTGTTCCACAGTGTATTTTACAATGTTTGTCCAATGCAGATTTCCTTGCCGCAGAATAGCCGCAATGGTCACACTTCTAGGGTTTTTCACTGGTATGAGTCCTCATATTATTGGATAAGTGACACTTTTGAGCTGTCCTGTATCCACACTCCCAAGGCATCTAGGGCTTCTCGCCAATGTGTTTGAATAGATGTTGGTCCAAACTGCCTTTGTGTGCTGCAGAATAGTCACACTGGTCACACTTGTAGGGTTTTTCCCCTGTATGTGTTCTCATGTGTTGGGACAAGTGCGATTTCCGAGATGTTCTGTACCCACACTCCCCACACATGTAGGGCTTCTCACCAGCGTGCTTGGCTAAATGTTGCTTCAAGGTGGACTTATGTGAAGCAGAATAGCCACACTGGTCACACGTGTAGGGTTTTTCACCAGTATGAGTTCTCATATGTACTGACAAGTGACACTTTTGAGTTGTCCTGTACCCACACTCATCACACATGTAGGGTTTGTCACAAGTGTGTTTCGCTAGATGTTGATCCAAGCTGTATTGATGTACAGTAGACTTGTCACACTGGTCACACTTGGATGGTTTTTCTCCTGTGTGTGTTCTTATGTGTCGAGATAAGTTAGACTTCAATGATGTCCTGTACCCACACTCCCCACACATGTAGGGTTTCTCACCGGTGTGCTTTGCTAGATGTTGTTTCACGGCCGACTTTTCTGCTGCAGAATAGTCACACTGGTCACACTTGAATGGCTTTTCTCCTGTGTGTGTTCTCATGTGTCGGGATAAATGAGACTCCCATGCCGTCCTGTACCCACACTCCCCACACATGTAGGGTTTCTCACCAGTGTTTGCTTTCGGTTGACTGACCGCACTGGATTTGCTTGCTGTTGGCTGGTCTTTGGTTTGACTTGCATCCCGGTTGCATAGAAATCCAGTAGGAGACCCATCATCGAAGTTCTGGTGAACAGCAGTAGGATACTCAATACCTCCCTCTTCCATGTCGAACCTAATAGAAAAAAGTACAATAAAAGAAGAAATCAGACCAATTAAAACTAGATAGATATCTGTATCTGTATCTATATAGCCGGTATAACCGCCATTCGGCATAACACACCAGCTTCGCAGGCTTGCGGTGCAGCAGCAGCTGGTTATATTACACTGAACGATCCGTCACACCTAACTTTTGCACATCTATCTGCAAGTGTTCTTTAAAACTACCTAGAGAAGATGCCCCTACTGTACTTGGTGATAACAAATTCCACTCTACGATAGTTCTGGGAAAGTACGAATTTTTGAACACATCAATCCTAGGTTGGTAACTCTGGTATTAAAGAAGGCATGACTGTCTCTTGTTTCAAACGATAACATTTGCAAGCAAATAACGTTAACCTTTAAATGGTAGGCCTACCAAGCTCTTTACGATTAGTTGTTTGCTTTTTTCTGCGTTTTTGCAATTACAATATATAATAAATTGGTCCAATATATGTTGATCTATCCCAAAAGCGATTTTGGGATAGATGCACATCTGGGATAGGCCTGCATCCCAGATGTGCTTCTTTCCAAAAGCGCTCGAAACTAGAGCGCATTCTGGATATCCCAGAAGCGCTTCTTTGTCGCCGTCAATCATGATGATAGACAGGACCGCAAGCGGTAATTGTTTACGCCCAGGTTCCATATTTGGTTCGACCTGTATAGTGACAATATTTTGTCCTTTTGATTCCACCTCGCTGTTGTGAACGGAAGATTAAGCTACGGCCTTTGCAAGTACTGTGGTGCACTATTTTAACCCGAACTACTTTTTGGGACGGGGGTTGCGGATAAATAAGTGTTATGAGACGTTGTTATACGTCGCTACCCTCCGAAATACAATGGCGTTTTCCCTAGAAACCGCAAGGTGGCAGTTCTTCACAGTAAGAGCAAACACAACATCCGGGCACTGACCCTCCCATCATCCTCTTTCCCGAAACTGCCCTTCTTCGAAGTGGTTTGTGGTATCGTTTTGTCTCTCGCTTCGGTGGTATTTTCCTACCTTAGCGGGACATTTTCTGTCCTTTTTAGTTCACAGTAGGTTCTTGAGACTTCATAGTCTCTTTAGGTCGCTTTTGTGACTTTGGAACTGTTGTTTTGCATCACTATTCACCTTTTGCTGTTTTCTTTCACAGCGTTTCTTTTCAGGCTCACGTGCTAGACGGACATGTTCGAACATGCCCTGTTCTTCGTGTCTAGCGGTGATGATCAAAGTGATGATCCCAACCACGTCTACGGACCATGGTTGGAATCTGTACCCTCCTGTATCTTTGTGCAGGCAGGGAGGCGTGACCCCTCCCACTGGCTGGGTTGTCACGCCTGAGTCTTACGCAATCCTCTGTCCTTCGTGGCAGCAGGTTTTCTGCGAGCAGTACCAGTGCTTGTCCGCCGCCACTTTGTTGCCGGCAGGCCTTCTTGAAGCACCCCCGCTGTTTTCCTATTACAGCGGGGCCAGGTACTGGGGTTTTTATGACCCAATCCCCTGTTGAACACTTGTATTGGAACGTGTTCACGAAGTTTAGCCGTCTCATGACTGACTTGAGACCGGCATTAGTTCAGTCCCGTCAGTTTCACGTGGTTCACGTGCGTGGGTTTTTTCGTTTCAGACGATAAACGTTCGAGGCGCGCTTTGCGTCCTCCACGTTATAAGCCCAGTTGCCCACTGAGAACATACTCAGGGGTGTGGTACACGGAGGCCAAGGACCAGTCGGTCATGCGCCTCCTCCAGATTCGGAAATGTTTTCCGAGAATGTGGAGTACTCCGGTGCTATTACTGAACAGGTAAGTAGTCAGACTTTTCTGTACTGGAGAGGCCTTTCACTTTCCTTTTAGACCTCACCAAACCTGAACACAGGGAATGTTGTTTTCCCCTGGAGTTCTGGGTTGGTTTATGAAGAAAGGCTTCACACCTGGAACGAGGATTTCCTCGCTGATAAACCGTATCTTTTGACGGTTCTCAGGTGTAGGCGGTCTCCGCCTCATCTCATAGCCGGTATTGAAAGCGAAATGGCGGTCTGTGTAACAGACTTTTTTAGCTATGCATGCCGCATAGCATGACTATTCGCTCCGGCTTAAACAATAAAGGCACTGCTTTGCAGGCCTTACAGTCCTTTTTGAAGGTCATTGACCTCTGGCAACCTCATTGACTCGTTCATGAGGATGGATTTCCTTGCGAACAGGCAAGGGCCATGAATGACAGGTAGGACCACGAATGGCCACCTGAATTTTGCGGGACATTTGAACGTTTGGGGTTTTGCCCCCATGTCACCCAAATCAGACGCTTCGTGCATGATTGGGTTAAAAATAGGTTCTTGTGTCTGGCTAACTACAGTCAAAGACACAAATGATCACCTGACCAAAGCTAGCTGTAGCTAGTTTTGGGGACTTGCTATTCCCCAGAGGATAGCAGTCCGTAAGGCACCCAAGACGCCGATCGACAGGACTGGTATAACAGTCCGTTGGCCACAGTAACGCCTAACCGTTTGGTTTTTGGGCGTGGCTGCGGGGAGAAATCCCTTTCCTTCCGTGGCTGCTACAGGCCGGAAGGGTGTAAGGGACACCGCAGTTGGTAGGCAATAAGTAATTGCCTCGCCTCTTGTGCTTGAGCACAGGTCGCTCTTTGTGTGTGGTACCTTGCTGCCCCAGCTACAAGTAGATTTGAGGGATTTCTTGTTCCCTCTTGTGGACAAACATCTGTTCAGACCCTTGGGTACTGGGCGTTGTGTTGTCAGCTCGAGATGGACCGTTGTTTCATCTCTCAAGGCGACTCCGTCTTTTTGTCCCTCCAGAGGAGGTGACAGGGCCAGAAGTATGACTTGTGGCTTGTTTTCGCTTCAGCGGAATTGGGATCTCCTTAGAGAATCCTCCAATCGGGGACCAATTTTTGGCCCCGTTTTTGGTTTTATGGTTCCAAAGAAAGATGGAACTTGGCGTCTAGTCATAGTTTCAGACCTCTGAAACAGTAGGGTGTTTTCAGAACACGTGAACTGGAGAACATCAAGGACGTGATGTCCCTCCTAAGTGGGGATGACTGGTTGGTATACCTGGACATCAAGGTTGCCTTTTTATTATCACACCAGTCACTTAGAAACTCCTGTTGTTTCTTTTCAGAAACAGTTGGGGAGTTTTTCAAGTAAAGTGTCCCAGGGTCCTCTGGCGCTCCTAGGACATATGCGGTTTTTAAACCAGTAGTTGGTGCCATCCGATTCAAAGGGATTCGGATAGTTTTTGTCTGGATGACTTGCTGAATCAGGCTCGTCTCGGGCAAAGCGTCTCCAGTACCTGCAAACGTGTTCGTTGTATGACGCATGATGTGGGTTTCCTGATCTTTTGGGAAGTCCCAATTGATCTCAACCCAGCAGTTATCTTCCTGGATGGAAGTAAATCATTTGTCTTCTTATGACCTTATCTCTTCCTCAAGAGAAAAAGGTGAAGGTTTACAAGACTTGTACCTTCTTGCCTCATGTGTCTCTTTGGCACTTTGCCGAAGTGATAGGGCGCATGGATGTAGCGTCAGCGGTGGTCTTACATGCAACGCTCTTTCACTGGAGCTTGTAGAATGGTCTAAACGAGGCTCTGAAAGAGACTCGTCTGTGGGACACCGAAGTTGTGTTGTCCCCAGAAGCTCCCTCGGGACTAGCTACCGGGTCAACTTGCTTGCCACGGTGGAGTAGTCGAGACTTTTGGGCGAGTCCGGTAGTTTAACTATCACAACGGACGACTCGCTTCAAGTCCGAGGAGCAGTTTTGCGGTGGACGCAGGACGAGAAAACGGTTCCTCTCTTCAAGAGAGAGACACGTATTAGCGAGCTATTTTTAGAGCTCGCTACAACGTTTACTCGACCAAACCTGCTTTGCAAGCAACAGTCAAGTCCACCTCAGGCTTATACATACGTCAGCAGTGGCGCACATATGTAGGCAAGGAAGTTGTTTTGCCAACTTCTATGCCAGACAGCCATAGCTTTGTGGTAGTGTGCCTCTTTAGGCAAGGGTTTGGTGTTTTCATCGGAACCCTTGCTGGGTCCGATTTCCGAGGCCGACATGGCGCCCGGAGTGTTTCCAAGACCAAAACCAGTGGAGTTTTTCGCCCACTCCTTTTCCGCCAAGCGTATGCTTCAGTTCTACCAAAGGTCGATCTGTTCGCATCCAGGCTGAAATACAGCTGCGTTTGGCACTCTGTGCCTAGAACCAGAGGCGTGGAAGATCGACACTTTCAGTTGCAGGGGACAACTTGAGAGTGTACGGGATTCCACCTTTCTGCCTCCTCTCGAGTTATACGTTCTTATGAGAAATTTGCCTCGATCAGGCGAAATCTATGGCCATAGTTTTGGCCATCTCAACCGTGCTTTCTGTTCCTACAGGAACTCTGGTTTGAGATCTACTGTCTTTTCCAATGGAACAAGACGGTGTTCCTCTTCCGGGTCAGAGGAAGTTCATCCTCGTTTGAGGTTACTCAGACCAACAGCCCGGATAGTGTCAGACAAGCTCTGATCACTGCGGGTTTGTCGTCTGAGGCGCGCCGGCGGCACCTGTAGCGTGTGCTGCGCCGCAAGACTGTGTTCACAGAAACAGTATCAGGCAGCCTGGAGTGCGAGACTAGGGCATTGGATCCGTCTAAGGCGACGGCCATGGAGGTCACTGATTACCTCTTGTGCCTTAATCAAGGGGGTCTTTTTTTATAAGACCATAAATGTTCATGGCTCTGCGATTTTCTCAACTCGTCTGATCACAGACGGAGTCCAGTCAGAACAACACTGGTCTGACTGGAGAGCCTTTAACTCTAAGCGGGTGTATTAAGCATACACGCGTGACCCTCCAAGACTGAGGTACTTAGTCTTGGGACGTGGGTACGATTCTGAGATTCCTTCAGACTTGGGAGCCATTAGGTCCCTGAATTTGAAACAGCTCTCGCTTAAGCCAATCTTGCAATTGATGGCTTTGTAATCTGCTGACAGATGTTGGACTTTGGCGTCCTTGTATCTCATGCTGTACGAGAGTTTGTTTCCAGAGTTGTTTTGTTCTTATGGAACTAACAAATCTGATAGGCTGACTCAGCCTTACAGAGAGATCGTTGTTCGATTGCACCCAGATCTTAGAGAGATCTTGTGTGGTGAGACATATCTTACCTAAGGAGAAGTCACTCCTTTCCTAAGATCTTAGTGAGATCTTATGTGTGGTGAGGCATTTCTTACCTAAGGAGAAGTCAATCTCCTATCAGACTAAGGGGTTTCTTCTTTAAGGCTGATAACCCAGTGGTGTCGGCCTTTTGGGCCAGTTGGCTGAAAGATGTTGGATCTTTCAGGCTTTGACACCAGTCTATTCAATGCTCATCCTCACCACAGCACTGCTGCTTCTGCATCGGTTTTTCCTTGAAGGATTTGTGAAAGCTGACAGACTGGGTGTCAGCCAGAACTTTCTAAGTTGTTGTCGGCCAGAGGCCGAGTCCGTTTGGGCAGAGCACACTTATCTCAGTTAACTTATAAGTGGCAAGACTGTACCCTTCGGGCACTACAGTCGGTTAGCTCTGCCTTTGCATCCGGCACTTACAGCTGTAAAATTGGGGGATGAGACAGAAGCATCCTTCGATAGCAGCTGGATGACTCTAGAGGGAGGTGTGACTCTTAGAGGTCTAGTCTCCTGCTTCCATGGGGGCTTGGTGAGGCCAACAAGGTTTTAACCTTCTTGGTGAGTCTCAGTCTACCTCCTTCTCGCGGCTTTAAAGTCGCCATTGTATTTCGGAGGGTAGCGACGTATAAATGAAAGTTATCATACCTACCTGGTTAGATAACTACAGTTATACTAGCTACCCGGAGAAATACAATGTCCCACCCTCTTTATTTAGCCCGACCCAGGCTCGAGCGAGGTAGTTCGACTCGGGACGTTTCGGGAAAAGAGGATGATGGGAGGGTCAGTGCCCGGATGTTGTGTTTGCTCTTACTGTGAAGAACTGCCACCTTGCGGTTTCTAGGGAAAACGCCATTGTATTTCTCCGGGTAGCTAGTATAACTGTAGTTATCTAACCAGGTAGGTATGATAACTTTCATTTTCCGAGAAGGTAAAGATGCCCCCCTCCCCTCCACCATTCTCGTCGATCACCCCGAAAAGTCTTACATTTCTGACTAATGTAGCCCACATACCATAGAAATGGCCTCTACCCGCTATAGTTTATATCAATGCAGTCTTAATTTGTATGTATATCTGGTTCTTGCCTGCTTCCAGTGATGATTATTACCTCCACACAATCCTCCTGCAAGTCTGCCTGGAGGAGCAGCAAGGGGTGAACTTTGAACTTTGAACTTTGAACTTTATTCGCCTTAAAAACGGCGGCACATTCGGCACTGCCGCGTGCAGGGAGTACAAGTACGTAGCAACGTAAATCAAATAACATAAGAATGACCTATCTCTAATGAAGATAAGTTAAAATATATAAATAAATAAGTAGGTGACAAATCATGTCCAAATTATGAGCAGAAAGAGCATAACAAAATGATAGTGGATGGTAACAAATGAGATCTTTACAATGGTTCGGTATTGTCAGCGTATGGCTATAGACATAAGTGTATGTGTGAGAAACTAGTGTTGAGTACTTTGACTTTCATTGCTGTTGGTACATTTTCTAGTGTTGAGTACTTTGACTTTCATTGCTGTTGGTACATTTTCTAGTGGAGTGATGATGCCTTAGTATACAAGAATTTCTTAACAATGCCTATCTATAGGAAAAGTTAACGTAGATAGATAAATACGTTAAGAAGACAAATCATGGCCAGATCATGGGCGAAAAGAGCATAACAAATGATAATGGATAATAACAGATCAATTGAATCATAACACTGGTTCAGTATTGTTATAGTATAGCTATGGACATAAATGAAAGGTGAAAGGTTACTGCTACAGCGGGGTGAAAGGTCATTTGATACCTGATTAAACACATTCAGTCATGCAGTGTGCAGCGCGTTCCGCCTACACTTTCTTCATTTTAATCTCCATGAAAAATTGAGATATAGTTTTCGGTGTGTCTGTCTGTCTGCGTGCATGTGTGTCTGTGTGTGTCTTTGTTTGTTTGTGTTTCCGGATATTTATGGTCAGCATAACACATGAACCTCTAGATGGATTGTAATGATATTTGGTACATTGTATATGTGGGTAGGTGTTGAGAAGACGAAGGTCAAGGCCAATTTTGGGCCTCTTGGTATATTATGACCTTGGTACTGCAGCAGAATTTCCGTTTGTTGTATCTTTTGACCTAGATGTGCTATGGTCTTGAATTTTTGGTGGAAGATAGCTTGTGACGTAAGGAATATGTGGTGTATGTTTGGGTCCCCTAGCAGGTTACTCTGGAACTGCAGGGGCGTTTTTCTCAAAATCTTCTAAGGAGGATAACTGGACAAAGGAACGACATCTTTAGATGATATTTAGATTATATTAGGTAGCTTAGACAGAGATGTACATAATATGCCGGTATGTTTGATGTATGAAGTTATAGTTTTTGTGTTTTAGACAAACAGTTTATATGCGTATACGTATGTATCATATAACTGATCAGTGGACCATAAGTTGCAGAAAGTCAGATAATACGTATGCCATATAGTCTTGATAATTTTTTGTATATCACAACGTACAATGGTCCTAGGTTTAGTGGGTCTATTTTGCAACTTAACAAAAATGACGACAACTTATGGCAAAAGATTATTCTCCGTTTCCATCACTCAGATGTTAGATTTTATGTTCCTTTCCAGCAGTGTACCCCTCCCTACTAAAAGGCTAGGACCAGCAGTTTTTGGGAGGTTGGATAAACGGAAATACATGACATGAAAGTTCATCTGTGTTGGTAGAATACATTATAGAAATTGCTAAACTTTCTTTCCAACACTGAATTAATATAGGGACTTACCCTAAATTTTCGGTCGAACTCCGTCAACCTTGTTCACAGAATGACCCTATCTCCAGCAGTGACGTCAGGAACACACCACATAGACTTTCTGATACTTATGACCCCCTCCTGCAAAAGTGGTGTGTTCCTGACGTCACTGCTGGAGAAGGGTCATTCTGTGAACAAGGTTGACGGAGTTCGACCGACAATTTAGGGTAATCCCTATATTAATTCAGTGTTGGAAGGAAATACATGGTTTTACTAGGTCTAATGTCTGATAGCATATGTAAGTAACTAGCTACAACAGTTAAGGAATTCACAACGTTGTAATTTTAATCCGTCTTCTGACAATGCCCACTACCATTCAGCAACTTATATCATAACATACATCAGTGCCTATGACTTAGAACACTTTCAACGTTACTTCCAAATTCAAAGACGATATGTGAGGCCACACATGGAGAATCTCCTGTTCATCAGTAGACCATACTCTGTGTGCGTCGATGAAGATTAGACATCCAGGTAATAAGATATGCCAAAAAGCAGTTACTCAAGCAGCTGGATATGATTTTGGAAACGGTCAGACGTTTCAGATAGTACCCATTTTCTTTCGTCAGATAGTGGATACTATCTGGAACGTCTGACCGTTGCCAACACCATCCAGTTGCTTGAGTAATTGCTTTCTGGCATATTCTGTGTGTTTAGTCATTTTTTCAACCTTCCTAAACACTTAGCTTAGATAATGAAGGCAACCTCATGTCAGCATTTGGGTTCCAAGGGGATGTAATTCATATGATCAAGCCAACGTGACCTTAAGCACAAAAATCGATGTTTTAGTAAAATACGTCTTTACGTCATGTATTAAAACTACGTTCCATAAATATTACTTGTGCCATCTATGTTAAATAGTTTACTTATGGGAAAATTACAAGATATTGCTGCGCAGTAATTATGTTAAATTGTTGTCTCATATTCTTAACAGTATTCTGGTCATTCATAAAACGCCGAGTTTGTCCTATGGAGCAGTCACTCGTTCGGGCTGAGTCCGCATTTTCTCCGGAACTCATTTCCGCCCTCGTGTATCCATTTGTTGGCAACTGAAAGAAATTGCAACAAAACTCAATAAACATGAGGGAAAGCCTCCTATTCATTCGAATGTTGCAAAAGACTTGCTAATAGCGCCATGTGTAGAAGCTATTGTATACATTCGTCTACGCATGCGCGGGTGACAGGAACTTTGGGTAATATGTCAAAGGTGAAGGCCCTTAACAGTTAACATTCCGCCATTTTGCAGGCGACATTACGTACCGTCTGGACATTGTTGCGCAAATGTCCTACTCTCCAATCAGAGGTTAGGCTCCGGCTGTTTTTCGACGTTTTTTTAGTCGTTTTTCTCGGGCTTTCTATTTTGTCATTTTTCTTGAAGTACGCGTTAGGTTTTGACAATACAAGATACAATGCAAAATAAAAGCCCGATAAAAACGACTAAAAAACGTTAAAAAACAGTCGGAGCCTTACCTCTGCTTGGAGAGTACAAATGTCCACACGAGACTCTTAACGTCTCAGGGGCCTTTACCTTTGACATATTACCCAGTATTACTGTCGCTTGTGCATGCGTAGTCGAGCTAGTGTCCGAAAGATCTTATTGGTGCATGCTGAAATCATCAAGCAGATGTAAGGACCTGCCTCATCTTCGGTGTTCACCTCCTCCAAACCTTTAAAGAATACAACGCTAGAAGAGTACCAAATGTTTCTAAAAGAAGTGTTAAGTACACAGAATGAACCGGATCCTCACATCTACTTGGAGATTATTTCGTTGGTTTTGAGGCTTTTCTGATAGTGCACGATTTCCTGTGGCTATCCACCAGGGGTTATTCTAATGTAAAGTTTCAACGGCTGGCATAGTGTATACAAGTATAACATGCAATAGACACGCCGAAAAGGAAAAGGTCCTAAACCAAACAAACAAACAAATAAACAAACAAAACCATCACAATCCACCTAGAGGTTAAAACGGTTACCACAAATAAAGTAGAGGAGCAATGTGCCAGTCCCTGGCTTAGGCACTTAGGCAGCTAGTCAGGCAAATATCTGCAAACACAGACATACACAAGCACACTCACAGACACAACCATACATCATATACAACATAGCCAGGCTGTACTCAGTGTATAATAAAGGACCTACTCCACTTGGATCCGATAACAACAGGACACCCGGCATGTAGACTGTTCACGTCACCACGCCCCGACCGTAGCAGATCCATGAACAACAACCCGGCGTTCTGAAAATGAAGCAAACACACAACCATTTGTCTCCACTTACAGTATAAATCTGTACAGGCCCACGTCTTTGTATTATCTCTTATAAGTGACTTAAGATTTAGACACTGATTACAAGACAGTGAATGCTGTCTGAAACCTCTGAATCTTTTGAAAATGTGTCCATTTGCTTGATGTATTATATTCTGTAACTGAATAATATATTCTCGTGCACTATACATTGGCATAAACTTTAATTTTTCGTTTTCGCAAACAACGGGCCGGCCCCTGGCCCTGGTAGGAAATGCCCCGCGTGGGCCTTACTCGGGCTTTACGTTGATGAAGGTTAGACATGTAGATAGAAGATTACATAATTGAAACAAGGTATATCAGGAGACTGGATAAGTAAGAGCTAAACAAAGATATGTTGATTGAAATATGCACAAGGCATGCTGTTGAATTATTTTTAGTCCGTTTTGTGTTTTTGTTCTCTTTTATACGTACATTTCGTTTCCGAAAGCTGCCCCGCCCGGCTCCAGTTTGGAAATGTGACGACGGACGTTACGTTAGCCTTACATGTGCTTTAAAAGGGACTCACCTTCACGACTGGAACGGTGACGTTTGCGACCGGAAAAACTGTGGCTCCTCCTGCCGTAACGTCACTCAGCTTGTTAGGTTACCGAACGAGAAAATATAAAACCAAGGAATGTGATTGCAATATGATATAGTTATGTCTGTGCGTGAAGGGTATTTTTTCTTTATCCAAACCAATGTATTGGTTAGCCTGACTAAAATCGCCGCCACCCTAGGAGAGGGGGGGGGGGGGGGGCATTAATAACCCTAGCCAGCGAGAGCTCGAGATTGACGGAAACACAGGCTAATGTATTGGTAAGGAACGTTGAACAAATGACTAAAAACACAGTATGGCATGCCCAACAATAGATTCTTTCTTTTTGTTCTTTTTGCATCTCCTTCTTTGACTTTGAAATTGACTTTGGCATTAGTAAAACGACATAACTATCCGTTTTGCAATATTTGCATTGGCATTTTAGGGCAGTTAATTGCTCATTTTGTAGCTGCTTTGTACAATTTGCAGTTTGATCGTTTTTTTAAATAGTCAAAAATTAAAGCGCGAGCGGATATCATCTATATAATCGAATCAAAAAGGCCTAAATACTAACACAGAGCATTGCCATACTTACATACATCAGGAACGTGGCCATTCTGTTCCCCAATATCGTCCCCCACATTTTCTCTTCAGCCTGCAAATTGATTGGGTACACTTCATCAAGTATGAAAGATTGTGCAAGATTTAAAAGGCTTAGCCTAAAACTACAAGAACGAGTACTATCAGTATATCATAACTTTGAAAATAACCACATTATGTTTGTTTTATAAAGACAAACGTGAAATTGATCTACCTAGCTCTACGTGCTACCACGCCTACGTCAATACAAGACAGTACCAACTAAAGACCAGATAACGTTCGTCTTACGATCGTCATACGATCGCAAGGTGAGAGCATTATTTGGATAGTTTTGTATGTGTCGTATAAGATTCAGCTGTCTTGTGATCCTTGTCGGAGGTTTAGTCTCTCCAAGTAGGTTAAAACCACCCTGGTCTGTCACAGCCTGCTTAAAACTTCTATGACATAAAAATTGTGGGACGGCCAACGACAAAGGAGACCGCAACATAAATGACAACTGATTCAGTGATGACCCTTTGTCGTGTGACAGTAGGCTCAACCTCCTTGCTCACATTTTGTATCATTAGCAAATGAAAGAAAACGTGACATTAACAAATTATACGTCCTACATAAAAACACTATATAAGACCACAGTTAATAAATCAAGTACACGTTAGTAACTCATCAAGAGACAAATAGATCGACAACTCAGAAGATCTGGTGCGGCGAGCTTACAGCAGGAAAGGAGGTGAATGTACTTACGGTCATGTAGTCATGATGTGGCTCGTACTGCCCGCCTAGTCCATAATTTAGCACCTGTTATAAAGGGCAGTTTGCTGCTTTTAGAGCAATAGAACTCTCAAGTTCTATATAATGCTTTACAGTAATTCGAAGAATCACTAACATCTGTAACAGACAATGTTCCACCTTGTCTGATATTTCAACAAACATACAAATAAACAAACAAATAAATGAAGAAAAACAGACTTATCACATGTTTCAGGAGAGAGACGTTCACCTAAAATACGTTAACGAATGCTTTTTAAAAAGAGTATAATTCCTTCCCGGTGTGACTTGATCAAAACATACAGTCTGGTGTCCAGTTTTACATCTTGTAAAAGTTATTCCTGTTTTGTAAATCCTTCAACAAATTAAATGAATCTCAATTAACTATGTGTTTGTCAAGGCTAACGTCACATTTCCAAACCAGGGCCTGGTCAGGCTGTTTGTGGAAACGTCTTGTGTACTTTGGTGTCATTTATATCATACTTTTCGTTCCCGAAAGCTGCCCGGTCGGGCCCGAGTTTGGAAATGTGACGTAGATCTTACCTGGAGTAGTTCTGTAGATGTGGGGGTGGTGTTGAGACCTGTAAGAAGACCGATCCGTTTGCTCACGCGCGCGACAATCTCATCATCCTTGTCATGTAGCCACGCCCTGCAGAAACCACAAGCCAATGTATGTTCTTTCTTTGCTTTTTTTGCTTAACCGGTATTATGCCAACAAAAAGGCAACACTCCGGCTTTGTACAATAGGTACAATCTGCGTAGGACAAGATTTATAGCTATACTTCCCGGAGACTTTGATAAGTGTGGTGGGTTCTTTTAAAATCGACCAAACCTTTGTCTGCCTTAAACAGCTAATACGTAAGATACAAAACTCGTGTGTTACGCTGTGAGGCGGTATATTACATAAACCATTAGTCCGTACGGACGAACTAAACGTAATATTCCACAAATGTCACAGGTATAGCTAGCACGAACGAACACTTAGAAATGCAGTTACTGTGTACAATTTCCCCACCCACAGAAAGACACAAAACTAGTACGTACTGTTGGCTGATTCGAATGTGGCTTTCCACTTCACTAAAGGAGTTTCCAATCCTGGAGCGAAACATCTGCAAGACAAACGCTTCTGAAGTACATTTCAAACCAAGATCAAGTGTGAATATACATCTTCATTCAATCAATTGATAGACACAAGGGCCCAGCGACAAAACTAGCAGCTACTGTGTTTACTGTAAACATGTATTTGGCTCTTTCTTTAGAATCAGACTAAATAACAAATAATATAATCCATACAGCCCAAACCTTAAGCACTTAATCGTTAAGAAGTCAGAGCAGCTATCTACTATCAAAGAAATAATGACAACCGCTTGTCCAGAATATGACAAATGTTCCAAATATGATACAGATTCATTGGCAACTTATTGGGCTATGCTGTCCTCACAAACACACGCGCGCGCGCACACATATACACAGTACACGCACACGTCCAGAATATGAAAAAATATTCCAAATATAATACAGATCTATCCACAACTTATAATTATAATTATTGAGATATGCTGTCCTCACAAACACACGCACACACACACACACACACACACACACACACACACACACACACACACACACACACACACATACATACAAGGCATACAGGCAAGTGACATCAAAAACATGACCTGGACTAAGGCAATACTTATAGTTGTACTATAGTAATACAATAGTTGTGGCTTCCCCTCATACCTTCGGGATTGAACGGCTCTTAATCGTCAATGCCTCTTCATCTGTAATGACGTCGTAGAACAGCGTTATTTCCGGCTTCTTTCTGCTGAGTACTTCTGTCTTTACCGGCCCCAGGAGTAGATAGGGGTTACCGTTACTTTCGTACCGGCATTTCAGTCTGGCCTGTACGTCTGGGCGCTAGGAACGAGAGTTTGTCACGCATTAGTAAATCATAAATCTTTGACAAGATCTTTGACAAATATTAAATCAAATCCCCCGTCACACATAACCGACCAATTGGCCACCCGATCTCCAGACCATTGTTGGGAGCTAGTCGTGATATGTGTTTGTGAGTTAGTGGCCTACTTGTTTTCAAACGTTGTCTGCAATAACAGAGTATGAATTTTAAAACGTAGAAGTTAGAAAATTCATATTCTGCTTGAATGCGATCAGACTCGACCTCGGTTGGGAGGTGGTCGGGGTGAAGTCGTGAGAAGGTCCTGAAAGTGTGACAGGGGCTTAAAGTTGAGTCTGCGATATATGAATATGAATGAATGAAGACGGGTTGTGTACAGGTCATAACAAATACAAAACATACATGTAAAAGTATCATAGGCATAGTCTAGCATAGAAGTTTGGCTTTATCTCGCGTCTTGGCAATGTTGAACATGTAAGATTGTATAGGTTTAGCAATACTCGGTTTCTCAAAACGCATGAGGAATATACTGCAAATGCAGAAACTTTCGCGGTGGTTTAATGTTCGCGGTTTTCGCGATGGCCACTTCACCGCGAACTTGAAACCACCGCGAACATTTTTCCTTGGCAGTAAGAGGCTACCGCGAACTTAAAACCACCGCAAAAAGTCCTTTGTTCCGCTACCGCGAAATTAAATCCTTGCGAACTTAAATGCATTTACAGTATATCTTTTCAGTGCTATTCATATTTCTAAAGTAGTACTGAAAGATTACATTAATGATTCCTTATGCGTTTTGACAAACCGAGTATTGCTAAAAAATTAAGTCTACATAGTATAAAGTCTATGTTAGACTTACCGGCTTCAGTTCTTGCCGACAGAGAGCCATGTATTTGTTCATCTTCGCGTTGGACGCAGAAGCCCACGGACGGGGGTGCTCGTCGTTGTTGACATTCCCGAACATGTTTGCAGAGCGAATCTTCCGCTGTAGGAGCTTTATGCTGTCACGGACTTCATCGTGTTTTGGATCTTGAAAAAAAATTTACAAAGATGAACGACAAACATTATTTCAAGTAGGTTACACTAAGACACACAGACCCTTTCCGGAATTCATGTGCACTATAAGGATAACTTTATTGCATGGAAATCGTACAAGCTACAAAGTGTGGCATCTAATTAAACGTGACATCTACTGGTACATAACTACAGTTTATTAAGGCTAATCTACCTAATAAAAAGAGTAATTAGACGAACTGCTAACATCACAATGTATGTGGGTATGTTCCTCTGTATCTATGTGGGTCAGCTGTTACCAGCACGAGCTTTCTTAAGTATAAATATAATTACAAAATACAAATGTTCAGATGTGGTCTTTTTTCTGGTAATTTAGATGAAATGTTTGAGGCAAATCGGGAAATTCTTTTTATCTCAATAATCTGACAGTTGAAATGAAATGAGATGTGTCCACTGGAATTCATTAGTACTCACCTAGAGCCGAGGCCTTTTTGTAGATTGCAAGTGCATCTTCAAGGTCTCCTTGCTGCAAAAATTACCAGACTTTAATCATTAACTAATGAGCTCAGAATTTATTGTTGGACGGACCTGTCTAAAAGATCTCAAAGAAAGTTCTCTGCAAAGATTTATTTTCCATATCCATAATGTCAATAGACGATATATAAGACGTAATAAAGTTGTACAACAGTTATTAGCAGCGACAATTGGGAAATGAATACAAAGCATTACCTTGTACAGTGAGTATCCAAGATACTGCAGTGCGCTGAATTTCAGATTTTCTTTCTTGACGTTTCCTTTATAACGTAATGCGCCACTTGTATCACCAGCGTCTTCACTCTCTGAAAGATAATAAGAACAAGAAGAGATGGGTCAGGAACAAAGTCAGTCAACAGACAGATGGTCAGAAGTAAATTAATCCTTTAGGTCATTGCTAAGCAAAGGAATAAGCAAGTCAACAGTTCCGAGTAGGTATGTGCACCGACAGGAATTGTGGGTGATATGTCAAAAGATGAACAGTTCTCGTCTTGATTGTTGTCTCGATATGGATACTCGTAACAATGTCCAAAACGTGATTTTGTCTCGATTTGAATAACAGCGTCCAAACGTGATTTTTCGTGTCTCAGGGGCCTTAACCTTTGACATATTACCCACCTTTTCTGTCGCTGCACATGCGTATTCGGTACAGTGAACGTACTTATACAGAACTAGAAAGGCCGACATTTGTTTGGGTGCAAATACAGCATATTTCAGCCATACCCATTCCCACGCAACATTGGACTGTTCCAAGTCACCCCTGCGCAAAAATTAACTGTAAGTTATCCCCAAAAGAGAACTGATATTGTGAATTGATTCCAGGTCAAAACAGAGCTTGTCCAATATGCCCCGGGCCCATATGAAAGAATATAATATTCCACAGGAGCGCCTATGCATAACTGATTGGTTTTTAGAATCGCGGCAGCTCATATTTTTCCGAGAGTGAAAAAAAGCGCATCTTCCATTCAGAATATTTTCATCATGAAATTACATGACGCCATTCAACAATTTCCACTTCGATAACTAGGTCTAAGTACCGCCATAATCTCCTTGTGATGTAGGTACATTTATTATTGCAGTGAACTTTTTTTAATCAAGTAGGGCATACGTTTTAATAATTGTCAAGCAGGTGCAGGTACTGTGTAGTAGGAGTGTTGTTTTTTTTCAAGCTAAAAACTTCAATCTTCTTCTTGTTTTTATGAGCCATTACATAAACGGAGACGTCTCGAATTTTTCCAAGAATTTTACCTGGCCCTGTCGCTTCATTTCTTTTCTGAAAAATCTCAGGACCAACAAGTTAACTTGATTTGGCTTTATCTATATATTTCATTTTCCTTCAAATTCTTTGTTAAGTATATGCCCCAGCATACCACTGTTAAATCGTTTTACTTTGTATGCAATCAGCCATCGGACGTAATCTTGTCTGAGTGTTATAATGTCTTGCTCGTAGCGTGCGAGACCTGTAGGATAGGAGTTTCTATCTTGTTCGGGGGTTTCTTTTCGGAGGTCAGTGGTGATATTCTGGTACTAAGAGTCTTTTATTGGGCTCAAACTCTGGCAGTTTAAAGTTACTTACAATTTGAATGTACAAAGTTAACGTCAAAAAAGAACAACAACAACACTAGAAGTACCTACATTTGTTCGGGAAAAAATACATGCATTCTCGCCACTGTCAAACTTACGTGTCAGAACTAAACGCAAACTGTCCAATTTTCCCGCGTTTTCTGCCAAGTAACATTTTCTCGATTGTCTCAACTAACCCCCAAAGTCAAATCTGGCGAAAATGATTGATAGTGCCATGCGAAATGTTGGTAAATTCATCAACACAGACTTGTATTCTAACGTTCAATGCACGCGTACCGTCCGCTGCCGCTCAAATGACCCTGTCTGAACTCCAAATCCTCGCAAACTACAATTTCAAACCGGGCACAGGGTAACATATGGCCACTGTGTGGCCACTGTAAGGCTGTAATATGCATCTGTTTGTGTATATACTGGATTGCAAGGCCCCGCTTATGAATATTAACTAGCATTCGCCTTTTTCGTCGCTGATTGGCTGGCGTCCATAAAGTAATTAACTCTCGCTCTCCCCAGACCGCTGGCACCTGGCACGTGTGGGCTCTGGGGTCACGGGAGTTCACGGGAGAAGGCCGAAAGAAAACCAATTTACCCTCAGAAAAGTGCATAAATTAACAATTTGAGATTGGTTTATGCCAAAAATTTTACTTGGATCATTTTACCAACTATATAATGCCTATCTACACCAAATTTCAGGTCATTCCATTGTAATTCAAGGGTACAGGGGGCCAAAATATACCGTTTTGGTCAAAACGTGACCTTTAAACTTCAATAAAATCATTTTAGAGGCAGATATGAAAAAAATGAGAAAACAGCACCTTGGTATTGACCCATTCTACCCTTGTGCCAAATTTCAGGTCATTCGGTCCCGGAACGACGGAGATGAATCGATTTGAAGATTTGACAGGAGAAAGAAACATTACGAATACAATATATTTCACCATACCATATATGGTATGGCTGAAATATAATAAGCCCTCTCATAGAGATCAGAACGCATGTGCAGCGACAGGAATTCTAGATAATATGTCCAAGGTAAATACCCTAAAAAAGATTAAAAAAACAAACAATCTGGACATTGTTATGCAAATCGAACCAATGGTCGAGACAAAGAATGTTTTCGTTTGGGGGCCTTTAGCTTTAACTATTTGAAGTGCAAGATGATTGGCCCGAAAAGTACGACGTCATACTCCCTATAAATAAGAGATGCGCGAGTGAATATATCATTATTCGGTGTCTCAAAAGATGTTTTAGAATCCATGACGAATCCCTAACATTTGCAGCCCATCGTCGGGGATTTCAACAGCATTTTATCATTAGGATGGTTACCGTACGGTGTTTTGCCAGGAATTGTTTTGTTGTTGCGCGCAAGGAGTTGACATAGTCATTCTACGCACATTGATAAGAGAGGGATGTATATATGAAAAGGTCGAATGCAGATGGCAGTGCGTTAAACCTTTTCCCCGGGAAACGCCGCGCACAGGAATAGCCGAAGGTGATTTTATAAGTGACGGACAAATAGGGTAGGTCGGTGTATCACATGTCTTTTCTCGGCTGTTTTTGTGTTGGCATGAAGCTCTAACTCAGGTCCGGCTTCTGCAGCGAGACAGTCGAGGCTCAAGACAAATGCTCCTGGGATGAGAGGAAACAATAGTTTTTTTTTTTTTTACCTCTAACGCAGATGATTCAGCCTGGGCTTTGTCGTCCTCTTATCGATCTTTCTTCAAGTGATCGTAGAGGAACGGTTGTGGGATGATAATTTTGCTTTTTTTCCTCCATTTTGTTTGTCGTACAGCAAAGATAAGAGTGGGCTATATATGAGTGTTAAGATATTTGAGAGTGGGTACCGTATAAGGGAGGGGCAGTGTGAGAGGTAAGATGAGAGAGGGGCAACATGATGGATACAGATAGAGACGCCTTGACATGTACAGATACGCGTTGATGCGATACGCCGAAGGGCGGTTACGCCAGCTAGATATTTATACTAATTATAGATACTGATACAGGTACAGAGTTAAGGGGTTCAAAGGAAAAAGGAAGGGCTCAATAGCCAGAGATGGCAAAAGCGGAAGACGACGATTTCCGCATCACTCATACTGGAGGGCCAATAATTACGCACCTCAAAAAGGATACTATTTGAGGTGCAAGATGATTGGCCCGAAAAGTATGACGTCATACCCCCTATAAATAAGAGATGCGCGCATGAATATATGCTGGCATGCTGGCCCTCCGGCAAAGTCTGGAGCCTGAAGCGTACCACCCGCCCGCCCCTCGACAAGTTTTCTGCTTTCTGCGGAATTAGGCATCTGCTTTAGGATGGTCGCTTTAGCACATATGTTATGTGACTTTAGGCTCCAGACGACGATTTCCGCATCACTCATACTGGAGGGCCAATAATTACGCACCTCAAAAAGGATACTGTTCTCTGTGAAAGGGCTTATACAGTGGTTTGGTAATATGGACAGGATACTAGCTACTCTTTAGCCGATCAAGGGCCTACGCTGCCAAATACTAAGGAGTTTGAGGGAGAAGTTGTGGCTGGACAGAGGGAGAAGCAGAGCCGCTCCGTAGTCCGTACACATGACAATAGTTTCCACAAAATGCAACATACGTACCTGGCAGTAGAACACTGACTACACTCAGCGCCGCGACGCTCCTACCCCTCCCCCCACCTTAGTAGACAAAAGCGGAAGGATTACGTCATGTAGAAAATTCCTCACCCTCTGATGCCTCTTTATTCTCGGTCATCTCCTCCTCCACCTCCATCAGTTGCAGGGATTCGTTCAGCCACTTGACTGCGTTCCGGTAGTCGTTGTTTCTGTACGCGCCCTTTGCTATGGCGAAGATGTCCTCTCTCTTCAGACGCAGCGCATTTTCCTCCATGGATCCAGGCACTGTGACAGGTGGAGGTCTTGTGGTTAGAGTTGTTGACTTAGAATGTAACAGTTTAGCAGCCCACCAATGTTGTTCCCCTCTATAGGAAAGTCACTTTGCACCATGTACCAATTCCCTTACTATACTCAGGTGAACATGAGTACCTAGCTGCGGGTAAGGTCTTTTGGATGGAATTCGAACATAACGATGGAAGCCCTGTGTTTGAGGAGACCCACAAATCAGACACGCTATCACATCCGCGAATAGTTTCATCAGGTCGGTACGTTACTGAATAAAGAGAATCTTTTTTCTATAAAAAAAGTGTTGTGAAAAAAGATTATCTTTACTCAAAACTCAAAAGACTTATCGAAACGTGTAGGTATGAGTGAATTAAACCTGTACTAGTCTTACTTGCTAGGAAAACAAGTGTGTTACGCCTAAAATGTTATTTACCGGTTATGTAAAACATAACAACTATCATAACAAAAAACAAAACAAAAATCACACCGTTGTTCGTTCTCAGACCGAGTTCCATCTGCCCACTGATAATGTTGCCTATGTCCAGTTGGTAGACTTCCTGCAGTCTCAGGATGGCGTGTGCTGACCACTCGGCGTCCTCGGCGGACGGAAGCTGCCCGTGGTACTCGCTGTTGTACCTGTTCACGAAATCTAGGGAGAGTCGGAAATAATATTCTATATCACGATATGACTTTTATCATCCTAGCTTTTTGTCCATTATAGTAGGAACAACATCATGCTTTCCGGTTAGTCATCTGTAAGCCATCATGGAAGACACATGACTTCAGGTCGACAGAGGATGAACTGAACGGAAATTACGCCATCTGTTGGTGTAGACAACACATAGTCCAATATATTTAACTGCGCTCGGTTAAGGTCCTTTTTCCATTATTAGACGGTAATTGCTGTGATACTGTATAGCGACCAAACATTTAGTGCTTTTGCCCTTGATTATGATGCAAGATGAAAAGTATTTAAAAGACAACAGAACACACAAAATGTTAAGCGAGAAATCGATTTTTGGTCACTCAATAGTAACAGCCTTTAGTGGAAATGGGACGCGACGCCTTCCAACAAGTCATGTAAAGTCAGATATACTTGAATATTAGAAACCGTACCCGTAAGAGGCTGGTACACGCTCTTGACCTGTTGTAACCAGTCCGAACTCAGTCTCTTGACCAGCAGGTACGCTCCGACCGGGTGGTGGACCAGAGACATGGACTTGTTGATGCTCATCTGCAGCTGCTGCTCTGCTGTTTCTACAAAACTGCAATGAAAGCTATTGTAAAGCAAAACATGCTGTAATATCTCCAACTACTTTCATGTTTGATTTAGCTTTAGTTCTTACATGACCTCCGTATTGTGCCCTTGTATCCTCGATTAATGTGATATTTGATATTTTATGGATTTGGTACATATATGTATCAGTGGTACAATTTTGTTGCATTGTATTGTCATCACTTGTATTCTGCTAGAGAAGCTGGTAGTGCATGTGTACGCCCTATGCCCCTGTTGTCGGCACCTCTATAGATATTTGTCAAGCAGCGGACCTCTAATCTTTGAATGAATAAATTGATAGAAGTAAACAGCCCTACAAAAGGATTATACAAGATGGCAAGCCCATAGACTAATCATAGTGTATTCTCTGTTTCTATGGTCCACAAATTGGGAACATGTTTTAGACCAAATTTGGACCGACAATATTAAACTAATACCGTAACAGTAAAAAATCTTCCATAGGTTAGTCATCAAGTTCATCGACAGTCAAAAGAATCAAATGAAAGAAGCCTTTACAAAGAACTAACGTAAAGGAACCAAACGGTATACATAAATGACATATGAATGTCACAGTGTATTTCCTACCTTTCTAATGACTGTAGGCGACTCTTCTCCTCTTTCAAGAATTCTTTCGACATTTCCACCAGTTTCTCTTCGACAGCCACCAACTTCTCAAGACGGGACATAGAGGAGTACATCTCCGAAGAAACTTCTGAAGGATGTAGCCCGATTAAGATCAAGGAAAGGCTGACAAGAACTGTAAATGCATCCATTTTGCTCTGTGGGTTTCATATGTGTCAACGTGGCTCTTGTTGTACGTGGATATGTTTCTACTGGATAACACGACAAGGTAGATAACAGCTGTTACACAGTCGTTTGTGACGTGGTGTCATATGGTAGGAACATTACGTTATCTCAGTGGAACAAAAAGACACACTTAGTAGTGTATTGATCTCAATTGAAGTGACCGCCCTGAGGCGAACATGTCTGGTGAACTGAATAGGGGTCACGTGATATGGAAGGAAATTACCACGCACGGCGACAGCTTTGTTCAGTACGTGTGGACAAAGGGTTACATAGATTCAAAATATGCACCATAATTATGTCTTATACATCAGTTTATTATTTTAGCATCAGCTACCAACAATGATCATTGTTGGAATTCTGTACTTAAAAAAGGAAATAAACATGTATATTTGGAATGAAAATGACAGCTGCGTGCATGGGTTTTGTTTATTTTCCTTTCTCATTGGCATAGTCAAAGGCAACAAACACGGCGTACTTATAGATAATAGGGCGCGTACCATCTAAGGGCATCACCGTTAACTTTTATAATTACTACTTCCTCCGTCGTTATCATTGTTACTTTATATTATGATGTTGACTCCATTCTGATGTCAACCTCAGTTATATGATACTATTGTAGTCTTTAGTTCCCTGGCACGAAGGAAAACCAAGGAAATAAGCTAAGAACCTACAGAAAATTTAGTCATTTGTATGAAAGAGAAAAATACCTGGATATAACAAATTTAGTTATCGCCGAGCCATGACTAAGCTAAGGATCAGCGATCACCCATATTGGAAATTGAAGCTGGTAGATACAACCGAACTCCTCCAATAATAGATGTGTATATTTTGCGTTAAGAACCACATGCATGTAGAAAGCGAAATACACTTTGTCCTAGAGTGTTCACTGTACAATGATCTGAGCAATACATTCGTTAATGCTACACATGTAGATCAGAAATATGCACACATGACGAAGGAAGATATGTTCAAATATCTCATGTCATCATCTGACCACGATATACTGGAAAAATCTCTGTAATTTCATCTACAAATGTTTTAGAAAGAGAGAATATGCATGTTAAGTATAATATAGGTATAACTTTGCGTTTACTATTTTTTGTACCAGACTGACTGCATTTAGCCCCAATGTGTCATGAATAAAAACTTCATTGTCATTATCATTGTTAATTTTGACTGCCATCTATTACATTTTGAGTAGAAGACGTACACAAGCAAATGTACTTCTTGTGTAATGCTTAATAAACAAGAGTAAGGAGACCTTAAACCTCCATAAAATATTCAGATGACGCAAATGACTTAAGCACATTTGCTTAATTTATGTCTGATTATGAACACCTTTAACTAACTTACACAGCACACCATGTTGATAATCCAAGCATTTACTACATGTACTAATTATGACACTTTTACATTAATTATGCAAATTAAGGAGTTACTTGCATAATTGATCTGCTAATCTTCCACCTGCCACAGACTACACGTTACATGTGTTTGATTCCTATACGCAAAACACTGTAAATAGGATTTGTCTCATGCAAATTAAGTCAAAATTTGCAGAATTTGTACTTCAATATGTATATCTCTGTCAAAGATACCAGCACGCTAAATATCATAAAAGTCCATTGTTTCTATGTCCCATTATGCTCATTTGAAGATATTCTGACCAGAATGCCCCAGCAGTTCCAAAGCAAGATGCTAGTTCCACAAGTGTTATGACCTATTACTCCACTGGTGGTGTAGCCTGTTGCTCCACTGTTTTTGTATGCTGTTCCACTGGTGGTATAGCCTGCTTCTCCGCTGTTTGTTAATCCTGTACTCCACTGGTGCCGTCCTTGGCAGTTTTTGGCTTAAAAACATCACATAAGGCTCTGGGTGAGGAGAATGTTGAGATGTTCCGACTGGTGGAGGAATGTGTCTGCCCAAAGGGTGAAAGTGACTGACTTGGCTGGGTTCCCCTGGCCCCAGGACAAATCTGTGTCAGGTCACCACTTCTAGGGTAGCTTGGGGTAGGATGGGGATAGCTTGTTGATGCTGATTTGTCATGTGGGTAAGAAGGAGAACTTGCAGTGACGAATGTCTGGGTTGGACCTGGGTAGGCTACGGATCTTGGTGCAAAGTGGCTTGTTGACCCATAGTCTGGTGAACTGGGTGCCATGTTCCCACTGGTGCTGTAACCTGTTGTGACACTCATGTTGTAACCTGTTGTGATACTGGTGGTGTAGCGTGCTGCTCCACTGGTGGTGTAGCCTGTTCCACTGGAGGTGTAGCCTGTTCCACTGGAGGTGTAACCTGTTCCACTGGCAGTGTAGCCTGTTCCACTAGAGGTGAAGCCTTGGCCTGTTGCTCCACTGATGCTGTCCTTAGCAACTTTTGCCTTGAAAACATCACAAAAGGCTTTGACAACTTCTCTGTCATAGTCCACAATCCTGATATCAAGAAGACTGCTGCCAATGTCCCGTCCATTCTCCACAAAGTCCACGATGGCACTACACATGGCTTCTGCACACAGTCTCCTGGGCATCCCAGATGCACCCGAAGTGATGACTGGCATAGCAATGGACCTGGCATTCAACCCAGAGGCAGCTGTGTTGAGCGCTTTCTGACAAGTGTCATACAGTTCCTGTTTGCAACTTAACTCACCACCTGGTACAAAGTTTGGACCAACAGCGTGAATAATGCACTTACATGGAAGTCTCCCTGGAGTAGTCCAAACACAGTCTGTTATACGTAGGTTACCATGTTTGATGATGTGCTTATCACATTCTGTCTGTATAGCTCTGCCTCCTGCTCTACTGATTGCTCCAGACACTCCTTCTGCAAGTGTCATGGAGGAGTTGGCTGCATTGACGATGGTATCTACCTTCTGAGTGGTGATATCTCCCTTTATCAGACTTACATGCACTCCTGTTGTCTTTTCACAAAAGATGCTAGAACTGCCAGTGCTAATGTCAAACCAGCTTGGCTGTGCATTTGATGGTCCACGTACAGCAGATGATGATGATGACACATTGCCAGATGGGTTTCGTCGTCTTCTTCTTGACTCAGTAATGTACAACAGACTACAGATAGTTGCTCTTGCTGCACGGATCTCTTGCTCTTCACCAATGAAAGTGATTACTCCATCAACAGTCTTGATGAGGACAGATGGGTTAGAATCCTGAGCCAGTTTTACTGCATATATACACTCATCTGCCTTGATATCATGCAACCAAGTGTCAAGAGATCTACAATTCAGTTTACTGAACAAGCCTTGGTACAAGGTGATCAAATCGTCTAATGCGGCTTTTGAATTCCTCTTACTCCCTTTTATGTACACTGTACTGTTGTCTTTGCTGTGATCAAAATGGACTCCATGCTTCCTTGCTATCTTAATGATTTCGGGACTGTGTACCTTGATGATGAAGGACATGATATCTGGATCAACTGTTTGGTCAACAGTGGTCTCTGTCAATGCTTCATTCTCATCCTCTTCTTCAGAGATTTCTGGCAACGTGTAAGCGTTGCTGGTGCTTGTTCTGTCCTGTGGAGGTCCTAGGTGTTGATGAGCCACTTGTCCACTACCCAGAGCCATTGTCGGATCAGGTGAGTTTGTCTCGTGCTTTCCGGAGATTGAGATTGAACCATCTGTAGCAGCTACTTCTTGTTTTCTGCTTTCAGGGCTGGAATACAAAAAGATATTACCTACCTACTGATTCATGTATCTAACTGTCTGTGTGTCTGTGTGTGTGTGTGTAAACAAGATAACTCAAGAACGGCTGGGTGGATTGGTTTCATACTTAGTGTGTTGGTGGGTTGTGACGAAAGCTGAAAATGATTCGATTTTGGGCCCCCTAGCGGCTCCCCTTGGTACTGCAGCGCAACTTCCGATTGTGCTATCTCGTGTTCTGAACCAGATATGGTCACGATCATGGGGTGTTAGATAGCTCTTGTGCTAAGGAATAAGTGACATAAGTTGGGCCCCCTAGCGGTTAACCCTATTCAGACCGGGGGGGGGGGGCTTTTGAGGCCCGCGCTAACTTTGATGTCCTATAATGCCAGAACGGCTTACGCTAGAGCCACCAAATTTGATGAGTTTTCCTAAAATGTTGTTGGCAACAATTTCACGAAGTTTGACAAATTTTCAATTTTTTCGTGTTGCCATGGCAACCGTTTGTTGACAGTCTGTTTTGCCAAAAATCACTATTTTTGGTTCTAACAATGTATTTTTCACATTTATTTGCTATATTACTGCTATTTTGTTACATAAATAAAATCTTATATTATCTAGCATATCTTTCATAATTATATATGCATACATTATGCTAATTTGATGACGTCATCAGCCCAAAATCCAAGATGGCGGACCGTATGGCCAGATCAAGAATAACGAGCTAATTATCCCTTAAAATTTATAACTACCTGGTATTTTTTCATCAAAAACCATCTAAATGAATGAATTGAGTCTATTTCCATTGCCCTTTGTGATTATTTGTTGCAAAAAAAGTATTTTTAAAAATTCAAGGTGGTGGATACAATATGGCGGAGCCCAACTGGTATCTTAGATGTGCATGACGTCATTTTATGACGTCATTTTGACGTCATTGTAGTTGCTATTGGCAACGCAAGTCGTAATAAACATTATTATTCTGTTATCTGCACTTGTTGTTACATTTTTGTAGAATAACTTGAAGTTTTCTGAGAATACCCTTTTTTCATGGGTCCGGCCAATATAATCAAATTGATGACGTCATAATTACGTCATCTTACGTCAACGTAACGTCAAACGTCAAATACTTATCAGATATTATGTCGATATCATGTCCTAAAAATTTGGTGGCCCTACGGCACGTCGTGTTAGAGTTATAGGACTTCAAAGTGGAGGGCCTCAAAAGCCCCCCCCCCCCCGTCCAGGGATGACCAAAAAAGCCCGGTCTGAATAGGGTTAATTTTGGGATATCAGGGGCATTTTTGTCAAAAACATCTGAAGATAGGAAATAGGAGAACATTTACATAATTATTGAGAATAATCTATCTTAGCAGTTTCCCCTATGTATCTCTTGTCCTGGACGTGATATGGTCTTGACATTTGGCTGGTAGATGGTTTGCAGTGTCATGGCAAAGTGTAGCAGGTTTCAACCCCCTAACGTTTATTTCTGGAACTGCAGGGGTGTTTTGTCAAGACATTCCAAAGAGGATAACTACAGAAAGGATTGACGGATTAGCATCATATTAGGCATGCGGGTACGTTAGGCAAAGATGTTCATAATGATATACATTTTATGCAAATGAGGACTTAATTTGCATAATTAATAAGGAAATTGTATAATTCCATTGTTTTCAATAGCTGGACTTCAATAAATGTAACACATGTTAATTATGATAGGTGGAAAATAAGCAGATACCAAATATGGTAATGAGGAACTTATTTGCATAATTTACGCAAAAATTGCAAAACCGTTTGATGATGAATGATGGGAATTTTATCATTGTGACATGTGTACGTTAGTCAATGATGAACAACACCATGCATACATTGTGTTAATGTGTTAGTTAATTGCATGAAATTTACAAAAGCTCTAAATATTTCACGGAGGACTGAGGTCGTCGAACTCTAGTTTTGAAAAGTTTTATACTCTTCTCCCTATCATTTACAAGAATTTGAGAGGCTTAAAAACTGTTGTTCTAACATCTGGAGGGATATCATTAATTCATACATTTTTTGCTACAGAATAATTTCCTGGAAGATACGGTCGTTAGACTTAAGGGTAAACAGTAAGAATTGAGACCTAAAATAAACTGCCCCTCGTTCATAACGTAGGACAGCCATGTCTCATCTGTTTTGGTAAATTATAATGTAATCTAGAGTTCGGCGACCTCATGCTTCCATGTAAGAGATTTTATTCAAATAATTTATGCAATTATTCATGCATTATGATGTTCACTTGCATCTAACACTTTTACAAGTATAAAGTTCCCATTATTTATCATTGAGCAGATTTGTCATTTTTGTATAAGTTATGTGAATAAGTTCCTCATTTGCATGTTCGGTATCTGCTTATGTTTCAACTGACATTAATTGCATGGCTTTCATTTATTGAAGGCTTTGAAAACTTTTTTGAAAAATGGAATCATAACATTCCCTCATTAATTATGCAAATTAATTTGACATTTGTGTAATATGCTCATGCTTGTGTACATCTTTGCTTACGCTACCTGCTTGCCCAAAATGTTGGAAATCAGTTTTTTCTTTTATTAAGTTATTCTCTTTGGGAATGTTTTGACAAAAATGCCCCTGCAGTTCCAAAACTGAATGTTAGGGGGCTCAAACCTGTCCAACCTTGTCCTATCATCAAAGGTTTTTTGCCACCCAAACATCAAGACCATACCATGTTCGTGACATGAGACACATTGAAAAAACATAATTATGCAAATACCCTCCTATTTCGCATAATTTGCATTCAATTTTGTACATCTTTGTCTAAGCTACCTACATAACAAAAATCCTGAAAATCCGGTATTCCTTTCTTGGCCCAAAATGTAATCATTTCCAGTTTTTGTCACACGTCACTAACACACCAAGTATGAAACCAATCCATTTAGCAGTTCTTTTAAGAACGGCTAAATGGATTGGTTTAGTAGTTATCTTGTTCACTAGCAGACAACCACACACAAACTCAAACGTTGCTGAAAATGTAACCTCCAAGTGACATTTCTTGGAGGTGATAAGTATCAAATGAACAAAGAACGTACCACTGTGAATCCTTTTGGCCTGTATCTGCTTTCTCCCAATTCATCTGCTTCTTCTGCTTCTTCTTCTGTGTCTGTGTGTCCCATGTTGGTGGTAAGGCAACGACACCTGTACAGTAAAAAAAGTTACAAAAAGAGTTCAACATATCTCCATTAAATATTCTGAATATGTAAATGACTTCCACATCTATATAATCTATGCTTGGTTATGTTCAACTTTAACTAAGGTGCACATGTCACAATATGGACATTCCAATTATTTACCATTTTTTGCATTATTAAGCAAATTAAAAGCGTATTTGCATAATTGGTATCTGTTAATTGTTTTCATTGATTATGCAAATTAAATTTATTTGCATAACTGATATCTGTTAATTGTTTTCATTGGTTATGCAAATTAGATTTATTTATTTATTTTTTTCTAACATTTTATTCATAAATCAAAATAAATAAGTTACGAAAACAGTGAACCAGCCATCCACAAGTGTGAAATAATAAAAATAATACATCAAGTAAGTAAGAAATAATATAGTAACTTCAAGAGCATAACGTTCCCCATTTGCCCCGGTGTTTCAGCAGTTTTCCCCTCCTTGTTGCAATAGAATATTCAACTTTGTGGAAGAAATTAATATAATTTAGAAAAGAATGAAAGTTCACATGATTGGCCTTTCTACTTTTATAGATACACGCTAGTAAAATAACAAGATTGCCTATTTTGGGGGCGTGCAAATTAGATTTATTTGCATAACTGGTATGTGTCAATGTTTTACCTGTCACAAATTACATATGTGACATGCAATGTGGATTTTCGTCATTAAATATGCAAATTAGGTGTCGGTTTGCATGATTTGCAATTCATTATGTACATCTTTGTCTACGCTACCTGCGCACTAAAGATCATGGAAATCTAACATTCCTTTCTTCAGTTATTGAACAGTATGAACAGCCTTGTAATTAAAACCCTCAAGGTATTTTTTTGTCATGGCGTTCTGGATCCCCCTCAGACACCCTCGTAAATCCAACAATTTATGACTGAAAATTACTGAACTGCGATAAAACTGATAAATCTGATGAAGATACAAATATAAATTCTATATATCCAAAGCATTGGTTCCCTAGTTTTACAGACCAAAAGTTGGAGAAGAAGCATTGAAGTTTGGAGAATGTACTAGAGGGGGCATTCCGTTGTACATGTATGTCAGTAGAAAGGCGAACTCGAAAAAGTATGACAACGTCATAGCAGGTGTGGATTATTCTAGACCACCACCCCCCCACACACACACACTTTAAAAAAAAGATTAAGAATTGTTCTACTTACGATGCACCATTCCGCTCACATTTCCACTGGGCCCAGATGTTGCAAGTCCTGTCCTCGAGCTCGTCGGACTTTGCGGCGCACTGTTCAGCGGAGAACACAGTTTCCCTTCCGTTGGCTTAGGCAGTCGCCTGTATTGGCCAGTATTAGGGATATTTTTGGTCAACTTGTGCTTCATACCAGAATAATCAATAGTGATATTTGCCAGTTCAACGTCCGTTGTGTCTGCGGGTAGCTTAGTTAAGTTATTTAGTCTCGTTGTCATATCCTGTGAGAAAGACACAACTTCGTAGTCGCCTCCCTCTCGAGCTAGAGTCTCTGCAAACTCACATGTGCTCTTTGCGCTCGCCAGACTGATCTGTGCTCCCTCTATCTGTGCATCGATCTGTTTCTTCCTGGATGTTTCTTCTGTATCAATACAGGTCAGGAGTCGTTCGCTCTCTTCCTTTACCGTCTTAATCAGACTTTGTGCTGTTGTATGGACGTTCTGACGAGCCCCCTCTGCGTTCAGCTGAAGTTGCTCTTTCAGGCGTTTCTGCACTTCTTCCGTTTGACGTAAGATCTGTATTCTGGCCTGGCATTGTGGTGTGAGATCTAAGATTGTCTCCCTCTTCTCGGCAGCCACCTCCTCTATGCGCGTGTAGTTGTGCTGTGAGTCTCTGTGTTCAAACAGGGCACATTCGTTACATATCGGGGTCTCACAGGTCCGACAGTAGAGCTTCAAGATCTCTCCCGAATGTTTGGAGCACGATGGAGCTTTCCTAGCCCTGAAGACATTGTCGTATGTTCCTGTCTTCAGTTCTTCAAAAGTGAAAAGCGTGTGGCCCCTCGTAGCTTTCAGAAGACGGTGTGCCGACTCACAACTCTCACACAGAAACTCGGCACACTCCGAACACCTGGACGTGGCTGGCTTCCGTTCCTCACAATTGGTGCAGATGAGGACATCTTTACCGTGGCGAACGCCTTGATGCTCGGTCACGGCTTTCACCAGGCTAGCAAGAAAGAAGTTGTCCTTTAGACCCTCGACGCCATTTTGGGGTAAGGGGACTGGCTGGCGACAAATAGGACAGGGAAAGGTGTCGCCATCGTTCTTCTGGACCCATTCCCGCAGACAGTGCTCACAAAAGTTGTGCAAGCAGGGAAGAACCTTCGGGTTCTGGAAAACGTGGAAACAGATCGTACACTCGAGGAAGTCGTGGCTGATTTTGTCTGGGAGAACAGCAGCGGTCGCCATTGCTGTTTAAGATCTCACTTCCTGATATGACATCATCACACCTGTGCACGGCGTACCGAAAGTTCAAAGGGCAATGTCCGCTGGTGACACCACACTCAGGATGAAGTGGTTCAACGTTACAGGTGACGTTGAGTTAGATAGACTTCAAGCCCCAACATTTTAAATGACTTAGCAGTAGTCCTCAAAATTTAAGGGCCAGTTAACATTAGCGTTCAGTAAAGAAATTATAAAAGATTGCAAATTCCATCGCGTTCGATAAACCTGATATAACCTGGCAAAGTTACAAAAAGTTATCATCGGTAATGCCTCATAGGCAGATCCATTTTCTTTACCTTTTGGAAATGTGGTAGCTTAAGAAAAGATGCAATTCATAATATTCATATATGTTAATGAGGACTTTTTAACGCATAATCAAGGAGGATATTGCGTAATTCTATTATAACCCCCTTGGTAACGAATGGTTTAGTCTGACTGAGACAGAATGACCTTGACATGTAACGTTACATGACTCCATCTGGCCGCGGCCTTGAAAATCTAAGGATTGATTAGTCAGTCAGGTTGAAGAGAGTCATTCAAGGACTGAAGATCCGGAATATTAAGGAAGCAGTTGGTGGATTTACAGTTATTTCCGTTTGTTACGTATTGTGGGTACTTTTACCTGATAGCAGTGTAATGCTGGTACGTTAAATGTACTAGGGATAATACATTTTTGTTGACTGTAGGTTTAGAGTACCTGTTATACCCCCCTCACATTAGGCGAAAATCGATCGGACGACGAGTCTGCGAGCTCTAAATTACGAGGAGGGATGACCTTGCTGCCGACGAAGAAATAGCAGAGTTCCCCCTTCCCGCCAGGGTCATGCCTCCTCGTAGAGAACTCGCAAACTCGTCGTCCGATCGATTTTCACCTAATGTGAGGCGGGTATTAGAAAGCTTCTATTGTACTGCTAGGGCTAGATCAGCATTGCAGTTGGAGTGGGGTGGCTAGGGGTGGTCCTTAGATCTGAGACACCATGGAGTGGTTCTTAAATCAAGGAAAGGAAATTGGCTAAGAAGAAGATAGCGCAGCAGGCTATTGACAGGTAGGAAAAGGCTTAGGAACTTAAGGCAAAAAACACGAACTCGAGGCTGAGGAAGCTAAGAGGTAGTATAAGGCGGAAATAGAAGCACTCAAACTAAAGCAGATTGAGCATGCCCACTATGCAAAGGAAACCGCACCCCAGCTGAAGACAGAATACTAAGAATCCGGAAGTGCTTCGGCTAAGGCAAAAAAGTCCAGTCTACCATGCTTCAAGGAAGGGGAGTACATAGATACATTTAGATAATCCCCACAGATTCGAGCGGTTTCCACGGGCAAGTAAATTAAATGAAAATACTTGGGTTATTGACTGGTAAAGCGTTAGTGCACGCGATGGCCTGCAACGTTTTGTTGCGGTGGGAGCATCGAGCCACCGGAACAATTATGGTCGAGTGAGGTACATGACGTTGTGGTTGATTTTGTATAAGGTTTGACAAAAACAGGAAAATATTCAGATTTCATTTCGTACAGAAACTCTTACCGTAACATAATACCCTGCCTACTTCTGTTCCCAACAAACTGACATGATTTCCACTCTCCTACTACCGTAAAGGCACTCCGCTTTGTACGTCACAACAGGCTCGGGATAGACGGTGTGGTTTGCAGCAGTAGACAGTATATATACACGTAGGCAATCTGTACATGTTATATACAAATGCTTGTCTGGATTGGAGCGAGAACAAAGATTCTACCACAGTACCATCTGTGCACATGGGGGGGGGGGGGGGGGGGCTTGTACGTACTGACATCGTCAAAGCTGAGAGAGGATTTAACAACTCTATCTCTTTCCCTCATCCCAGCACGTACGTGGTTTATCAGAGAATAGTAAAACCAGACACAAGTAAAACAAGCTCAACCTGAGACACAGCCCGGCCGCCAGAACGCTCTCGGAACGATGCCTCCTCTGTCAGGTTGGACGACATTTTCTCTCCAAAGTTCCCATTTGCCGCCAAGAAAGGCGACAGGGAGACCTCAGGAGACCTTACTTCTAAACGGCTACGGGTTAATGCCCTAGGCACCTTCAGTAACGTTACTGTATGTTAGATTGACACTCATGTTGCAATCTTCAGCCCCTGGCAAGATCTGAACACAGAATAAGAAATACGCATTTTATAAAAAGAAGCTGCTGATATTTATTCTATGCCGTAATGGCAAGCCGTTTCTGTATTGACGAGAGACAATCCCTATTTACAAAAGACGTGCCAGTCTAGGTCTAGGTGTACATTCGACAAAAATTAACCCTACTTGCAAACAAACTGTTGAAGCTGAATTTCATTTCCACTGCCCTTACGTGATCAAGACCAGATTTCAGAATTTCAACTGTTTTGCCGATGAGGACGAGAGGTTCCATAAAATATTGATTTCTCGGGCCAAAATGTTAGGAAATATGAGTTTGAAAACCATACGGATGATGACATCACTACTATTTATTGCCCCTTCTAAGAGACGCTCTGCAGTTACCTGGTCTCTCGACAGATGTCGCTTTTGTAACGTTCATTCGAGGAACCTCGGTGACGTCAGCTTCAGGTAATCAACACGCCCACCTAAGCTAGACTAATTACACATTGTTTTCTCCAATCCGTTGCGTAACGGCCACACCGAGCTCGCATCTGGGAGGAGGCACAACTGCAACAAGAAGTCTGAGGACAGCCCTACGTGACGGCCTTACCCAGAAAGTGACAACTGAAGATATTTTGTCCAGCTTGAGAGGTAAGTTAAGAGAAACTGAAGGTAAGGACATTTTTCAGAAATCCCCTGGTTCAAAGTAGTTCTTTATGCCCTAATAAAAACCGTTGGGAGCTGCCAAAACGTCGCGGAAAAAATATCATGTCAGCATTTGTAACATGAACAGCAACGCTACTTCCAAATAACTTTTCAAACCGACAAAAATATCCGTGGGATCAATTCCTTGACAGGTCCCGATCGTTGGAAAGTGCACTTTACACGAATTTATAAAAATGGGGATAGGGAACTAGCCTACATGGCCGGCTGTCAGAAAAGGCCAGCAATCAGCGACCCAGTACAAAAAGAAATGGCCAGCAAAGGCGCCAAAAAAGGCCATAGAGAGCCTGCTATGGAGGCTAATAGGGCACGTTCCCACCAGCCTTCACCACCTCAGCGTTTGATCAGTTACACCAATTTGATTCATTCATTTATTTGATTACTCTGGATATGTTTATCTTTTTCCTAAGTTGAAAAAAAAAAACCGCTTTTAGTACATGAACGAATCGCAGATGCTCATATTGTCGCCCCACCAGTAAATGCTGTTCTTGCTTCCTAATTGTTTCATTTTATTGACTCACTTGATTTCTTAAATGTAATGCTTGAAGTCCAAGCCAGCCTAGAATATTTTTCCTGCTATGGTCAATATATAACAGAGTACCTCATTCTTGTTTACTTCTTTTTCACTAAGAAAACAAGGAATTACATTGATATGGCCTAATCTTCTTATCTGGCCCAAACGGCGTCATGAAAAACAAAACGAGTAAACAACCTCCTTGTTGAACATTAATATTCAAACTGCCAGCTTCAGACAATCAACATCAACATATCAATAAGACTAATCTAAGGCTGGTAAGGTACAGCTAGTGAAGCAATCATTCTATACGAGCATGATAAAAACAACCGAATACTGTAAGAAATATTCATATTGCCTTCGAATGAAGACTCATCTGTGTCCTTGGTAGAAGTCTGTCGCGTTCTTTTAGAAATGTTTGTATCATAATTGTTATATTCTTTTGCACGGTTCGATTTTCACGGTGGTCAAATACGGGCTTAAAACCTCCCATGTCTAGCCGATGGAACCTTGTTCCACGATGTTCCATCTGACGTAATTCGAACCGAACCCGTGTTCTATTTGGGGTCATCTGCGGTCGTTGCCGGTAAACACTGCTCTCTGGCCCTTTTTCCCAAACTACCTTGAATGAGCCAAAAAAGATAGTTTTTCACTTATATAAACAATTTTCTGGACATTACATCCATGCTATCACTTTGTTTGGGACCTGTGATATTTAAGGAAGCTACTGACCTTTGTGTTGGTGACCTTGAATATTGTAAGTGTTGTTTACACCGGTATCAATTACACCCTCCCGCAATCTGTGCGGCATGACATGCGTGCAAACATCGTTTAAGATCGCGACCAAGAAGAGTCTAAATTAAGTCATTGACGGCTCAAAATGACCGCAATGATTTTCCCGAGATTTCTGTTTTTGGGATTTTTAGAAAATGCCTTCGATTTTGAATTATTGGTAATTAAGTGCGATAAATGCCAATTTTACGCATATTTTCGACTGTAACTTTGCTTAAATTTAAAAATTTAAAAATCCCCAAAACAGAAAGTTTTATTTTCCTCATAGATGACGAAAAATATTTAAAAAAAACGAGAATTTTCGATGATACATGCGGCCTATCTTATCAAGAGTTTGGTCAAATTAAAGGCCTTCCTGAAAACAGAAAATGATCGTCTTTTTCAATAACATCGAAACAAAACAGCTATCTAAATGCGAACGACAACATTCAATGTATGTAAAATTGCTAAGAAAGAATACCCTAGCAACCGACCGCCGTGTTTGTACGGGTTAATAATCTTTTGATGTTGTTTTATTCTAAGCATGTGTTATTGCTCTGCATAGTTTGTTTTCAGTTGCTTATCTTCGGTTGTTTTTGTAATTTTCCGATATCAACCTTTCTCCCTTTACTAGCTCTATTACATAATGATGATAGGTTTTCTTTAATCTGCTTGTATCGTTTTTGGGCTTTTGAGGCCCTCCACTTCTAAGTCCTATAACTTTAACACGGCGTGCCGTAAGGCCACCAAATTTTCAGAACATGATGTGGACATAATATCTGACAAGTATTTGACGTTACGATGACGTACGATGACGTAATTATGACGTAAAATAATCACAAAGGGCAATGGAAATAGACTAAATTCATTCATTTAGATGGTTTTTGATGAAAAAATACCAGGTACTTACAAATTTTAAGGAATAATTAGCTTGTTATTCCTGATCTGGCCATACGGTCCACCGTCTTGGATTTTGGGCTAATGACGTCATCAAATTAGCATAATTTATGCATATATATTATGAAAGATATGCTAAATAATATAAGATTTTTTTATGTAACAAAATAGCAGTAATATAGGAAATAAATGTGAAAAATACATTGTTAGAACCAAAAATAGTGATTTTTGGCAAAACTGCTTGTCAACAAACGGTTGCCATGGCAACACGAAAAAATTTAAAATTTGTCAAACTTTGTACAATTGTTGCCAACAATTTTTTAGGAAAACTCACAAAATTTGGTGGCTCTAGCGTAAGCCGTTCTGGCGTTATAGGACATCAAAGTTGCCTCAGGCCTCAAAAGCCCTCTCCCCCACAGGTACGGTGAAATATATTGTATGCATATTTCAATCCATACATGGAGGAGGTGCCTCGACCACGTTAAACGGCCTCATTACTCATACTTTGAATACCTAGTACCTACTGGCTGGCAAAATACACCAGATGATTATTACTATTATTATTATTATTATTATATCTCAAGCCATACAACAGCATGGAATGCAATATATTGTTTTTGTCTAGCCTCTCCTCCTGCCAAATCTTTAAATGGATTCCACATTTTTGGGCCAAAAAAAAAATGAGCTGAAATTCGGCAGGGAGATGGAGATAGCAAATACCCAGACATTTTTGTCACTTTTTTTTTTATATGGGCCTTAGAAATCATTATATTCAGTTTTTTTGTCATTTTTAGACCAATTATATATATATATATTGGGCCTTTTGCCCTGGTATCACAACCTAATGATCTGAAATTCGTCACAGACGTGCATTGAACATATGCCCCCAAGATGTCTTTTTTGTCATACGTCACTTCGAAATTGAGTTAATTTGAAGTTTTTGGCCATTTTGGATTAAAAATGTATATTTTTAACTACTTCGCCCTTATATTAAAACCTAATGACCTGAATTTGGTACAGAGATGCATTCGACATATGTCCCTAGAATTGTATGAACGCATTTTTGCATACATTACTTCAGAATGAGTTATTGTGTGATTTGTGGCCATTTTTGACAATAGTCCAACGGCATAGCTAAAAAATTGTGCAAATCTGTCTAAAAGCACCAAATTTGGCACACATGCAGTTGGGTGTATTCTAAACAGAAATAGATATGGAGGCATCTCAAGTTCTGCCCAGAATTGATTTCATGGCACTTTTTTGGCATTTTTAGACCAAAAATGTATATTTCGGACTTCAGTGCCCTGGTATTACAACCTAGGGATCTGAGATTCAGCACAGACGTGCGTTGATCATATGTCCCCATGACGTCATCAACACGTTTTGCATACGTCACTTCAAGAATGAGCTATTTTGGGATATTTGGCCATTTTTGACTACAAATGTATATTTATAGCTGCTATGTCCTTATATTAAAACCTATTGACCAGAAATTTGGTATAGAGATGCATTGAACATATGCTCCCAGAATGGCATGAACCCTTTTTTTCATATATCACTTCAAAAAAGTTTTATTTTGGGTTTTTGGCAATTTTTGACAAGAAAGGCATATTTTTGGTTCCTATGCCCTTGTATTAAGACCAAATTACCTGAAATGTGGTGTGAAGGTGTGTAAGACATGTGCACACAGAAGTTGATTTTCGTTTTGACACACATCACGTTTAATTGTTGAAATTTAAAATTTTTGCCATTTTTAGTCTAACAATATATAGTTTTGGCTCCGATGCAATTGTATTGATAATGAATGACCTGAAATTTGGCCCACGTTGCTCTATTCACACCTATGATATACATCACTTAGAAATTGTGGAATTTTGGATTTTTCGTCATTTTTATCCAAAAATGTACATATTGGCTTCCTTTGTCACAAAAAAAGCCAACCGATCTGGAATTGGTATTGGTGTAGCTTTAGCACTGGAAATGGAAAATGGGTCACATATAGACTAGCCAATTTTGCACAGATAGGGGTGTTCTGGACAAGTGGGATGATCTTGTTGGACAGGACAACTCCCGAAAAATGTTGATATGGAACAGTACATTTTTTACATAGCGTTGAAGATGAATTTGAGTATGCTGTATTTGCTCCCGACCAAATGTCGGCCTTTATAGCGGAAGTATTTTTGGACTGCTCCACTTTACATAGGGATATTACAGGAAGAGTCAATTCTTGCACGTAGTGATTTTTTAGAGCCAGTTTTGAACGGGTGATGATTCAAAATTCCATTTTTAGCGAAAGTGTTTCGGTGCTGGTTTATTTCACCTTTTTACATAGACTCAGCTAGAAGAAAGAGCATGCCACCTCGTAAGGGGCGGTATACCCCTAACGGCGCTGTAATACAGCGTATGACTTTGGCTGGCTACCTGACATTAAGTCCATTCTTGCAATGGAGGGATTTTTTAGATTTATTTTTGGGCTTAAGCGTGATTAGCAGGTAGGATTCATTTGAAGCAAAAGTGTGCCATTTTCACACATGGATGTTTTTGGAATTGTCTATTATTGCATTGGGATGGAGATGGCAGAAATATGCTGTATTTACTCACAGCAAATGTCGGCCTTTCTAGATTCTATATTCTATTTTACTTTATTACCAAAACTTTGCAGTTACCATTTTAGAACAATGAATATCATATTGTATATTGCTGGTTCTACGTTAAGTATTATTTAGTGTGCTATTGCTTGAAGGCCGTATTGCAAGAGATATTTATAGATAATGTTATCAAATTTGATATGTGGTTGGCACTTTCCCTATGAGGAAAAGAATTATTCTATTATATTGTATTCAATCACAAATCTGGTATACAAGAGGGTAAAAAGGTGCCTAATAATTGTACAAGCTGAGCGCATCATCATTAACGAGACTAAGAACACTTCACTTTTCCTTTATTTCTTTATCCAGTACATACGTGTACATGTATAACGAAGTGTATAACGAAGTTGATACAATCATATACTTTCATTGTTTAGAAGAGCCGTTTATATTGTTCTGCTAAGGTAACCAGACACCATGAGAATAAAACTGCGAAGCCTGCTGATGTTCATCATCATCATCCTGAAGGAGCCCAACATGCCAGAAGCCGACTGCAGCTGTGCATCGTCTCCAGTCTGCCGGTGCGAAAACCAGGGCCTCACCAGCATCCCTCAAAAACTCCCAACATCCCTTACCCAGCTAGATTTTAAAAGTAACCAGATAACAATGATTCAGTCTGGTGCATTTTCAAATCTAACCCATCTCGAAGAGTTTTTCCTGCAAAACAACCAGATAACAATGATTCAGGCAGGCACATTTGTAAATCTACCCAAGCTACAAAAGTTGGACCTGTCCAACAACCAGATAACGATGATTCAGACAGGTTCATTTGCAAACCTGCCCCTGTTAAAAACGTTGTGGCTGTCCAAAAACCAGATAAGAATGCTTGATAAAGGCACATTTGCAAACCTGCCCCTGTTAAAAACGTTGTGGCTGTCCAAAAACCAGATAACAATGCTTGAGAAAGGCACATTTGCAAACCTGCCCCTGTTAGGGAAGGTGGACATGTCCAACAACCAGATAACATTGATTCCGGAAGGTTTATTTGAAAATGTATCCCAGCTACAAACTCTCTACCTGTGCCTGGTGAGCAACAACATAACAATACTTAAGGAAGGCACATTTGCAAACCTGCCCCCGTTAAAATGGTTATGGCTAAACTTTAACAATATATCATTGATTCAGGTAGGTACATTTGCAAATCTAATCCATCTCAATAGGGTTTTCCTTTCCTGGAATCAGATAAAAATGATTCAGGCAGGTACATTTGGAAATCTGCCCAAGCTACAATTCTTGTCCCTGTACAACAACCAGATAACAATGATTGAGAAAGGTTCATTTGCAAACCTGCCCCTGTTAAAAACGTTGGACCTGTCCAACAACCAGATGACAATGATTCAGACAGGCACATTTGTAAATCTACCCCAGCTACAAATTTTGTACCTGAACAACAACAAGATAACAATGATTCAGAGAGGTACATTTGCAAATTTACCCCAGCTACAAACGTTGCACCTGTCCTCCAACCAGATAACAATGATTAAGGAAGGTTCATTTTTAAATCTACCACAGCTATCTTTGTTGTACCTGACCTGGAACCCGATAACAATGATTCTGCCTTGTACATTTGTACATCTACCCAAACTCCAATGTTTGCACTTTAGTAACCCCATATCTGCTATTGTCCCTTTAGCTTTCGACTTGTTGCCAGCTAATCTGACAATATGGTTTTATGGGAACGGCTGGACCCAGTGTGAGTCAACAGCAGCCGGCTCAATAACAGATCCTGCAGGCAGAATAAGAGCAACACTGACTTCACCCCTTGCAACAACAGAACAAACAGCAAACTGCCGTTTCCACGAAGACTTCCATGAAGCCTATAACATTTATTACAATGGTACAACAGCTTCCTCAACAACAGGCCAAGAAAGCAAAAGGAGTAACCTAAGAGCAACAAAAGCTTCACCCTTTCAAACAACTTCAGACAGATCACAAACCGGTGATAGAGGCAAAACAAGAACAACAATTAGCTCAACAACGGGCCAAGAAAGCAAAAAGAGTAACCCAAGAGCAACAAAAGCTTCACCCTTTCAAACAACTTCAGACAGATCACAAACCGGTGATAGAGGCAAAACAAGAACAACAATTAGTTCAACTCCTCGAACCACTTCCGAAGAATCTGTTCCCAGTTTTCCCATACCTATTCTCATTGGTTCATTAGCTGGTATAGCCCTAATCAGCACCGTCATTCTCATAATGTGGTGCAAGAAGAGGACAAAAAATGCCGCTCCTGATCCTTCTTTAGGCCCACATTCTAACATTCCTTTAAGTTATCTTAACATAACCAATGGTCATGACAACCAGTATGAAGATGTAGACAAGCTACATAATCAGACAAGGCAGGGCCAATCTCAGGCCATCACTCAATCCAGCACAAACACCACAGCTGTTTTAATGACCAATGATCATGATAACCAGTATGAAGATGTAGACAAACTACATAATCAGATAAGGCAGGGCCAATCTCAGGCCATCACTCAATCCAACCCAATCACCACAGCTGCTTTAATGACCAATGATGATGATCACCAGTATGAAGATATAGACAAAAAACGCAATCAGACAAGACAGGGCCAGTCTAAGGACATCACGAAATCCAGCACAAACACCGCAGCTGCTTTAATGACCAGTGGTCATGATCACCAGTATGAAGATATAGACAAACAACACAATCGGACAGGGCAGGGCCAGTCTCAGACCATCACTGAATCCAACACAGTTGTTGTAGGGGTGAGTGGCCATGATCAGTCCATAGGGCAGGACCAGCCTCGTGCTATCATTGAAGCTGGAAACCCATCGTATGGCACAGGGCAGATTGACTCAATGCAAAGTCCCCTTTACAAAGCAGCAGGCCAGTCTCCGGCCATAACTGAATCCAACCCAACCACCACATCTGCTTTAATGACCAGTGGTCTTGATCACCAGTATGAAGATGAAAACAAACACTACAATCAGACAGGGCAGGGACAGTCTCAGGCTATCATTGAAGCTAGAAACATATCGTATGGCACAGGGCAAATTGATTCAATGCAAAGTCCCCTGTACAAAGTCGTAGGTCAGCTTCAGGCCATCACTGAGTCCAACCCAAACACCACGGCTGCTGTAGTGACCAGTGGTCATGGACACCAGTGTGAGGATATAGACAAACAACACAATCAGACAAGGCAGGGCCAATCTCAGGCCATCACTGAATCCAATCACAACACCACAGCTGCTTTAATGACCAGTGGTCTTCATCACCAGTATGAAGATATAGACAAACAACACAATCAGACAAATCAGGGCCAGTCTCAGGCCACCGCTCAATCCAACCAAAACACCACAGCTGCTTTAATGACTAGTGGTCTTGATCACCAGTATGAAGATATAGACAAACAACACAATCAGACAAAGTAGGACCAGTCTCAGGCCACCGCTCAATCCAACAAAAACACCACAGCTGCTTTAATGACCAGTGGTCTTGATCACCAGTATGAAGATATTGACAAACAACACAATCAGACAAGGCAGGGCCAGTCTCGGGCCACCACTCAAGCCAACCAAAACACCGGTGCTTTAATGACCGGTGGTCATGATCACCAGTATGAGGATATAGACAAACAACACAATCAGACAAGGCAGGGCCAATCTCAGGCCACCACTCAATCCAACACAAACACCACTGCTGCTTTAATGAAAAGTGGTCATGACCACCAGTATGAAGATATGAAATAACATAATCAGGCATGGCAGGGCCAGTCTCGGGCCACCACTCAATCCAATCACAACACCACAGCTGCTTTAATGACCAGTGGTCTTGATCATCAGTATGAAGACATAGACAAACAACACAATCAGACAGTACAGGGCCAGTCTCAATCTATCACAAAATTTAACGCAAACACCACAGCTACTTTAATGAAAAGTGGTCATAATCTCCAGTATGAAGATATGAATACCATAATCAGGCATGGCAGGGTCAGTCTTGGGTCATCACTAATCCAACACAAACACTAGCTGCTGTAATGGGACTGCTATATTTTACCATTTTGAAAGTCCATTCGTGCACGTGGGACATTTTGTTTTTCTAAATTCAATTTTGGACTAAATTCCTCATACAAAAGGCCATGTTTTCAGTTGGAGTATTTCTGGACTGGTCTATTGTGTAAATTGACATGGGGTGCAATGGAAGAGTCCATTATTGCACAGGGGAATGTTGTAGCATTTATCTATGGGCTCAAGTGTGATTAGTAGAAGTGATTCTTAACCCTCACCCGACCGATACATTTTTATGACGAATCTGACCGTATGGGGTCATTTTTGACCCCATTTTCTTTCGCTTCTATACATATTTCTGCTGGCTTCTTTTGTCATTATTATGCATTTACTGTTTCAACAATCTTTAAAAAATATTTTGACAAGTTTTGATGTCAGTAGTTATGACTCGATATCATAATTTATGCAGAAAATAAGGAGAAACCACCTTTTGCTCTAAAAATCTACCATATAGTTTTGTCTTATCAATTTTTAAACAATAATTTTGATGCTACAACAATACTGATATCATAATCATGTTATTTGACAAGAAAAGATACATCATTTGTGAAGTATAACGAATTCGTTACTTAACCCTTTCCAGACTGGGCTTTTTGGGCCTTCCCTGGCCTTGGGGGGGGGGGGGGGGGGGGGTGTGGCTCATTCGACCTCCCCTTCGTATTTTCAAAACGGCTTACTGTACGATCACCAAATTTGCAGGGAAAGTTGTGCTCATCGAGTTTTATAATTCCTGATAATTCCTAATTTTTATATCATTATGACGTAATCTGACGTAATTATGACGTCATTAATTGATATTTTTGGCTAAAACGGGGAATTTCCATAATACCTAAATATCTCACTCAAAACGTTACTAATAAAGGTTACTTATTAATATTGAAGTGTTATAAGACTTCTGTTGTCAAAAGCCGACGCAACGACGTCAAAATGACGTCATAGAATGACGTCATCTGTAGTTTAGCTATCCGCCATCTTGGATTATCAAGCTTAAATTTTTCAAGATACATTTTTTTCAACATATAACACTAAAACCCCATGGAAATGGATTAAAAACGTTCACATGAATGTTTTCTGTAAGAAAATACCACGAAGTGATGAAATCTGAGTGAAAATAAGCTTGTTATACTTTAAATCATGATATTGTCGGCCATCTTGGATTTTGAACAATTACGTCATCTCATTAGCATAATTTATGAATATTTAATTATAAATGTTTAACTTAGATGTGTAAGATATTAAAGATATATGAAAAGAAGTTTAGTTTAGTAAGAAAATCTTAAAATCCCATTGTTAAAACCAAAATTAGTGATTTTTGTAAAATTTGCCTTTCAGAAACCCGTTGCCATGGCAACACGAAAAATGATAAACTTACCCAATTTTTTTTATTGTCTCCAACAATATTTTAGGAAAACTCACCAAGTTTGGTTGTTCTAGCACAAGCCGTTTGGGAGCTATAGGAGGTCAAAGTTGGCGCGGGCACTTTTAGCCCCCCCCCCCCCCCGTCTGGATAGGGTTAATTATGCTCCTAAGTCCCACACATACAATAACTCTTGTCTATTTTCCCGCAAATATCTTTCTTGTTAGTTCCTTCTGAACATACTGTCCATACTTTTCCTAATTAATTAGAAACATTTTTATTTTCATAAGCATAGGTAATTAGTGCTTATTATCATAATTTATGCAGAACGTCGAAAAAATGTGTTTTATACTAAATTACTATAATAGTTCTTTCGAAATATTCGGTGTTTACTCAACTAAGCAACTATAACTTGTTGCTGTAATAGCAATTATGAGGAATGCCTGTTATTCTATAAAAAATTCTTGATATTTCCGTAAATAATGATTCATAATTTGCTGGGGTCATTTTTTACCCCACCGAACCACAAACAAACATTCAAGTATAGCTTATACAATAATGGTCAAAACTCGGGGGAAAAATTGGTCGATGTTGTAAGACACGTATAAAAACAAATTCATGGAAGGAATTTTTTCTCCAATGAAAAATGCTGCTATGGCAAATAAAAACATACGCCTGGGGTCAAAAATGACCTCATACGGTCGGATGAGGGTTAAGCAGTGTTCCATTTTCGCACATGGGTGAGTTTGGAACATTCTATTGTTGCATGGGGAGATGGTTGAAAGATGCTGTTATTTTGCTCTCGAGGGGAAATGTCGGCCTTTCTAGTTTTCTAATATTTTCTATTTTTCTATTTTGTGGCACTGTTGTGTACTGTGTTTTTTTTGGCACTTGATTTGTAATGATATTTTGGCGTAATATATAGTGAATAGTAATTGTACTGATATTTTGGCATGTTTTGTAAATATAGTCATTCATCTTGTGGGTATACAGTAGATTTATTTAATGTAAATACAGAAGCAAGTTAGTAATAGGTGAAACACAATTTGGAGTAAGGGTGTTAAAGCTATGTGATTTTGTTTAACACATTAAGTTGTTTTTTTTATCGTTTACATGTATTAATGACATTTTACAATGTAGAACTTCAACAGTAGAAAGTCAACATTCCAGTACTGTAAAGTACAGTGCAGTACAGTACTGTAGAGTACTTAAGGTTTTCTAGGGGTCATACATTTAGTGCATATACAGTAGATTTACTAGACGTGAATACAGAAGCAAGTCAGTAATAGCTCAAACACAGCGTGGAGTAAGGGTGTTGAAGCTGTGTGATTTTGTTAAACACATAACTTGTTTTTCTATCGTTTACATGCATTAATTACATTTTACAATGTAGAATTTCAACAGTAGAAAGTCAATATTCCAGTACTGTAAAGTACAGTGCAGTACAGTACTGTACAGTACTATAGGTTTTTTAGGGGTCATACATTTGTTGTTGAGATGGATCTATACACCATTGCATGTTTCGGTGCGGGCCAACGTCTTAAGGAGTTCATCTTCGCACGTAGTGCCAGGTCTGGTTGTTTCCATAGGGCTTTAGGATCAAAGGGCTTGTTTCCATAGGGCTTTAGTTGTTTCCATAGGGATTTAGGATCAAAGGCAATAGAATTGTTCTAAAATGATAGCAACAGAACTGTTAGGAGTCATGCCATTGGACCTGTTTGCGCTCATAGCAACAGAATTTTTTACAAACCCAGAAGAAGGGCCAATAAGAAAACAGACAACCTTTAGGTGTAAAGATTGTACAAACCACAGACATGCTTTAAAGAGCATTTGAAAGCAGCCCAGAATATACGGCTCTAGGCCCAGGCACCACACATTAAGGACGGGAAAAACATTGAGTAGGACTTTGCGAGACAAAAGTAACATATGTCTTATCTTTATGTAATATTACAGTAATATGTAATTTCAGAACTTGTAACTTATATTATATTACTAATAATAAGAATGCCTGTGTATACTTCGATGACGGTTAAACATACAGGTAATAGGATACGCCAAGTATCTGCTATTGCCTTTTGGAGTACCTGTGGATACTTGTTTATATGGAACTCAGAAAGACTAGTGGTACCTTAATGCACACCAATAATGAAAATAAATCAGTTGAAAAATAGACGTTTGTTCTGGTTTATCATCATTTGTTTCCTCCCAATTCATGCATGAAAATAATTGTTTTTACAATCCTGTACCAAAATGCTCACTGTAAGAGTTAATAGTTTCATCACGTTGTTACATCGAATGAAGAGACTCTTTTATCACACAACAGTTTTTATCACCGACGTTTCAGTGACCGTCTGCCACCTTCATTCGGGCAATTATGACTGGTTCACGTTGTGCCACAGCAAAATGTATCTCTGCTTACATTGCTGTCCCATTTAGAGTCTCTGATATGTATACTCAAACGTTTGTCATAAGTATTTATTCTGGTAAGCTGAGGTTTTATAAGACCTGTAAAACAGCGCACACTACCGAATCGAAGCGTCAGTGGACAAAACTTTCGTTGGTTGTGTAAGATGAGTCTCTTTACTCTTTAAGGGTAAGGTTTTGTATCGAATAAACTATTACATGGTATCATGAGAAACACTTTTTGTCCTTTATCTCATTCCATTGACTACCACAAAGCAGATATGAAACGACAAAGAATCCAAGTAATACAACGGGTAATTTGCCTTTAGGCGTAACACACCTAACGTAGGTTTTTTTTTTTATCAGAGACTAATAAAACCAGAGACTAGTAAAACCAACTCAAGTCTAAACTGAGACACAGTCTGGCCGCCAGGACGCTCTCGGGGAGACGTCTTCTGTGTCAGGTAATTGGACGGCACGTTCTCTCCGATTTGCCGCAAAAAAAGGCCACAGAGAAAAATCAGGAGACCTCACTTCTAAACGACCTCGGGTTATAATGCCCTAGGCACCTTCAGCAACGTTACTTTATGTTAGATTGACACTCATGTTGCAATCTTCAGCCCCTAGCAAGATCTGAATACAGAATAAGAAATACGCCACTTGTAAAAAGAAGCTGTTGATGTTCGGTCGTTCGGTGTAATATAACCAGCTGCTGCCGCGCCGCGTGCCTGCGAAGCTGGTGTGTTACGCCGAACGGCGCGGTTATACCGGCTATAAAGATACAGATATTAATTTCAGGACGTAATGGCAAGCCGTTCCTGTATTGACGAGAGACAATCCTTATTTAAAAAAGACGTCAAAAAGACGTCCCAGTCTAGTTCTAGGTGTACATTCGACAAAAAATAACCCACTTGCAAACATAGCTGCTGAAAGTGAATTTCTTTTCAGTTGCTCTTACGGTATCAAGACCAGATTTCAGAATTTTCACTGTTTTGCCGATCAGAACGAGAGGTTCTATATTGATTGCTCGGGCCAAAACGTTAGGAAATATTAGTTTGTAAACGATACTGAAGATTACATCACTACCATTTATTGCCCCTTCTAAAAACGACATGCAGTTACCTGGTCTCTCGACAGATGTCGCCTTTGTAACGTTCATTCGATGAGCCACCATGACGTCAGCTTAAGGCAATCAACACGCCCATCTAAGCTAGACTAATTAAACATTGTTTTCTCCATTCCGTTGCGTAACGGCCACACCGAGCTCGCATCTGGGAGGAGGCACAACTGCAACAAGAAGTCTGAGGACAGCTCTACGTGACGGCCTTACCCAGAAAGTGGCAACTGAAGATATTCTGTCCAGCTTGAGAGGTAAGTTCAGAGACAAGTAAGGTAAGTGTGTTTTCAAAAACTCCTCGGTGTAAAGTAGTTCCTAATAAAAGCGGCGGAAGCTGCCAAAACGTCGCGAAAAAAAGATTATGCCTGCTTTGTAACATGAACAGGTTGCAGGTCCCGATCGTTTCACAGCCAAAAATGCTTTTTCTTGTTTATCTTGTTTTGTTTCCTCACAGAAAATATATCTTCCATGAAGAAATTATTCTGTCCTAAGAAAAATGTGCTTGTCAAATTTTTGCTTGCTAACTTTCTGAGACGATTTGAGATTTGCTTTCTTGTATTTCCAAAAATGCCTTTTCTGTTCATCTTGTTCTGCTTCCTAACAGAAAATTCATTTTCCAGGAAGAAAAAAAAATCCTTGTATTGCTTAAGAGTTGAATCTGGTTATAGAAAATCATGAATTTATGGATTTTTTTTCTTGCATTATAAGAAAAAAGAAGATTTTGCTTAAATCTCTAGAAAAATGTTTGTAGTTTCTCGTTTTGCTTGCATTTTTCTACATTTTCTTCCAGCAAGAATGTTTTTCTTCACATAAGAATTGGGGTAAGCAAAATAAGAAAAAAATCATTTTCGGCAGTGTGGAAATAAAGTGCACTTTATACGACCTTACTTAAAACTTGGGGTAGTACATGTTCCCTACCAGCCTCCACCACCTCAGCGTCTCCTTTTTTGATCAGTTACACCAATTTGATTTCTCTGGATTTATCTTTTTTCTAAAAAAAATAACCGCTTTTGCCATTTAGTACATGAACATTGTCGCCCCACCAGTGAATGCTGTTCTTGCTGCCTAATTTTTTTCATTGATTCATTTGATATCTAAAATGCAATGCTCGAAATCCAAGCCAGCCTAGAATATTGACTTTGGCTCCTGATGAACGTTTCCTGGTCAATAACAAGAGTACATGATTCTTGTTTACTTCTATTTCACTTAAAGAAACAAGGAATTACATTGCTGTAGCCTAATCTTCTTATCTGGCCCAAACGGCGTCATAAGAAATAAAACGAGTAAACAAACTCCTTGTTGAACATTAATATTCAAACTGCCAGCTTCAGACAATCAACATCAACATATCACTAAGACTAATCTAAGGCTTGTAAGTTACAGCTAGTGAAGTAAATATTCTACATGCATAATAACAACAACCGCACTCAACAAATGTTCATATTGCCGTCGAATGAAGACGTATCTGTGTTCTTGGTAGAAGTCTGCCGTGCTCTTTTAAAACAATGTTTGCATCATAATTGTTATGTTCTTCTGCACGGTGTGATTTTGTAGGGTTTATTATTTTTCAATATTTTATGCTAAGTATGTGTTATCGGTTCTGCATAGTTTGTTTTCAGTTGCTTTTCTTCGGTTGTTTTTGTCGTTTTCCGATATCAACCTTTCTCCCTTTACTAGCTCTATTATACAATGATATACCATAGGTTTTCTTTAATCTGCTTCTATCGTTTGTCCACGTTATCGTTTAAGGGTAGTAGTATGATGACAACATGAATCTATTATTATATTTCAACCAAATCTTTCAAATTTCCTGCCAAATCTTCAAATGGCTTCAATTTTTTATAAGTTTTGGGCCGAATGAGCTGCAATTTGGCAGGGAGATATGGATATCAAATACCCCTAGTCCATATGTTTTTCGTTTCACTTTTTTATATGGGCCTTAGAAATCATTATATTTAGTTTTTTTGTCATTTTCAGACCAAACGTATATATTTTCAACTACTTTACCCTTATATTAAAACCTAATGACCTGAAATTTGGTACATTGATACATTTAACACATGTCCCCAGAATGGCTGGAACACTTTTTGCATACATTACTACAAAAATTATTTATTTTGTGATTTTGGACATTTTTGTCAAGACATTTATATTTTGGGCTCCTATGCCCTTGTATTAAGACCAAATGACCTGAAATTTGGTGTGAAGGCGTGGAAGACATGCGCACATAGTACTTAATTTTCAATTACACACCCATCACATTAAATTGTTGAAATTTTCAATTTTTGTCATTTTTAGTTTTAGCTCCTATGCATTTGTATTTATACCGAATGACCTGAAATTTAGCATGGCGATGCTTACGGTATGTGTCCACAGGGCTCTATTCACAGCAATGGTAAACATCACTTAGAAATTGTTACATTTGGGATTTTTCGTAATTTTTGACCAAAAATGTACATTTTGGCTTCCTGTGTCATGAAAAAGCCAAATGATCTGAAATTTGGTATAGGGGTAGCTTTAGCACAAGAAATGGAAAATGGGTAACATAGACCAGTCCATTTTACATAGAAAGGGGTTTTCTGGAACAGTCTATTACTCTATTGAGAGAGGGCAACTTAAAAGAAAAGAGTTTGGATTGGGATGATGTCAATTTCTGCAAAAGGTAGATATGGTATAGTACATTTTTACATGGGGGTGAATATGGATTGAAATATGCTGTATTTGCTTCCAAGCAAATGTCGGCCTTTCTGCTTTCTTTGGCTCTTCTCCGTCTCCTGTCAAATCTCCAAATGGATTCAACTTTTACATTTTGGGGAAATTTGGCTTGAGGTAGGGATAGCAAATACCCTTAGACGTTCTTTTTCTTCATTATTTTGGACAGAGGACTTAGAAATTATTATATATAGACCAAAGTTTAGACCAAAGTTTAGACCAAATATATATTTAAACCTGTATATATAATATTGGGCCCCTGTGCCCTGGTATTACAACCTAATGACCTGAAGAAGTGCATTGGACATATGTCCTCAGGATCAACACTTTCTTCATAGATCACTTTAAAAAATTATTTGGGGATTTTCGGCCAATTCTGGCTCCTCTGCCCTTGTATTTAAACCTAATGACATTTGGCATGAAGATGTGTAGTACAAGTGACAATGGTACTTTATTGTCACTTTTGGCATTCGTTACTTTAAATTGTTGAATTTGGGGATTTTTTTTGCCATTTTTAGACTAAAGTGTTAATTTTGGGCTCCTATGCCTTTGTATGATAAGCAAACGATCCGAAATTTTGGTATGAAAATGCGTACGGTAGGTGCCCACGGGGTACCATGGGGTACATCATTCAAAAATGGTTAAATTTGATTTTTTGCCATTTTTATTTTTGCTTCCTGTGTCATGAAAAAGCCAACTGATCTGGAATTTGGTATTGGGGTAGCTTTAGCTTTAGCTTTAGACCAGCCAATTTTGCACAGATAGGGGTGTTCTGGATAAGTGGGATGATGTTGTGAGACAGGTCAACTCCTGCAAAAGGTTGATATGGAACAGTACATTTTGCATTGGTACATGGTATGAAGATGGATTTGAATATGCTGTATTTGTCCACATGTCGGCCTTTCTAGCGGAAGTATTTTTGGACTGCTCCACTTTACATAGGGATATCACAGGAAGAGTCCAATCTTGCACGTAGGGATTTTTTAAATCCAGTTTTGCACAGGTAATTATTTAAGATGCCATTTTTTAGCGAAAGTGTTTTGGAGCTGGTCTATTTTCCCTTTTTACATGGATTAAGCAAGAAGAAAGAGCATGCATATTATTATATTATATTTTATTCAATCACAAATCTGGTATTCAAGAGGGTAAAAGGTGCCTAATAATTGTACAAGCTGAGCTCATCATCATTAGCGAGACTAAGAACACTTCACTTTCCACTTTATTTCTTTATACAGTACATACGTGTACATGTATAACGAAGTGTATAACGAAGTTGATACTATCATATACTTTAATTGTTTAGAAGAGTCGCTTATATTGTTTTGCTAAGGTAACCAGACACCATGAGAATAAAACTGCGACACCTGCTGATGTTCCTCATCATCATCCTGAAGGAGCCCAGCATGCCAGAAGCCGACTGCAGCTGTGCAGCGTCTCCAGTCTGCCTATGCGAAAATCAGGGCCTCACCAGCATCCCTCAAAAACTCCCAACATCCCTTACCCAGCTAGACTTTAAACATAACCAGATAACGATGATTCAGTCTGGTACGTTTTCAAATCTAACCCTTCTCAAAGAGATTTTCCTGTCCTACAACCAGATAACAATGATTCAGGCAGGTACATTTGTAAATCTACCCCAGCTACAAAAGTTGGACCTGTCCAACAACCAGATGACAATGGTTCAGGTAGGTTCATTTGTAAATTTATCCCAGCTACAAGAGTTGATCCTGCACACCAACCAGATACCAATAATTCAGGCAGGCACATTTGCAAACCTTCCTATGTTAAAAACGTTGTGGCTGTCCAAAAACCAGATAACAATGCTTAAGGAAGGCACATTTGCAAACCTGCCCCTGTTACGAACGGTGTGGCTGTACCACAACCAGATAACAATGCTTGAGGAAGGCACATTTGCAAACCTGTCCCTGTTACGAAAGGTGGACCTGTCCAACAACCAGATAACATTGATTCAGGGAGGTTCATTTGTAAATGTATCCAAGATACAAACGTTCTACCTGTGCCTGGTGAAAAACAAAATAACAATGCTCGAGGAAGGCACATTTGCAAACCTGCCCCTGTTAAGAACGTTGTGGCTGACTGAAAACAATATATCATTGATTCAGGAAGGTACATTTGCAAATCTAACCCATCTCAAAAGGGTTTTCTCGTCCTGGAATCGGATAACAATGATTCAGGCAGGTACATTTGCAAATCTGCCCCAACTACAAAAGTTGTACCTGTACAAAAACCAGATAACAATGATTGAGGAAGGTTCATTTGCAAACCTGCCCCTGTTAAAAACGTTGTCCCTGTCCTGTAACCAGATAAAAATGATTCGGGAGTGTGTATTCGTAAATCTACCCCAGCTACAGGAGTTGTGGCTGTCCGAAAACCAGATAACAATGATTCAAGAAGATTCATTTGTAAATCTACCCCAGCTGCAAGAGTTGAACCTGTCCGACAACCAGATAACAATCATTCATGAAGGTACATTTGCAAATCTACCCCAGCTACAAAAGTTGGACCTGTCCAACAACCAGATAACAATGATTCACGAAGGTTCATTTGTAAATCTGCCACAGCTATATTGGTTGTACCTGACCTGGAACCAGATAACAATGATTCATCCTTGTACATTTGTAAATCTACCCGAACTCCAATGTTTGCACCTAGGTAACAACATGATGTTCGCTATTCTCTCTTCAGCTTTTGACTTGTTGCCATCTAATCTGAAAATAAGGTTCAATGGGTCCCCCTCGAGCCAGTGTGGCTCAACAACAGGTCCTGCAGGCAAAATAAGAGCAACACTGACTTCACCCCTTGCAACAATTCCAGAAAAAACAGTTAATTGCAGTTTCCACGAAGATTTCTATGTAACCGTTAACAAGTGTTACAATGGTAAAACAGCTGGTTCAACAACAGGCCCAAAAAGCAAAAAGAGTAAACCAAGAGGAACAATAGCTTCATCATTTCAAACTACTTCAGACAGATCACAAACCAGCGATAGAGGCAAAAGAAGATCAACAATAAGTTCAACTCCTCAAACCACTTCCAAAGAATCTGTTCCCAGTTTTCCCATACCTATTCTCATTGGTTTAATAGCTGGCATATCCCTAATCAGCATCGTCATTCTCACAATGTGGTGCAAGAGGAGGATAGATAATGCCTCTCCAGACCCTTCTTTAGGCCCACATTCTAACGTTCCTTTAAGTTATCTGAACATGACCAATGGCCATGATAACCAGTATGAAGATGTAGACAAACTACATAATCAGACAGGGCAGGGCCAATCTCAGGCCATCACTCAATCCAACCCAAACACCACAGCTGCTTTAATGACCAGTGATGATGATCACCAGTATGAAGATATAGACAAACAACACAATCGGACAGGGCAGGACCAATCTCAGGCCACCACTCAATCTAACACAAACACCACAGCTGCTTTAATGACCAGTGATGATGATCACCAGTATGAAGATATAGACAAACAACACAATCGGACAGGGCAGGGCCAGTCTCAGACCATCACTGAATCCAACACAAACACCGTAGTTGTTGTAGGGGTGAGTGGCCATGATCAGTCCATAGGGCAGGACCAGCCTCGTGCTATCATTGAAGCTGGAAACCCATCGTATGGCACAGGGCAGATTGACTCAATGCAAAGTCCCCTTTACAAAGCAGCAGGCCAGTCTCAGGCCATAACTGAATCCAACCCAACCACCACATCTGCTTTAATGACCAGTGGTCTTGATCACCAGTATGAAGATAAAAACAAACACTATAATCAGACAGGGCAGGGCCAGTCTCAGGCTATCATTGAAGATAGAAACCCATCGTATGGCACAGGGCAAATTGATTCAATGCAAAGCCCCCTATACAAAGTCGGTGATCAGCTTCAGGCCATCACTGAGTCCAACCCAAACACCACGGCTGATGTAGTGACCAGTGGTCATGATCACCAGTATGAAGATGTAGACAAACAACACAATCCGACAGGGCAGGGCCAGTCTCAGGCCATCGCTCAATCCAAAACAACCACAGCTGCTTTACTGACCAGTGGTGATGACCACCAGTATGAAGATATAGACAAACAACACGATCAGACAGGGCAGAACCAGTCTCAGACCATCGCTCAATCCAACACAAACACCACAGCTACTATAGATGCCAGTGGTCATGATAACCAGTATGAAGATATAGACAAACAACACAATCAGACAGGGCAGGGCCAGTCTCAGGCCATCACTCAATCCAACACAAACACCACAGCTATTATAGAGGCCAGTGGTCTTGATCACCAGTATGAAGATATGAAATAACATAATCAGACATGGCAGAGTCAGTCTTGGGCCATCACTGAATCCAACACAAACACTAGTTGTTGTAGTGGGACTGGTCTATTTTACCTTTTTGAAAGTCCATTCGTGCACGTGGGACCTTTTTTTTTTACAGAAGGCCATGTTTTCAGTGGGAGTATTTCTGTACTGGTCTATTGTGCAAATTTACATGGGGTGCAATAGAAGAGTCCATTCTTGCACGGGGAATGTTGTAGGATTTATTTATGGAATAAAGTGTGATTAGTAGAAGTGACTTTTAAGCAGTGTTCAATTTTCGCACACGGGTGATTTTGGAACATTTTATTGTTGCATGAGGAAATGGTTGAAAGATGCTGCATTTGCTCTCGAGCAAATGTCGGCCTTTCTAGTTTTCTATATTTTTTGTGGCACTGTTGTGCACTGTTGTTTTGGCACTCTAATTGTACTGATATTTTGGCGTAATGTTTTAGTGAATAGTAATTGCACTGATATTTTGGCATGTTTTGTAAATACACTTTTGTAAATTCATTTTGTGGATATACAGTAGATTTTTTGTATGCGAATACAGAAGCAAGTCAGTAATAGTTCAAACGCAGTTTAGAGTAAGGGTGTTAAAGCTGTGTGATTTTGTTAAACACATAAGCTGTTTTTCTATCGATTACATGTATTAATTACATTTTACAATGTAGAACTTTAACAGTAGAAAGTCAACATTCCAGTACTGTAAAGTACAGTGCAGTACAGTACTGTTGAGTACTTAAGGTTTTCTAGGGGTCATACATTTAGTGCATATACAGTAGATTTACTAGACGTGAATACAGAACTAAGTCAGTAATAGCTCAAACACAGTGTGGAGTAAGGGTGTTGAAGCTGTGTGATTTTGTTAAACACATAAGTTGTTTTTCTATCGTTTACATGTATTAATTGCATTTTACAATGTAGAACTTCAACAGTAGAAAGTCAACATTCCAGTACTGTAAAGTACAGTGCAGTACAGTACTGTAGAGTACTATAGGTTTTTTAGGGGTCATACATTTGTTGTTGAGATGGATCTGTAGACCATTGCATGTTTCGGTGCGGGCCAACGTCTTAAGGAGTTCATCTTCGCACGTAGTGCCAGATCTGGTTGTTTCCATAGCAACACTTTAGGATCAAAGCAACAGAACTGTTCAGGATCAAGGCAATAGAATTGTTCTAAAATGATAGAAACATAACTGTTAATAGCAACGGACCTGTTTGCGCTCATAGCAACAGAACTTTTTACGATTGTAGCAACATAACTCTTTAGTGCGTTCGTTATGATCATAGCGTTAGAAGCCTTTATGTTATAAGAGCACAAACCCAGAAGAAGGGCGAATAAGAAAACAGACAACCTTTAAATGTAAAGATTGTAAAAAACACAGACAGGCTTTAAGGATTTGAAAGCAGCACAGAATAACAGTTACATAATGTAATTTCAGAAGTTGTATCTTATATCATATTGCTTAGAGTGCCTGTGGATACTTCGATGACGGTTAGACATTAGGTAATAGGATGCGCCAAGTATCTGCTTTTGCCATTTGGAGTATCCCTGTGGGTACTTTTTATATGGAACTCAGAAAGGCTAGTGGAACCTTAATGCACACGAATAATGAATAAACAATCAGTTGAAAAATGTTTCCTTTTATGATATTTAGCTAAAAAGATGTATCAAGCTAAACAAAATAGACGTTTTATCGGCCAAACTAGTCAAATTGTTTTCTACTTCCCTTCGATGGTGCCTAGTATGGGATCCAATCGATAAAAGTAACGCACACTTTGTAACCTTGACGCCATGACCCTACAATCGCACTTACGTTATCACCCTACCACTGGCGTACGTGGTCAAAGATAGCTAGCGGTTGCGCCTAGATAGAGCGCACACAATCAAGAATATCTCGAGAAGTAAGCATTCGATTGGAATCAGCGGTTTTCATCCTTTAACTCCGCACTAAGAGACCTTTTTTAAGGTACCAAGTGTGCTCGGCCGAAACTTGGGCCCCAAGTCACAACCGCACTAAAGTTATCACCTTACCCCAGACAACACTGAAATAGTAGCTATCCAGATCCCCGATATTCGGAGTGAGTACCATGATTGTTTTAATCACACTTCGTAATTTTGACGCCATGACCCTTAGTTGCACTTACGTTATCACCCTACTAGTGGCGTACGCGGTCAAAGGTAGCTAGTGGTTGCGACTAGATAGAGCGCACACAATCAAGAAGATCTCGAGAAGGAAGCATTCGATTGGAATTGGCGCTGACTAACCTGTTGTCTCAAGCGCGGCCGCGATGTTCTTCTGTGCTGGAAAGCTGCGAGGTGATCGTGAGTCCTTCACCCCAGACGGCTCTGGCAGACGAGTGACGGGGTTTCATGCAAATAAGAACAGGGGCAGGTTTTCGATTCGCCCACTCAACAAAATAGATTAATTTCTTGACCAATCACAGACCAGTAATCTTCTTCACCTGTGTTGGTCACGCGTTTGTTTGCTTCTCCAGACCACGGCATTGTCATTCGATTCAGCTTGAATCATAGGAGAACGTACGTAAAAGCTTCGTCTCACGGACTCACACCACCGTACGCAGAACTATCTACAAACGGCAACGGATACAAGGGTTGCCGACGACAGATGCCAATCTTTACCATAGGTGTTTCACGATAACGTCCAGGGAGATGTCGGGAAATTGTCCGGGATCATCTAAGAGAAGACCCGTGGCATTTTATACGTTGAGATTGACAACAAGCTCTGCTCAAGTAGGTAGGAGTACTCTCCAAGCAGAGGTCGAGTCGCGGATATATATATACTATAGTATAGAAGTGGAAAAAAATAGAGCCGCTCTGTATTTTTTTCGACTACTAGTATATCTCCGCGACTCGACCTCTGCTTGGAGAGTAGGTAGGAGGACTTTATTAAATTCATTGAATGAATGTACCCTCTTCCTTTCCCAACATGTAAAATCGTCCCTCCCTTACTGGCCCCTCACCTCCATATGAAATGGACGGTCCCTCTGTGTTGGAATCATTTGGTAGATGTGTAGCAATTGTAAAATTTACTACAAGAAAGGAAGGTCAAGTTCGAAAATGGACTTAACCTGTTTTTTTTGCGATGGCAAAAATTCTTATCATTTGACTATCATTCAACAGACTGTGGCGCTACCGCGACCTTAAAAGCATTCTATGTTATTAAGGAAGGGGCTTCGATTTTCTAATCTCAAAGACGATTTACCAGTTGCAAAAGACAGTATCAAATGGGCCAAAGTAGTATTCAGCTGGCCATCAGGCAACGCCGTTATTAAAAATTACTGTTTGAGGCTGAAGGCAGATTCCCGTTGGCCACTGTCTTATGCCACCGGCAAATCTGCTTGGAGATGCTTCCAGAGACATTCTTCATCTGCAAACGTTTACGAGGAACTAAAAGCGTAGCACAGTGGGAGTGTGTTCGGCCCGTGACCGAGAGGTCGCCGGTTCGAATCCGCCTGCCGTGTTGCCGGTCTTGTGCCTTTGGGAAAGGCACTTTACACGACTTTCCTCACTTTACTCAAGTGAAATATGAGTCGCCCCTCGGATAGGACGTTAAATGGAGGTCCCGTGTATGGGGAGAGCCACACCCCATGCACGTTAAAGAACCCCCACACATGCGATGGTGCGGTGTGAGATGGTGCAAATTCTTCTGTCTGGATAGAGGCCTGGCGAACCTCTGTCTCGTATCAGCCAACATAGGCTACAAAGGTCTTCAGCAAGTTGAAGTTGGTAGCCTTAAAACGAAAGAAGAAGAAGAAAAGCAGACTACATTTTGTAGACAATCTTGGAGTCTTTTATTAAAAAAAGGAGTTAAAGACATCATATCTTTGCCAGCATGGCAATCTCTCTAGGGTCTTTTTTGCTGATAATACATCTTTTGCTGATGACTTCTTTATGTACTGGGTAGTTTGTGTTGCCGCTCCCTAGGATAATTATACAATGTATCTGTTAAAATATGAACATATTTTTTCTCTTAGTCTCTGGGATATTATATGAAATGCTATCATATAGTACTGTTACTGTAGCTTTTTTCTCCATTCACAAAATGTACATTCAATTGAAATTGTCACTACAGTCTAAAAATACAATTGACATATTTTTATTACAGATATTACTTGTAACCCTTTTTCAAAATGACATATTCTACAAGATTGCTTTTCTAAGAAAAAAATCACCCTGCATCATTTCACATTAGACCACAGAGCTGTTTTCAACAGTTCAACACTATACACAATATGATCTATGTTATAATTTTAAACTTTATATCCGTACACACAAAATAGCGCTTACCAACAAGCTTTCGATCAGTCCTCTGATCCTTATCAAGTTAACAGTATTATCTTATTGTGGAGACAAATGCTGATTGTCAATCTGACTGCCTTAAAGGCCAATAAGACACAACTATGGTGTATATATCTTCGAACATAATTAAGACACAGCATTAAATTTGATTTAATGGTGTGGATGGCTTACCACAAGATATGAAGTCTGATTAAAATATCTTCTTCAAATTCCTTTTGTAAAGTGTAGACGACCTCATGATCTTGGTTGTAAGGAGTACTTACATTTCTGATTGTATTTTTCATGAATGATCCATCCAGACACACTGCTAACACTAAAACTTTTTACATAAGGCCACACCAATTTTATCTGTAATTTCTTGGATTTCCTTACCTTGTTTCCGATTTGAAAAACAAAAACTTTTCAACTTGATGGCCACACCTTGTGCTGACAAAATTTCACCGCCTCTCTTTTTTCAAATTAATTATGGGCCTCAAATTCCAGTAGCTGTACGTGCCTATTTTGGACGGTACGTTTATCATTTTTCTTCAAACTTTTGACTTTGCTACCAGGGACCCCCTAAATGTTGAGAGTTCAGGTTTTCCTGTCTTATCTCTCCTACCCTCGACTTTTTAAAAAGTTTTTTTCATATTTTTTTGAACGACTGACCCAATTTTTTTCTGAAAGAACCTGAGAAACAACATATAAAATTGGTGTGGTCTAATAAGACTGAATGCATGATACAAAATAAATCTTTATATTTATGTCATCTTGAATGTGATCAAGTACTCTGGATACGCCTGTGCATCATGAAAGACCACGAACACAGTTGGGTTGTTCACATCATTCACAGTGGAGTCAAACGGGAGGTTAGGTTTATCAGTCCTCATGGGGGCTTTGGTCATGTCTGAACTACCCTTTGTGTATTCTCCAGTCGTCACCTTGCAGAGAAACATTTTCTTGTGCTTAGTTACAGGATCCGGTACAGAGTAGTAGTCCTTTGTGGAGTAAAAAGCTTTCAGGGCAAAGTATGAGCCCTGACCCTCCCAGGTTCCTGTGCGTGGAGAAAGAAGTATCAAGTAATGATTAGAGCTTATTGGACAAATATTTCTAACCATTTATATCTTTGTTAACACAATGGACAATAATGTCAATAATCCCCAATGGTGGTCTTCATGCCTCATTAAAAAATCTCAAGATTAATTTCAAAAGATCTAAAAGATTTTGTGCAAAATTTTGAGATCTGCTGTCATCTCAAGATTAGTTCCAAGTATTTGTGCTAAATCTTTAACTCTTTTGCAAAAATCTTAAGATTTTTTTTCTTCAATTTTTATTAGTTTCATTCAGAATTGTCACTGCGAGAAAGGAAGACAATTAGGACTGCTAAAATATTAGCAGGTGATGGTGTAAAAAGAACTCTAATATTTCTGATATTTAATGGTGCAATAAGATATAACATTGTAGATAATAAGGGATGTATACATGTACATACCAACATTGCCTCCACTATAGCTCCTGTTGAAGCCATTATGGCTGATTGCATCAGTAACCTCTTTCTTAGTCCCATGCCACAGTTCTTGTTCAACTCTCCTATAAGACCAATAATCACGGAACCTTAAACTACATAGTATTACAAAGATTTTCTTACGTCTGACTCAATTCTCCTACAACTTAGTACACATTTGTAATTTAAAGCCTTAATGTCATTGACATTCATATGAATGTGCAAACAAAATCTAAAACAAAGTCCTATTGCAGTAAGAAAATTTCAACAGGAAAATTTTTACATTTGATGGGCATAGCTTCTATATCATCTATCAATCCACAATTTGCAGCAAAGAGTCCCCAAAACACACACTACCTCTGTGTATTTATATCAAGTAGATTTTCTTCTTCAAAGTACCAACTACACTAGAATTGTCAAAGTGCAGTAATTGTATGTTTCTGTGTGTATTCAAGTCATCAGGTAATCAATGTGGCTGAACATAAATCATAATCAAATAGGCACTAAATTACCTTCTGGGGTTGATTTGTGAAATTTTCTGCCGTTGAGCACAGTACTGCGCCCACAGGGTTGGATTCTGGACCCTCTCAATGCTCACTATGGTTGCCTTCATCCCTCCTGTAGCTAGACTGTTAGTGAATTTCCCTGCCACTGTGCTGTACTCCTGGGACCCAGACTTCAGGGGAACAATGTGGCAGATTTTGGGTTTCTTTGTACTCCTGTCCTGTGGCTGTGGGTTCCAGGTTGTAGGCAAGGCACCACCACCTGTTAATAAAAAATAAAGTCAACTCAGAGATTGATTCATAGTCATTTTGCTGACAAACTGCTCAGCACCACAGCATGTATTTTATTGAGTGTACAGCTTCAGCTACACTACTAAAGCTATCTGACTATTTGCTCAGGATCCAACAACCTTTGACCAATTGCTGACGTCACATATGCATTAAGTCATGTGACCTGAGCAATTCGGTCAGATAGCAATACATGTAGAAAGCTGAGCAATGCAGTGAAAAATTTCTGTGACTCCAAATTTTTTAGTTGGATAACAGTTTAATTGTGCCATAATCATTGACATAGGGATGTCCCTCTAGTTCAACTGGTATAAGCCTCACAGTTGAGTTCCTGGTTCCGATTGGATGGTAACTGGAAGATTTGGGTAGGGCATCTTGGGGCTCCACCTGCCATTCAGGGGGTCCCTCAAGCAAATTAAACCCCCATAAGCACTACTGAAACAGCAATGAAACTTGCTGTGCTAAATTATTGTGCCACCTAGGCATACAAGGGTCTGAACGATGAACGAATAAATCATCAAATCAGATCAGATCTTACCAGCTTCTGCCCTCTTGTCTCTCCTCCGCACACTGTGGGTCCTTTTGGACTGTTTCATGGTGACTGTCATCTTTTTGAAGTCGATCTCACAGTCCTCGTTGTCATCATCATATTTCACAGAGCTCTTCTTTGCTTTATATGCAGCCTCAATGGTGGCATTTGCAGCAGGGTGGATTTTTTGCTCCCTGCCCTGAGCTACAATATAGCACCTGAAAAAGAACACACCAAAATGGCTGATCAATTTAAAGAAATGAAAATTGGAAATAGAAATTGCTTGCAAGCCAAATCTATGTCAGTCTCTTAGCCCTTAACCTGCCCGAGATTCAGCCCAAAAAACTCTTTCAGTGCCAGGGTTTGACAACTGACTTCCGACCTACACCAGCAAAGAATGCCGATGCCCATAACTTCCGAGTTATATGTGCTACATACACGCAGTGCTGTTTTATGTGAATATCCTATCCATTTATTTATTTATTTATTTATTAGGATTCTCCATTTCCACTACACAGGGCAAATCTGACAGTGTATGCCAGATATAACCTGTCCTGGCAGCTTAAGACAGGAACCTATTAACTTAAAGATGATGATAACTAAGGCATATAGACTCTCATTCGTTATGTAGGAAACCCAATAAACGTAGTGTTCTTGGCAAATGTTGGAAAAATGAAGTGTCAAATAAACAAACAAACAAACAAGAAAATAACTTACCACTGTGCATCCTTCTGGACTGAATGTGCTTTCTCGAAGTCTCTCTGCTCCTCCACCTTGGCATTCAGAACTGTCCAAATCTTCTTCAAGACTTCTGTGACATCATGGACTCCACCTTGGATGAGGAGGCAGTCAATGCCACTTCCTGCAAATCACAAAATGTATAATGATTTATTAAAATTTCCCTCTTCTTCCAAAGGTTTTATAACAGAGTAATAATTCAAATGACTCCAGGCTTGCTGGACCGGACTCGCACAATGTGTCTGTAGCCATATCTGAAGGGGCCAGACTGCATGGGACAGACTCAGACGCACTCTAGATCTGCTTAGATGATGCCCAAATAATTTCTGGTGCCTTCATTTTCAAAGACCACTACAGCAAGTGCTTTTAATGCTATGAACCAACACAACACAACATGTGACACTCATACTCTTATCGATAAGGTTTTCTATAAGTTCTTTCACACACAGAGGCTTGCCAGGAGGCTTATATGCCTGAAGCTCCCTCAGGCACTACGTCCCTATCCTAAATGATGAATGGAATCCCTCACATGCACAACATGTCTCAGCCGAGACACTGTGCACCTTGCAATCGAACCTTCTGCCCAAGGATCAATGTAATTTGATCCATATCACCATGCAACTGGGTTGTAGTACACCTCGTGCCATAGAAATGTAACTCCTGATCAACATTATGCACTACAGCCCACCTCGTTTGACCACCACATCCCTGTCTTCCCCATAGGTGTGGAGCATCCTGGCCTCCTGTTGTGTCAGCATGGTGATGGCAGCGTTCTTAATCTTCTCCTCCTTGCAGTTCTTCTCGACAATGCTGTCCACGTCTTTTTTGGCCCTGTCTAATTTAGTCTGGTCAGGTCCAAACAGGAACAGCGTCAATTCTTTTGGGTTATAGGCAGGGAAGGAAACGTTCCCTACAGGTCTTGGTGGGGGTGGAGGCCTGCTGGCTGGGGTGTCTGCATCAGAGGTACTTAAACCTAAGAAACGTGCAGCTTCTGTAAGAAGACAAGTTAGAGTTAGTAAATGCTTTAGGGGCATATCATTTTAGTATTCTTTCCTGCCCTATCTTTTCAGCAGCTATTACCTGCAATTAACTTTGTATCAATTATCTGGGAATGGACTGGAAACTCAAGGAAAACATGGATGAGTTCTTCTGAGTAAGAAATAATAATTTGGTCCATTTTGAGATTATGATTATTTTGCTATTTAGGAGAAGAAGAAAATACACGGTTCCTTGTCAGGAAAATATTTAGTGACCTATAATTTTGATCTTTCACCTCTATGCCAGAAATAATTATGCAATTATGTAATCCCGGGCTTTCTATAACTGTTACAATAAAATGATAAACTAGTTACTGCCGAAAACAATGTAGAACAGCATAGCATGTGTCTAATCTAAAAGCTGACTCTAATGTGTTTCTTCTCCAATTATGTTCTGCAGTAATAAAGATGCATCATTCTTAGAAAATGAAGAGATGATGATATGATAATCAAGCACTTAGTACAAGAAAGTAAAAACTAAATAAATAGTAGCTGTTGTAGACCAACTTGTGAAGAAACTGGGTCCGCTATGCCCATTCATGGCCGCCCTCCTGTCCATCTCTGAGTGAAAGTCCTTTAACATGTGCTGCTGGAAGATGGTGATTCTCACTTCCTTCACACTAGTCGGGTTACTGTCACGAACAAAGTCGGCGATGCCTCCCAACATGCAGAAGGCTGACTTATCTGGACCGACATTGAACCCTCCTGGAATTAAAAAAATGCCCATCAAGCATGTCTTGAAATGGTAAGAGCAATACAGTCATGCATGAGACATTAACTGTTATCACTAGTATGTAAAAGTTTTCACTTCCAGTTCATGCCTTTACGTACATGCACATCCATGTTGGTCGGATGGTAGGCTGAAAGCAGCCGTACAACAAAAGAAATTATGGCTCACAGTTGCAAATGTACTGTAGTGTTGGCATCGACTGAGTGTATGATGCACAAAATCTGTGTATGTTTTTTGGCACCATGCTAGCTATAAGTTAGCATTACTCTAAGGTCATGGTGGGTGTATCATTTAAAGTGCCTTTCCGAAGGGAACAATGTCAGAGAATGGCAAGTATCAAACCCTGGGGATCAAAAGCAAACAGCTATAGGTCTATCTTATGTTAATCATTTCTTAGTTATTGCTGAAGTTTCAAATGACGTTTAAGGTCTTAAATGCATCTGAATACCTTACCTGTTCCGAGAGCAGGGAAGGCTACAGACTGCAGATTTATCTTCTCAGCGACCACCAGAACTTTCTTGACGTAGCCCCTGAGCTGGTTTGTGTCATTGGGGGACGTCAGATGGAGGACCTTACTGCATGGTAGGTTGTGTCCTCCTGCAAAGTGTGTAACAAAAGATGATTTAGAGTTATCCACTTATACAACTCATTGAAGAGCTAATCTTCCACTGGTCATGACAGAGAAAACAGATGTTATGTACAGCATTATGTAAACATTCCTCATAATCAGGAAATTTCCCCTAGCTTTCTTTGACAAGCACAATGAACAGTGGACCACAGCCTAACTAACATCCCATCCTTAAGCTGCTGTGATCCGTGGGGTCACGGAGAGACAACAACCAGGATTTTCACTCCAGAACTCACAACAGGGTCACCAACTACTGGACTAGCTGATATGCTACTAACAGCAATAAGTGATTTGCAATACTTACAGTAACTGCATCAGTGTACTCTGACATACTCCCTACTTGTATAACACTACTTCACCTTTATCCACAGGGTAACCTATATTTGTTGTGTTTACCAATACGGTATCAAGGGATATCAACTGGACAGACGGTCGTGTCAAGTTGTAATGTGTTCAAAATATTGTAGTTTGAAACTACTGTCCGTGGACTTCATATCCCTTCAATACTTCTGAAAGAAACGGATATAGATTACCCTAAAGGTGAACTAGCGTTGCATGGAATTCATGGATTTTGATTTAAGATCTAATTGCCAATATAAGGAAATGTTCTATCATATTCCAACAATGTTTTTTTACATTTAATCATATGATTGCTTCTCACCTGTGACCACCACACTCCCGTTGCTAAGGTTACCATTCAGCTGGATGTACTGTTGACACTCCACCTGTAACCCCCATCCTGCTGCATCAGACACAACCTTGGCCATTCCTCCACCCAAACCTGGAAAGGGGAAAAGAAATTTCACCTCATATCTTTGTCACTCAGGCAGCCTGGAATCAAAAGCTCAGGTTTGCTTCAACAATTGCTCTTAGTCTCAGGCAGAATAGTCTGGTCAAAAATGCAAACCCAGCTAGTAAAGGAGAAATACTACTTACTACTGAATGTTCAATCCTTCCAAGTATCAAGCATCATGTACAATATAAGTCCAAAGCACAAGTTGGGCTAAGATTCATGTTACTCAGAGTCTATTCTGAGGCCTAATAGGGATGTCCCTTTAGCACAACTAATAGCAGTCTCACAGTTTAGCTCCTGGTTCAAATTATTTGTATCTGGAAGACCAAGGTTTAATCTTGGGGCAAGAAATATTGGTTGGGGCTGCACCCATCTTTCAGAAGGGACATAAAATGGGTGTTTGAGGAGGTGTCTAAAGCATGTTGAAGGGAAAGGACCGTAGCAACCCTCCCCTGTCAAAATATAACGTTATTGACATAACAATTCAAATTTCTTCCCTATGTTCCACTGGGCTTGAACGATCAAACTCAGGCCTAACAGTAAAGGTAACTCTCAGGTGTTTATTCCATATATAGGGTACTTACCAAGGTCATTTCTGGTTGGGTTGACAATGGCGTCCACCCCCTCGGCAGTGATGTCCCCAGTCTTGACCTGAACAGTCAGTCTGGCCATGTCCATCTCCTGTACACTAGGCTGGGGCTTCCGCACTGCTGAGTAAATCTCTGATATGAAAAAAGAAAACAGATCATTAATATGGACATTAATCACAGGATATAAACGGTATAGTGTATAGTGTAAATGAGCATATTCTGTGGCAGGGAAGTAAGGTTTAACCTGGGCACACCAATTCAATGGTTCTCAGATCTTTTAACATAATGCTATAACAATTATGTGAGTTCACCTTTATCCATTGGTAAGCTAAATCTGTTGTTTTCAAAAATAGGCTATACATTTGGAGATACCAAGTTTTTGAAGGGTGGTTCCAAACAAATTTATTTTCAAGACATTGCATTTGAAACCACCGTCAACTTGACATCCCTATGTACCCTGTTTTTAAAAACAATGGATATAGCTTATTCTGTAACCTCTGTATCAATACACAACAGTTTCTGACCTGTTCCTTTCCTCCCAGTGGCACTGCTTGGCGCAGCAGCTACATGTACATGTGCTTTTCTTCCCTCCTGTCTGTCTTTCAGTTCTTTTTCAAACGCTTTCACTGTGGGCTGGTCAAACACAATGATCCTTACATCCTGGAAGGTAAAAGACAAAAGGTAAAAATGATGATGATGATAAAAAAGGGGGATGGTGTGAAAGGACATGCAAAATGGTATACAAATATACCGACTGTTTTAAAGACAAACAACCAAAAAAACAAATGATGTATTAGAATGGGAAGTGAGGCACCAGTGAGGTTAAGTGAGGTATAAGAAAAATTTTTAAAAAGATTACCTTGATAGAGCTTCCACGGTTCCTGTGGAAGAAACCGAGTATTGCGTCATACATGGACTCTGCAACATCATCCTTACGGAATCCCATGTTGCCCGTGCCGATGGCAGGAAAAGCGATGGACCTGTGTCCACTCTGACTGGCATTACTCAGGCAGGTGTAGATGAGCTTTTTCTGAGGCTGAAAACATCAAATTAAACACACCTTTGTATGAGATACATGTGCGTCAAAAAAGGTTTGACATTTAGGTAGAACATCACATATCTTATTTGAAATAAATCAAGCAACGAGTAATTATTCAAACTGAATCAATGAGTCAAACGTTTCAGATGCCATTCACGATCTTTCATCACTGATTGAAAATGTCATACTATCTGAAAATTTCAAAATGTATGACTCTTAACAGAATGAATCTATTTGTTTGTATACTTGTGAGACGTTACTAAGTCACTAACAACCTTAGTTCAACCTTATCAGCGGAGCGACCTATTTCTGCTATTCAAAAACTGTATTAAGGGATATCAAGTCGACACACGGTGGATTGAAATTGCAGTATTTTAAAAATATTGCAGTTTGAAAGTACCACCCATTTACTTGATATATCCCTCAGTACTGTTTTTACAAACAATAGATATTGGTTACTCCACAGATAAATGACAATCTATTAGCATTATAATCCTTGATATGCTGCTCATATGGTGGCATCATAACATGTACCAGCATCTGTAGTACAGAATTCCAATCATGATCCTTAAGTTATCCTAATTCTTAGTAAAAACAGCTAGCTAAAAAACTAACGCCAAACAAAAGTGAACAACATACCTTGTCTTCTGTCATGCCAAACAGAACAGCATGGTAGACCTGGCTACAGTTCAGCCTACCAGCAGACTGGGTCACGACTACGTCACCTGGCTTTGCCTGGCCATGGTTGGTACATTGCTGCATTGATGAATACCATATGAATTAGTATCATAACTGATTGTCATCTTTCAGAATGTTACAGCACAGATGATTGGCTAAGTGTAGACTTGGTATTTAACTACATGTACAACAAAATCACACACAGTAATGCAAAATTTGCTCTGGAATGGGAGTAATACTTTCCAGCACATCCCAACTTCCTTTCTGATCTGAGTACATTTTGATGCATTCAAAATATGTATTGAATGCTGCAGAAGTCTGTAGACAAGATTTCATCAAAGGGATGGCACTTCAGAACTGTTTCAGCACCAAGGACAGATCCTAGTTTATAACATTCAGAACAACAATCATCACAGAAAACTCAACATATTGATGCAGAGATTTTCCTGGGCCTTAAATGGACCTGACAAACTGGTGTCTCTATGTTTCAATGTCACAATCAAATATAGCAAATCTTGTTTCACCTTGACCTCTTGCTGAAATTTTTTATAAGAAAGAATCCAAAGAATAAGGGTGGGTACCAGTACAGAAAATTTAGATTCAGGTACAGTTCAGGTCCAGTGCATCAGGTCCAGGTTCAGACCTAAACCTAGACCTAATTGTCTGAGAAAAGTTGTAAACAGATCTTGGACTGATTAGTTAATGAGCATTATATCAACAGTCGTTCACATGTTTCAGGGATACTGGTCCAAGAGAATAACAAGAACTAAGTAGAGTAGTCATTTCTACCAAGTTTCTACAGTCAAATATAGCATTGTTTACACATCATGGTATTTTAGAATGCCAGTGGGAGTCGGATACTCTACTAAACAGATTCCTTTGTAGTGAAATGTGGACCGTTGTTTTTAGTATCATCCAGGTCTGTTTTTTTGGACCGATCTAACAAAAAACAATGGTTTTGTACCAGTAAACTGTACCGGTACCCAGCCCTAATCATACCACATAAATGCAGAGTATCATAACTGAGCTTTATCTTTCAGGCTGTTAAGGTGACAGTGCAGTGTTACCAAGTATATGTACATGGAAAGCACACACTGTCAAGCAAAATGTGCTCAAGAAATGGGACTGTCACAATACTTTTTAGCACATCACAACCTTCTCTCTGATCTGAATACATCTTGCTGGACTCAACATATGTATTGTTTATCAAAGGTCTGGAGGAAGACAAATAAGACAATTGTCTCAGCGGGATGGCACTTAAGTACTGTTTCAGCACCAAGGACAGATCCTAGTTTACAACATTCATAACAACATACTGCAGAGAAAACTAAGCAACACATTGATACAGAGCTTCTCCTGGACCCTAAATGGATTTGACAAACTGGGTGTTGTATGTTTCAATGTACACAATCAAATATGTCAGATTAATCTTATCATTAAGAATAATCTATAATTGATCAAGACCTAGTCTCACATCAAATATATCCACGAATTCTTATACCATAGAACCAATAGTGTAAATGACATGCTAGACCCAATATGTTAATTTATTCATACCTATAGATATCCATTTATGTCTGTTTAGATGTACTGTACAGTAAGTAGTTGTTATACATGTAGACCTTACAAAAGTTGCTGTACTTTTGTCATGTCAATAAAGATTTCAATATCAAATTTCATAGTAATCCATCTTAAGCTTCTTGACTTTTGCTGTTCAACCACAAAAAAACATTATTACACAATGAAAAACATAACCTTTATGGCGAAGCAAAGGTGTTAAAGTTTGGCTACCCTAATAAGGAAAGCATAGTGTACTGTAATACTATATTCAGACCTGTTGGAGACTTTGGCCTCCAGCCCTCCCAAACGCACTGTTGACTCCTCCCCCAGTCAGGGTCAGGTTTGTGCCTGTGGTGTTCACCAGGACATCCACCTGTCAATCATAATCAGAGATGACTTAGTACAGCATTATAATATCAGCATTATTATAAGATTCACAATTTGATGTGTATATTGGAGATCTCCTATGAAACATTCCCCAGTAAAATGCACTCCTGAATATCTAACCTATGTGTGCATAACTGGGGGTGTTGCACTAGAAATCTGTTTTCTTGTGGTGATTATTAATGGAGGTTTTATACACTAGGATTAATATTCACTTCGGTAAAAAGAATTAAATAAAATTCCAATTACTGGTGCATACATTGTCTCTTTGGATGTGGCACACATTTGTATTCTCTCTAAATTAATGTAGGGTCTGATTTTTGGGGCAGAAAATATTTTTACTGTAAGAAGCATTGATTAATTGCATTTTATTGCATTCCAAACTAACTTTTCTTGAACTTTCATACCTGTTCTTTGGTAATGTCTCCCTGTTTGAGCAGAATCTTGACTCCCCCAGGTCCTGATAGAGTGTTGTCTGAGGCACCAGAGGATGCTGCTCCTCCCTTCCTACCAGTGGGAGTTGAACCATGTCCAGGTATGGTCAGCTTGTCCTTGCCAAACCTACAGAACAGTTCAGATTTAGTGTTTGTTTAAGCCTGACACAGAAGAAAGTGCTGGAGGAAGAAATTGGAACTTAAGGACCGCGACCTGCTGGCCATCATGCTGGTCAGAGATTTCTGGGACAGCATCATTTGTGGCACCTCGTACGTACATAAGAGGAGGAACTGAACTGAACCGTTTAAGCAAAAAACTAACTGACCTGTATTGCATAACCTGTAATGAACTGTGTGTTGTTAATACAGTAGTCTAGCATTATGAATGTTAAGTCAAACTTGGTCTCAATAACCTAGCACCAGAGATTGAGTAACTGGGGGTGGTTGTTTGAATGCGTGGTCTTAACATTATCATTGGAGGGACTGTTTTAATGTTAACTTTTACTGAATTTTACAAGTTTTTTTTGTTGTTCATGTATGGTGGGCCTCTTTGGAAATCAACTATCAATAAGTTAAAGGGGCTACCCACTTGTCTTGAGATTAATAAATGATAAATAAATAAACGGCTTATTTGTGACTGGAGGTAGTGGGCGGTTTCAGGTGGTTGGCTGGCAAAGTTAAAGCTAATAGTATAAAACTATAGAAAAATTGAATTCCCTATAAGTAATAAAGTTAAGAAATTACATTCAAGAACTCTATATCAGCATGACTGTGTAGTCCTGATATGGGCAACCCTACCTCTGGATATAGAGTTTAAATCTCAGCTGTTGTCACTTAACCTCTTATTAATAACCAAGTGAAAGAGTTGCAGTCCTTGGGACCAATAAACTCCAAGCAGATCCTACAATGGCATAAGATTTGTACCAAACTGGCCAAGGAGTGTAGTCAGCCAAGAGGTGTCTATTTGTCCGGTAGCAAGACGCACTCCTAAGCCATGGCCAGCTTCACTCCTCTGCCAGCTTTTGATACTATGTTATGCTACCGTAGGATCTGCTTGGAGATTGGTGACCAGACCATTTTTCAAAATAATTCATAACACACCTTTTGATGAATTCCTGCTGGAATGTGTCAGCCTTCTTGGAGTCCATCTCTATCAGATGCACCTCAGTCAGAGTGCAGGTGTGGTTTGATTGGAAGAAGTTTTGCACAGAATCTAATATGGCTGCTGCACATAGGTCCATAGGGTATCCATAGATGCCTACAGGAATGAGAAAATAACATCATCAAGGTACTTTCTACTATGGCCTAAAAACATTATCATAACCTAACAAAAATGCTTTAATTTGGTGAGGCTGTACTATCAATAACAATTATTATTATAATGAATGAATCAGACATAAAAATGCATTTTACCATGTACTCCTAAGTAGTACTACAATAATTGTTTTTATTATTTCCATTGCAAACTTGAAATATCATGATAAGAATCTGCCAAATACTGCAAAATTTAGAGCCCACAATGAATAAAAAATTGAAAGTACAAGATCTGTCCCAACATTTGCCCCCCCCCCCCCCCACACACACAAAACAACAACAAAAAATGGCCAGACATCATTTGGGAACAAAATGTACAATACAAAAGACACCAAAAGACATGAAACATAGCTGAAGCATTAATCTCTTACCTGAGCTGATTCCAGGTATTGCAATGCTGTGGTGGTCCTTTGCTTCCTTCATAGATTTATAGACAGCTTGCTTCAACAGATCCTCCTTGGTTTGCTTTTCCACATCTGACATATCTGTAAGCAATCAAAACAAAGCAATGGAATTACCTTTTATATTTCAGTATTAGGGATAAGATGTTTGGAATAATTAGGAACATATAAATTTTGTACATTATGAGAGACTGTGAAAGGTTAAAGGAAAGAGGAATTCAGATTAAAGTGAGCTCAATCCAGTTACCTCACAAAAGAACTAGTTACCTGGTTTACTGGTTGTGAAATAGAAGACCAATACTATTTACAGGTTCATTGTACCTGCATTAGGAAATTCTCCTAGCTCTATTCAATAGTATTTGGACAACAGTTTAAAATCACATCCTATCAAAGGAGAGTACATGTCAGGTATAGTTTGTTTGTTTGTATAGGTGAACTCTCACTGCACTTGGGGCACCGGTGCAGCACTGTGGGGTCCGTAGATGACTATATGACTTCAGAAAATGACGTCATTTGTCCGCCATCTTGGATTGACAAGCTTGAATTTTCTAAAATACGACTTTTTCCACATACCCCCGGTATAACCCCAAAGCCCAATAGAAATGGACTAAAAATGATCAAGTGATTGTGTTTGGTAAGAAAATAAAAGATTTTGACGGTTTCATAGTCCTAGCACACGTCGTTCACCAGTTATATAACGTCAAAGTTGGCGCTGGCACTTTTAGCCCCCCCTGGTCTGGATAGGGTTAACGCAATATCTAAATCATTAAAATTGATTTCGCAAAAAGAACAAAACAATGCCGTAGTGAACAAACCCCACAGTCACTGTGCCACACCGGTGCCCCATAAAGTACATCATACGGTACAGTGAGAGTTCACCTTAAGCAACGACAGCCTGGATTCAAACTCCCTAACTCTAGATCCGGAATCCTGTGTCACTTAAACAACTGCACTACACACGCTTTGTACTGATTACCTCTGCTCCACTGTGGTCCTACAGCATGCACCACCATCTTGCAGGGGAGGCTGTATCCCTTGGTGGTCATCACTTCTCCATCAGACAATTGACCAGAGTCTCTCACATACTTATCACAGTCTGCCTGGATCTGAGGACCACCTGAAGTAACAGAGAAAACATCATCATCATCATCCGGGCGTGCTGGTTGCACGGATGGTCATGGCTCTCTTCCTCCATCCTTGCCTATCCTCCATAGCCTTGGGCAGATCTTCAGCTGAGCAGCCAGTATCTTCACAAAGTTGATATTAAGATATGTTTTACTTGGTCTACCTATAATGCTAAATTAAATGCATGACCGTGTTATGGAGTTCACAGCAGAACGTCACGTCAGAGAAAACAAATGTCTTATTGCTTTGTAGTTTCCTCAATGGATAACAGTGGAAACTCTATCTACTCCTGTCAGATGGTAAACAGATAGATGCAAAGTCAAATCATGTGAGAGTCAAGATTAAAGTAACACTTGGCTGCAGTGACAAGTGAACTGGTTAGTGTTGTCTTGTGGGGGGTGACAGTTCAGTTCAGTTCAGTGACAGGCAGTCACCAAAATGATGGCTTAATATATCAACTCTTTGGTTATGAATAAAAAACTCAAATTTTGAATTGGTCCATTGGAATGTAGGAATTATGTATAAAATCATACTATTCTTAAACTTATATCCAAAGAACAGGGGGTAATAATAATCTGACTGATGGGAATTCACTCACTCACTCACTCATGGCCCGTAACCTCAGTGGTCGTAGGGGCTCCCCGACATCCGACACATTGAGTGACTAGATGCATGTAAAACAAGATGAAAGTCTCATTATAACTATTAGTTGCAAAAGTTTACCTGCACGAGCGATAGCTCCAGCCACTCCCCCGCCATGCCTCAGACTGTCGTTGGCAGCATTCACAATGACATCCACAGTCTGTTTGGTGATGTCACCATGAACCACCACGAGCTTCTTTCCCTGTCTGGTGGTGTGGCTGCAAAGCTGAAGAGAAATTTGTGAGATGCTGCATTACAGTATGTTCACATTTTAACTTTAATCAGTGACTGGTGAAGAATGATAGTGGATGCAGGAAAGGAAGGAAGGGAGGATGGATGGATAGAAGGTAGGAATGAAGGAAGGAGGAGGAGGAAGGAAGGAATGGAGGATGGAAGGAATGAAGAAGGGAAGTAAGGAGGGATGAAGGGAGAAAGGATGGAAGAAAGTAAGGAGGGATGAAGGAAGGAAGGATGGGAAGGAAGGAAAAGGAAGATAGTAATGAAGGAAGGAATGGAGGATGGATGGATGGATGAATGAAGAATGGAAGGAAGAAAGCAAGGAAGGAAGGAACAAAGGAAGGAATAAAGAAGGGAAGTTGAAGGAAGGATGGAAGGAAGGATGGAAGAAAGGAAGGAAGGAAGGATGAAAGAAAGGGAGGAAACAAGAAACAAAGGAGGGAGGGATGAAGGAAGGAAGGAAGATAAAAAAAGGAAGAAAAGAAGGAAGGTAGGAAGAATGGAAGGAAGGAGGGAGAGAGGAAGGAAGGATGGAAAGAAGGAAGGAAAAAAGGAATGAATTACTGTCTTACTATTTTTGGTCCTCCTCTCCCTTTTGAAGGAACATCAGGCATAATTAGACACTGATTATCTCGCCCTGCGACATCCAGCAGGGCTCGACCTGTGTCACCTGTCAAGAACTTGTGCATTCCTGAAAAAAAAAAAACAGGGTGGTCTGGTGGCTAGAGTTGTTAAGTAATATGTAGAGTCTACCAAGACCAATAGTCTGAGAATGAAAATATCCATGTAATATGATACACAATTTCCTTTACCGAATATGGATGCACATAAAACCTGATTAAAAAGTGATGCAAAATCCTACAAACAGCTTTGTTAACTTATGCTTTACTTACCACTCAAAGCAAATATCAAAAATTGTCACAAAAATGTACAAACCTGGCTTTGTGATCTTCTTGCTAGCTTTCTTCACATCAGCCACTAGTTTTTCAATCTTCCTCTTTGCATCCCGTGTCCCGTCTTTCGTCCCCCTGATGGAGAAGCCACCTGTCTGCCTGCTTGTAATCTTCACTGCTTGCTCCTTGTGCTCTCTTTCCACTCTAGCGATGTCTTCCTTCTTGTACTCTTGCAAAAATTTTGTGCAGCCTTCACTGGTGTCAACACTCACTGTGATAATGGTGTTTGTGGCGATGAACGTACCAATATCATCTTTCACTGCAGACACATCGTGTGGAGGGCCAACCACCCATACCCTCTTGTTTCCAAGATGGATGCAGACAAGATGTTTTTCTTGAAGATTCTTAAACAGCGATGTGGCCTCCTTGGACTTTAAGACGTCGGAAGAGTCCGCATCAAACGGAATGCTTGACTCAGACACACACTGTGTCATTGCCTTTTTTGCTTTCTCAAGATCTTCACTTTTCAGTGCAAAGAGGCCGACTCTCTCCTCTTCAACAATGAAGGCCACTTTGAGTTGGTTTCCTTGCAAGCAGCCTTCAAGGTGCATCCTTCCTTTCTCTGTTGCAAGGAATGCAGCGATTCCACGAGAGACTTTTACCTTCTCTTCCGCCGGGTTTTGTGCCGTCTCGTACACGTGGATTTGCGCTGCCATGACGGCATGGTTGTCACCCATCAGCTTCACTTCCCCGCGCTCCATGTCGATCTTCACCTCCACATCAGGATGAGATGCTGCAAAGTCACTGAGGAGGAGAAGCTTGAGCTTGTTCCTATGAAGCTTTACAGTCTCTGTGACACTCGGAACCTTCTCTCTAGTCTCTTCCACAGCCTTTGGGATCTCTTGCATAGACGGAAAGTCTGTGGCATCTTCTGGTGAAGCAACTGGTGTTGGAGACACATCTACACACATTGGGATATCCTTGGCTGGAGAAGCTTCGAATGTTGGAATGGAGGAGGATGTGTCCATTGCTGTGGGATCTATACTGTCAGTGGAATGTTCTTCGTTGGAGTCAAGCACATCGCCAAGGCACTCGTAATATGGCTTGATAGTGATAAGTACGTCATTCAGTTTGTGCGGCCGGCTTGTTATTTGACTGACAGCTGGGAAGAAAAAAGCAGCAAGTATTAAGTAACTGACAAATCCATGAAGTAACGCTAGTTCACCTTTACCCGTTGGGTAACCTATATCCATTGTTTTTCAGAACAGCGCATTTGGGGTTATCAAGGCCATGGACAGTGGTTTGAAATTGTAATATTTTTTTTTTAAATAGCAGTTTGAACTCACATTTTGTCGGCATGATAGCCCTAATTACCCTGCTGTTAAAAACAATGAATATAGGTTACCCCACAGATAAAGGAGAAATATCATTACATGTAGTTACTGTAGGTAACTGTTAGTGAGATTAAAGTAGGCTTTGCTTGTCTTTAATGTTTGAAATTGAGAACTATTTTACAATCTTGTAGAGTTTACCTCAAGTTGGTACATCTAGAATGCACATTGTAATTATTATAATATTTCATCATAATAGAGTTTACAAAATGAGATTTTACACATAGGTCACATTGTTTAAGCTCTGAAAGTAACGGTTAATTGGGACTATAATAAACAGCAGTCACAAAATAATGTCAGAGTAGAAGAGCAAACTATGAAGTATCCAAAATTGTAAGTAGGTTTGGTTAGAATTCATCACTTACTTGCTGGGTTCTTGAAATGAATAACTGCCATGTGTCTGTATGAGTTCATCTCCACCTCGGAGACTGGTCCTCCCCCTGATTTCCTCTCACTTTCAAAGTACAGCTTGACCAGGTCCTCTGATGCATTGTCAGGCAGGTTGGTCACTATGATGGCATCGGTGACTGGGACCCTCTCAATACTCAAGGTCTTTCCTTCAAGGTCCTTGGTTTTAGCTTTGGCCAGAATCCGGTCAAAGTCTAGTAAAAAGAGACAAGAAAAAGCATGTCATTAGATTTAGTCATTCATAACATTTTGGTACACAGCAGCATTAGCAATTGTATTCTAGTCTAGAAAGAAAATATTGAACAGAAGTCAAACAAGTTATTCCCATTGTCAAATAAATTCTGTCAAACAAAGCATAAACCTGCTAGCAAATTGTTGCCAGTAGTCAAGCAGCATCGCTGTCTAAAAGCAACTACAAGTTGGCACACTTGTAGTTGTACATGTAGTTTTCTGTATCCTAAACAAATTTGGATATGAAAATATGATCTCTATTTTTGTCAAAAGGCCTAGGAGTGACATTCTGACATTTGGGATATTTTCAACAACAAAAAATGTCCTTCCCATACCAAATGCGATGGTGCATTTGGCGGTGCCATTTCTTTAGCCCTGGGCCACACAGCTTTGTGAAATCACTACAGCAGGGGCTAGTACACAAGTAGTGGTCTGTGCGTTCAACTACCATACACTTTGTTTTTCTCAAATGCTGAGTGCTAAGCAGAGAAAGTAGCATATGCCATTTTCTCAAGACTGCAATGCAAACACTCTACACACTTTTCCATATTTACATATTTACACCAGGGTTGTAGCCAGCACCTGTCCTTCAGTCCTTTGAAGGAATTTTGCAGCTGGGGACTGAAAAAAGTTTTCCCCATTCTGTCCCCTGGGACAGACAAAAATTGATATGTAAAGACATAAAAAAAACTGAAACCCATGTGTTCTTCTTCACCAAAACAGCTTAGTCTACAAGCAAAATTTGCACCTCAAAATGCAGGAAATAGTGTTTCAGAGGGTCTTGATTTAAAAATTTTCTAGGACCCAGACCCCCTAGAAATGACGCACAACATCACGCCATGCCTTTGGTACTTTATAGGATTCCCATTCAAAATCAAGGGGACTGAAAATGATTTCAGGCTGGCTACAACCCTGATTTACACATTTACACAAATATGAATTAGGACTTACTGGAGATGTGATCTACAGTGACCATAGCCACACCAGACTGGCCCCCATAGTCCACCCTGGTCACCCCACACCCACAGACAGACTCCATGTACAGACCAAGCAGTTCTTCTGTGGTGGAATCCTTACAACCCTGAAACACAGAATCAGCACCAAGGTCAGGACCACACAAGCTTGTGGAATAGTTGCTAACAATATTAGCAGTAAAGACAGGATTTCAATACATTTCACTGATTTACAATGTAATGTTAAGGGAATAGTGCAAAATTTATCTTTTGGGAACAGTTAATTGGGTTGGCAAGTCACTGAATAACAAGAATTTGTTATGCTAGATCACCATTATCCATGCAGTAACCTTGGCTGAATCTGTTACTTTTTAAAAATGGGATATTTAGGGATACCAAGTCAACAAATAGTAGTCTCAAACGGTAGTATTTTGAAGATATTACAATTTGAAACCACTGTCCATCAACCGTTTTTAAATATAATGGATATGGGTTACCCCATGGATAAAGGTGAACCAGCATTACACAACCATTGATGTTTTACTTTTCTTCAACCAGCCCAATGTTTTGACGACTGTCACCTTCCACAGGGCTATTCTGACTGGTTAACACTGCACTAAAACCAACTAATAATCCCCTTTCCTGCAGTTATAATGCAGATGAATGGCAGAAGGCAGTCACATAAAAAAAAAAAAAAAAAAAGAACATTCCTCCAGTGCTGTTGGACATTTGTGATAAACAATAATACTATATGCCTAATGCTAGTTCACCTACAAATGTATATCCATTGTTTTTCAACACAGCACATGTAGGGATATCAAGTTGATGGGCGGTTGTTTTAAATTGTAATATTTTCAAAATTTAGCAGTTTAAACTCACAATTCGTAGGCATGATAGCCCTAGGTACCCTGCTTTTGAAAACAACGAAAATAGGTTACCCCACAGCTAGATAAAGGTGAATGAGCGTTATACTGCACAAGTGTATGGCAGCTGACCTATGTCAAAGATGCTTGACTATAGAAAAATGATAGCAATGACTTTGTTACCTTGACCAGAAGCCTGGTTTTGTCCAGTTGCATGACACTGCCCGGTACCTCCTCCACAGTCACCTGGACTCCTGACAGGGTGTGCTGCTTTGAAAGGACTTGGTTGTGTACTGAAAAAATGCACACAAAACAGGTTGTGCTTTGCTTGCTTCAATTTTTGATTGACCTAGATAAAGCATCCGAAAATAGTTTCATCAGGTTGGTAGAATATATGAAATAGGAGAATTCTTTTTACAGTGACGGTGACTGTCAACCAGTAATGTAGGTACCTGCTGGTTGTGTAAAAAGAATTCTCCTATATCCTAAATAAAGCATGCTTTGTTCATTTCATACATTTATTTACTTCCTAAGCTCTATCAAAGCCATGCAAACTTATCTGTAACATTGGATCCCAAATCTGATGTAAGAAAGAGAGAAGAAAGACCAACTGACGTCTTATGACACATTTTAACAGCCTTATTACCTAAAATTGACTTTCCAAATATCTTTGTGTTAGTCTTAAAAGGACTTCCTTTGACTTTCTTCAATTTAAGTTGATATGCTGGTTGAAATTCATATCTGTCAAACGGCCACATTTTTTCTTGTAGCACATGTCATACATAGAGTTTAGATGGTGTAAATGTTAACAATCTTAGAAAAATTCACCTGCTGCATCCTTGAAAGCCAGTAATGCCTTATTCCCTCTGATCTGGATTTCTTTGATTTCTCCTCCTCCCTTCTTCTTGCTCTCAAAGTACAGCTCAAGATGCTCCCTGAAAAGATAGTGTGTATGTCTGTGAGATTATTTGTAGAAAGAAATCCCTTAAGCTGACAGATCTTCTGCCTAGTATATAGTAAATTGTCAATAGTTTATTGTCAGGCACCAAGGCCCTTAAGGACAAACAAATAGACGATACATCTAAAAGAACAATAATCCAGTACATAAAATCAAAAGGCAGGATTTACACTGTTAACTCATGCACATGGTCTGTGTACTTGACAGTAGCTCTTCCAGAAATATACTCTCAGTATCAGGGTTTGACCCCTGACCTCTAAACTGAAACATGTGAACAATGCCAAAGCATCTAAACTTGCAGGATTCGCATGCTACACAAATTAATCATATTAATCAATGTAAGCAGACTTGTCAAGAAAAGAAAAGCTGAAATGAAGTGGAAATATCATTGTAATTGCACTCACTTGCTAGGCGGTGAAGCAAACCCTGTGACCAGGATGGCACAGTCATTCTCCACTGTTGCCCTCCCAGTGGTGCCCCCGACAGTGCTGCTGACCCACTCCGAAACAGAGCTGTGCTTGGAGGAGTGCCCATCACTAATTGAAACACTCTCCAAATCCTCGACCAGGGTGGAGCTTTCTGACACACTGCTGCCTGGGGGACTGCTGCTCCTTCCCCTACGTCTTGTCTTGCTGGACGACACATCTTTAGGGCTCACGCGGGAGGCCGACGATCTTTTGGCGATCTTGCTGCTTCCTTGAGTTGCTGCGCTTCTTGAGGAGATGGTAGAGGATGCTGAACTTTTGTGAGACTTTTTGGTGGAGGATGATACCACAGATGGTGACATCTGGACACTACCTTGTGAGTACTGGGGCTGACCATAGTGTGTGGGGTTTTGGTCTGGATGTTGGCCAGAAGGGTGAGGGTAACCGCTGTGTTGTGGGAATGACACGTTTGTTCCATGGGGAGGGTAAGGTTGGGAAGGGTAATAGCCAGCGTATGGGGGTGGCATGTATCCATACATTGCTGGATGGTAGACAGGGTTGTAACCCATATTTGGGTCAGGGTTTGGCTGTTGTGGGTAACCAGTTGGTTGTTGTGGGTAACCAGGAAATTGCTCTGGGTTAACATGTGGTTGCCCTGGGTTAACAGGTGGTTGGTGTGGGCTAACAGGTGGCTGCCCTGGGTTAACAGGTGGTTGGTATGGACTAGCAGGTGGCTGGTGTGGAATAACAGGTGGTTGGTGTGGGTTATCAGGTGTTTGGTGCGGGTCAGCAGGTAGTTGGTGTGGGTTAACAGGTGGTTGCCCTGGGTTAACGGGTGGTTGGTATGGACTAAAGGGCGGTTGATGTGGGTCAACAGGTGGTTGATGTGGGTCAACAGGTGGTTGGTGTGGGTCAACAGGTGGTTGGCTTGGGTTAACAGGTGGTTGGTGTGTGTTAACAGGTGGTTGGTATGTGTTAACAGGTGGTTGGTATGGGTGAGTGGTTGGTTGGTTTGGGCCAACAGGTGGATGCTGTAGGACAGCTATGCCATTATCAGGTGTACTAGGATAGGCATACGGTCCTTGTATATGCAAATTGGGGAAGAGACCTTGCTGTGGTTGCTGAAGCACAGGGTAAGGTGCATCTCTCTCAGATTGGGAAAGAAGGGCAGCTGTAACAAAACAACATGTTCTATTTTAATTGGGGAACTAAACTTTTATCTTATGGCGTCTTCCTATTTCTTACAGTCATAGTTTTTTTTTTTACTCAGAAATGTCTAAAGTATTCAATTTCAACACGAAATCAAACATGAAATAATTTTCACACTAACAAGACAAAAGTTCAGAGACCTCAAACCTTCATAAAATATTCTGTGAAGACCTTCAGAATCTGTACATTTCTTGCTTCATCTTATCAAGCTGCTAGGAGGCCTAAACTTACAACACATCATCCATATTTCAAAAGCTATGTGTCACCAAAATAAGACATTTAGCATGTGCAGGAAAAATACATAAAATGGAAATCCTACTGCAGTACCAAGGTTGACCACCAGGAGGCCAAACTTTGAACTTGAGCATTAAGTGAACAAGACTTACCCACATACCAAATGTTATTGCAATCCATCTAAGGGTTCTTAAGATGTTCCGCCAAACACACACAAACAAAGATATCTAGATATGCACACATACAGAGTAAAAACGATACCATTTTTTGTGTGTAACAATCATTTAGACACTGACAGACAATGGTTTTTACCTGGATCAACAGCTGTGTCTGTGCTGCCTGTAGAGTAGGGCTCAACATGGACTCTAGTGTTGTTTAAGGTGTGTACAGGTTGGGCAAGAACACTCTGGGCCACTGTGGGGAGAAAACAAAAAGTTGTCAGAATGATTCTTGCACGCAAGATTGAGCCAGTGACTACACATCCATTGTACCTGGGAAATTTGAATTCATAACCCTTTCAAACACTATTTCCTGCACTATTTCCAGGTATACATAGTATACATAGTACCAAAAGTAACTGAAAGTATAAAGTATAGTGAATAGCAAGCAAACAGCTTGAGCCAGCATTTACACCATGGTTAGTTACACATTGGAACACTGATAATAATATAGAATGAGTTACGTAATGATATAATACAAATGATATGTGGGAAGTGGGATAAAGACATTCTGCATGCAAGCAGATTTTTTCTTCTATGTCCATTTTTTCTGAGAAACTTGTGTAAAAAGCACCTCTTAACAATAGCATGTTGATTAAAACGGAGCCAGAATACCATACTTTGTTTGGAAGTAGTATGAAGTCATTTAGATCTAGTTTGCTTTCCCCCTCTCCAAACTTAAATGAATTTTCCCCATATAAAAGTCATTCAAGTCAAGTTTACTTTGCCCCTCCCCAAGCTGAAATGGATTTCCCCCTATGAAGTCATTCAAGTATAGTTTGCTTTGCCCCTCTCCAAGCTGAAATGAATTTTCCCCATATGAAGTCATTCAAGTCCAGTTTGCTTTGTCCCTCTCCAAGCTGAAACGAATTCCCCCTATTACTCATTACGGGATTTTTCGGGCGTTGCTTTCATTTCTGCCAGCTGCCAAAGTCCACTTCTATATCAGCTCCATTCTACACTTCTAGACTGCCTGACTTTGAATTTTCTCATTGAAAACATGGCTGAATGCACCTAACATCCACTAACGTAACATAACTACGTTACATTAGTATACTACGTTGAAAAACACTTTGTTTGGGAGACATCTAGTGCAGAAATAACTCGCCAGGTATGCACAATTTAGATATGAAGGAGTGCATTATACCAAGGACGTTACATCTGATGTAACGTCCTTGATTATACTGAGGACAAAACTTGAGTGTTTTTCAATGTGCAAGATGTACGTAAACCTTGCGGAATCAAGTTTTTAAGTTGAAGTTATCATAATCTCAAAATAAATTTCTTTGTGTCCTACCTGATTCTTCTAGAAATGTGACGACAGCCTGTCGACTTGCTGTGTTGACTTTCACAGTCCTCACGTCCCCTCCTGAAGACTGGGCGCGGCTCTGGAAATACAGGATTATCTTGTCCTCCGCTGTCTCCTCTGTAGGGAAGTCTGGAAGACCGCTGACCAATATAGATTGCCATGACGTTGCCATATCTGTGGATAAATTCATCTATGCACCATATTTGAGAAAACTGTCCTCTCTTCTGAAAACAACGTAGCACTTTGTACTTCTCGATCAATATGGGCAGCCGTCCAGTAAGCAGGTGCGTTACATTGAACTAGGTTTCACTTCCCTAAAAGTTTATATAATCTTAGCCCCGATTGGTCAGTTTGGTATCACATGAGGGAAAGTTTCGGGAATCCCCATGACGCCAAGCGATCCCATTGGTCGCGGGTAAGGGGCGTGGCCTGCTCAGTTTCGGTGTGACGTCACCGCTACTGGCTTTTGTTCCGCTTTTTCCAGTTCAAGAGTTCAAAGTTCCCGTAGGCTGAATCTTGCAGAAAGGTCACTAGAGCTTTGCAAACAACAAGCGAGCGAAATAACCGACATTTTGAAAGTTTCTGGGGACTCGCTGATATCCTGTACACATGTAACGATCTGGAGGTTACTGTAGACGTAGTGCAGTGACGACCAAGGCTTCAGAATGGCAACTGCAAACGGTAGAAGCTGGAGGGACCATGGATCAGAACAGGAACTGTAAGTCTGCACGGACTAAATCTAGACAACAGGGGTATTTATTGTTACCATAGAAATAGTAGACGACTCTTGCGGGGGTGTTTTTACATTGTACTGAGTCATACTGTTGTATAGACAGTCTGAAAGTTAGGCAAATATTTTCCCCCTGCTTTAAAGTCTAATTTTTGACAGGCTAGCCTGTCAATAAGGATTTTTTTTAGCTATTGACAGGATATTTTGGCACTATTGATAGGAAACTGTGTTTAACAGCTGAGCTATTGGCTAACATTCAACAGCATGTAACTAAATACACATTGCAAGAGTTGTTGACAGCTATCAACTTACACAAGATTTACAATAAATCTATCTTGTATAAGCAAAAAATACTTTTACATTAGATCCATTCCTCGTTAAAGGGGCAAATTGCTGTCGCACATAAGCAGCGGGCCACAGTTTTCTTTAAAGACACAATGACTACGTATTTTGCCCTTTTCCGTTACAAGTACATGGTAGTAATATGCTAAGCAATGTTTTCCCACCATTGTTAGTTGCCTTTTGGTCGTCCCGGGTAAGGTTTTGCTTAGAAACACGCTAAAAACACGTGTCGGAAATGCTATAAAGGTGAATATCCTGGCATTCTGATAATGAAAAGACGTTAGTTCTTTAAATTTTCAGTCATAATTTACATCAACCACTTAGGCCGGCTTGTCACGTGTTGATGAACTTGTCCAGCAGACGACCTTTTTACGTCAGATGCCGTTTTATTCTTGTCGCCAACTTTTGTATAATTTACGTTACCGAACTTCTGTTGGGTGTAATTCGCTTACGAAAAGACATTTTCCGATAATTTTTTCACTGTTTTATCTGCTATACAGTGGTGTTGCGTAACAAACAAATGACAGAACACATAAAACATGAATGTTGGAAACATGACTATAACCGCCAATCTCAGGCCGTTTGTCACTTTTTTGATATAATTTACGTTACCATAATAAGTCCCTTAGAATGTATAGAAAGATCATTACTTTTGTACTCATAGGGAAGAATGCTCCCAGATAAGTAATTGCCTGCAGAGTTAATCTTTCCAGAGCTGTTTGTTAAAATTTTATTTATCATTAAAAGCATAAATATAATTTACGTTACCATATAATTTACGTTACCATTTTTTTTCTTCAACATGTCATCGGATGTTCAGCAAGAGCACATCAACCAAAGACGTATTATCTGCTGTAATGTTACTGTAGGTGGGCCTGGCTTGCCATAGAGTCACAATGCAGTCTGTTTATATGTTCCTGTTTCAGTGAATTTTACGATGCTGGGACTTTTCATTTCTCATAGGAATGTAGAAATACGAGGGGCGAGTAAGAACAGAAAGAAACAACACCCCGACTCCCGGGATTCGAACCCGCGCCGAGCCCGGGCAGCCGGATCAGAAATCGAACGTGCAAACCGCTCGGCCAAAAGGCTTAAGCCATTAGGCGTCTTCGGTTTAGCAGTCCTTGAACACCACTGTTACACTACTCCCCCTTTTCTTTTCAAGATTCGTCCTCGAATCTCCGAGATCGACATCCCTGTGTGTCCTTTATCGAATTTCTGAAAATTCACATTTGTTCTTTGGTACGTGCATATGTAAGGAGATTACACACTGCATTTTGAAACCAAAAATTTCCACAGAAAATATCCGAAACATTGCGGGCTTTTTAGAACGAACAAAACTCATTATCAATGTTAGAAGGAGCCATCCCCTTACAGTCTGTACTTATTCCCTCTGCTCTGGTATTTGTTTCGCTCCTTTTTATTGGTCAATGCCTGCATATATCTTACTTTCTTGTGTGTATCGCTACTTTTGATTGGTCAAAATGAATCGACAACGGCACCGGTGTCGATTTGCATCGACGCTGGTGCCGGTGTCGATTCATTCTGACCAATCAGAGGAGCGAAACCCACCTGCCTGGCCTGGATCTTTGTGTTACGGCGTCATAACCAACGTGGAACGGGGCCTTCTGATTGGTCCGCGGCGCCTGGCTATATGATAATGTTGTTTATAGCCTTGCTCATCAACAAAAGCCTTGTTATACACATATTACACAGTTCTTTCTGCCAGTATTATTTAACCACACGATATAAGGTGTATGGATGGACATTTTGTTAGGTAGCACATTCATTCTATATTGATGTGACATTGTGTTTGTTCCACGAACAAAGATTGTCCTGACATTAAATGTTTTATAAGAAGTGCGATAACTGGTGTTTAGTTTGTTGTCTTTCCAATATCGAAAGCTTGTGCTAGAAAGGCCCAGTCCATCTGGTGCATGTTGCCATCGCATCATGTCCTGCTATTCCCAAAGACTTGATTAAAGGACGCGAGGACGAAGCGCTTCTGACCTAGAGCGTGTGATTGCGTGAATCCTTTGTTACTTAGCATGTATTTAAATAGACCCCGCCAAGATAGAGACCTTGCATATCTTGGGTGTCTTTCCGCAGAGTCCGGGTGGGTACAGGACGAACAAGATTATACGGCTATTCCGGATAACAAAGATACACTTTTTTGCTACTCTGAGTTAGCAACATGAAGATAAGAGGTCCAGCATTATAGACGAACATGACCTGATCAGTCCAAATAGAGCCAGTATGTACACTATTCGGCTTTCCTCCAAATGTTAGAGATTCTGTAATTTACGTTACCACGGTTCATTGGCATTTACCTGTAGAATAGATATCGCCTGCTTCCAACCATTTTCATAAATATATTCTATCGCTCTTATCCCATCCTACAGGGTGAAAATTAAGGAGTATTAAACGGTTTGTCTTCATATCAGAAAAAAATATATCATTTATTTACTTTTATACAAATGTAGCAAACTTAATAGCTAGTAATTTTGATGATTATTCCGAAACAAATGACACGGCGGTTAAATATTTCTCATTGGCGTGTAATTTGAAGGTTTTGGGTTGGAAAATTCGCTAATTTGGCTGTTGTTAATCCACTATTACTTGCTGGAACATTTCTCTGTGTAGTAATATGCTCTTTATTACGAAATTGTAGGAAAGATGACATGGCCTACTAAAAATCAAATATCTCCAAAATTAAGCGTGTTAGCACCAGACAAAAATAGCAAAAGATAGTCGATATAAGTGGTAACATTAGTTCATACCAGCAGGTAAGCGTTTTGGACAACTTTATTTTTTACAATTTTCTACCTCCAATTTTCCCAGTTATTGAGGAATGGGCGATTAATGTGGGAACCATTTCATGTAAAGAGACTCGTCATTGCAACATATCATTTTTCCTGTCTGTATTCAAATTGCTCCCAGAACTTATAAAATCAATTTCAAAGTATTCTTTCTTTCTACAGTCCCGGACAGTTTGGACTGGAATTTTCCTCAGTGCTGGTGTCCAACATACCTCCATCGGTGACTCAGCAGGACCTGGAAAGTCACTTTGACAAGGAGACACACTGGAACGATGACCCACATGTCAGAATGATGTCAACTCAAGCAATCGTGACCTTCAAACGCCCTTCATGTAGGTAGACGATATATTAATATTAATGATTTATGTCATCTGCCAAATTTCCTTTGTAGATCTTGTTGAGAAGAGTACTGTAAAATTGATCACAATTTGTAGTGATTTAATTTTGCAAAGACAATAGTTAGAGTGTTTGCACTTTGCAGTGGTTCGTGGTTGTGAAAAGACGGTAGGCTGGCAGACAGAACAGGCATTCTGTGGTTTGTTTGCGGCAAAGAGAATTAATAAAAAGCTGTGATTATAAAACCATTGCAGAAATGTCTAGAATAACAGTATATCTCAGGGGTCTAGCCAGCGTCCGTTTTTCCGTCAATTGATGGAAATTTGCTGCGTCTGACGGAAAAAATTTAAAACCAATCCGTCAACCTTGACGGACAAAAATTCTTGGTGGAAGCTACAGGCGGCTTGGGGACGCCGTCCACGGCCGTAAAAGCCACACACTGTTTGTTTTGCTATTGTTATGATTGTTGACAATGTGTGTCGGCGCCCTTTCGCATACGATAATCTCATTAAAACCCGTTTTTCAAGGTCTCAGTTCAGTCCTTCTAATTGATTTTCGCGGTTTTCGCGACGATTGTAATTGGCTGACGGAAAAAAATTTCGAGCTGGCTAAAGCCCTGGTATATCTACTCAGCAAACAAAATAACTTGGACACCCATGTAATGATCCCCACATTTATTGCGTGTTAATGTTACAGATGCTATGGGCATTGCAAGGAAGGGGCACACAACCTACAATGGAACTCACTTAACAGTGGAACCATACATTGAGGTAGGTGTGTTCATCTCTGGATATAATCACTTAAGATGCTTTTAAAGTATTGCTTTTCAGAGGAAACCCATTCTATCATTGTCATATTTGACAATGGGATAACAAAATTACAAATATGTAAGATATTGACAAAGTCTGGAGTTTTGTACGATTATTAAGGATATTGTTGAATTTTCTAAATTCAAATAGAAAGAAGCTTTAAATGTTTTGATACAACATAGAGTATAGTCCTTTATGTCATACCTGTGACGCGAAAACGTTCGATACGGGTGCTCAGGACCGGCAGGTAACTTTCCGTACGGCCCTGGGTTATCACACGGGCTCCATTCAAATAAATCAAACTGTTTCGAGTGGGCCTTTGGCCGTCGGGCGATCCGACCCGCGGTCAGGCTGATACCTTGGGCGATACGGAATACACCGTGTTGTATTCTATATTTGTATGGTGACCTACAAACTACAATATAACTATATATATAAAGAGATGTCACACAAAGGCTTTAAATGAATTAACATTAAGTATTCTGAACTTTTTCCAGGTGTTTTCTGCAGTCACAGCTGTCATCCCAGCAAAGCTTTGTGACTATCTGCCAAACAATGTCATGGACAAGTTAGAAAGGGGAACAGGTGTCCAAGTTAGTCGTAGTAAGCTAAACAACACTATAGAAATCACAGGTAGCTTGGATGAAATTGAGCAAGCACAGACAATGTTAAGACAGAGATTTGCTACCATCATAAATGATTTTCAGCCTCCAGTTGGTATTACATCGAAGCGGACAGATGAGTACAACCATAAAAAGTATAAGGGGGACTACACTGCCCCAGAGTACGGTCAAACTGATAGAGACAAAGGCACAGACACTGAAGACAGAGAAACCAAACAGAGCTATGAGACAAATGGGCTCTATCCTGATCTCGCAGAAGACGCGAGCAAGGACGACTCCAGAAGTGGAAGGTCTCGTACAGTGACGAGAAAGACATCCCGTAGGTCTAGTTCGTTAAGTAGGGTAGAAACTTCTTCACAGACAGGAAATAGAGTGGATCGCTGGGACATGCTACAGGGACCAGCTGATATCATTGGTAATAGGCTGGACAATAGATCTAGCAGGACCTCAGCAGTCCAAAGGCCCCATACACAACCTGTTCTGCCCAAGAAGTCTTCTACGAGTGCCTCAAAATCTAAGTCATCTGCACCAGGAAAGTTGAAAACACCTGCACTGCCAAGTAGACCGACTTTTCCTAGCACTAAAAGTGTCCCAACAGGTAGGAGTAGCACAGGTTCAACTTCTTCGAAAAGTAAGCAAGGTAGACCACAAGGTGCTGTAGGGGGTGTTAGTGTTTCCAATTCCACCACAAGCAAAAGAAAAGCCCACTCAGTCCATAGCTACAAAGGAGTAAAAGTCAGTGTAGTGTACGGAGATCTAACTGAAGAACGAGTTGATGTAGTTGTAAGTTCAGTTGGTGGAGACTTGAAGAGCCTCGGAGGTGTAGCCGGAGCTATATCGAGAGCCGGAGGCCCCAGCATCCAGGAAGATTGCGACAGGTACAGACGAAGACATGGTCCATTGAAGACTACAGAATGCATGACAACAAGGCCAGGAAGACTTCCATGTGACCATATCATCCATACAGTAGGGCCAGTGTTTCAAAGCAGACACCCCTTAAGGACTGAAGAAGAACTAAAAGAAACAACTTTGAAAGTGTTGACATCAGCTGCAGTGAATCTAAATGCCCAATCCATAGCTCTACCTGCCATCAGTTCAGGTGAGAAAGACATGATTGTACACAGTACACTGTTATTTGATAATATTCAGACTTTTCAACACTGTGTTGAACTATAGATAATGTTACTTTGGCATCTGGACCTATATAATTATGTGTCATGATCATTTTCTTGACTGTGTTTTGTGTTCAATCTTATACACAACTTGAATTAATAGATATGCACAAAAGACATGGACACCACTGTGACAGTATATGATTTTTTCAACCCTATAAAAATTGTGTAAACCTTTAGATATTGTTGTGGTGCCCTCTCCATTGCAAAATCACAACAGCACAAAATTATAATGTCGTCTGTTTTTTTGTACAACAGTTAACGTTTTAAGTTAATGCACTGTGACAACCTCCTTTCCTCTTCTACCTCAAAATTATGTCCTCATAAATGTAATTGGAATCAAAAGTCATTAATTAAAAATTTTATTTTGTTGTTGCTACAGGAACGTTCTGTGTGCCCAAAGACATGTGTGCAAGAGCAATGCTAGCTGGCATCATGTCTTTTGCAGAGACCCAGAGAGAGATTTTCAGCAGCCTTCGGGACATTAGAATCGTAGACAATGACTTTTACACTGTGTTAGGATTCTCCTCCCACTGTGAGAAACTTTTTGATGAATCAAGTGGCAGAGATTCTACCAGAGGGTCGCGCCGCAGAAGTTCATCTATGAGTAGAGCTCATAGAAGGAACAGAACTTCAGACTATGAACTATCACCTACTACTAGTAACACCTCAAACGTACCTGCAGCAGGTGGTGCAAATGCATATGGATCATCCTACGATGACAGTTACCAGTCGTCGCTCCCCAGTTTTCTTAACAGTGGAAGACATTTCAGAGATGAAAAAGACTGGGATCATGAAAACACAGCGGGTATGGCTTTCCCCTCCCAGCCATTTGACGACAGGTCTACAAAGAATGATGGTCAGCAGGACGAAATGTGCCCAATCTGCATGTGTGACTTCACCGATCCAAAGGCTCTGTCCTGCAAGCATACATTCTGTGCGGCATGCCTGGCAACTGCCCTGAAGCATGCCTCCAAATGCCCCATATGCGGCCTCGTGGTGGGGCGGTTAAGGGGTGACCAGCCTGAGGGTAGGATGGAGTATGAAGTTGAGAAGCACAGCAGTCTCCCTGGGTACCCAGGCTGTGGAACCATCATCATTCACTACAGCATCCCGTCTGGAATACAAGGAGTAAGTTTATTGTTTGGATACTGTATATACGTAAACCTTGACATGTTCATGACTTTTATTATTTATGGTGACCTGTCCATTGTACATGTTTCTGTATTTTTAAACACTGTATTAACAGAATCTTTCAACTGCAAACTTAAAACACTGTGAAAACATTCTTTCCCAATTGCCACAGCAAAATTATCTCCCTGCAAAATCAAATTTACTTTGCTCTTGAAGTGTTTCTGTGCAACATGTGCATCTTAATATCTTTAATAGTATTTAAAGAACAGTATGTGCTTGACACATACAATTAATACATTGACTTCTAAAAAATTCCACTTTGCTCATTTCTCAGTAATTGTCACGAGACATTTGTGACTGTCCTTTTAAAAGATTGTATGCTCTCATGTTATCAAAGCATGATACTGTGTATCTCAAGTGAGAAGATAGAGCGACTTTGTCTTAGCCACATAAACTTTGATTTTATTTCCTTCTGTAGCCTGGGCACCCTAACCCTGGACACTCCTACCAGGGTACCTCCAGAAAAGCCTACCTGCCGAACAACTCAGAGGGTCAGGAGGTCTTTACACTGCTTAAGGAGGCCTGGAAGAACAAGCTGGTCTTCACGGTTGGTACGTCCGTCACGACTGGTACCAGCGATGCCGTCACCTGGAACGACATTCATCACAAAACCAACCGCAGTGGAGGTCCCACCAGGTGAGATATTCATAGTATACAAGCAGATGTAAGGATAGTGCTCATTCTCCAGGAGGCAAACCATGAAAAATACAATAATCAAGACAAGGAAAACAATGTTGCAAAGCAGGTGTAAAACACTGAGAATGAGCTGGATAAAAAAAAATCTTTGAAAGCAAAAATGTGATTTGTGAGCAACGTTTTAAAGGAGTTTTATACTTATTTATGATTTTTTTTTTAATTTTGCACTGAGGCAAATTCATTTTGAACAAGACTCCATGTCTATGTGAGAGTTGGGAATAATATGCTAGCTACTAGGTAGAATCTTATAAGATACAGTTTGTTTATACAGGGAGCAAATTACATGATTAAGTGATTGTTGTTTCTCCTCATTTAAAACAGAGGGAAAGTATGTCATAGTATTATTTTCTTTAATTTTTTCTTATGTTCTGTGCAGATATGGGTACCCAGATCATACCTACTTGGGCAGAGTGAAAGAAGAGCTGGCAGCCAAGGGCATCACAACAAGACCTTCAACTGCATAGAGAATTTTGCTGTAGCCATGAATGTTAGTTGTTCCTAAACAAGCATCTGTGTCTTAACAAATCTTTCTCAACAAAGGCATGCCATGAAGAAGAAGAAGAATGTCAATTAAACCTGTATGATAAAACACTGGACAAGATGATCGGCTAGAGAATGCAATATTGTACACATTGTAAATATCATGAAAGTCTCCTGAGTGCTCAGTTTGTAAACCAATACCTGTGTGTATTTGTTTGATTTTGAAAGTTTGATTGAATATCACATAAATTTATATTTTTCTTGATTTTCAATCATCAAAAACATATTTTGACAGAGATACTCATTATGTGACTGTATAGTTGACAGAGCATTGTTACACTTGTTGCATAGTTAAAAGCATGCAATAAACAGTATTGAAGAGAAAGGAAATATAAATAATGTTTTAATGATAATTGTACATCCAAAATTGTAAGATTTTGAATTATGCCTTGTACACTTAGCCTACATAATAACATTGTATATTGTAAATGAGAAGAAATGTTTATATTCAATGTAACAGTAAAACATTTAGTTTTCATTCCAACAATTTATTTAGATAGTAATGTTAACACCTCTTATGAAAGTAGGTGTCCTGTCAATAAAGAATTACATAGCATACACTATACATTCTGAGGCATAACAGTACCTGTTCTGGAAAATAAATTTTTCTGATTTATGACATTTATCCATGACCAACTGTTTCATTTTGTGTTATATCTGTTGTGTGCATTTAATATCAATTCACCATCATTTATACCACTATGACCCTGTGACTGTCCAAAGTTTACACTGTGTAAAGTTCAAAGTTTACAACTCGCACGAGTGTGTTTACCTGGTGAGATATAAAGTGACAAAATTTCCCCTGAGATATATTTAGATTTTGTGGGCGAACAAAAATTTACTAATCCACCCAGCGAAACCTGATGACGTCATCGATGTTCCGCTTTCTCTTCCTCTTTTTTGGCACAACATGACGTAAGGGGAATTCCACTGCTTTCATATGATTGGTCATAAGCGATCACGTGGTTTAACTTCCAGCCAATGACAAGGGAGCAACTTTCACCTTTTGAAATCCCCGCCCAACCCGGAAGCTAGTTTCGGTCCAGGAATGAACACCGCCATTCTGAGTAGGTGGTTTCAGGTAGGTTTATACGTGCCATAGCCTTTCTGACTGGGGTTTCAGTGGCTGTTCCTGTCGATTGGCGGCCATTTTGTTCAATCCGAGGTGTATAACCGCCACACTGCGGTGCTAGACACTTCACGGTGTGCACCTGTCTGCCTATCGGGACGCACTGAATTTGGAGCGACTCAACATGGCTTGTGCTGGGGCGACGAACGAGGGGGACGGGGCCAAACACCTGGGTAGCTCGCGGCCCAGGTAAATTCAACATTGGACTTCTAGCTTTCAAGACTATAGTTCCTATGCTATCCCGATAGATTTAACGTTAATCTTTAAACTCATACAACTTGACTTGATGATAAATGTAAATACGTCTGTTTACGCATAAGCAATGTGGCCGCCGTACAGAAAAATGCCTGGGACTCAGTATTTGAGTCAGTATTTGAGTCAGGCAAGTATAACGTCAAAATGGCTACCACACCGTGCACACCTTTGTTTTTCTCCTGCCAGGTACAAAGGCCAAGTATATTGTATACTCCCTGGACGGGTCACATGTGAAGTTACCTGTTGTATTTAGTGGTATTGAGGTGTTCAAAGGATGCGGTTAAAAAATTAATTGTGCGTCTGTTACAGATCCATGTATAGTGGAGGTGACCATCTCCATTTCTGTAGCCCATGGGCCACACATATGTACAAGGCACTACAGCAGGGGGCTGGTCCACTGGTAGTGATGTGTGTCTAACTCCCACACTCTTCCTCATTAGTGCTGAGTGCTAAGCAGAGAAAGCATTTTTGAGTCTTTTGCATAACCCGGCCACAGTGCATTAAAAACATGGCTACATTAAAAAGCGATCACTCTACCATTGGTCAAGGAAAGTCATGTAGTCTGATGATGTGTGTATAACTTTCCGCATTAGGGGCATCAAACCTGGGACTTTTGGTTCCAAGCCCAATGTTTCTACCAGTTACAGCACACCAAATCCAAGGTGCGGAGGATGTTTGTGTGTTACGTTCAGGGTAAATGTATTTAAGTTCGGGGATATAATGCGGGGATATAATTACATGGTAGCGGGAAAAGGGACATTTTGCGGTGGTTTTAATTTCGCGGTAGCACCATGCACTGTAGTCTCTTACTGTCATGGAAAAATGTTCGCGGTGGTTTTAAGTTTGCTGTGAAGCAGCCACTACGAAAACCGCAAACATTAAACCGCCGTGAAAGTTTCTGCATTTACAGAACCGGCACTTGCTTTACTTGTTGTCATCAATGCCTTTAAGAACACTGTGAGAATTATTCTTACATATGCTTACATGTGCATCTTTTGCTTTGCCAATGACACATTGAGACTTCACAACACACAACAGTAAGTTCTTTTAACGGGATAGGCATTATATAAAGTCAGTTAATGGTGCATGTGCTCTGAACAACACATAAGACCACGCCACCCCACCCCTGGTGTCGGTGTGGCATGACTGGCAGAATGTTGGGCTCGGAACATGGACTTCTTGATTCCAAGCTGAGAACGTGACTCATATCTTACTCCACTACAGCAACAACAAAAAAAACCTGGTTGGATTCCAAAAGTAAAAATATGCATGACTGGCTTATAGAGATAATGCATAATTTTATTTTTATGTGCAGTTTCAGTCTCATACAAAAGCTAAAAGTTGGTCAGGCAATCTTTAATGGCACATTAACTGCATTGCTCTTTGCCTCTGACACTCTGACTTCCAAGGGTGTGGTCAATTTGAAATTTAATCAGTCATAATAATCTGGACAACAAAAAACTGATATGCTGTATTTGTGCCAAATTTCATCACATTTCACTAAAAACTTTTATAAAAGCCTTTTCATAAAACCCTTTAATATAAAACCTGTCCAATAGTATTTCTTTTTCAAGGATCCTCCTATATTGAAATGTTTTGTTTAGTGTGGGCTCTGTTTAATTGCACAATGTTAGGTGTCTGTATTTCTGTGTTGAGTGTCTGATGAAAATATCTTGTATGCAAATCTTTAGAGACCTACAAGGATCAGAAGATGAAGTACAGAGGTCCATCCTTGTGTCCTGCATCCCCAAGGGTATTAATGAGGACAAACTGGAGATACATTTCATGAGGAGGGCCAATGGAGGTAGTGACATTGAGTCTATCACCATGGTAACAGACGATGGAGCAAAGATCACCTACCTGGATGGTGCAGGTGTGTGACTGTATTACATGGTAAACATAGCTGTCTCATGTCATATCTTATCTAGTAGTTAACATGGTATTTGATATTAAGGCAAAACAGAAGATCTGAAAAGCAGTTTTTCTACAACTTTCTTAGTAATCTGTCGTAAACATTACACTTGGTGTCATACCAATCCGTTATGTCATATCTGGGCTGCAATAACATTCGATACGGATGTTCTGGACAGGGTGATAATTTTACATATCACACACTAAGGTTTGGAGTTAGTTGTATCCATTCATTAAAAAGAACACACTCCATACGTTGTACAGGTGCTTTATTTATGAAATCACAAGTGCAAGCTATAACAAAGATTTTTTTGTTCCAAATTTTCTAAAAATGATGTTCTAAAAGGATAAAGTTGTTACCGTAGTACGTTGAAAGAATGTGTTGAATGTTGAGTTTTTTCTGACCTCCAAGCTTATATTGACATTGTTAAACAATAACACATATTTGTTGCTGCACCTTTCTGTGACAAGCACAAATTAGAAAGTGAAACCAGACTGGTTTTAGTGAAAGGGGAACTCACTCAGATATTATATGAAATGTAACCCACACACACACACACACAGACACACAGCTGGGAATTGAACCCTGGACTATTAGGTTGGGATCCACAGCTACCACTGGATCAATAATTTGGAAGTTTGAATCCCAGATGCTGTTGCTCACTGGACATGCACACTGCTGCGGGCAAGGTTTCAGTCCTAATAGAACGTGATGTTAAACTGTGGTCTGCTGTGTACTGTTACAGTAACTAAAAGCAGCTTAAGGTGAATTTTCCCAGTGCAGTGAAAAAGGAAATACACACTGTACATGTTGTCTGTCTTTTCTGTCATAAACCAGTAAAAGATATCATAGCTCTTTATATACATTGTATGTTATTGTATACTGTTTTGTTTGTTCACTTAACCCTCTCAACACGTCATAAAATTTTTTCCTGTATACCATATACGACATATAATTTCAGTCTATACAGGTGTCAATTAGTACTTTTTGTGTATTATTATTACAGCTGTTATGTAAGGAGTAGACTAGGAAAACTATATATTGCTGGAAAGCTCACAGAATGGCCTTTCCAAAACAAGCAAAATAAATATCATACCATCAATCTGAGGACAGCAATCGTCATGGAAACCACTCAAAAACACATTTGCAACACTCCCAAAAAAACTTCACAAAAGAAAACATTTGGCTAGGGACTGAGTTTTTTGTGTCATTTATCATAAAACTATGTAGAAATACTCAATTATACATACACAATGCTGGTATGTTGTTAGAATGACCAAAAACTAAAAATCAAAGCATGATTTCAAATAAGTTCAGTGTTGATAAACAAATGTTCACCCCAATAAACAGTTGTGCCCCCCTCCCCACACCTGTAGTTGTACTATTGAAATAATGAATATGCCTTGTGCTAAATGGCAAATTATCTTTCTGGATGTTCTCCACATATCAGGGAGTCAAATAAATCCTATTACTTATGACTTGGGTAGAGAAACAGGTATCAGAGTATCTAAAATGTCAAGTGAGACCAGTGACCTTTCTGACCTGACCTGGTCCTCCTCATGCCCAAGAAAAACAACAAGGAAGCATGCATGTAGAACTCATTAGACACGGTGATATCAGCTCATTTGATCTCAACAAAAACAGCTGGGTGTTTGCCTTGCTGTCCCTCAAGGATTTCCCTGTCATCACTCCTGTAAGCCACCAACAAAATTATCCACCAAATTGTCTCCATTTCTGCTAAATTTACTAAATAAACCTGTAGAAAACTGAAGCCAAAACACATGCTGGAGGCCTCAGAAACAGGGCTCAAATGCTACATCCCTTCTGGTTGGTCAAAGATACAAGCATCCTGATTGGCAGACTCTGCCAAATTTCCCATTTCACAGTAGTCAGTTTGAATTTCCCGCCGGAATTAAACCTGAAGCCACGATCGTGGCTTCTCGCGTCCTATGTGGCTTCTCGTGCTGAGAGGGTTAATTATATTTGTGGTGTCTGACCTTATGAAAGTTGCTGTACCTTTGTTGTGTCAATGAAAATACTGGAACAAGATCACTTTCACTTTGTAGACATCATTACAGTATACTGCCTAGAAAAAGGACTTTAAGTCAAAGATTCCATGATTCTAATATAGCGCTGCGCTACCCAATAATATAATGTTGTCCCAAATGGCCAAAGAAGTCTGCATATGAAACACTGTAAAAAAACAAGCAGTCACAATCTAGATCTGTTTGTTCAATTTAGACAAAAGGAACAAATCATATACATGTACATATACATGGATCCATATGAATTATGCCATGCGTGATATCCAAAGGGATTATGTCACATTTATGCCTTAGATGTTTGTTTTTCTCTATCACTCAGATCAAATGGCATATTCTAAGACAGACATAACTAGGGATCATACTTTTGTTACTGTTAGTGATTCTTCATTCCTCATGAGAACAGAGTTTTGAAAAGTACACAAGGTGGATGGAATTAAGTAATATATATATATAGTTTGCTTTTTTGGTTGTTTGAACCTTTATTCATCCATAGCAGTCTAAGTACACTAATGTCATTAAAAGTCAGTTTGATGAATTATTAACTAAATCATCACAATTCATATTTTTATTTAAAGCTGTAGAGACCGTCCTGGAAAAAACACACGTCTTGAATGGTGTAGAAGTAAAAGTGCAGAAGTGGACTCCTCCAGAAGAGGTAACACGTGATTATATTTTTGCATACCAATGTAATATAGAATTCACTTGACTTGTTGTTTTGTCATTGTTAACTTTCTTTGGATGTTTAGTGCAATAGTTTATAATTCAAAGACAGCAACTACATGTGTAAAATATTGTAACAGTTACCCATACAGATCTTTTTCTTTTTTTTTAGATAGTTTCAAAGGACCGTCGAGTTAGAGTTAACGTTACATGTGAAATTGATTTTGTTGCATATGTAAAAGGCTGCATCTATTATAATATAACCAGCTTCTATCACATCGGGGCAAATTAAGTTAGGCATAGAAGTCCTTAAAAGGGCAGTTAGGGGGTGGGGGGTGGCAGCATGCTCAATCAATAGCTTGTTCGTTAGGCTGAAGAGCAATTATATCAGTTGACCATTTCAGACTTAGGACCTTACTTAACACAATTATGCTGCAAGGTACAAGATAATACTGTCAATCCATTTAAGTTCGCGGGGACTCAATTTTGCTGTAGCAGGAAAAAGGACTTTTTGCAGTGATTTTAAGTTCGCGGTAGCACCATGCACCTTAGTCTCTTACTGCCATGGAAAAAATGTTTGCGCTGGTCTTAATTTTGCGGTGAAGTGCCCACCACAAAAACCGCAAACATAAAACCACCGCAAACATTTCTGCATTTACAGTAGCTACAAGAGCATGAATCATAAGGATTAGTGAAAGTGTCTTGTACTTGTCTTTTCAACTTCTAGAAGGTCAGTGGTACTGCAGAAGAAGGCAGCAGGTCTATCCGAGTGTGCAACATCCCTGAGGGTGTGAGTAGGGACAAACTAGAGATACACTTCCAAAGGACATCAAATGGAGGGGGTGACATTGAGTCCATCACCATGGTATCAGAAACCAAGGCAAAAATCACCTACCTGGATGGTGCAGGTGTGTGGGTATCATAATCTTAAGTGTATATATTCTTTGTGGAAATGTGAACCTTCTGGTTACAAAAAGTATGCAGAAGTGAAACCAATCTGGTAGACATTTTGTATTAGCAAATGACAGAGATGGGTTGTGAATCATGTTGTGAAACCAAATATTATATCTAGTGACTGACTGATTTCCCAACCAGCAATTTTACACTTGTGCAGAGTTAGCCTGGAGATCAGTCTTGGTAGCATCATTAGACTGCCATAGGTTATGTTGCTACCTAGCATGCAGGGAAGCAACTGTTGGAATTGGACTTAAGCTAACAATACTGGACTCCAGTTAGTACTGAACATGTTTCATTATGTTGACCGTACCCCTTGTCCCTGGCGGCACATGTGATTTCCTGCCCCTGGTTCGGACTGTTTATCCCTGTTCTTGCTACTGAGTGTGTTTTCTTGTCCCTGATACTGACTGTGTTTCCCTGTCCCTAATACTGACTGAGTTTCCCTTTCCCCGGTACTGAATGTGTTTCCCTGTCCCTACTACTGGTGTTTCACTGTCCCTGGCGCCGACTGTGTTTTCCTGTCCCTGGTACTGACTGTGTTTCCCTGTCCCTGGTACTGGTGTTTCACTGTCCCTGGTACTGACTGTGTTTCCCTGTCCCTGGAGCTGACTGTGTTTCCCTGTCCCTGGTACTGGTGTTTCACTGTCCCTGGTACTGACTGTGTTTCCCTGTCCCTGGTACTGACTGTGTTTCCCAGTCCCTGGTGCTGACTGTGTTTCCCTGTCCCAGGTACTGACTGTGTTTCGCAGTCCCTGGAGCTGACTGTGTTTCCCTGTCCCTGGTACTGGTGTTTCACTGTCCCTGGTGCTGACTGTGTTTCCCTGTCCCTGGTACTGACTGTGTTTCCCTGTCCCTGGTACTGACTGTGTTTCCCTGTCCCTGGTACTGGTGTTTCCTAGTCCCTGGTGCTGACTGTGTTTCCCTGTCCCTGATTCTGACTGTGTTTCCCTGTCCCTGGTGCTGACTGTGTTTCCCTGTCCCTGGTGCTGACTGTGTTTCCCTGTCCCTTGTGCTGGCTGTGTTTCCCTGTCCCTGGTGTAGAACGTGTTTTCCTGTCCCAGGTACTGACAGTGTTTCACTGACCCTGGTGCTGATAGGGTTTCCCTGTCCCTGATGCTGACTGTGGCTCCTGTCCCTGGTGCTGACTGAAGTTCCCTGTCACTGATACTGCCAGTGTTTCCCTGTCCCTGGTACTGGTGTTTCACTGTCCCTGGTACTGACAGTGTTTCCCAGTCCCTGATGCTGACTGTGCTTCCTGTCCCTGGTGCTGACTGAAGTTCCCTGTCACTGATACTGCCAGTGTTTCCTTGTCCATGGTACTGACAGTGTTTCACTGTCCCTGGTACTGACAGTGTTTTCCTGTCCCTGGTACTGACAGTGTTTCCCTGTTGCTGGTGCTGACTGTGCTTCCTGTCCCTGGTGATGACTGAAGTTCCCTGTCTCTAAAGCTGACTGTGTATCCTTGGTGCTGATTATGTCTACCTGTTGCTGACTATGTCTACCTCTAGCTGACTGACTATGTTTCCCTTGTGCTGACTGCATTTACTTGGTGGTGACTATGTCTCCCCAGTGCTGACTGTGTTTCCCTGTCCTTGGTGCTGACTGTGTTTCCCTGCCCCTGGTGCTGACTGTGTTTCCCTGCCCCTGGTGCTGACTGTGTTTCCTTGCCCCTGGTACTGACTGTGTTTCTCTTTCACTAGTACTGACTGTGTTTCCTTCCCTATGGTGTTGACTTTGTTTCTCTTTCCCTGGTGCTGACTGTGTTTCCTTGTCCCTGGTGCTGACTGTGTTTCTCTGTCCCTGGTGCTGACTTTGTTACCCTGTCCCTGGTGCTGACTGTGTTTCCCTGTCCCTGGTACTGACTGTGTTTCCCTGTTCCTGGTGCAGACTGTGTTTCCTTGTCCCTGGTGCTGACTATGTTTTCCTGTCCCTGGTGCTGTCTGTGTTTCACTGCCCCTGGTGCTGACTGTGTTTCCCTGTCCCTGGTGCAGACTGTGTTTCCTTGTCCCTGGTGCTGACTATGTTTTCCCTGTTGCTAGTGCTGACTGTGTTTCCCTGTCCCTTGTGCTGACTGTGTTTCACTGTCCCTGGTGCTGACTATGTTTCCCTGTCCCTGGTGCTGACTGTGTTTCCCTGTCCCTTGTGCTGACTGTGTTTCCTTGTCCCAGGTGCTGACTATGTTTCCCTGTTCCTGGTGCTGACTTTGTTTCCTTGCTCCTGGTGCTGACTGTGTTTCCTGTCCCTGGTATTGACTGTGTTTCCCTGTCCCTTGTGACCACTGTGTTTCCCTGTTGCTGATGCTGACTATTTTTCCCTGTCTCTGGTGCTGAATGTGTTTCCCTGTCTCTGGTACTGACTGTGTTTCCCTGTCTCTTGGTGTCCCTGGTGCTGACTGTGTTTCCCAGTTCCTGGTGCTGACTTTGTTTTGGTGTCCTTGGTGCTGACTGCGTTTCCCTGTCCCTGGTACTGACTGTGTTTCCTTGACCCTGGTACTGACTGCGTTTCCTTGACCCTGGTACTGACTTCGTTTCCTTGACCCTGGTACTGACTGTATTTCCTTTACCCTGGTACTGACTGTATTTCCTTGACCCTGGTACTGACTGCGTTTCCTTGACCCTGGTACTGACTGTGTTTCCTTGACCCTGGTACTGACTGTGCTTCATTGACCCTGGTACTGACTGTATTTCCTTGACCCTGGTACTGACTGCATTTCCTTCACCCTGGTACTGACTGTGTTTCCTTGACCCTGGCACTGACTGTGTTTCCTTGACCCTGGTACTGACTGTGTTTCCTTGACCCTGGTACTGACTGCGTTTCCTTGACCCTGGTACTGACTGTGTTTCCTTGACCCTGGTACTGACTGCGTTTCCTTGACCCTGGTACTGACTGTGTTTCCTTGACCCTGGTACTGACTGCGTTTCCTTGACCCTGGTGCTGACTGTGTTTCCTTGACCCTGGTACTGACTGTGTTTCCTTGACATTGGTACTGACTGTGTTTCCTTGACCCTGGTATTGACTGTGTTTCCTTGACATTGGTACTGACTGTGTTTCCTTGACCCTGGTACTGACTGTATTTCCTTTACCCTGGTGCTGACTGTGTTTACCTGTCCCTGACTTTGTTTCCTTGACCCTGGTTCTGACTGTGTTTCCTTCCCTGGTGCTGATTGGCAGAGATATCAAAGGAAACAATTTAACACCCATTCAATGGATGAGGGCCTTTGCACATGGAAGCAAGCATTTACAAAGAATTTTTTGTTAATACGTGTTAAATAATGTTATTGTCATTAATTGTTTTCAAGCTGTGGAGACAGTTCTGGCAAGACCACAGGTGTTGAAAGGTGTTGAAGTAAGAGTTCAGAAGTGGACTCTACCAGAACAGGACACAAAGGTAACACATGCATGTCTATGGACTCTGTTATGGTTCATTTCGAAATACTTTTTGTGGGTTTTTGTTGCCACCTCTTGCTGCAAAACTGCAACTCTGCAAATGTATGATTTTTAGTTGTAATTAACTACAAAATTGTTTTATTAACAAATGTCTAACACCGAAAAACCCCTTTGTCTACTAGCAATTTAAGTCAGTATATTTAGTCTTTCTTTAGATACAAAATGATGATGATGAGATACAAAGCTATCAGACTGATTGTAATGTCCAGGAAAGTAACAGAATGGTGACTGTATTGAACTTTTTTGCAGGATGTTGGGTTAGTCACCATAGCATTTTAATTTAGTGGTTGAAAACATTTTGAATGATTTGTGAAGATAAAATGAAAATGTAATAATTTTGTCTGTTCTTGGAAAAGGTTGGTGCTACCACAGTGGAAACCAGCAGGTCCATCCTGGTGTCCAACATCCCTGAGGGTGTGACCAAGGATGAAATGGAGACCTACTTCACAGAAGCATCCAATGGTGGGGGAGGAATTGAGACTATCACCATGGTAACAGAGACCATGGCAATAATCACCTATGCGGACAGTGCCGGTGTGTATTATTGTGTTAATGTATACAGTACAGATAATCAGGGCTATTCACCCAATCTAGTCCTACTTTTATTATTGGAGTTTAACTTTCTCTTTTTGTTAAGGTTTTTATAAACAACATGACATTGTTCTTTTTGTAATACTGGTACTTCATTTTGTCAAAACCTGTGCATAAGGCTTCTTGCATTAGAAAAGTAGCAATAAACATTAGGGAAGATGAAAAGTGAAATTTTCAAATTGAATTGTTAAATCATTGTTATCATTTGTGCATGCTGTAAAAAGCATTAAAAACATATTTATAGCTAATGGTGGATGGCTTTAGATTTCTTTATGATGTAAACTAAGGTGACTAATGCTATTTGATTTATTCAAAGCTGTGAAGACAGTTCTGGGAAAGCAGCATGCCCTCAATGGCATCCCAGTAACTGTTCAGGAATATGATGACCCAGAGGTAAGACATCACAGTATTTAAATGCTAAAAGAATAACACTACTAATTAACTGTGGGTGACATATATTTGTGCCAACATTGTACAAAATAAAATATTCTGCATTAAAGTTTTCAGTTCTGTTGGTTTCAAATAATTAGCAAGTTGAAGAAATGTGCAAAGCAGAATCTGTCTTTTGTTTATCTTGCATTACAAACATATTGAACTAGACAAAATTTGTTGTACAATTCTGAAAATAATGTTTATTTTTTTAGGTCTTTGAAGAGGTCCATGCCACAATTGATCATGATGTGCTTCACCTCATACCACAGGATCTGATAGAAAGGATAAAAATAGAAACAGGTATAAAGTGGGAAAAGGGTGTAGATGATGATGTTATTGAAGTTAGAGGCACCTTCAAACAAGTTGACAAGGCGCAGCAGCTACTTGAACAGCACATCAAACAAGGGCTGGAATCAACAAATGATTCAACCACAACAGCTCGCAAGGGAAATAACCCAACCGCTGACAGAAAGCAGAGCCCAGATGATGATGTAAAGAACACAAAGCCAATGGAAAGAAAAATAAGGGTCACAGCCTTAGATGGTGGCCAAGATGACGTGGACCATCCAAGCAAAAGGATAAAACAGGAAAGTCATGTAAGTCCAGGCACTGTGAGGAAAGATGGAGGAAGCTGCATGACAGGGAGGCAAAGGAATAGAGACATGCCAGTTGAAAATATTTCAGCAACTACGGAAAGTAATCAAGATGCAGATGATGCTTCCCACAATGGCAATGAAACCCAAGAAGAAGACAGCAAGGGCAATTCATTTCAAGGGGAGACTACTGGAGAACTGAAGATGCAACAATACGATGCCACAGAGACAGTTGGTGATAAGAGACGGCCACATCAGGCAGATGAACAGGTAGAGGATGCTGCAAATAGTTCTCCAGCTTATGAAGACACCACTTCCACATCAGAGGAAAAGAGATTGAAGCTGGGCTCCGCATCTGGAACATCAAATGAAGAGGCAAGCTCAGGAGGAAGTGAAGACAAAGATGATGGGTCAAAATCCATCAAAGATGCAGAGAAGGAACCAGAGAAAATGAAGATGGGAGCACCTGACTTTGCCAAAGACAAAGAGGCAAGCCCAGGAGGAAGAGGCAGAGATTATGCTGCAAAAACCTTTAAAAATGCAGAGGAGACACCAGAGAAAATGGAGATGGGAGCACCTGACTACGCCAAAGACAAAGAGTCAAGCTCAACAGGAAGTGCTAACAAGGATGAAGACACAGAAGCCTTCAGTGATGCGACAGAGGAACCTGAGAAAATGGAGACTGATGAAGCACATGATTCAGCCCGAAACAAACCTTTGCCTGATGATGATGAACTAATGCCAAGTGATGATGATGATCCACAAACTCAAACCTCCACCAATAGCAGTCCACCAGAAGAACCTAATCTGCAAACTCCAACCTCCAGCAAAAATAGCAGTCCACCAGAGGAGCCTAAAAAAGATGCTGGCTACAATAATGTCCATGGAGACCAGAACATCACAGGAAATGTCCAGGATGACCCTGCAGACACTACAGATGGAGATGGAGACTTAAGGGCCACTGATAATGATGCTTCTCCTGATGATTACACAACCTCAGAAACTTCCCAGAGTAATGAGTCATCAGACAATAATGATGCTGAAGCCACACAATCAGGAAGCCCTACAAGAAGAAACAAGGCCTTTATCCAAGAGAAACTGGACAAGAATGGCATGCCGGTTGACCAGATGTCTCCAGTTGCATCTGATACAACAGGCAAGCTTCCTACAGGCAAAGAGCACACAGGTAAAGCTGACCGCACTGCAGGTAGTACTGGGTCAGTAATAAAGGACAGTTCTCAGTTTGAAGTGTTTGTAGACCCAGATGTTTTAACTTACATTCGGCATAAGCATCATGAAGAGATATCAGATATTGGCAAAAGGTACAAGTCTGTATTTTATACAAGTGATGACAACACAAAAGCCTGCTTTGTACCTGCATCTCCCTCTGTGGGTAAGGATCCTGAACCAGAAAGGGCCATTGATGAATTTACCACCCTCTACCAGCAGGTCTTCAGCAAGATAACATGTGAGAACTTTGATATTGTCCAGTACAAGTTAGCTCCAAAATTCCTTTTAGAAAGTGTCAGAAAAGTGCGACAACTTTATCCAGAGGTAGTCACCAAGTCCTCTGATGATGACACAACAGTGATGTTCATGGGAGAACCAGAGAAATTAAGAGAAGTAAGAACAGCCTTCTGTGGTATAATGGGCATCCCTGTCTCAAGAGGCTCAAGAAGAAGAGGCAACAATCCATCTACAAGTTCAGAGTCTAAAGAGAGCGGCACAGATGTACCAAAGGGGGCAGAAGGTGGTAAAAACTCCCCTGTAATTCTCTTCACCCATACGTTTGAGCAGGGGGTTGAAGTGAAAGTTGCTCATGGAAACATCACAACTCTGAAAGTGGACGCCATTGTCAATGCAGCAGATGCACGTTTGAAGCATGGAGGTGGGGTAGCAAAGGCCATTGTGGATGCAGGAGGCTATATCATTCAAAAGGAAAGTGATGAAAAGATAAAGAAAAGAGGTATTCTCAAGCCAACAGAAACAGAGATCACTGGGGCAGGCAGTCTACCGTGTAAGAACATCATACATGCACACGGACCAAAATGGCAGGGAGACAGCCAAGCCAAGGAGTGTACAGACATGCTGACACAAACCTGCATCAACATTCTACAAGCTGCAAAGGGGCTGAAAGCAGAGTCTGTTGCCATACCTGCAATCAGTTCAGGTAAGTCAACCATATGTGACTAAAATCTTTCAAATGTGATTTTACTGATTGTAAGTAAGATCCACATACTGTTTTAGGAGTTTAGACATTCTGTAAAAACTGTGTTTAAAGCAACTGTTACAGTATGAAGCAGAAATAACACGATCAAAGCAGAATAGCTTTTTAAGGGAATTCCTCTTTAACAGAGATATTTTCTTTTTTTAGGTAAATATGGCATACCAAAGCATCTCTGTGCTCAGGCTCTGCTGTCAGGTTTACTTGACTACGTCAAGACCAATCACACACTATCCTGCAGTCTGAGGAACATCTGGTTCATTGACATGACCGCAGAAACAATCGAAGTGCTTGCAGAGGTATTTGCTACAGGGATATCTGCACTTGAGTCACCAGGTCACCGTGAAAAGGCAAAAAGTAAGCCTACCGTAAAGCCAATCATTGGAGCAAGCCAGTCACAACCAAGGACCAAGAGCTATGCATCTGCTGCTGCAACAGGTACGACAAAGTCATCCACAGCAAGTGGTTATTCGTATAGAAATGACTCAAGCCAGGTTGGTGCCCTCATTGCTCCAGGCTGTGCAAAGAAAATGACCCAAGACAGGAGCATCCATCAGGGAAAAGGTGGAACCACAGGTGGTGGGAACAACTATGGTACAACAGGGGCGGCTACCAGAAACAAAACATCAGGACAGCCAAGCACAGGGAAGGACAAGGATGATGAAAAGTGTCCCATTTGCCTGTCGGTGCCAACAAACCCACAATATCTTCCCTGCAAAGCCAAAGGCTGTAAGGCCGTGTTCTGCAAGAAGTGTCTGGACAAAGCAATGGAGACCAAATCCCAATGCCCAGTATGCAGTGATGTTGTCGGGAAACTGATGGGAAAGCAGCCTGAAGGAAGCATGAAGGTTTCCTACAACAGACAAATGAATCTTGCTGGTAACAAAAAACAAACTGGGGCCATCATCATTGACTATGCTTTTGGAGGGGGAATACAAGGGGTAGGTTAGACAGTTTGCTTTACTGTGATCAAAAAGCATAGTGACGTAACTTTTATAATTTGTATTTTTGTCAATGTGAAAAGTGTCATCATTAGTAATCTACGTACATTCTACATGTATGAGTGCAAAAACTAATTGAAGCATGATACTATTTTTCCAGTCAGAGCATCCAAACCCAGGCAAGCCTTACACAGGAACAACTCGTAGAGCATATCTCCCTTACAATGCTGATGGGAAGAAAGTGCTGGGTCTACTGAAACAGGCGTTTGAACAGAAGCTGACCTTCACCATTGGGACATCATCAACATCAGGACTCAGTGACAGAGTGACATGGAACGACATTCATCACAAGACCAGCACATATGGAGGACCAAGCATGTATGTATATACCAACGTTCTGTAAATTAAGAACAGTGTAGACTGCATTTATAATTATCTTAGCGCTACAATTGATTGACTTACAGTCAAACATTTGAAAACTTTTAGTCTAAGGTTGTTTGCTAGGATTAGAATTATGGGTCATGAATGGTTACTCCAAAATATTTTTTTATTTGTTAAATACTCGTTAACCAGATCTCATTCAGAACTTCAGATTGGATCAGATTGAATTAGCTTTGACAAATGCCCTGTCCAGAACCATCTAATAAAATTTCCTTTTTTTTTCTATAGGCATGGCTATCCTGACCCTGGCTACCTGAAAAGGGTGACAGAGGAGTTGGCTGCCAAGGGCATCAAGTAGGAAAGCGAGATGTAAACTCCAACATATTGAAAACACTTGTCAATGAAGTGCTTCTTTTCAAAACCAATAAAGATTTTAGAATTTGTATGGAACAGTACTGTACATGTATATAGACCAAGACATATAACACTTTAAAAGGCATGATAATAATTTCTTGAAAGGTTAAATGTAAAAGTATATGGAAACTTGGACATATTTGTTATCAGATTAGACCGACATTGAAATATTTCAAGCTTCGTTTGCAAGCATGATATAGTATGAAGTAATGCAGAAAGGCAGTATTTTACACAATGTAATGTAACAATAACGTTATATCATTAGATCATTAGAAATTAGATCATTAGAAATTGACGGCTAGCTTAGAACAACATATTCTGAAAGATAAATGGCATTCAAAGTATGATTCAGGAGGAACATTATTTCAGAGTATTTCATGATTTAAATCTTAAAGTGGTTAGTTTCAAGGAGATTTGCTGGCTAGTGCATGTTATGAACAATGTTGTTGTGTAAACGGATTTGCTAGAATTTGTATTGAAATGTGCAAACATGTACCTAACTTCATTTGTCTGAGGTCAGTTTGGCATTACAATACAGGAAAGATACAAATCAATACATTTTACAGAATGTCAATAAAAAGCCCTGCATAGAAACAAATGTTTTGAATAGTTTTTATTATATCATACATAGACATATGAACCAATGAATGTTACCCTCCTCAACTTATTTGAACTTTGTTATCATCAAAGTTTTACCAACTTGACTTAGCTAATATTTATCAGGACAATTTCAAAGTACATTCTATATTCCATGATGGCAAGAGCAAATGGTAAATAGAAGGCTAGCTTTTTCCTCTCATAGAATGTGCAAATTTAGTAAGGGAGACACCAGACGTGATTAAACTAGCATTGTTCAAACGGCAATAAGTTGGAGCAACCCTAGATTTTACATTTTATTGGAATGTATACATAATTGAAAATGAAAATATAAACAGCTCTTTTCCCTGCTATGAGTCTTTTATGGAAATATAATGTTCTGTAATTATTACATAATTTGTACCATCCCAAATGTGCTCTATCCTAAAAGCGCTTTTAGGATAGAAGCACTCCTGGGATAGGCCTGCATCCTAAATGTGCTTCTATCCCAAAAGCGCTCTAAGGGAGAGCACATTCAGGATATCCCAGACGCGCTTCTTTGTCGCCGTCAATCATGGTGATTGACAGGACCGCAAGCGGTGATTGTTTACGCCCAGGTTTCTATATTTGGAAAATGTCACCCACACATGAAAGATGTTGACTTCATTTTTAGTTCTTGATGTCAATCAGAAACGTGCACATGAAAAGTGCAGTCAGGAGCTTATCCTTACACACATGAGCTTATATTCTTACACACATGATCGGTATTATATATTGTAACATGTTTCACAAGTTAGATTTCATGAAGAAAAATATGCTCATTCATCTGGAAAGAGTGTCCTTGTGTTGATTTTCAGAGCATTTTCAGAGTAGACTAGATCGAGTTAAACTTTGACGCAGGAGGAGCTGCGGGTATGTTGAAAGTATGTTGTACAATTTTATTTTCATCACTGTCTTGTTGACAAATGTTCAACTATCTTTCATACTGTTTTGAAGATTTATTAAACTTTTGAAATGATATTGGCTCAGTCATTCATCCAAGACATCTTGTTTCTGAAATAAAAGCACGGAGGAACTGGATGAGATGATATATATCTGCAACAGTCCTTTTAGTTGGTGATAAAATTTCTCAAAGCCCTGTCGTACTGTATAGTAACTTTTACTTCTCCTTCATGGATAAATCTATTTATTAGGCTAAGAAAATATGACAAATCTTATAATAAAAGTTATCTTTATTGCAAGTTAATGCACAGAGGTAATTCTTCACTGCTGAATACAATAAGTATACAGTGTACACAGATAATGGGAAATTTACCAAACTTGATTCCATGCAGATTAAACACTAATTTGTCCTTTTGATTGCAACTACATGTATATGATTTGTATCCATCTAATTGTGCAAGTAAAACACAGAAAGTACTTCTCAATAGTGTATCCCAAGATGTACTACAAAATGTACCATAAAAAGTACTACAAAATGTACCATAAAACAGTAAATGAAAACGTCCAGCTGCACATTGATCAAGTCCCCAAGCCATTCAGTTCCCAGGTTGTATTCTATCGCAAAAGCGCTTCTTGGATAGAAGCAGATGTTCGTCTAACAAGAATAGCAGATTGTCGTCTATCCTATAAAAAAGCTAATAGTTCTATCCTAAAAGCGCTTCTGGGATATCCAGAACACGTCGCAAGCGAAGGAGCGCATTCTGGATATCCTGAATGCGCTCCTGTCGAGGGTGGCCGACATCTGTCTTCTCCTGTGCAGGGTGACTTTTGTCAATGGTTTGCTGACTTTCAGCTTCTGGTTGTTTCGAACTATTGAACCAGAGATAGCGATACTACCTCAGTGTGTGGGGTCCATGCATTCAACACGTCGCGAGAAAATGGCAGCGGTCACTTCCAGTGATTGTTTACACCAAAGTTTCCAAATTTAGTTCAACCTCGCGAAACCTGTCGTAATCTACGTGACCGAAATCCGGAGGTTATAAAGCAACCGTTGAACCTAGATTTTACGTGATTATAAGAGGGTTAGACCGGCCCACGTAGTCCCCCAAGATGATTTGGTTTGTGCAAACTACGTTGATTTGGTGTAAGTATATGCGATCTTCTATCACAATCAAACCCGGAAGTGACCGCATGAGGAGAACAAAGATGGCGGCCTTTTGACTACGAAAAATCACATGCAAAATAGTCTCCGCCTCCTAAGACAATAAGCTCCTCCCACAAGTGAACGTTCTGGATAAACACGTCGGCTTATCCTGAATGCGCTCCGACAGAAGCGCTTTCAGGATATCCAGAATGCGCTCCTCGCTTGCGACGTGTTCTGGATATCTCAGAAGCGCTTTTAGGATAGAAGCACATTTTGGATGCCGGTCTATCCTAAAAGCGCTTCTATCCTAAAAGCGCTTTTAGGATAGACGACATTCTAGGATGCAACATAGTTGATGCAATTCGACATGATCGCATGGACTTGTATAGAAACGTAGCGCACCAAAGCTTAGCTCCCAAAGTCTGGACACTAAATCATAAACACGACATTTCTATACTTGATGTCAGCAAGCAAGTGTATCACACTTGCTGACATCAAGTAAATAATTATGTAATACAGAAAACCTTATAGGAAATTATGATGTCTCATGCTGCCAATTGACATGCCCGTGTCGGTATGATGTTAAAATTGGACATATCTAATTTGTAAAATATTACAATCCACCTTTATTATTAGTTGCATAATGCCTGCCACACTTGGCATTTGATATGCTACTCAAATTGAACGGTCGGTGAACATTTTTCAACATGTCACACTTGTTTATGTTTGTATAGCTTATCCCGACGTTTAAAAGGGGGAAATGGGCGTTGACGTCCTTGTTCACTTTCGCCGAAGTTTAAACCAATTAATAAACGGATGAAAACTTTGCTATGATGTTATGTTACTTTGTTCAATACGGTGGAAGGAAATCGATACACTAAATGCCGAATGACTCAAAACCTTAACTGACCGTTGAATTGTCGGGACGGCATGTTGTTTGATGTTTCTGAAGTTAAACGTTTCAATCTTACCGATGTACACCCGAGAATAACATTGTAACTATATGCTTTGAAGTTAGTCTTTTGTTGAGACTTAAAGTCTACCCAACTCAAAGTCGTCTGTAATCTTAAACATCTTCTCACCGAGCGGGATGTCACCTGCGGACATTGCCTTTTGAACTTTCGGCACGCCATGCACAGGTGTGATGATGTCATATCAGGAAGTGAAATCTCAACAGCAATATGGCGACTGCCGCTTTTCCAGAGAAAGTCAGCGACGACTCCACCCAGTGTACGATCTGTTTCTACACCTTTAAGAACCCGAAGGTTCTTCCGTGCTTGCACACCTTCTGTGAGCACTGTTTGCGGGAATGGGTCCAGAAGAACGATCGCGACACATTTCCCTGTCCTATTTGTCGTCAGCCAGTTTCGCTGCCCCAAAATGGCGTCGATGGTCTAAAGGACAACTTCTTTATTGCCAGCCTGGTGAAAGCCGTGACCGAGCATAACAAGGTACGTCACAGTAATGATGACCTCGTGTGCACCAGTTGTGAGGAAGGAAAGCCAGCCACGTCCAGGTGTTCGGAGTGTGCTGAGTTTCTGTGTGAGACTTGTGAGTCGGCACATCGTCTCGTAAGAGCTACAAGGGGCCACACCCTCTTCACATTTGAAGAGCTGAAAACAGGAAAATACGACAATGTTTTCAGGGCTAGAACAGCTCCACCGTGCTCAAAACATTCGGGAGAGATCTTGAAGCTCTACTGTAGGACCTGTGAGACTCCAATATGCAACGAATGTGCCCTGTTTGAACACAGGGACTCACAGCACAACTACACACGCATAGAAGAGGTGGCTGCCGAGAAGAGAGAGACAATCTTAGATCTCACACCGCAGTGTCAGGCCCGAATGCAGTTCTTTCGTCAGGCGGAAGAAGTGCAGAAACGCTTGAAGGAACAACTTCAGTTGAATGCAGAAGGGGCACGTCAGAATGTCCATAAGACCGCACAAAGTTTGATTGAGATGGTAAAGGAAGAGAGTGAACGACTCTTAACCTGTATTGATACAGAGGTAACAGCAAGAAAGAAACAGATCGATGCAGAGATAGAGGGGGCGCAGATCAGTCTGGCGAGCGCCAAGAGCACGTGTGAGTTTGCAGATACTCTAGCTCGGGAGGGAGGCGACTACGAAGTTGTGTCTTTCTCACAAGATATGACCACGAGACTGAATGATTTAACTAAGCTACCTGCGGACACATTGAACTTTGAACTGGCAAACATCACTATTGATTACTCTGTCATGGAGCAAAAGTTAACCAAACACAGCCCCAAAACTGCTGAATACAGCCTGCCAAAGGCGACGGAGAGGGAACTGTGTTCTCTGTTGAAAAGAGCGCGGCAAAGCGGAACCAGCTCCAGAACAAGACTTCCGCTGAGGCCACCTGATGACAGCGTGGCGGGAAATATGAGCACTATGTAGAATAGTGAGTAGGAAAATTCTGCATCTTTTGAAGTCTACAGTTTTTTATCATAAAGTATGACAAAACTCATGTTTTCAGGTTCAACTTAAGCAATGTCCAGTACTTGATTTATGTTCAATGCAAATAATCAGGCCTTATACGTTATCTAAAAGCATTGGGGGTGACCAAGTTTTGTATAATGAGTCCGTATGTCAACTATCAAGGCAATCAGACATTTCAAATCTCACCTTATTCACCCTTACTGTTTTGTGTTATATACAACAGAGGTAACGTTGCAGTCACGTCCATGGTGAAACAATCCAGGATGTGTTACAAGTTTTTTTTTTCTTGCCCTTATCAAATGAGTGACAGTCTCATACCACATTAACATTCTAAGCCTTGAAGCAAGTGAAGTTGGGACGTAACTTTAAGCTTTAAGCTATGAATAGCGTTTTATAATAGGAAATTTTATGGGGACAAATGGAATACTATTATTGCATGTCTTTGTGTTAAGCACAGTCTAGTGACAAAACACTAACCATTTTCTTACTACTGTAGTATTTACAGCTGCATCACTGTTGCCTGATGATGAACTTGAAGAAAACAAAGGACATAGCGCTGAAGATGGTGCTGGACGTAGAACTGAAGATGCTGCTGGCAGTTCTGGATCAGAACAAGGACAGACTGTCACATTTGAAGTGTTTGTAGACCCAGATATTCTCACTTACATTCGGCATAAGCATCATTTAGAGATAGCGGATATTGGGAAAAAACATAAGTCTCTGTTTTCTACAAGTGCTGACAACACAAAAGTCCAATTTGTTCCTGCATCACCTTCAGTGGGAAGGGATCCTCAACCAGAGAAGGCAATTGATGAATTCACCACACTCTACCAACAGGTGTTTATCAAGATAACATGTGAGACCTTGGGTATTGCTCAGCACAAGTTAGCTCCAAAGTTTATTTTAGAAGGTGTCAGGAAAGTCAGAAAACTCCACCCGGAAGTGATCACAAAGTCCACTGATGATGACACAACAGTGATGTTTACGGGAGAACCAGAGAAAATAAGGGTAGCAAAAGCAGATTTCTGTGGTATGATAGGCATCCCTGTTTCTAGAGGCTCAACACGGAAGAAGATGTAGCAATACGTTAAGGACTGCTACTGAAAACATAAGTTCCGGGCAGCCAAATATCCGAAAGAACAATGACTTGACATGCCCTTTGTGTCTGTCAGTGCTAACAGATCCACAGGCTCTTCCCTGCAAAGCCCAAGGTTGTAAAGCTGTGTTCTGCAAGACCTGTCTGGACATGGCGCTGATGACAAAATCCTGCTGCCCAGTCTGCAATGCTGTCGTGGGGAAACGGATGGGAAACCAGCCTGAAGGAAAAATGAGGGTTTCCTACAGCAGACAACTGAATCTTAATGGCTATAAACAAACCGGTACCATCATCGTCGACTATGCTTTTGAAAGCGGAATACAAGGGGTAGGTTAGACAGCTTGTTTTATTGTGATGAAAAAGCATAGTGACCAATGTTTTACATAACTTTTTGTCAATATGAAGCTGTTTGTCATCATTTGTACTCTAAGCACCTTCTATATGAGTACAAAAATAATTGAAGCATGATACTTTTTTCTCCAGTCAGACCATCCCAACCCAGGCAAGCCTTACACAGGAACACGTCGCACAGCGTACCTCCCTTATAATCCTGATGGAAGAAAAGTGCTGCGTCTTCTGAAACAAGCTTTTGAACAGAAGCTGACTTTCACCATTGGAACATCTTCAACAACAGGACACAGTGACACAGTCATTTGGAACGACATTCATCACAAGACTAGCACACATGGAGGACCAAGCATGTATGTATCAATCAATTTTTTGTCAATTCAGGACAGTGTAGACTTTTTTTAAATCATGATAATGCTGATAATTGATTGACGTACTACTAGACGAAAACGTTTGAAAACCTTCAAAGTTCTTCCTTGAATTAAGTGCATGGAATGTTTTAAATGACTTACAATTTTAGAGAAACATTTTGTGCTTATTCACTGCTACAGACATACCAATGTTTAGACTTATGCCACTTTCATCCAATTTTGAAAAAAATTCCCTGACCATGCAGATGGCTTACAAAATGTTACTTCCTTTTTTTCTGCAGGCATGGCTATCCTGATCATGGTTATCTGGATAGGGTGACAGAGGAGTTGGCTGCCAAGGGCATCAAGTAGTCAAGGCAGTTGCCAAGTCATACATACTGGAAGCACTTGACAAGTTATTGTTTTCAAAATCACTAAGGAAACAGTGCTGTAGATAACAAGTGATACAAATAATTCTGTATACCATGAGGAAATGCTCCTTTTAATGTCTTTGAAAACGTGATTAACATTTGTAAATGATAACTTTCATTATTATAATTGTCCTTTTAAACTTATTGCTTGTTTAGAATCTTGAGGTTGCTGCTTTAAGGTGCTCGAACATGTTGATGGCTATAGATCATAAGCTGCAATGTTGTGATATGTTGTGATCATAACGTTATATACATTTGCTTTTATCAAAGTGTGCGAACTTAATGCAAAGTGTAAGCATGTCAGTTTGTTATGCTAATACAGAAAAGGTTTTCATACACATGAAATGCCAATATTGACCGAGGTATGAAATATTTTGATGCCATATATTAGACATGTCCATCAAGCTATGAAGCTCACCCTCCCCTACAGGGCATTTTAAGTTTGGCATCATCAAATTTGACCCATTTTATCAATATAAACTTTGCTATATCTTGGCAGATTAAAAAGTAGATAGTATAATCATACCATCATGGTGATAGGAACAGATAGTAAATTAAGAGGGTGATGTAAGATTTACAAACAACATGCCGCAACATAAATATGGAAAAGCAATTTAAAAATGGAAAAAGCTCTATCATTTCGACATGCTTTACTCAACTGAGTTTATATCTTTTTCTCAGACATATCATATGGTAATTGACATGCAGCAAGCATAAACGAGTCTCCTGAGAATAGCTCAATTATATAGAATTATATAGAATTATACTATAATTCTATATAATTCTATATATTGATTTTATCATTATATATAATTCTATATAACACTCAAAGCCACCATGAACCATTATATAGAATTATATATAACACTTTAAAAGCATTATATATAATTCTATATAATGCTTTTGATCATTATATATAATTCTATGTATCACCTTTTACCATTATATATAATTCCATATAACCATTGGTACCGTAATATATAATCATGATTATATGATTTTTTTGTCGATCTTTGTCATATGGACAAGTCTCTACATTGTAACTACACTGCTTAAGCTGTTGGATTAACCATACAACTTCAAATATCAAGCAACAGCAAATCAAGCCTCATGGTGTTGTCATGTCTTTCCTGTCTTATAGTGTGATTATTTGCATATTAATACATCACATGTTAGCGGGGAGGGGGGTTAAGTTCATGGTAGCACCATGCACTGTAGTCTCTCTTATTCACTGCCAAGGATAAATGTTCGCAGTGGTTTTAAGTTCGCGGTGAAGTGGCCACCACAAAAACCGCGAACATAAAACCACCGCAAACATTCCTGCATTGTAGAGTATTACATGTAGTTATCTCCTTTAGCCAATCAAATGCCAAGAATCAGAGTTCAAAGGTTCCTCCCCCTCTTCCCCTTGATTGTGTTTCAGGTGGTTGAAAATGGGAGAGGAGTAGGGTGTTGGGTTTGCAATGTTCTTTGTACCTTGCCTTTAGTGGCCGGCTGGCCTCACCAATGTACGTATTGTTGCAGTTGGGTTCTTCACATTTGAGTCTGTAGATTACATTGGCCTTTGGCATATCTTATTACCTGGATGTCTAATCTTCATTGACGTAAAATGAAATATACCATAGAATAAGATCAAAATTGAAATCAATGTAATGGTGGTGTGTGAGACATTATGGTACATGTACCATTACCTCTGAATATCAATTATTTCCTTATGAAACAACAATCATTCTTGTATTCGTTAAGTTTTGCAGGTGTCACAAGATACTGAATTAGGGGTGGTTACCGGTATAGAAAATTCAGGTCCAGGTTCGGTCCTGGTCCAGAGGATATGGTCTAGGTAAATACGGGTCCAACATTTTTAAATACGGGTCCAATTTTTTTTTTTTACTGATACACCGTACCCACCTAGACTGGGTACCATTCGAAAAGTAGTTTTCAGGAACCCAGACCATCACAGGTACCCGCACCATCTTAACGTCTGGAATCGTCCAAATTTTGGATGCATGCACGGATTGGTCTCCATATATGAGCAAATTATGGAATGGGTTCAAGCGTTCCAACACTGGACAAGCCCTCCGTCCACTTCTGGAAGGGCTGTTGAATGTGCAGGTCTCCAGACGGATAGCAGAAGCGAACATAGGAGCGAACTACTATCTGGATGGTACCCAGGCTAGTACCCACCCGTATACTGAATCATTACAGAAAATGGAAACAGGCACTGTTATTGGGTGGGCCGACTACTCTGAGTTCGCAGCTAGTAGTTGCTGAATTGCAAGGAGCTTACAATACTATTGGCGGGGCTAAATCGAAGGGTTTGGAGTGAGCTGCCATTCGGCGCCACTCAATATGACAGTTATTGCCCCAGGTGCGGCCACGAGACTGTAGGTTTTAAACCACTCAAACCGGCAAGGACCGCTACCCTTTTCAAGTGTGGTGGGTTCTTTAATGTGCTTGAGGTGTGGCTCTCCTCAAACACGGGGTCTCCATTAAACATCCTATCTGAGGGAGGGCCCTAACCGAAGCTAGGTACTCATTTTCACCTGGGTGAAGTGATTATAAGAAAGTCGTGTTAAGGGCCTTTTCCAACGGTACATCATCCTTGACACACCAGCAGTTTCGAACCTGTTACCTCTGGGTTCTGGGCCAAACACCGATTGCGCCAATACCACTCTGTGTATAGTACATGACGTTATTTGTACATCATACCATACTACGTTCTGGACCAAGTAGTATCTAGGCTTACATTGGGCTTCTATACTTATATCACAAGGCTTCATGCAATCGCATTCATAATCTGATACTTTCTGGTCTGAGAAAAAGTTACAAACTATTCACTATTTGGATAGAACTGCTGGTAGCATTTGTATAGAACTGAAATAATGCATGGTTTTATCCCATGGGTTCATAATTTTATTCTGACCACATGTTATTTAGATGCATGGTGTTTTAATATAACGATGCAGTAAGGCACAATGTACAAGATAGGCAACAGAAAGTTAAGGTTGTAACAACTTCAAGTACATTTGAGTAAGCACTGGCTGGGATCTGATACATTTACTTTTTTTTCTTTTACGAGTATACAACAGGATAATGACTGCATTGATTCAACACCTTCATAAAGCTACTATAATATAATTATAATGTTATCAGTGAATTTAACTGGAAAAATACAAAAGAAAGCATGATGATCTGCGGAAAGCCTTCACCGTCTCAGCAATTACACACTGGCTATATATAAGATGGTCTAAGACCCCTATAGTATATAATGCATGTGACTAATCATTCAGTGTCAGCTTGCAAGCAGCCCCAGTAGCCAGGCACATGCTGTTAGGTGCCACCTCTAATAAGGCATGACAAATTAAGTGGTGACAAGGAGGCAACAAGTGCCACTTCTCATGTATCTACAGTAACAGTAACTGTACCCCTCCCATAGCTGTCAGCTCTGTACAGGCCTTTTCTGGCATGCCTGGGTCATCAACATCTGTTAAGTGCATGTAGGTCCTGTCAAATGAACCATATTATTGCGAAAACAGTCAGCATCACATGGGGTGCATGTGAGAAGTTCCAAGACTAGACACTAGGCTGGTGAGGAGAGGGATCTATGTCCCACAGTTGGTGACCCAGATACAACAGGAGTGTTGTGTGACTTGCTTACAAACAGTACTATGTACAGTTACCAAAATGTACTATTTTGCCTATAACATGAAGTATAGCACATAATCATAAACTAAACAGTGGGCAGAAAAGTAGGCTGGAAATTTGTCACATGAGCCAGGAACACCCAGTACAAAAATTGCAAATAAACTTTTTTCCTAATCAATTAAAGGGACCAACAATGGTAGCCTGTATCAGGGGACATGTTAGACAATGCCATGTGGTCCGCCATAGTGCTCCAATTGTCAAAGGACGAGTTAACAGAATCAAATAATCTACCTTATTACACTGCACAGCAATATTCACAACGCATTACTTTACTGTGCCGCGAGGACGTCTTGAAATATGCCCACTTTCCACCACCGCTCGAGTTGTCCGCCATTTTATCCAGTTCTCTGATGAACCAAAGTGCACTTTAGAACGCGTTTGGCAGTTCTCTCAAATTGTTACTGAAGTTTGTTGAAATTCTGCGAAGTTCTGCGACTGCAACGATTAATTCGGAAATCTACGTTGTCTTAATTCTGTTAGGCTACCTGGAAGTAAGTGAATTTGGTCGCCGCTTACCGCTTACTCTGACGTTGTTAATTTAGCGCTAGAAATGTGATGAAATGACGCAGATAACTTGGAATTAAGTAACAATTGTCAATCTGACTGGAGATTCAGAACATTTGAAATTTTGGCGCCAAATTTTTACAATATGTCCCTTTAATCCGCAGCATTCCAGTACTTTTTTGTTTTTTCTTTGATACGTGTCTCCTCAGCTTTTGAGAGGGAAAGGGTAGACCCATCTTTGGACAGTTGGACATGATTGTCCACAATGTAGATGGGGTCTACCCAAGCCCTCTCTGCCACACATGTGGTCATTGATTTTTTGGTGGTTTTAAAGAAGGCCACATTGACTTTTTGTTCTTTAAGGTTCACGGTTTCCACCGTTCCGTAGAACAGCTGTTCTTTGGGTAGAGTGTAGATGACTCCCACCTCCTGGCCTTCTTCGATAGCACTGTTGTCCCATGTGGTTAGCTGAAATTGAAGAATGTTTTGTCCTTCATGAGTGTGCTTAGTGTTTTAAAGAACTTCAATCATTACACAACAGTAAAACAGTTCCTGATTACAAGCAATCATCATATTTTTATTCAATGAACATTAATGTTGGTACAAAATACACTTCCTTCAAATGTTATTACCTTCACCAACAAGGTTATATTTCCTCAATTATAATCAGACTTGTTTTGAATGTGTTGATGCAAATACAGTTGACACAGTGATATGAGCTTTACTTCAGGATGAAGTCAAGAACCTGAATACTGCTCCTGCATAACATTACCATCAACTCCAATAAATTCAAAAGGGACATGGAATTTTGAATTCCATCTGGACATGAAAAAAACTGTCGACTCCAGGCTGTCGGCAATAAGCTGTTGGCTCCGCCAATGTCTAGATTGGGCCTATGTCCCGTTCATGATGCAAAACAGGAAACAGGCCAAACATAAGATTCATCACCCTCTGACACTAAATGGCAATTAAAACAAAGAAATGTCCAAAGTTGTGAAAGAAAGGTCCATAAAAAATGAGTATACTGGATGATAGTGTTGACCCATATAAAATGTTTCACTGTAATTACTGGTCTTTTAAGGCCACATTTCTGCCCTCATGATCGCTGTCCTTACCACATACAACTGCTCAATATTGAGTATTATACACCATAAGTTGTGAAAAGTATACTCACGGTTTTCTTCCTTTTGGTCCCAGGCTCAGAGGCTGCTTGTTTAGACTTAGAGGAGACTTGCTTTTGGTCCTGAAATACAAAAAAAATCAAAGTGAGTGTGTGTCAGTCTTTCCCATGTGGTTAGCTGAAATTAAAGAATGTTTTGTCCTCCGTAAGTACAAATAGTTGTTGATTAAAAAGCAACTTTGGACATAAACGTTTACATTAAATATACATCCTTCTGTGTTATTGGACATGGAATCTTACAAATCATGCTGCAAGTTCTTAATTCCTGCTGCCAGATAATCAATTTTTGTCTGTGACAGTTTAGTGAACACACAGTTTGAAACCTGTTTCTACAACTCAATTAAAAACATGCTATTGAGAAGCAGAAAGGCAAACATTCTAAAACAATGTTATTTTTGTTCCGCATGTGCAATTATCATACATACAGAATTATCAGTCTCATGTCACTGCTGACAGGTGGAGGCCATGTCAAATGTCTGCAGCTTTAAAGAGTGTATCTAATGTTCCACCTTGTTGTCTATTCTTCATTCAACACATATACATTGTGTACATTGTGTACATACATACTATATGTACAACCAAGAAGGTTAAAAATCATTTATTGATACATCTATGCACTAGACAAGGTTGTGTCCATGTGTGTATGCATCTGTACAATGTTTTGTGTGTATATAATTTTATATAACGTTATGCATGTGTATGTGTGTGTGTGTGTGTGTCACTGTGTGTGTGCACGTGTTTACACGCTAGTTCACCTTTATCCAAATAAAAAAGAAAGGTTTCAACTATCGAGCACATACCAGAAAACGTATACTAATATCATAGAATACCAAAGTCAATACCAAAGTCAAAGATGAAGATGTTACTGGATGACATATTAGTGTCAGTGAGTGATATTGAAGTGCCTATAAAGAGCCATGCACTTACCTCTACTGCTTTCTCAAGAGTGCCCTTTCCCTCCTCTTCTTGCAGTTTCTTTTCAGTTTCCATCTTCTCCAGGTCACTCTGAATAGACTGTTTCTTCCTGCGCATCTCGTTCAAATCCACTTGTAACTGATGCTTTTCAACTGCCATGTCATCCAGGGTTTTCTTAATCTCTTTTTGCTTTCTTTTCATCTCTTTTACGTCTTGCTCCAAAGTTGCTTTCTGTTGTTGCAAAGTTGCTTTCTGTTGTTCCATTGAATCCACGTCCTGCTGAAGTTGTGCCTTTTGGGTTTCCATCTCTTGACATGAACATGAACTTGTCCCTTCTTTCCTGGTGGCCTGAAAATATTCATGTAAAGAGAGATGGCAACATTAATTTTCCTGTGTGCGAAAGTTAGCCTGGAGTCTAGCCTTTTTCACTTTAGTCCACTCCCAAAGGTTGCTACCCCGCTATGCTATACTGATCATAAATCACTTTAGTCCTGTGTCATATCTATACAATGAAATCTATATACAAAACAAAATTCATCAATATGTCTAAGGAGGCTCATCCCGAATTAAAGAGCAGAATACCCACAAGTAGGTATATGAGGAAAGTTTCAATCATTTGTTTGTTACAAACTTAAGGTAATAACGGAGGTGAACTGACCTTGATTTTCTTTATAGCAATGTCAAATTCAATCTTGCTCTCTATGTCTCCATCGTGAAACCTTTGTAGAACATTGAAGTTATCTCGCTCATCTGCCAGGCCATTAAGATGTTGGAAGATGGTTTGTTTGACCTCTGTGGATGACTGGCGCTTGTATTTACCAGACTCCCACTTGTCCATGATACCCTCTGCCAACTTGTAGCATCTCTCACTCAGTGTTGCAACTGTCAAGTGCACACCCTTTGACCTGTTGATACCATCGGCCTGTAATATTATAAAAATAACAGTAATTTTATTAATGCTAATGGTAATCTATACCGATGTATCAGACTCTGTCCTCATTTTCTCAACAACATTATGCTCTCTTTCCAGGTTTCAACAGTATCAGATTAAAACAGTGTCATTTCCTTTCAACTGTAAAATGGATGACTTGAACATGCCTAGATGATGTATATTAACTTTAGCATATATAGCAAGAACTACACTAAAGGTATGATAGCAGTGTCTAAAATATGCTACAAAATGGATTATAATATTTCTTAGTTCGACATGTAAGGTGGCTGTAGAGCCAGGTTAGTCTGCTACAAGGTAATCGCTTTTCAGCATGATTCACATGATATGGGACATGATAAAGACATTGTTGTACTAAATATAATAACTTGAAAACTCACATCTAAGCCAGTTATTGCAGTAGCCTCATTACGTCTCCAGGGTCCTGTCTTTGTCAGAGCCACATCTTCGCCAACCTTTCCCAGGTCAGGATGCTTCTCCCTCAGAAGGCGGACTTCTGTCCTGAAGTCATCTTTTGAATTGGAACAGCTGACAGTTGATGTCTTCTTCCTTTTCCTTTTTGGTTTTACTGACTTTTCTTCCTCGTCATCTGATGACACTGATGTAAAAGGAGGCTTTCTTTTGTGCTTGCTTTTGGGATCCTTGACTGGTTTGGTTGGGGTGGGAAAAATCACATTCACATCAGATTCTTCAGATTCAAATGATTTCTTGGATTTGTCAGGGCTGGGTGTTGGTGTTCCAAACAAGTCGTCTTCAGATCCAGGCTGTGTGTCTTTATCTTTATTTGGCGTTGACTGCAACATGCTTTGTTTTCGTGGTGTTGTTTTCTTCTTCTTCTTTACTGGAGTTCCAACAAACTGGTAGCGATCACTATCTTCCGAGTCGCTGTCTTCCTTAGTTTCACTCTGCTGGATCTGTATGTACCGTTGAATGAAAAGCTGTGCATCTTTGGTGTTCTCCAGCTTGGTCCAAACAGACTTTGATGCTGCCATATAGCTATCAAGAGGCAAGGTCAGCTCCTTCTTTTTTCCACTCAATACTCTCTCCTTGTTGGTTTCAGGATGTGTGAACTGAAAAGCATTGTGCATTGGTTAGTCTCTTCTCATTGTAAAAAGTACTGAATAATCAACGTTATTGTGAGTAGTTGCATGCAGCACAGGGTTTTGTCTTCTGGGGACATTTTTGAAAAGTTGTCCATACTTACATTGGAACAACATGAAACAAATATTTAGCAATGTTTGATTGCTTTCAACATTTTGTTAACCGCAGGTACTAGGACATTTTTACTGATGGATTACAATGTATGCTACTAAGATTTTTCTTAGATATAGAGGTGAGGCTATACTTTCTCAATAGTTCTAATGTTTTGACACTATATGGCATGACTGTCGGAAAGGAGTGTCAGTCCTAATACACCCAAATCTCCCATTTACATCTGGACAGTATTGTAAAGGTTGTACATTTGTATACTATTGGAATTGAATAACAGGTGGTTCTCTTGGCCAATTGACATAAACTGGATACAAAACTAGAAATCCGAAATAAAAATACCTCCCTGCCAAGGTCACTTCTCATCTTAGCAATGTTATGACTAACAGGTAAGAGGAGTTCTCATTGTAGACCAACAAGAGTACACATAACAATGATCTGGCTTATGTGGACATTTCTAACATTTTCTCATACAAAATTTCTGATCTATAATACTTGGCTAATTTTCAGGAGAATCATTCCTCCATAGTTAGATCATATGTAGAAAATTTAACATCTTATAATTACTAAATTTGACAGTTAAATTATTAGTAAAAGTTTGTGCCCATGGGCTAATTGCAAGTAATCACCTTGATGCAGATACTCTGTGGATCCTTGGTATCGCGCTGGACATGATGAACAGTGAACCATTCTCCATCATCCCCAAACATTGACAAGCTGAGCCCAACTTTTTTTACTTTGCTTCCCTCTGCGGTAAAAGTCAGGAACCTCCAATAATATTCCTCATCACTCTTTGCACTAGCCATGGTGATGTTCCAAGTGTTGGAAGGTTGAAGAATAGCTTGGGATGGAAGACTGCTGTGTCAGAGGAGTTGAATGGGAGCTCCTGTCCTCCTGTTAACTTCTTACACAAGTGTGTGAGAACCTACCGTATCTGTAATTCAAGTTGCCTTAACTGTCCACCCACACAGGAAGTATTCCATTTCACTCATGACTCAGAATTTCGTTGAGTCATTCCTCCTCATTTCCTTCAGAGTAATTCGTTTTCTCTACATCCAAACAAAGTCCTGACCCATGCCACCCATGACCCTTATCCCTATGGGCTGTACTTCCTCTGGTCATCAGAGCAGCACTGCCATTATTCTATATAATAATACCTGATCTAACATCCTGAAGTCTTACTGCCATACAATATATAATTCTATCACCAACTCTGCTCTAGTCTAAAAGAATACATAGCCAAAGAGAATAACATCCTATCCATGCCCTTTGCATGCTCTTACTTCACACAAGTCATGCATGCCTTGACAAGCACAACTGTTGAAGTTCATTCGTCGGACCTCAATGTTACCCTTTTACTCAGGCCTAATGTCACTTAATAGTCTCTGAGGAAGTGGCAGAGGGCCCCAGAAGTTCCTGATCAGGGAGAGTCTGGGACTGTGTTACACAGACTCTAGAGTCTACAGTGACCATTGCCTGGCACAGCTCTTCTTTACGATTCAGAGCCATTCTTAGTCTGGCACCACTTGCTACATGTATATGGCAAGTTAAGTAAGAGCACATGGAAGAATGTAGTACTGGACTGCTGAGCAATATAAAGCGAAATCATTGCAGCAAGATTAACTTTAATTTGTACATTCATAACTCTGGTATTATGAAACAGAATGTAGCTTTATCATTTCCTCCAATTTAAACCTTTCTCCTATTTTCAACAATCAGATTATGATGAAATATTCATGTTAGGTCCAATGCCCCCTATAATAAAGTGCAATCTTTAAGCATTTTTAAAATGTAAGTAACTACAATCATAGATGATAGCCCGGGTGACAGACTTTCCTTCTCATTTCCTTGTTTTCTTTCTTTTAATCCTTCTGTGGCATTCATACATGACATACCACAATCATTATCCTCAGAAACACATATTGAAGTGCAATAATTCTGATTTGATAAGCATGGTCTGGTCCTAAATTCCATCAAACTTAGACAAACTTCATATCCACTGTTAGTTCTCAATGGCTCAAGAGAGAATTTGGGAGTAACTAAAGAATAATTTCCAATCATAGCTAAGGAATCCTACTGTCGACCCTGGGCATGCCTATGATATTTAATATTGCTCTGTATGATTGACAGATTGTACAGGGCAGTTTAGAATATTGAGATGGTCCATGGCTGTACAGGAAAAACAGTACATACAAAATTACAATGTAGGTAACATGGATTGCTTTAATTTCTTAACTGCTAACAGTATGTCTTATTTACAGCTGCTAGAGTGAGGTCAGAAACTTGAACTTGAACAGAGATCATCATAATACACGGTTGAATTTTGCATACTCTTAAAGGAGAACTAAACTTGAACCCATTTTTTATTTAATCAAATCATGATTTAAGACTATTATGATGACAACGCGTCAATGGGAAATCAGTTGACAGAAACTTTTTGTAGGCAACTTCACTTTTCTGCAATAACTGAAAGAATCATTGTTGAAGACAATAGTACAATGTACATTGTATGTTCCCTTTCTTGGTGGGATTTTATGAGAAATCTGAGCATTTGTTGAGTGGCTGCGGTAGGACTAGGAAAGACTTGGTTTTCTCAACTCTCCCATTGGATTACATGCAATGCCATGTATTTTATATAATACTGGGGAAAATTGTAACTGTGGCATCACCCCCTGTGCCCTCCAATAGTGGAATGATCACATCTGAAGGTGATGAAATACAATGGACTGCCTGAACATCAAAACCATGACGGATCAATATGCCACAGTGATCCCTGTTGAGGCACTGGCCTCTAAACCCCCACATACCAAGTGAACTCAGCGGTATTAGTCATCACACCTCCAGCTTCCACAAAATACACACGCACAAACATGAACTCATTTAATATGAACAAGTAAAGATCATCAGTGTACATGTAAGATTTGTCCACACTCCATTAAAGTTGGCATAATTTACTGTACTAAGAGGCTGCATCGGGTGTTGGTAACACTCTGTGACGGTGAATTCAGGAGGCCCGGTAACGTTTAACAGTAAGTTAAGGAGACCTGGTACCGCTTGACGTTGACTTCAGGAGTGGTTGCAAGGCATAACTGCAAAGTGAAGCGCATACCTATTCGCACAATGCTAAATTAGTGTATATCAATGGGTGTTAATTACTGACTAATGACATTGTGAGAACAAAAAGGTGCCCAGAACCCGGAGGAATGACAGTTACAATGTCCGCTGCCTCCATGACATTTCACTTCATTTAGTTCCCAGATGCGGTGATACTAAGTATTAATTTCTTATGGGTGGAGGGGGCGAAGTACTGCTGACAGCAAGAAGGTTAAAAAAAAACCTCCTTGCTGACAGCATGTGGAGTGCCGAAGGCATGACAATCCTAGGGGGTTATCCTACCCCGGAAAAAATCTGAAATAATGTCCCACTTAAATACTACTCCTGCATTTTCCTGCAAATTTTGCTGACAGACTAAGCTAAGTTACCTCCATCAAAATTATACAAAGGTTTCAATTTAAGTGACGGCATGCCACATAAATTTACTGTAACGGTTACAGTACTACCTTGTTTTACCATCAGAGTCCTTGACTGACAGTGACTCCTATGAGACCATATGCCCACATACATTGTACTTCCTCTGTGCATTCATATCCTGTGGATGAGGTACCATTTTACTGATGACTCATGAAGGATGCAGCTTATTAGGATGAGGTACCATTTACTTCTCCACAACTCAGTAAGGTAACAGATAATTGCAGTGTTTTTGGTGACACAAAGTGTATACCAATGACTTGAACTGACACAAACACGTGTACACCACCAAGGCATAAAAGAATTTTGCAGCCTACTTTTCGAAAACAAGACCAAGTCACGCTGCTTATCAAAATGCAAGGTTAGTATATTGTTTTAGTCCTGTCCTTGTTTTTCCTAAAACAACTCTTCATTTCTCGATTTTGTTTCACTCATATCTACTTACCAGTATTTTGCCAGGGCGTTCAAGCTAGTTATATAATGATAAATATTCCTAATATATAGTGTAAATTGAGTTGCAGACCTGTACAATATTCCATATTTAGAATACATATTCACTACTTTTGGTTGACCTGTCTTAGGTGGAAAGGCATGGTTGAATAAGCTACCTGAATGGTGCAGTTCCAAGGAGTTCATTGTGACCCATAGGCCTATGGAAATAGAAGACCAGGAAAAGGTAAAAGAGCTTCTTTGATCTTCATTTCGGGGTGCAATGCATTCTAAATTTAAAAAAGTAGTGCCTACTGTTGTACTAAAGTTGGCAGGCATGCTAATAGAGTAGTTTTAATGCTACATTCAGGTGCCAATGACTTTATGGCGCATTTTTTTTATTGAAAAATGAAATGATTTCCTTGCAGCAAGTATTTTATATCAAATGTAATGTAGTGAAAAGTTGGCCTGTTTTAATGACCTCAGTGCTAGTCATTGCTAAGCTTGTAAAGCCTTGCTAGCTACAGGTTTTTGGTATGGTAAAAGCTGGATATACATTTACATGTACAGTATTGTCAGTTAAGTTTCCTCCTGGGATAAGAATAGTGTCAACATTTTTTCACAGTTAACCCTATGGTAATATGTTTACAGGTAGAAACTTGGTTCAAACACCCTCCATCTGCCTTACAACATGATCTGAAAACTCTTTCAAATGGAGTTTGGTTACCTGACCTTGTAAGTATGAATGTGTAAAACCTTTCAATGTTGTTTTTCAAACTTTTCATGTGGTGCCTGCCTGACAGTGCACCATTACTGTTTATGATTGTGCCATAATTCATTGTTCTTGTGGTATTGAGTTATTCTAGCCTGAGTGATCCTCCAAAGTTTACAAGTGGCACTTTTGTTTGCTTGCTCAGTAAATGGTAACCAGGCTAGAGCTAATGTTATTTCTTGTTCCAATTTTTCCATTGTATGTGGCAGGTCATTGAAAAATACCTGGAACTTGTGCAGAAAGCATGTAGTACTGAGGTAAGTCTTGAATGTTAAATGTGCCATCCACTCCTTCTTATTTATATGCACAAAATGTTATTGTACATGTATATGTGGTGACAGATGTGCAATCATACCTGTACATGTAGGTGGTACACCTGGAAACTGCAATACTATAAGTATTTATATTGTTCATACTGTAAACAAATCGTATGATGTTGTAATGTTTTTTTAATCAGGTTAAAATTTTTAGAGTTTACAGACAGTACAATTTGGGTTTCATAAGACAAAACATTGCATCTAGTTGAAAGTCAAAGACTTAAAGGAAGTCATTTTTTGTCATTAGTGGCCTGAAGATTCGCCTATAGGCTATAGCGGGTTGATTTTGATGTGGCGTGATATCGTAATACACTTTGACACAGAAACAAAAATGTATCATCTCATTAAACATTAAGCTCTAAGGAGTATAGTTAGTTTAAAAGCTAGCTGGATCCAGCTAACATAATGGAAAGAAACCAGGAAGAACTTTGTTTCCTAATGCCACAGTGTGAAATTGTACAGTATCAAGCATAAAGTCTATTACATGTACAGTGTATGAGCTGTCAATACAACATATTGTTCCAATTTGCTTTTTTTCAGAACTACAAAGTGGAGCACTTTGACACTACTGTATACCAGAGACTTCAGAAAAGGGATGAAATCGAAGTCTACCTATCCAACATGAAGACTCCGAAGGTATTTACTTCATTTTTATACAAGACAATTGTACTACATTGTATTAAATAGCTGGTTTGTTGGGTTATTCTATGTTATGAGTGCTTGTTGCAACATGTGTGCACTATATTGAAAACAAAATAAAAAACTTATCTCTGTATATTTCAGGACATAGCCGGGAGTGACATAGTGTTTGTGCCTGTGTATCAACGAAACCACTGGGGACTTTTGGTAAGATTTGAAAATCTATGATCCACTAGTATATGTTATCTGTAATTGTACATTTAAATACAGCTGTGGTTTTCTGTCAGAAAAGCAGAGCATTTTCTTGATAAAAAAGTATATATTGGGCACGCATTATTTGTTTGTTTGCTTGCCATAGATATATTGTCTATTTTTTCCTATTACAAAATACTGTCACACTCTTTACACATTACATGTATCACAACTATCTAAATCCCATTAATCTTTGTCCATGATCATGAAGGCATGTTACCCAAAGAAGAAAACGGTGATTCTACTGGATTCTTTCCAATCAAGTCATTTGATCAGCAAGAAGACAGCCCTGAAAAGAGCAAAGTATGTTGTATATCTTCTTTATCAATATAATAATTTTCAATTAATCTTATGATATATACATGTAAGAGACTTCTTTTCAAAAAGTGGTGATGTGGGGCTCCCATAGCCAACAAAGCCTTTCCCTGGGTGCCAGCCTGGATCGCGCAACTAGGCCAGTTTATTTGGTGGACATAGACATGATAGACAGTCAGCGCACGGATCTAAAATTAGCGCTCCCTGCCCTGAACAAGTGGTAACTAAGATCAAGGAGGTTATGGGTCATGTTGACTTCTCAGTGTGACAGAGGAAGTGTGAGTCATCCCCCAACCACGCATTGGTCCAGGTCCCTAGAGTTTCTACCCAAGCATGCACTGGTCACACCTCATCAACTCCTGTCTTTCAACTGCTGAAACCTTAGATCTGCTTCATAGCAGAGGGCATCTGGCTTGTTTATGGACCTCCTAGGCTTTGGAACATCTTTTTAGGCAGTTTAATTGTGCTTTCTATTTTTGACGACGCCTCAGGGGAGTCGTCAAGTGGTATATATTGCATTCAGTCTGCAAAAATTCTAGGAATTGCACAGGCATTTCCACAGGAATGCAGTATGCTGGGTATGCAAGCCCTCCCCCCAAATCTGTTCCAGATGTATCTCTGGTATGCAATGGTGGATTGTAGGTCACACTTGCTCTTTGGAATTTGTCCTTTGAAACCAGACAGGGAACTCTGCACAATGGATCACGTTGTCTTGGTTGTTATGTTATGTTATGAAGGATACATTTTCTTTTCTAGAGCTTGTTCAAGCCATACGCCACAGGCAGACAGGAAATACTTCTGTAGTGCTCAGCTGTAGGTTTAGGTCACTGGCAGACAATTGTGCTGTACCGGGGATAGTACATTTCTGCTGGCTGTAGTTTTATGTTACAGGTGGGCTAGTATATTGTGCCAGGGATAGTGCGACAGGGAAGTTCCAGTCTACTTCTGATTTGAGCTGTATTGTTGTACCCTCAATCGTCGTCATGGCAATAATACATTTTTATTGCCAGTCTTGTTTGTCAAGTTTTCTGTTTGCCTATCTAACCTATGCTTTGGGAGTACCTGTTTCCGACTATACACATGCATGTAAGCATCAAATTCATGGTTTTAACCAAAGGATTTTATGTTTGAAACTTTCCCGCACAGTGCTGAGAAAAAGAACAACATTATCACGATCCCATACAATGTACTTTGGCCAAATGATTTCAACCTTTACAACAGATGTACCGGTATTAATAAAGTTTATGCCATTAATTAAGTGTGCAAAAAACAATAAAATTATTAATAAGATCCTCATGTGGATAAAGCATATTTGTTGATCATCTCTTTCACCAAAATGTTCCATCGAGACTTCCCACATACTTTAATATAAATACAATCCCACTAATTCTGCCATAGAGCAATGGCCACAGAAAAAGGGTTCACCCAGTCCGAATGGTTGTTCAGAACCCATAACACTGAAAGCACTTAGAAATGAATTCTCCAAGCAGAGGTTACGGTGGAAGTTGCGGGGAGGAGGTCAGTTGTGGTCACAAGACACCCCCACCTAACTCCTTTTCCCCCTACCCGTTCACCTTTCCCCCTGGACTTCCCCTTAACCCCCGCTGTCAACCCAAATTGCACGTAGTCGACACGAAAATCGTTCGGAAAGTAACAATAACGGCTGTGCCACGAAACATGAAAATATAGCCTATTCTCTAGAGTACACATTCTGGGCCACCTTTTTGCCAAGTGGCGTTTCACAACTCCTTCCCAGTCTGAACTGAAAAGACACGAGCCGTCAGCAGTGTGTAGTTTGTGGTGCTCCACGTAGTACTACATAAATACAACTAGAGTTGGCTGGTGGTGCACCGCTTGAGGCCGGGGTTTTGCGGCGTTCCAGATCATTTAATTATAAGCTCAGTCGGCTAAAATCTTATAAGTCTTATAAATGCAATGGTGAAGTTATGGTATCAAAATAGTATGGGAATGAGTTACAAAGAGAGCGAGAATCAGTCCAAAAGACAAGCAGAGAATTAGTAGAGTATTTAGTATACTAAGCGTTGGAATCGTTCCATGCATACATGTTACTAGCATTTCATGTTTTCATTTGATGTAACAGATCTTCATAAAATGTCGGCTGCGGCATCTTTGATACGTCATGTCACGTATGCTGTGGTTTCAGTACCGTGTGTCTGTATTTGTCTTAAAGTTTGTGGCTGCATCTTTGGTATATGGCATGCAGAACGTGTATGAACACAGAAATGCAGCAGGGCGGGCATACAATACACGCGAGTAACAAGACATATATGAAGAGCCTGAGCCCATGATGTCTTGGTATACTAATTGTAAATGGACACCCATAGCGAGTTTGTGAAAAAAAATAAAGGGTATGTTATTCCTGTGCTCCCGGGGTAACCATATCGATGCCGAACTTAGCGAGTTGCCCGATCACCATAGCACAGCACTCCGACCTCAATCGGTCCACCACCCAGCCACCAGGGAACCAGGTAGCTGCATTTATGTACGTGGAGTGCCACAAACTACGCGCTGCTGATGGCATGCACCTTTTCAGTTCAGACTGGGAAGGAGTTGGGAAACTTGGCAGAAAGGTGACCCAGAATGTGTACTAGAGAATAGGCTATTTCATGTTCCATGTCGCAACCGTTATTGTTACTATCCGAACGATTTTCGTGTTGACAACGTGCAATTCGGGTTGACGGCGGCCATTGGGGGTAAAGCAGAAGGGCGGGGGAACAGCGGAATTACTCCGGGGGTAAGGTGAAGGACGGGGGCACAGATGAAGTACGGCGGGGGTTAAGGGGAAGTCCGGGGGAAAAGGTGAACGGGTAGGGGGAAAAGCTGAAGGAGTTAGCTGGGTGTGCAAGACAGGCGGGCAAAAGACATCTCGGTCCCTACTGGTCACAGCTATATTAGCCTCCCCCATGAAACCTCTGCTTGGAGAACATTGGCTGGAATATAATATAGAAGTTTATTTGCAAGTTATATAAATAATGTAACAAATCGAACAAATCCAAATCGACCATGACAAAATATCCAACATTGGGGCGGGGATCTGGAGTGAGTGATTAGAAAGCTGTTGATGTCATGTTGACTTAAAGTGCCGATGATGCAGAGATGCTGCAGGAAATATGTCGTGTGGGTGTGTGTGTGTGGGGGGGGGGGGGGGGGTAAGCAAATGTATATTCCTGGCAAAATTCTTGTTCAGCACAGAATCACAGAATGCTGTTATGGGTCCAGGGATATGCTACCCCAGGAAAATTTGTATAAATCTTTTTAATCTAATTCCTGCCTTTTGAGGAGCAAGTTTTGAAAGTAGAATATGCCATGCTAAATTTGATACCTATGATCTCTTTGGGAGAGGGGGGGGGGGCAAAACCACTAAACAAACACTGAGTTCAACCACAACAACACATCCATAGAGATATGGTAATAGAGAGATGCTAACATAACCAACATTACCGGTAGTGGTGCGTACCTAAACAGACTGAAGGACACTGCATGGCTGGTTGCACACCACGCCCTCAAAACGAATGCCCTGCTCTGTTCGAACTGGGGTTACATTCGCTCGGGAACTTGTCCAAGGCAGAATTGTAAAGGCCACGAAACTGTAGAGCACGCCATGTGGTACTGCAGCGAAGTGCTGCTAACATGGACTTGGGTGGAGGGTTTTCTCAGGAGGTGGGTCATGTCAGACTTCCGAATAAATAAACAGATGGTTATCTATGGCATCCTGCCACCCTCATGGAAAAAATGCAAGATAGATGCTATCACCTACACCCTGGCCGTCGCGAGGAAACGCATATGGTCCTCACGTTGTGAAGCACTCTTTGACAAGACCTTTTCGACTCATGTCGAGATGGTCCCATACATCAAGGAGTGCCTCCGCTCAAGAATAAAGCTTGACTTTGTACGTCTGAACGAAACAACGTTTATGTCTCTGTGGTGCTCAGTGCAGTGGGCGAGGGTCGACGGGGGAAAACTGCGACTACGCTTTTAATCCCCTGCTTCCCCCCTGTAGTCGTATCAGTCTGGTATGAACTGTCTGTCTTGTACGTTTCGTATGTCTTTTTTATTTGGATGTGTCAAGTTGGCAGGAGTGGGTTGGTGGGAGCTCGGCGGACAAGTAACCTGTTGTGGGTAGCTTGACACATCCCTTTTTCTTTCCTTCTTCTCTTGTATGTTCTTTGAAATGATGTAAAAAAAAAAATGAAAACAGTGAAAAAACGTCTTGTCTCTCTTGTCTAGTTTTCTTTCTTTTTTGATTTTGTTATACCCCCATTAAAAACGGGTTCAGGTCCGGATTCAGGTCCAGCAGTTCAGGTTCAGGTCCGGACTTAAAGACCGGACCTGAACCCATCATTGCATATTATGTGCATTTTTTGAGGTGGAGGGGGGGGGGTAGTGCATATAAAATTGCATGTTAGCAATTGAATTGAAATGTAATGTGAAAAATACATGAAAATGATAGACAACCAGTGTAAACACGAACTGTTTTTCTTTTTTCCAGTGGTGCAAATTTCACTGTCTATGGAAGGTTTTAGATGGTTTAGAACAAACAAAAGGGAATGTAAGTGACAGATTGCTTTTTGCAAGTCCGGACTTGGCTCCGGACATGTAGGTTTTTTTGGGACTTGGACCTAAACATTTTTAGGTCCAATTCCAAGTCCGGGCTTTAGGTACGCACCACTAATTACCGGTAAAAGCCTTAATTTCTTTTTTTTTAATTCTCTGACCCTTTCTCAGCCCAAACTTAAGTCAGAAATATGGCCTACCAAAATAATGGAAAAATATCCAAGAATTTGAATTTCCTGCTGACCTTATGAAGAAGATATTGTCAGTTATAAATATTCTGATACGGTAACTTACAGTAACTTTTTTCTTTACTTGATTTTCTTGTGTATACTAAGGTCTCTCCTGACTCTGTACTTGACATCAAGTGAGACTAGATGGGAGGAGTGGACTTTCTCAATGCCAGATGCTGAGGTACAGAAATCATAGTTCCTTGCGCATGTTTGGAAGCTATTTGCCAGCAAAAGACAAATGAAAATATGGATAACAATAAACATTCAGAAACCATTCAAACTTTTTGCTTGGTATTTTGCAAAGCCATAACATTGTTGGGACACAAAATTAAAAACCAAAGGTACTACTAAGTGCACAGGAGGTTATGTGTATAGTTATGCAGAGAAATCAGAAATACCCGGTACCTTGCTAGTGCACATGCAGAACTGATATACCTAGCATTATTATGTGTCTCACATTTTATAATATCATTAACAATTTTTGGCAGGAAATACCCCAGCAAGAGAACAGTGATGACTGTGGCGTGTTTGCCTGCCAGGTTTGTACACATTAAATGCATCTTTTTGCAACTGCGTAATCTAGAATGATAACTTCAACAAACTGAATGACTAAATTTAGATACTTCGGATACTTTGAATCGAAGGAAATATTATTGTATTCATATTAGGAGTAACAAGATTTAAGTTACAAGGATCATTAAGCATGTAATAAATGAATAAGAAAACTTGATAAAAAAAACTTGACCTTACAGTAAATGAAGTGGTACATCTATTGACACATGTAGATGTTATCAAATAATGAAGATGACACAATGTGACACAGATGTTCAATATGACATTTGCTGTAGTTGGTTAAAGATATATCAAAATGAAATGTTTGCATTAGGTTGTGATTAAAATGAAATGTTTGCACTAGATTTTTATTTATTTACCTACCAATTTTTGTAGCAATTACTCGGAATCACCTGTGAATTAACTCCCTTTCATTTTACATGCACAATGTAGTTCGCCTACCATCTAGCTCGTGGATATCCCCTGCAACTGTCACAGGTTGGTTTTTATCAGAAAGATATCTTGCTCATTTTTTTTCAGACTGTTACGATTTGTCAATGAATTTTTTTGTTCTTAATGGTCACCGCGTAACAAGACCTGAAGGCCACTCAAAATATGCTGGTAACTAAGGATCATTGTGATGTTGCCCGTCATGTTGGTGTGGGATGACAAATGAGGACTGTTAAGAACTGTTCTGAGCATATCTACTGTAACAAACTTGGCTGAAGTGATTAAATTCCATGGCTCAGATGTCAGATCCAAAATTTTATGTCCCCTGCCAGCGGACGGCCAAAAAAAAACATTACTGTTACAATATTTTTCCTTTAATAGGGCCTATCTGAGGAATACACAATGTACATGTATGTACATTTGTAATAGCCTTAGTTCTTTAACCTGGTATGGATTGAAGTTGATCAATCTGTGACTTGGCGTTATCCATGCACAAATATGTGGTTAAAAAATTGTGGGCACAATCACCTACAGGACATGAATATAATTACCTCTTTCTACCAACCCATGCAGGAAAAAATACCAAGATTCCGCAAGTGGATGGCCCTTGAGCTTTGCGAAGAATCTATAAGGTATTTATTTGTTCTAATGTTGTTAGGTCTCTGATTTATATAGATCTTTACTGACTGGTAAAGGTGAGGTTGTGAAATCGCTATTAGAAGGTCAAACAGCAAAAACTCTCTAACACTGTCCAATATTCTTACAGAGATGACCGTGTGAAAGTTTCTACAGCTGCTGAGGAGCCCACAAGGAGGTATTTCAAAATGAGATTACTTACTATGAATACATAATCATCTTTCATTGTCACTGTGATGTTTCACAAATGAATTTCTTTAAGTTTAATACTCTGTCTAGTGGTACTGTAGGTACAGTCCCTTTGAAAATGATGGCTACAAGTGATCAGAGTCATCCATTGGTATTACCACAGACTGAGAGACAAACTCAGGCCATTCAACCAGTTTCCATAGGTAGTTAACACAGTCAAATTGAATGTAAATATGTGTCAGTGGATACTTTATAAGGATACTGTCTATGTTTCAGGGCAAGATGCAAGCTTCGTCTGAGCAAGAAGAGACATAGGTCCCCACCGCCTTTGCCAGAGAATAGGTACTTTATGCTCTTGGCTCTCAGTCAGAGTCACCATGACCTAGTTTAGCAATTAAGTCCCCTTAGGGTGGAGAACCTGATCAGACCTGTCAGTTAGGACTTGTTAGGCGGTCAGCCCTGTCAAGTCTTTGCTGGATAATTGTTTCCCAGTTATAGCTTGGGTAGCATTACACTGTATCTCCATCTTTCATAATTTAGGAGGGTTATTTCCATGTCACCAAACTAATAGTATATTAAACTGTTCTAGGCAAAATCTTGAATACACACTTTTTAGATAGATATGAAGTAACAAGTTGTCTTTGACACTTGGTTACACCTATGAAGAAAATGTTAAGGCCCGTCCGCAAATGGCAAAGAAACTACTAGGAAGTAGAATATTGTAGCTTTTGGCCCCGTTCATACTATTAGCCTCCTGGGGCGTGTATTTTAGATGACCACATGAACTATGACCTGGTCAATATACAAACTTAGCCAGCGTCAAGCCACAGTTGCATTCACACTGGAATCGCGAGTCGTCTGAGCCACATCTCAACTACCTGCCAGAGGTGGTTCTCAATTTAGCCGGCTTCAAATTGAATGTAACTTCGACCGTTTATGCTAAGCCACATGAGTCCTGTTTCTGTGGTTTCGGCTCGAAGTCTGATTTGGCAAGCTTATTTAATATCAACAGGGCCTATGACTAATGTTTACACATCATGATTTAGGTCAATGATGGGTCATAAAGTGAAAAGTAGTCCCATTCTGTGAGGAAATGGCCTAACAAGGCAAATCCAAAGAATAAACATGAAGAAGGAAGCTGTTTTGTTGTTATTGATCAATAGTCGTATAATACTAATTTTATATCGCTTGCAGATTTCATGCTGTGAGAAGGGCTATTGTGTCTGCCTTTCTAAGTGCCAAAGACGAAGAAGATAAAGGAGAGGATGGAAGCGATTCAGGCTCAGGAGGAGACAGCACAGACTCAGGAAATGAAGCTGATGTTAGCAGCAACAACATTTCTTGTAAGTAAAAGTTGTTTTGTGCAAAAATATTGCAATCATTATGGTACATTGTGACTTACTAAATGTAAACATAAAACTGTATTGGGTTAGGTATGATGCACACTTTGGATTAGCCCTTGCACCAATACCATCTCCAGCCTGGTGCCGACCCTATTCTATATTTTGACATCTGCTATGTAGACAAAGAAAATAGGCTGTTAAATTAGATACCAGTTGAACTTCTGCCTGAGAGGTTTGCCCCTGACTGTAGGCTCCAGGGAACAGGCTGTGACACTGGAGCGTAAAAATTTGGCCCAGCCGGCCACTGTAAATGTACCCTCCCACACTGTTACATTGACCTTGAAAGTCACACGTTTCCTTTGATACTTCCAGTTGTGCTTTTGAACCTGTTAGTCTTGTGTTTTAGGACTATTTCTAAATTCAAATATTTGTGAAGTAACAGACTCAAATTTTCACAATATGTAAAATGTCTCTAGAAGAAAATATACTCTTTCATCAGTGCATTTTTGAAAAGATTTTAATATTAAGCTAGACTTCCATGTTATTCAGGCAATATGGCATTACTAGTACATGTATTAGACTGGTATGAAAACTCTAAGCTAGTAGTCACTTGTGTTAGTATTTTGTTTGTTCATATAATTGTGCACCTGTAGTGCAATCATGCCTTGTTTATATATGCTACCTACTGACATATGGAGAATGACACTTAGACCAATTGTCTCAGAGACAGACTCCTACACTTAAGTCTATTAGTATAGTATATGTGGTGTCCTGTTGTGTTGGGGTAATGCTTCAGGGTGTTTGACCTAGAAAATTGAGGTCCTGGGTTCAATTCCCCGGACATTACCAACACTATGATGTTTACATTACAGGGGCAGGCCAAGTATATATGGCTTTGACAGAGTTGGACTAGCAATTACCATGCTTGTCAATCAGCTATTTTGTCTCAGACTGAGCACAATTAACTGGTTTAAAGAAAATCTATTTGTAGGAAATTACAACCATTGTTAACTGCAGAATTAAAATATTCAACTTTGCAATGTACAGATGTATGATGTCATTCATGTAATCTGCCAGATGTATATAGTGGTAAAAAAGTGCATCTGTGCCACATACATATAAAATGCAACGTCATATTGTTTTAATCAGAAACTTGGAAAATTAGATTGGTGAGACCATTTGTCTTCAAGTATGACAGACAAAAGTATCAATGATTTTCTACAGTTGATGACTCCATCTCCTTAAAGCTGTTTTCTGAGGTCTCCACGCCAAAAGGGAAATTGACAGTCAGAAGAAAGAAAGGTAAATATAATTGGCATATTTTGTGTGTACTCAACGTCATTTGTATCATGGCTTTTAGAACTTAAAGGGTCTTAGAAAGAAACAGATTTGACTGCAATATCTTCTTTTAGACTCACTTAAGAAATTAGTCTTAGAGTTAATAGCTGCTCCTAAAGGGCCAATTCAATTTTACAGGTCCAAAAAAGAAAACTGGAAAACTAGCAACAGAAGCCCGTAGCAGAGAATCCATCATGAAGGCATGGTGTACGGACTGCCACTGTCGTAATGATTGCTGCAGAAAGCTAGGCCAAGATAGGATTCAAGATGCACGGAAGACTTTCTGGACGCTGAATAGTTATCAACAGAGGATCTTCATTCGAAATGCGCTGGAAAAGGCGGATCGAAGAAAAGAAAGAAAGGGCCAAGACTACGACTTTTCCTTTCGAGGGTTTTCCATCTGCTGTACAGCATGGCGCTTGGCGCATGGTGTCCACTACTCCAGGTGAATTATCTTCATCATACCCATTGTGTGCCCTGTTTATGAAAACAATGCATTATATCTTCTACATCTTCATGTCAGAAATATAAAAGGAAAACATGAAAAATATGTTGCCTGAGGACACTTAACCTAGTCAAATGAAAGTGACCACAATACCAGGATTAACTGAAGGCTCTTTTATCTTTGAAGCCAGTACAACCTTTGTAATTATGGATAGTTTTGTGTACAAACATGCAAAAGTCCCGAAAAAATTTAATAGAAGACTTTCCCTTGTACCTGTTTCTTTGAGAAACTGTGTTCTCAATTCTTTTCTCTAGATTCTACCTAGTGAAAAGCCGGTACGAAAAGAAACAACCGATTGTACCAGATGCCAGACTTGGAATGAAATATGATACTAAAAGGTACCTGATGGCAAAGGAGTGGTTAAAATCCTACTCTCAAAGATTTGGGGATCCCATGCCAAACAGTAGGGACATACACCTCCCCCAGTGTGCAACAAAACTAGACATCTTTGGGTTCTACGAGGCTGACCACTGGGATGAAGAAACACTAAAAGAATCCAGATTCAGACAGATGTGGAGAAAAGAGTTTCCAAAACTCAAAATACCAGCAGTAAGTTCACATTTCTATGTTACTTTTATTTAGATGATAGTTATCTAAACACATCATATCAAATACACATTGTTCTTGAGAATGTTACAGTTCACTGTGATGATATCAATTTTTATCATCAAATGCAGCTACAATGTAGGATTCTTGTCATGGGATAATCAATACAAGATTGTCACTTGGTAATAATAGCCTTTGGATGTCTCAGGCTAATCCTTGTATTTGAATTTCAATACCATCATTTTTCCCCAGTAAATTTGAGGAGTTTGCATGTGATTATCTTATTCATAAGGCAAATTAAAAACTGGCAGACTATCTGTAATCATAACTTGTTGATTAAGACAATGACATTAAGAATTGAGATAGATGTCTGAGGTTAATGTACAATGTAGGTCACAGAAAAGACTAGATCAGTCAGGCACAATCAGATACTTAAGAAGCTTTTAAGATAGGTTCAAATAAGAATAATTTGAAGTTTGATCCAATAGGTTGAATTACTATTTCTGCAGACAAACAGAATGGCCAAATGTGATGAGTGTGACACTTTGAAGACACTCCTTGCTCGTGCCCAAAGTGATGAAGACATACAAGAAGTCAGGGACAGGAGGCAAGCCCACTTCAGCTTACAGAAGTAAGTCTTCTTTTTGTATTTCAAGCATTGATGATTGATCCAATACCTATACTAGCTGCTTGTGTCAATAATGATTTTCAAGATGCAACCATAAAAAAAAGGCAGAAGGCTTTATTGTTGTTGAATGTACCATTTGCCCCTACGGGTATCTCCAGTATAATGAAAATGGTCAGAAAAAAAGAAAAATAAACTAGAGAGGCAACATTTTCGTGAAAATGCAGAATGTGTCTCAGTATTTTTAACGGTCACTAGTCGACCGCTAAATTTTCACTGTAGCAACTTTTTGTAGCCCATTGTTTGCATGTTCTCATGATCAAATTTCATATTAAATGTATGAGCACCAACAGAGTTAATTCCTGTGGCCTAAACTGTATTGCCTCTATCTTGTTTCAGCTCAGCCAGACAAAAGTATTATAAACACATAAAGAAGGCAAAGAAAGACCCTAAGAAGTACCTATCCATCATCATTGATTCAATGGATCAAAACAAAACTTCAGTACCTCATTTTGCAGCTCAAACAAAGGTAAGGAGGATGACATAATGCAATTTATTACAACAACAAAAAGGTATAATCTTTCTGCTTACGTTTTGAACTTACCCTGGTGTTTGTTTTACATGTATACAAGTATGCAGTATATATTGATGCATTTGGGGTGCATCTGAACATGAAATCTGGGACATAGTTCTAGTTGTTCTGAGAATGGTAGAGTCTCATCGTATACATGTGACATTTTTCAAAATCTGTACTCTCTTATTCCGTAGTGAATTTGTCAATAGGTAATGATGATGACAACTATTGCAGAATCAGATAAATGTCTTCCAAGGTCTAAACGATGTTCATTATAGTGTATGTTTAATTTTGTGCTTCATCTGAGATTGTGAAAAAAAATATCTTAGGTCAAACCTATTTATTTTGTTGGTCAGAAAAGTAATCCTGTACTACATGTCAAATATGAAAAACTGAATCTGAGGGAAAGTCTGTGCTTCTGTACACCCAGTACAACAGGTGCATGAACTCCAGTGTATCTTTTTCCTAGCTGTATGTTTTTTTTTTAATTGGTGGGAACTAATATGCCTAAGCAGTATTTGTATCACTTCAGCTAATTCTGATTGTCTTTGCATATCTAGTCCCTAGCAAATCTGGAACCCATGAAAGTTCACCTGACAGGTGCTTTGGCACATGGACAGAAGAAGGCCTTCATTTATGCCTGGACGCCAAAGTTCCATATGGACACCAATATCACAGTCAACGTTTTGATACGTATCCTCCTTGAGATAGCTAAGGTAAGTCACAGAGGCTGGACATGGGTAAATACTGTAATTTGTTTCCCTATAGGACTGAATCCCATGTGCATGTTCCTGATCATTGTTATTTACATGTACATTAAGAATGTTTTACATGCTATATATAAAAAATGATATGAATTTGAACATTGACTTGTCTTTGTCAGTAAGGCTAACCCTTTCTAATACTTAGTAATAGCCATAGGCTAGTTTGGCAGCACTGGCTGTGCGTGCTGAACACTCAAACCAAAGAATTGATGAGAATAAAAATTGATAAATATTATAGAAATAGATGTGGCCTTTGTGGAAACATACTATATACATTGTACATTGTGTAAATCTTATTAAAAAAATTCCCATGCATGTGCAATTTTAAAAAGCAATGAACATGACTTACAATTATACCAAATGACCATGTGACATCTAAACCCTTTTTTACACAGGAATATGATGGTCATCTACCAAACACACTTTATCTGCAGCTAGACAATTCAGCAAAAGAATGCAAAAACAAGTATGTTATTGCATTCTCTGCCTGGCTTGTCAAGCTTAGAATCTTCAGAAAGGTAACAATAAAGTACAACTAAATATTTTTGTACAGTAGCAAATTAAGGAGGTTAAAAATTGCAGAAAATAGAATTAAAATGTCCCAGCATGTTAAGTAGGGGTATTTGTAAATTGTTCTACAAGGTGTTTCTTCTGAGTCAAAAACTTAACACTTCACTGTTGTATTTTGATCATGCTAGTTTATGTAAATTTATTAATAAGATGGTACGTATACGTATTTAAAACCAACGCATCATACCCTGGGAGCCAGCCGGGATCGGGCAGCTAGGACAGTTTATCTACCCTTCTCGCGATAACTCCTTCAGGCTTAAACTCCCCCGGAGCACTAATATGAGATCTGCGGGCTAACTGCCTTGGGTCCCCGAACAAAATTCGCTAGCTACCCGGTCCTAGCCTCTACCAGGCTTCGTGGATCGGTGGTCTAATTGTAGAAATGGGACAAATATAGTCTATAGTACGCTAAGGTAAGGGAGTTAGCCGGCCAGAAGAGTACGTTTCCTCACCACGAAGACTGTGCGGGGTCGCCATGTTCTTTGAAGTCCACTAATCGCTATCTAATAGGTGCGAAGTGGTTTATTGCTTTCCGACTCGCCCGTGGCGGGTCTCGACAGCAGCGGCCGGGACTTCTCACGGGGGCCGGCAAAACATTTTGTTTTCAAGCCATCCCGTTCTGCATCAAACGTTTGTTTCGTCATAAGCCCTCGGGTCGGCCATTGCATCCCAAAATGAGTCCTTTTTGCCTCTAAACTTCACCAAAAAGGTACAGCTTGGCCACACTCAACAGGGAAAAAATGCGATCTCTTTTCGCGACCGATTGCTGCAAATTGACCGCACAGGAATTTACCTATAGCGTAAACTGTTATCATGTTACATTTCATCGCAAAATTAACCTCACTCTAGCCTACATTGTTTCAAAAGCATTTATATTTTAGCAAAAAAACATAATTTTTGCCTCGTTTTGTTGTCGATCCCAGTTTGACCTTGTCCCAAACCGAGCTGTTTCGCACTGGGCGCTGGCCGATTTATGACTTAAATTATCTCCAGCACTGAGCTACTTCCTTTGTACAAATAACGGGGGAATTAATTTTATGTCGTTTGTTCATAGCGACCCCGCACAGGCTTCGAGGTGAGGATAATGATTCTACCGATCCACGGAGCCTGGTAGAGGCTAACCCGGTCCTGTCTGGCTCCCAGGGTAACGCATCATGACTCTCTACCCTTTTCTACAGGTGAAGTTGGGGTACCTTATGCCTGGACACACGCATGAGGACATAGACCAGATGTTCAGTAGAGTTTCAACACACTTACTGCTACACGATGCACCAACCATTCCAGACCTCCTTCAACAAATAACAGCTGCTTACAAGCCTTCACCACAGTGCAGGTTGGATAAGCTCTGTAAAGTTTCAAACTTTGAATGACAGGAAATGTCTAATTACATTGAGAAACATATTCTGTAGTATTGCTGGACAGAAATAAGGATTTTATTTCTTAGGCCATACCAATTTATTTGATTGGTTCACGGATTCCCTCGCTCCTATTTTTTGGAATAAAAATTACCACTCAGCAAATTTTCACCATTAATGAAATCATTCACCAACTTTTTGGTGTAGCAAATTGGCCTTAACAGTCCAGTTATATTTTCCATTCATGAAGAATGTAACAAACATAAAAACTGACTCTACTTTTGTAATTTTCAACGAACAGGTGCTGTTACTGTACAGTAATAGTGTTTGTACTTTTTTTCAAGCTGAAAACTTTTATTCTTAATGTTTTGGATTAGCCCTTACCTTTACCCCAACCATTTTACAATTTTCATTTTTTTTCGCCCTATCGCTCCATATTTTTCATGAAAACATCCATGAACCAAGAAATTAAATTGGTGTGGCCTTGGTGTGGCCCTGGAAGTGATTTTTGCCTGGTTATATTAAGTTCATGCCTCTTTTTGACTGCGAAATTCAATACATTTTCCCTCTTAATTGACTGCCGATACATTTTTGATCTTACTTCAGTCTACATGTGTATTATTATTATAGTTTTTATACCTGCTTGTGCACATACCTCACTCATTGATCTAAGAAATTGTAGGGATTTCTAAAATGGTGAAAATGGTGTAAACCTGAAACCTGAAAATTTTTTTTTACTGAATGGTCACCACATAACAAGACCCAAAGGTCATTTCAAGACCTGACCCGAAGGCCACTCCTTGAGGATACCTTGAGGATGTATCCCAGGGTTATAGTAATTATAACAGACTCTCTTCCCTTAAGTCTGAGAAACATCATGACTGAGACCAGTTCAACTTAAAAGTGAGGACTAACTGGCCCAATAAGAGAAGCAGGGTTTACAAAGGCATTACAGGGTTTACAGGACTAGTGACTCCATTTGAGGCAGAAATGTTTTGATTCACTCACATGGAAAGGTCCCCAACTCTTTTTCATAAGTCTGGTGGGTTCTTTAACGTGCTTGAGGTGGACCTACACTTTACTTCCTATATTGTAGGGACGTCCCTAGCCAAATCTATGGGTACTTCTTTTCACCGGAGTGAAGTGAGGAAAGTCGTGATAAGTGCCTTTCAAAAGGGCACAAGATCGGTGACATGGCAGTATTAAAACCCACGACCTCTAGGTTCTGAGCCAAAACATCCCACAGATGAAATGTTTTTGAACAATTTGAAATATTTTACACATATTCAAATGCTGTTAGTCAGGCCCAAATATTGATACTATGATAATGCATTGTCACATCATTTAAATCAGATTGCCAGGCTATGGAGTACCCACTGACTTCAACAAGTCACATGAATTTTATGGGTTGCCAGCCCTTTTGTTTATTATCTAATTATGTGACCACTGTCTTATTTTCAACACAGTGTCATGAATAGCATGTGGGACTTTCGGAACGACATTGACCAACAAGTCTCAGGAATCTCTGGCCATTCAAGACCCCACCAATTCACAGCAACGCTTGTGGATGAAAAGGTACATCTGACGGCAAAACTGTGGCCAGAAAGTCAAGATCAAGTGGACATACCGGTTGAAAGGCTCATCCCAACATTTCCAAGACTATCGTCAGTGCAAGAGTGGAAGGTTGACTTTGAAGATGATGCCATAAATAAACATATGAACACAATAAGGTCTGTTAAGAGAAACTTGAACCAATGGGCTGAGACCCCCAAGGTTAATGACAGTTTTCTGCCCTGGTGGCATGACTTTTTAGAGAGTGAACTGGCTGATCCAGGGAAACCTTCCTGGGAATTGAGTTCAGTTAAGGAATATCAAGCACCAGTAAAAAAAGGAACTGTCTTAAATGAAAAAACAAGGGCATTGCTGGATAGGTTCAGTAAAAAGCACACAGATCCAATCAACATTAAGATCAAGTCGAAGAAAGCAAAGCCTGGTGGTAGAAAGGGGAAAAAGACCATTGCCACAACTTGCACAAAAAAGGGAAAGCAAACCATGAAAAAAACAGGTCAAAAAAAAGGAAAGAAAAACACAAACAAACCTGGTGTAAAAAAAGGCAAGCAAATCGTGAAGAAAAGTGGTGCAAAAAAAAGAAAGCAGCCATGAACAAAACTAATGTTAAGAAGCATGCTATGTACATCGGAGTTCTTAGGGAGTACAAAACAGATCTGATATGTTACATTTAGTCAGCAGTATGTTACAGTTAATATTCGCTCTCCTTGAGTGTGTTCACCTTGTAACTTTGAAAGAACTTGACCATATGGCTACTCAAAAACCACATTGCTTAATTGCTTACTTGATAAGTTGACATCTGTACTTAATAAACTGAATGTGAGAGAAGTCCTGATCAGAACATGTTAGGCTTCGTGTACATGTACTAGAAAAATAATCCTTAACATTAATGCCATCATTATTGTTACTGTAACAGACTAAGATCTATAGGAATTTAACATTTGAAATCATATGTTATCTGTATTCAGATTAGCAAAGTGATCAAACTAACTGTAAAACTTTTAGCAAATTGAACTGCATTGATTGTTCGAGTATTTACTGTCAAATTTAAAGTTTGTATATTAAAGTCCATGTTTTAAAAATCTGTACATTGAACATTCATGTAATGGGTCATCATATATGGACATTAAACTACATATCTGACATGTTTATGACATTTGCGTCTCTTGATTCTAACTACGATTCATTCATACACATAACATAGTCAAGCTGGTATTTTTATATCTCACCAAAAAGCATCAAATTGAATGTTAAAAGTTGAATCATGCAGCAAAATGTTGACAGGTAAGTCCCAAAGGTCCTGATGGATAAACAATTTGTTGAAAGTGAAGTGAACAGCATATCCAAATCACAGATTAATGTAAGCAAGAAAATAAAAAGAATCATATCACTTCGAATTCTGGACTGTTAACTACTCTATTCAGATTCTACATCAGTTTCATTTTGTTCTTTCAACCTAACATAACCTGTTCTTTTGATTTTTCCAGCCTGGCCTGTAATACTTGCAGCTGCACTTTTCTAGACCCTGATAAACTATGGTCTGGTTTATATAATTTCAACATTTATCTGTGGCTGACAGATGTTGTTCCCTCACTGCAATTTCTGTAGCTTTTATATGTTTAGTGTAACAGTTATGAAAATGTATTACTAGTAGTATGGTGCTCAAACAGGACAATTTATGCAATTATGGTAGTCACAGTATTGGAACAGAATTCTATAAAAAAGACAAGTGTTATATAGAATTATATATAATGGCTGCAAATGTTATATAGAATTATATATAATGGCTGCAAACGTTATATAGAATTATATATAATGGTCACAAGGGTTATATATAATGATCAAAAGTGTTATATATAATTCTATATAATGGTTTATGGTGGCTTTGAGTGTTGTATAGAATTCTATATAATGATAAAATCAATATATAGAATTATAGTATAATTCTATATAATTGAGCTATTCTCAGGAGACTCGTTTATGCTTGCTGCATATCAATTACCATATGATATGTCCAAGAAAAAGATATAAACTCAGTTGAGTAAAGCATGTCGAAATGATAGAGCTTTTTCCATTTTTAAATTGCTTTTCCATATTTATGTTGCGGCATGTTAAACATGAATGGGCTTTTTTTAAACGTTTTTCTCTAACAGAATGATCATCAAAGTATTGCAGTACAGGTGACAGGATAGAGGGAATTGACACAACAGGCATTGACCTAACATTACTCAAACAGTAATTTGCCTGGGCCACCCTAGGCTTTGTCTTTTATTGGTCCTTATATTCTAAGGACGCGTGCACATAGTTGGTGAAAATAAAACAGTCACTGTGATACAAGTCTTCTGCGCGATATGACGCGAAATCGTGATGTGAGGATGTTATTAAAAAGTATTATATGACATGCCATTATTGCATGAACTCATATGGAAATTTTGAGCTCTAAAGTGTAGCCCACAGAATTTGTGGGCACCGAATCATAAAAATGGCTCATTTTTCAAATATTGTCTTTGAAAGACAAGACATGATAACTCCTTAACTCATCAGACTAAAATATGCTTTAAGCGGGATGAATATTATGTGTTCACAAAATATTTGTCATCAGATTGGACAGCCATTGAAATGATTCTACATTTTGCTTCAATTTGCAATATCAATGATGTCTATGTTAACCGAATGTGGTTAAATGAGTTAAATGTTAAACAAATGTGGTTAGATGAGTTAAAGCATTTCCATTTTTGTGTCTGCTTAGAACAGAAGAGAATCAAAATACTAAAAGATTTTGTAAAAGACGACTATTCATATTTCTTGTTTAGAATCTTGATGTGGATGTTTCAAGGTACTTGAATATATTGATGGCAACAGCAAATTTATATACAAGGCAACGTTGTGATGGCATATGGATTTGATGGCTTTTTAATTAAAATGTGTCCTGCAAATACAGTGTGTTTGTCCTTACAATCGGGAAGTATCTCCATGCACCTGATGGCATGCTGGGTAAAGGCTACACACATACACACACACGCATACACACACACACACACACACACATACACACACACACACGCATACACACAAACACACAAATATATGAAATAGTTTTATGATGCTGTATATATATAGAGAGTTATATGTATAGAGGGAGACGTAATCTTAAATTAAGCCATGGAGGTCACCCTCCTGTACTTATTAGAACTTTGACATAATCACGTTCTCCTCGGAATCTTTGGCAATAGTCTGGCAGGCCAATTTCAAAGTGTCTCACCAAAGTAGATACAGACGATGCTGACAAGGGTAGCTGACAACAGAGAGAAAGAGATTGATATCGAGAAACACGAAGACCCTGTACCCTTTTGTTTTCCTGTTATATAATGTACATCAAATTAAACAGGGTGGAAAAAATTGAGACATCGAATATGATTAAGCTAACATTTTTCAAACATTAATAAGCCTGGACCATGTAAGATTTCACCTTTACTGGTCCCCAGATTCTACAGAAGAGTGTACACAGAAATGGTGACAATAAAACATTGACACGAGTCTTTTCAGCGATTCGCCACCAAAAATTAATATTGTAGGAAAATTATTACAAAGTAGCAAATATAATTTGACACCCATAACCTTAAAGACTTGTTGGGGACGTAGCACGTGTAAGTGTAGCTGATAGGGTTGTTGACATTCGAGATCATAACAACGGCACACAATTTGTTGAAGTCAGCCAGCAAATATGTTTTTGCAAAGTAGGATTTTACACGATAGCTATCTATTCAGCATGCCCGTTTTAGAAATAATATCAAAGTAGGGCATAGCTTGTTACTTTGGAAAGAATGAAACAAAAAATCTCCAGTTGGAATATGCCTGACACGCTCGGCATTTGAGAAGCTATTGTGAGGTCACATATTGAACGATTAGTTTAAAGCTCGACCTTTTCCGAACATATGTCAAACTTGATAATGGTTGCCTAGTTTATCCCGACGTTAAATATAAAAACAGAAATAATCCTTGACATCCCTGTTGACGCTCGCCAATGCTTAATGCCAAGGGAACCAAAAAATGAAAAGAGGTTTGCATAAAGGACAATAACTTTTTCCTGCTGTTACGTTTTGTCCTATACGGCGGAGTCTAACTAAACGAAATGTTACATGACTCAAAACCTAAAATAACCATAGGCAATAGGCCATCGAGTTTTTGTTGAAATCAGCATTCAGTTTGCTGTAATAAACATCCGACTCATGAATGAACTAACTACACTCGTTTCACCATGGGATTCCCAAGAATCATACACTATTAAACATACACTGTTCACTCGGTCCACTGAAACAGACCAGACCAGAACACAGTGGACTACTACTGAGATAAAATATTGTACGCCAACAAGATAACAGTAAACACAGTGTAACTATTTACGAGTGGAATTTCTACTTTATTGAATTTCCTCATTTCGCTTTTAACAGCTATGTTTTTACAGATCAGCCATGACAGTTACTGAAACAACATTTTACATCACAGAAGCTTGAGCCACATGACAAGTCCCCACCTTTGGTGTCGCTGCTTACATTAACAGATGCGGTCACAAACCCAACGTATTTACATATGTTCAATAACTGCTTTATGCGGATTTTTACAATGTAGTTCCAGACGTAAAGGGGTGTAATATATACTATATGATGCCGCCTGCACGCTTGATGTAGACGGACCTGCAAACGGTCCGGATATGATGATACTTTGCGTCTTTTCCTAGCTTGGAGTCCAGCTTTGTTCGCTTTGTTCCGCTCCCGAAGGTCGCTACTCGCCAACGCGACTCGCCAACGCGACTCGCCAACGCGACTCGCCAACGCGACTCGCCAACGCGACTCGCCAACGCGACTCGCCAACGCGACTCGCCAACGCGACTCGCCAACGCGACTCGCCAACGCGACTCGCCAACGCGACTCGCCAACGCGACTCGCCAACGCGACTCGCCAACGCGACTCGCCAACGCGACTCGCCAACGCGACTCGCCAACGCGACTCGCCAACGCGACTCGCCAACGCGACTCGCCAGCGGAACAAAGCGAACAAGGCTGGACTCCACGCTATCTTTGCCTTCTTTACTAGAACACAAGAAATTCAAGCCTACGGCACAAACAATGAAGCTATCTCTACTGATCCTATTAAATCCCATCCGTTTAGTTAATCCTGCCTGTGACAAATGTCGTGTGTCGCCCCAAAAGTAGGTGAAAAACAAGAACTTTATTACTTACTAAAACATTCTTTACTCAAAGAAATTTAAACATGCACATTGGCTCTATATGAACTGAGTAGACATCATCATTGTACATGACAGTACAGTTTCATCAAATCTCATTGTTTCTTATTATTCATTATTTCTTACCACTCCACAAACTTGTAAAACATTTGTACAACAATGTGCTATTTTGGGAGCCTATAAGTCTTGTTTTTTTATTGTTTATTTGTTTCGCACTTTGAAAATAATAAATGCATGACAATGAATTATAAAAAAGAAACATAACAGTGCAAGGGAGGCCAAAAGCTTCTGCTTATAAGAAGGCCTCCCTTTACTAACCTTTTACAATTTATATAAACCAAACAAAATAAATACGTAAGGATAATAAATAACGTAACCAATGGAATGAAAACATATTAAAATAAATGATTAACCATAAGTTTAACGTTTGGCTGGTACGTCTCACTGCGGATAGACAGAAAGCCGTTATTCAGTGGAGGTGAGAGTTCCGCCTGTCGCCTATGGACGTCCTGGAAAAAACCCCAGCAGGAATGAGATATGAAACGATGTGTTTATTGTAACAAGAGAAATGTGATGCTGTGCCTGATCAGACTTGAGCTGTGGCATGTTTACTAGATAAGCGGTGTTAGTAGACAGTACAAAATTATCAGGGACGAGATGCAGAATGATGTGTTTATAACAATATAATGATGTGTTTGTGACAAGAGCAATAATGATAAAAAAAATGTCGATTGCATTTCTCAGGGAGTGCCTTGTTTACTAGAGAGGGGGGGTCAGGAAATGGTACGGCTGCAATAAGCACCTGGAACAGCCTGGCATATGAAGCGATACTGATGGTTGCATTCATCGTCGTTCCATTTATCTTTCGAGGTTATCATTGAGTAGTAATGAACACAATTTTCGCTGCCCCCAGAGTTGTCCGGTTGTCCCGGACGCCAGGAGCTGTACGTCCCAAGCGCTGAACCATCCACCCACTCAAAGCTTCCCTCTTCGCGCTGATCGTGCAGACCGATCCAGAATTTCCCCTTGTCGCTCACGGACGTGTGCAAGGAGACCAGGAAGGCGTTGGTCCCAGCGTCTCGGGGCATGGCGAGGGCGCCGCCGTCTTCACCACAGGCCGCGGCCGCTCCGCCGAAGGTCTTCTCTTTGTCGAAGGCCTTGTAGCAGATTCCACCGAACACTGCGTAACCTTTAGGACAAGATGCTGAAAATATTCTTTGATATAAGGCTAAGGAATGTACATTGGGTGCTAACTACACATAATCTTGTATTTGATGACTAATAATCAATTTAATTAATCACTGGTTTAAATCAAATGATGCTGCTTAACTTAAGAGTAGACATTAATAGATCAAAGCCAACATACCCAAAGCCTTAATCATGATAGTCAGTGCCGCAAATTTTCCTCTGTGTATACCAATGAGATTGCTCAATAAATCACCACAAAAAAGATACATAACAACGGAAAGCCAAGTTACCTGGCGCCTTAATTATCTTATTAAGATGCTGCTCCAAGGAGGCGGTTAGGCTTCGCTCCTTGTCAAGGTCGCGCCTCAAGCCGTCAACAGTGATGGCCATGTCGTCTTGGTCGCGCTTCAAGACATCAACAGCGGTGGACATGTCGTCTTGGCCGCGCTTCAAGGCGTCAACAGTGATGGCCATGTCGTCTTGGCCGCGCTTCAAGGCATCAACAGTGGTGGACATGTCGTCTTGGTCGCGCTTCAAGGCATCAACAGTGGTGGACAGTTGGCGCATGTCGTCTTGGTCGCGCTTCAAGGCATCAACAGTGGTGGACATGTCGTCTTGGGCGCGCTTCAAGGCATCAACAGTGGTGGACATGTCGTCTTGGGCGCGCTTCAAGGCATCAACAGTGGTGGACATGTCGTCTTGGCCGTACTTCAAGTCGTAAACAGTGGCGGACAGTTGTCGTATGTTGTCTCGGTCGCGCTTTAAGGCGTCAACAGCGGTGGACAGTTGTCGTTTGTCGTCTCGGTCGCGCTTTAAGGCGTCAACAGCGGTGAACAGTTGGCTCATGTCGTCTTGGTAGCGCTTCAAGGCGTCAACAGTGGTGGAAAGTTCGGATATTTCCTAAAAACGGTTGTCAGAACTAAACTTGAGAAAATGTTAAGGAAAAACAAAACCATGTTTTGTCAAGTCAACTCTTAGACTCGCGAGTAAACCGACAAGACAAATTGTGTTAACACTGTCCAGACTGGGGGAATGATAAAACGTGTCGGACATATCATCCCCTGCAAATTTGGTGATCGTACAGTAAGCCGTTTTGAAGTTACGAGGGGGGGGGGGGCGAATGAGATCTCAACCAAACCATGCACCCCCCATCAACCCCCACCCCCCAGGCCAGGCCAAGGTATGCCAAAACTCCCAGTCTAGAAAGGTTTAAAACTTGGGCAACAGGCATTAACAGTGTAAGAGTGCTTACCTCTTTATTGATGATCGTCAGAGGGGCGAGTCCCACAGCGATCAGTACGGCAATGCCGGCGGCGATGCAGCTGCGGTGGGACCGGATGAAGCGACAGAAGACACGGCGGCCGCTTGCTTCACGCGAGTACGTGTGGTCTGTAGAGTTTACCATGACGTTAACGTCCCCATATCGACTCAACAGATCAATAAATACGTAAATAACAAATATCTTAACCCTATTCAGACCGGGGGGGGGGCTTTTGAGGCCTGCGCCAACTTCGATGTCCTATAACGCCAGAACGCCTTACGCTAAAGCCACCAAATTTGGTGAGTTTTCCTAAATTATTGTTGGCAACAATCTAACGAAGTCTGACAAATTTTCTATTTTTTCGCGTTGCCATGGCAACCGTTTGCTGACAGGCAGTTTTGCCAAAAATCACTATTTTTGATTCTAACATTGTATTTTTCACATTTATTTGCTATATTACTGCTATTTTGTTACATGAATAAAATCTTATATCATTTAGCATATCTTTCATAATTATATATGCATAAATTATGCTAATTTCATGACGTCATCAGCCCAAAATCCAAGATGGCGGACCGTAGGGCCGGATCAAGAATAACAAGCTAATTATCCCTTAAAATTTGTAACTACCTGGTATTTTTTCATCAAAAACCATCTAAATGAATGAATTTAGTCTATTTCCATTGCTCTTTGTGATTATTTGTTGCAAAAAAAGTATTTTTAAAAATTCAAGGTGGCCGCTATAATATGGCGGAGCCTAATTCGTATCTTAGATGTGCATGACGTCATTTTATGACGTCATTATGACGTCATCGATGTTGCTATTGGCAATAAAAGTCGTAATAAACATCATTATTCTGTTATCTGCACTTGTTGTTACATTTTTGTAGTATAAATTGAAGTTATTCTGAGAATATCCTTTTTTCATGGGTCCGGCCAATATAATCAAATTGATGACGTTATAATTACGTCAACGTAACGTAAAACGTCAAATACTCGTCAGATATTATGTCGATATCATGTCCTTAAAATTTGGTGGCCCTACGGCACATCGTTCAAGAGTTAGAGGACTTAGAAGTGGAGGGCCTCAAAAGCCCCCCCCCCCCCCGGTCCAGGGATGACCAAAAAAGTCCGGTCTTAATTAAATTAATAGGGTTAAATGGCATCTGAACAAAATGACATCAGATCAGGAAGCCGTACGTTGTTTTTGGACATTTTCAAAAGGATGTAGCCCCGGCCGGGCTTCGATCCCCACAAATTTGTCCCGGTGGACTGCCGAATACCCGGGGGTGTTCCCCATGAGTAGGACATGGCGTCTTTTTCAAATCCGGCTTATATTCAACCCGGACATCCCTATATAACCGTTAATCGCAAGGTGTCCCAACAGGCCATGTAGGGATCCCGACCAAAAATGCAAAAAGAAAAAAAAAGACAGCCCGTGAACTGCCCGGAAAGGCCCCTTTTTCCAACTAAAAGACCTAAGCCTTAGCAAGGACGGATATTGAAATAGTGATGTATTCCGGATTTAAATTTTTTGGAATAAGATAAAGTTTGCGACCCACAAGGCCGTTTTTGGTTCCACACCAGGCTGCACTGTGAAAGTTAAATAAAAACGCACCCCTCCCCCAAAAATTACCTTAAAAAAAGAATGCTAATACGTAAGCCATACGTGCTTGTAGATGTATAGGCACCTGTGTGACCACTCCCATTATATGTAAAATCGTGCCAGGAATAAGAAGTCACAATCCTAATGTTGATCTAGATTCATGAGCCATGCTATCAACAGTCCGAACATGACCATAAAATTTTCCTCTTGCAAACTTTCTGCTTGTTTTGAAAAACAAAATGTATCCATACTAGAAATACTGAAAAGTGCAAGTAACAAACATGTCGGCTACCTGCAGACGTGTCCGCTGCGTGACCTTCGTACGTGTGTGAAGCCGTTTCTTGCTCTTCTTGTGGTTTGTCAGCTGTGTTGCCATGGCCGACACGCCCGCGGGAACCACCCTGATGGACAGGAGGGGGTTGGAGGGGCGGCCCGCTGGTTCCCACCTGCCCCTGGGGTGACTCCTGCTGCCGCCCCACCCCATGGAAAGACGTTGGCAAATCTTGATCCTTGATTGTGTAGTACACTCTCTCGGCTTCTGCGTACGTGTTAGGAGAGGCTCCTTGGTCTTGTTGCCGCTGGTCAGTGGCGCCTTTTGGCTGATGGACAGGAGGGGTTTGGCCGCTGCCAGGGCGCGGGAAAGGGGACCGGACCGGCTCTGCTTGCTCGTACATTTGGACCGTACTGTACAGACAGCCGTCGCGCAATGTATAACTGTGAAAAATGTAATAACGTAGCAAATAATACCTTGATTAGTCTGACGATGTAAGACCACATCTACATTCATTCGGAGGGATGACGTGGCATCAGGTGGTGCGAATGGCATTTTGTTTTTCTGCAAGTGGCAGACTAATTTTCTAGGAAAAGAAGTTAATCTGAGCTGGGAGGTAGAAGATCAAACAAATCCATTCAAACGTACGTAAGAACTATCGATGTAATCGTTGAATGCTCGTGCCAATCCCCTCTCCACTTCTCTGGGAGCTACCACACAGATATTTTCTCTTGGTGGTCCCTCCCTTCTGTCTATTCCAAAATCCCCCCGAGGTGAAATGGATCGGTCCTAAATGACTTCTTCTCCAAATTGGACTGTTACAAAATCAACCATTTGTAGAATTTCCCCCTTGAGAAATGGACTTAAGCTTTCTAACACCCTGAAGGTTGATAGCATATCATGATACGATCACATCAGACATTGACCTGACATTATTCAGACAATTATAAGCCTGGACCACTTAAGATGTTGTTTTTTTACTGGTCCTCAGATTCTAAGGAATAGCGTGATATGATTCTTTTCTTACGATTCGGTGATATGACGCGACTTTATGATGTGTCGATATTATCACATTAGCCTTTATGACATGGACTTCTTTTGGAATGTAGCGCACCAAAGAGTATCTCACGACATTTATGGGCACTCTGAATTATAAAAACTTATCTATACTTTGAGTCATCAAACAAATGTATTTGTAGCAATGTAGGACGTTACATGACATTTATTTCGGAAAAAAAAATGAACTCTGGTTGTACTATGCCTGATGCGTGCATTTGAGAGCCTACTGTGAGGTTAACATCTATTACCATAATACCGCCACGTTTACTGCGAGTTCGCAATCAATACTAATTTGACAAATGATCAACGCATCATTTTCTCCAGTTGCATGTTGCTGGTACAGCTTACCTTTGCCACTTCTTTTGTGTATCTTTTTTTTTGTCTCTCTTGTCGCGCTAAAAACGTAATATAGTTATTGTAACACTCCGCGGAATTACACGGAGAACTGGCGCGTGGTTGGGAGTTGTCTATGATAATACCGCCAGGAAGAAACACGGCACAATTAACTGCCACTATGTACCTTTATGCATCCTCTCTTGTTCCTTTCTTTCCTGTTAGTAATTGCACAAAAGATAAACCTACATAAGCATACAGAAAGTCATAAGAAAACGGACGTATACTATCAAGAATTTTCATCTGATTTTGGTCCGTCACAACCGCTAGGACGTAAAACTTTACTGCTAGCGTAGAAATGAAAATGGCGGGAAAATGGCGACGTACGTTCAATTTGACCCATTCAGCCGTAGATCCGATAATGCAACGGTTCTTCACGCTTTTACACGAGTTGTAAGTCACCACCACAAATTCAAGATTGCTGTTGAATCATGCTCGTCTTTTGCCATGAGTGGGTGTGATTATTATCTGCAAATCTGGCGTTGAACGTGACAGTGTGTTCGTCCCACGACGAGCTCACCTGCCCCGAAAAGGAACTGAAAACTTTTGGCCTTGTTGTCTTCGAATGCACAGCTATCGAAGCATTTTTGAAAATGCTTTGAACACGTGGATATCTTAAGTGTGCATACCTCGAAAATTACTGTTGTTGCACTAGTAGATCTCCTCAAATTCGTCGCCGATTTATTTGGCGGTATTATGATTAGTGGCTGTATTATGATAATGGAACATATTGAACGGTTTTTAATGCCTGAAATGTTTTCCAAGATATGTCACACTTGATTATGTTTACCTACCTTATCCCGTATTCATTGTATTGTTTTTTGGTGCGCTTGTGTTTCTAACTCACTCTGTGACCTTGGTACTGCGGTATTCCTGCACTTCCAGTTATTGTACCTTTTGTCTTGGTTGTTTACAGGGGTTCCCCGTCGTTCTGGCCAAGTTGTTTTCCTTGATATTTCAACTGTACATTTTGAATTCTACCCCCGGATGGGTCACTGAGCAGTAACGCCCTTATTACACTAAGGAAAACCGTACAAAGTGACTTTCCAAAGAGCGCAAGATCACTAGCATGACAGGATTTGAACCCAGGACCTTTGGGCTCTGTGCCACATACCCTGCTTATAAAGCAACGACTCTATTCATGCATGTGAATGCTCCACTTGTAGCGATTGGTACGCATGTGCAGTGATGATACAGACCCACCGATCTTCAGGGGTTCTGAACAAAACTCGTTCACCAAGTTACAATAATCAGACTGTTCGGATAGACCTGATCACTACGGAAAACGGGGGTATTGGTTTCTTTTGTAGTTATATAAGATTAAGTTCCTTGTACGTATGTGCTTGGGTCCAGAGGACTAGGCTGGACACTGCTTCGTTGTTGTTCTGTAGCTGTGTCCAGCAAACTTCAGCCATCTTGCCCGTTCTTTGTCTGATAGTTTGGGAAGTCCAGAGTACAACATTTTGTCGGCACAACCGGACACTTATAATAGTCTACTCTTCCATTGTGTAGACTATCCTTGTCTTTGTCATTTAAAAGACCAAGTAGTTGCAAGCTTTTCTGGGTCGTGTAACTTTGGATTTTAGGTAAGCGTTTTCCTTTATTCGATTATCACAAATTTGACACTGAACAGTTACTTGTAGGTGGTAGAGAACATATGTCAGTGTTAGTTGCAGGTGCCAGCAATTTGTGTTTTTTATAATCTTTGTGATTTTTAGTAGTTTTACACCAGTAATCGAAATTTGTATTATTTTTGAATGGCCGAGCAAAGAAGACCTCGCCCATTTGAACATGGAGAGGGCTGTTACAATGATTATGTACCCTCCCCCTTTAGCCCTAGGCACTATTTACTTTTTAACAGCTGAATTGTCAAGAAGCTTCAAACATATTGCAGCTGACGTCATGAGGGGTTTAGATATGAGAAAAAAAATATTGTATTTTCAAAGCACCATTTTGAGCACAAGTTGACTGAATACTTTTCGACTTAAAAACAACTACAATGTCATAGTTTTTGGATGACCTTCAAAATATTCGCTGAGGATCAAAAGATAGATTATACTGCCTTTCGAGCCACACGTCGGACAATTATTACACAGTAGCTGAACAAGACCTGAAAGATTTTGTCAGAAAGGTAAGGGACGTAATGAAAATTGAGTTTTAACTCTTGCTAGGTCACCGAGCAGGAACGCCCTTCTTCCACTAACGGGCGATCGCGCTGTGATCTACTGTGACTATGGCACGGTATTGGAAGGCATAACTTAACACTCCTCCCACTGCCTTTTACCTCCCCAACCGAAGTCAGGTACCGATTTAAAAAAAAACTACATGGAACGATAGTCTTATAGAGTGCCTTTCCAACGAGGACAAGATCACTAGCCTGACAGGATTTGAACCCAGGACGTTTGGGTTCTGTGCCAAATACCCTGCTTATGAGCCACAGACCCTTTACATGCATGTGAATGCTCCAATTCTAATGATTGGTACGCAGTGACGATACCCACCCACCGATCTTCAGGGGTTCTGAACAAAACTTGTTCAACAAGTTACAATGATGTTCAGACAGACTTGACCACTACGGAAAACGGGGGTATTGTTTTCTTTTGTAGTTACAAAAAGATTAAGCTTCTTGTGCTGGAGTCCACAGGACTAGGCTGGACATTGCTTTGTTTTTGGTTTCTGTAGAAAGTGTCCAACAAACCCCAACCGTCTTGCACGTTATTTTTCCGATAGTTTGGAAAGTCCAGAGTACAACACTTTGTTGGCCCACCTGGACACTTGTAATATTCTACTTTTCCATGACGTAGCTATCCTTGTCTTTGTTATTTAAAACACCTAGTAGCTGCAAGTTTTTCTTGGTCGCGTATCGTTGGATTTTAGGTAAGCGTTTTCCTTCCTTCGATTATCACAAATTTGACACTGAGCAGTTACTGGTAGGTGTCAGTGAGCATATGCCCACATTTTTTGTGTCTAGAATCGTTGTAATGTTTGGTAGTAGTTTTACGCCAGCAATCGTAATGTGTATGATTTTTGAATTAACTAGCACAGAAGGCCTCGCCCATTTAGCATGGAGAGGGCTGTTACAATGATTATGTACCCCCCCCCCCCTTTAGCCCTAAGCACTACTTACTATTTATCAGCTGAATTGTCAAATAAAGAAGCTTTAAACATATTGCAGATGACGTCATGAGGGGTTTAGATATGAAATAAGAAATTATTTTTTAAGTTCTAAAGCAACATTTTGAGCACAATTTTGACTGAATACTTTTCGACTTAAAAAACAACAACAATGTTATCGTTTTTGTATGACCTTCAAAATATTCGCTGAGGAGAAAACGACAATGTAGATTATGCTGCCTTTCGAGTCACTCGTCGTACAATTATTATAATTGATATAGTAGCTGAACAAGACCTGAATGACTTTGTCAAGAGGGTATTGGGCATAATGAAAATGAGCTTTATTGTATATTCCAGACCAAAAGCGCTAAATACATGTTAACATTCCTCATTTATGCACATAAATTTACGCATGGTAGCTTATATTAGTTTAGTAAGTAGAATTTCAAGATCTATTTAGTATTTCTAACCTGCAGTTTGTAGTTAGGTGGCTGTAGGAAAGTCCCTAAACGGGTACGTTTTGATGAATGTGTCGATGAAGCTTCTGTATTACCTATTTTTACTTTTAAGTAAAAGAAAGGACTGCATATTCTTATCTACATTTTCCATGGACGTATTGTTTTTGGTACGCCATTGTTTCTCTCTCTCGTTCTGTGTGTGTGTGTGTATGTGTGTGTGTGTGTGTGTGTGTGTGTGTGTGTGTGTGTGTGAGTGGTATTTCCGTTTTTTGCATTGCGGCGCGCGCGGCAATGCCTTATGCCAGCTTTCTTCCATGGATCCATGGATCCATGGACGGACCTTTTAACCCAGCCCTTCCAAAGCCCCTTCCAAAGGCCCTTTGTTATTTTGGGTATACAAACAGTTTTAGTAATACAGACAGAGACCAAACTGAAAACCATCATAATATAAGAAGAAACAACTCATGAATAGAAACAAAGAAAAAGGATGTGCCATTCCACCCGAGGCAGACTTGCACCCGCCCACCCTTCTGCCAAGAAACGACACATCAAAGCAAACTGGAAATTATAAAGAGGACTAGAGAGTAGAAGGAGAACACCATAGTGAAGGACTGACCACACACACTGAACATCTAACAGACAATCCACCAATAGCAAAGACAGACTGTAGCACCAAACAAAGACTACTACGACAAGGACTCTAAAAACGTAGAACCAAAACTCCCGTCCGCACACTTGCCCATCTAACAGATTGGCACCACTCAGCCAAGAAACTTTCAGAACCAAGTCGAACAAACTCCATCTTGAGTTTAAACCTAAGAGCCTCCTTGATTAGAGACACCAGCTCAATGTGAGATACGAAATTATTGTCAAAGAGAGCCTGACACCTGGACCACCAAATCTTAGACCGAGCGACGGCCAAAATGTAGGTGCAGACATCTCTCTTACACTTCTTCAGGGTAGACGACATAACACCATAGAGAGCGACCGCGCGAGAAACACGAAAACTAGAGACCACCCATCGCCTAATGAACCCTTCGACCCAAGTCCAGGTCAGGAGCACCTCGCCACAAGACCAGATGGCATGGGTAACGGTCTCCGTAGCTCTACAGTTTCTCCTCGGACAAAGAGGGGAAGGAGTTCTGTGCCAAATCGAACAAGTCAAGTAGTTGGTTTTGAGAGCCCCATGTGCGACCTTCCAGGAAAGCTCCTTTAGGTTATTCTCAAGGAGAGTGTTATGCACCGTTGAAAAAACAAGTGACCAATCAACACCCCGCTCTAAAAAACAAGCGGAAGGGGTATGAGAACGAGCTAAAATGGCAGCTTTGTACAAAGACTGCACGGTGCATATCTTGTCCCAAGTCTTCGAAGCAGAAGCATTAACAAATTCCAAGGTGAGCTTCCGCATCAAAGAATAGTGAGGTGGAGCCTCAGGAGAGTGGGGGAACTGTTAGACCACGATGATGGTTCAAAACGACGGGCAAAAAAACCCAGCCAATATTTTGCCAACTGGACCCATGGAAGATCCGGCCGGTCAAGAATATTGCTAAACGGCCGACAATAAAAACAATTGGCCTTCACTCCAAAATCAATGAGATCCCATCCACCTTTGTCCAAAGGTAGCATAACTGTCTGTCTAGATACCACTTCTGCACGAGAACTCCAGAAAAACTTAAAGACGGCTCTCGTAATGTCCTTGACGACTGACTCGGGAGGAGAAAATACAGGAGCAATATACCACAAAGTAGATAAAGCAAGGTTATTAACGACGACAACCTTGCCAGCGAAGGATAAAGAGAAGCTGTCCCACCTTCGCAGAGCCGCTTCAAACTTAGCTTGCCTCTCCCTCCAGTTGACTAAAGGCATATTAACACTTCCAAAAGTACCTCCCAATAAACGTATGGATACAGATGTCCATTTAAAATTCTTCGGACAATCGAGTCTTTTCCTCCAACTACCTAGCCAGAGACCCATACATTTGTCAAGATTCAAAAGAGACCCGGAACCTCTGTTATACATGTCAATAACAGCAAAGAGCCGGCGGATCGACTCATCGGTTGTAACAATAGCCGAGTTATCGTCCGCATACTGCGAGATCTTAACTTCACGGCCACCAGGCAACCTGAGGCCGTGAATCGCAGCGTCGGCCCTTACTGTAGCGGCAAATGGCTCCAAAGAAATTGCGTACAGCAGGGGTGACACAGGGCACCCCTGCCGAACACCTCTTGAGAGAGAAAAAGAAGATGATAGCGACCCATTGACGAGAACAGCACTGGTAATGTTGTGGTACAATATAGCGACCCATTTGCGAAAAACCGGGCCAAAACCCATCTTCGCAAGAGTCAAGTGAAGAAAATCAATATTCACTCTATCAAAGGCCTTGGCCTGATCCAGAGAAATGATCGCACAGTCAAAGTTATTCATATTAACATATGTAATGATATCTCTCATCAAAAGTAGGTTACATTGTATCGACCGGCCTGGTATACCGCATGTCTGGTCAGGACTGATGACCGAGGCGGCAACCATCTTAAGCCTATTGTTAAGGACCTTTGCAAGAATCTTATAATCGCAATTTAACAAAGAGATGGGGCGACGGTTCTTCGGGTCCAGAGGGTCCCCTTTTTTTGGAAGGAGAGTAATAACACCAAAACTCTGGCTCTGAGAGAGCTCGCCAGAAGAAAAAACTTCCTCAAAAACTGAGAGGAGATCCCCGGCAATGACGTCCCAGAAAGCGACATAAAATTCCTTCGGGAGACCGTCACTGCCAGGGGACTTATTATTCTCCATACTGCGCAATGCAGCCCAAAGCTCATCCAATGAAAGAGGACCTTCTAATGAAGAGACTTCATCAGGATCCAAAGACCCTTCTAAATTGTTACAAAGGTTATTCGCCTCACACTTATCAATAGGCTCAGCACTAAAAAGGTCTTCATAAAATAGCTTAAAAACGTCTAAAATCTCCTCGTCATCTTGGACAACACGTCCAGTAGAATCTCTGACCGAAGAAATGCGTCGCTGCCTACTTCGGGAAGAGGCCTGGCTTACAAAATACGAGGTACATTTTTCCCCCTCGACAAATTGCTTGACTCTGGACCGAACAAAAGCACCGCGAGCCTCCTCAGCGGACAACTCGGACAAGGAAGACTTAGTACATTCATGCCTACGCAAGATGTCCGCCGAGGAGGCCCCGTCGTTCATCTTGTTGGTGAGATCGACAAGTTCATTATTCAAGGTAAACATGGACTCCCGTCTCTCCCTAGCCAGTTCACAAGAAATTCTGATCAGGAGAGAGCGAGTTCTAGCCTTTACATCGTCCCACCAGGCTCGCAAAGAAGGAAAACCTGGTTTCAAAGTCTTCCAATTGTTAAAAGCGAGTTTAAAATCATTTAAAACTTTGTCTCTTTTTAAAATCGAGACATTACATTTCCACAAGCCAGGCTTCTTCTTCACATCCGGTAAAATTGACAAGGACACACAGTCATGGTCTGTAAAATATGCGGGTAAAAAACAGTAGTTTGAAACGACGAGGCATTTAGACGAATAAAATCGGTCCAGCCGACAGGCAATACCTTTGGTCGGCTGTCTCCAAGTGAAGACCTTTTTAGAAGGATTCTCATGTCTCCAAGAGTCATGCACATTAAAATCGGCGCAAATGTCTTTTAAAACGGTGGAACCGCCACTACCATGAGCCGGGTTCCCACCCCTCTTATCAATATCAACATCTTCAACGCAGTTAAAATCACCGCACAAAATAAGGGGCTCAGCCCCCGACAGAAACTTATACAAATTTTTAAAAAATCCAGTACGCTCCGCAGAAATGTTAGGAGCATACATGTTACAAACTTTGAAATTACGCGCACCATCGGACAAGACGACACAGACAACACGCCCACTGTCGTCACAAGACTTTTTAACCACATCAAAATTGAAAGATGGAGAGAGTAAAATACCCACACCTCTAGATTGGGAGGAGCCCAATGCCCAAAACGCTTGGCCTCCCCATTCCTTCTCCCAGAGCACCGCTTCAGATGTTGACGAAACATGGCACTCTTGGAGGCAAACAACGTCAAATTTATGTTGACGGCAAAAGCCGAAAACCTGCCTCCTCTTCTGCGGACTACGGAGCCCACAGACATTGAGTGTAAGTAGTATAGTAGGGACACGCTGAGTCCTATTATTCTGGCGGTGCAAGGTGGTGCAGGTTAAAGGTCATCGCCCGCTGATATTATTTATTCAGGCGCAGGTCAGAGGTCATCGTCTGCTGATTTAATTTATTCAGGAGCAGGTCAGAGGTCATGTTATGACGGCAAAATCTGGGGGAATAGGTATTTTGTTAGATCTGAGCAGGGGTGAAACCAAGGTAATTATGACAACCCCACTCCACCCCAAATGAACCTCCCCCATCCCCAATCGTGAACGACATACCCTTATTTGGCCTGGTTCTAAGTCTCTAAGTCACAAAATAAAAACAAAGAAAACATGACAACGTTTGATTTTCCCGTTCTTTTATTCTGTACTTTCAAAAGTCAGCATCCAACGTGAACTGTTGCTGTTCAGAGGAGGACATCACACCCATCTTCTGGTACTCCCCCACCTTTTTCTCAAAGAAGTTGGTCTTTCCCTCCAGAGAAATGTTCTCCATGAAGTCAAAGGGGTTCTCGCTGTTGTAAAGCTTACTGCACATGAGTTCCCCCAGCAGCCTATCTGCGACAAACTCGATGTACTGTTTCATCAGGTCTTGATTCATCCCAATCAGCCTCACGGGAAGAGCTTCCGTCAGGAACTCTTGCTCAATCTTAACAGCATTGTCGATAATCTGGTGAATCCGCTCCTCACTAGGCTTATTGGTTGCTTTATTCTAGAGTAGCTATATGTGTTGCTCAGGAGTAAAGAAAACTGCTCCGGAGTAAAATAAACTGCTCCGGAGTAAAAGAAAATTGCTCCGGAGTAAAATAAAGCTGCTCCGGAGTATGCTCCGGAGTAAGTGAGTAAGTATATTTGTTGTATGTATATTTGTCATGTACGTACGAACATATACCATCTATATGTACATGCAGTAAAACATTGCTTTGGAGTAACTATGCGTGTTGCTCCGGAGTAAAAACACTGCTCCGGAGTAAAAGAAACTGCTCCGGAGTAAAATAAACTGCTCCTGAGTAAAATAAAACTACTCCGGAGTATGCTCCGGAGTAAGTAAGTAAGTATATTTGTTGTAAGTATGTATATTTGTCATGTACGTACGAACATATACCATCTATATGTACATGCAGTGAAACATTGCTTTGGAGTAACAATACGTGTTGCTCCGGAGTAAAAAAAAAACTGCTCCGGAGTAAAAGAAAACTGCTCCGGAGTAAAATAAACTGCTCCGGAGTAAAAGAAAACTACTCCGGAGTATGCTCCGGAGTAAGTGAGTAAGTATATTCGTTGTAAGTATGTATATTTGTCTAAGTATATTTGTTGTAAGTATGTATATTTGTCATGTACGTACGAACATATACCATCTATATGTACATGCAGTGAAACATTGCTTTGGAGTAACAATACGTGTTGCTCCAGAGTAAAAAAAAACTGCTCCGGAGTAAAAGAAAACTGCTCCGCAGTAAAATAAACTGCTCCGGAGTAAAAGAAAACTACTCCGGAGTATGCTCCGGAGTAAGTGAGTAAGTATATTCGTTGTAAGTATGTATATTTGTCTAAGTATATTTGTTGTAAGTATGTATATTTGTCATGTACGTACGAACATATACCATCTATATGTACATGCAGTGAAACATTGCTTTGGAGTAGCTATACGTTTTGCTCCGGAGTAAAAAAAAAACTGCTCCGGAGTAAGTGAGTAAGTATATTCGTGTTAAGTAACGCATACGTATTTGCCATGTACGTGCCTGTTATGTACTAGGCATATATCAACACAACAATGCAAAAGACAGGAGTGTACGGTGATCCTGTTTCTTAAGACTTTACTATCACTTGACGTCTATAAAAAATGTATCAAAGAATTCATAACCAATGTACATCTCGTCCGATCCTGTATGTCAAACATGGTATGACATTAGGAAAGAAAAGCTGTACTGCAGGCGATATGGCGACCTCACATTACTTCAGGACGAGGTAACCATATTTTTTCATCAATGTCTGTTCTGAGACCCAGTTCTTGCTGTGTACAATCTCATTACTGTAACGAGGCAATGCAGCGAACTCTATTAGATAAAACTTTTTGCCAGCGCGCTTCGTCTGTTTGATGACACTTTGAGGAACATCGCACTACCTCACCAGCCAGGCGATGTTCCTCAAAGTGTCATCAAACAGACGAAGCGCGCTGGCAAAAAGTTTTATCTAATAGAGTTCGCTGCATTGCCTCGTTACAGTAATGAGATTGTACACAGCAAGAACTGGGTCTCAGAACAGACATTGATGAAAAAATATGGTTACCTCGTCCTGAAGTAATGTGAGGTCGCCATATCGCCTGCAGTACAGCTTTTCTTTCCTAATGTCATACCATGTTTGACATACAGGATCGGACGAGATGTACATTGGTTATGAATTCTTTGATACATTTTTTATAGACGTCAAGTGATAGTAAAGTCTTAAGAAACAGGATCACCGTACACTCCTGTCTTTTGCATTGTTGTGTTGATATATGCCTAGTACATAACAGGCACGTACATGGCAAATACGTATGCGTTACTTAACACGAATATACTTACTCACTTACTCCGGAGCAGTTTTTTTTTTACTCCGGAGCAAAACGTATAGCTACTCCAAAGCAATGTTTCACTGCATGTACATATAGATGGTATATGTTCGTACGTACATGACAAATATACATACTTACAACAAATATACTTAGACAAATATACATACTTACAACGAATATACTTACTCACTTACTCCGGAGCATACTCCGGAGTAGTTTTCTTTTACTCCGGAGCAGTTTATTTTACTGCGGAGCAGTTTTCTTTTACTCCGGAGCAGTTTTTTTTTTACTCTGGAGCAACACGTATTGTTACTCCAAAGCAATGTTTCACTGCATGTACATATAGATGGTATATGTTCGTACGTACATGACAAATATACATACTTACAACAAATATACTTAGACAAATATACATACTTACAACGAATATACTTACTCACTTACTCCGGAGCATACTCCGGAGTAGTTTTCTTTTACTCCGGAGCAGTTTATTTTACTCCGGAGCAGTTTTCTTTTACTCCGGAGCAGTTTTTTTTTTACTCCGGAGCAACACGCATTGTTACTCCAAAGCAATGTTTCACTGCATGTACATATAGATGGTATATGTTCGTACGTACATGACAAATATACATACTTACAACAAATATACTTACTTACTTACTCCGGAGCATACTCCGGAGTAGTTTTATTTTACTCAGGAGCAGTTTATTTTACTCCGGAGCAGTTTTCTTTTACTCCGGAGCAGTGTTTTTACTCCGGAGCAACACGCATAGTTACTCCAAAGCAATGTTTTACTGCATGTACATATAGATGGTATATGTTCGTACGTACATGACAAATATACATACAACAAATATACTTACTCACTTACTCCGGAGCATACTCCGGAGCAGCTTTATTTTACTCCGGAGCAATTTTCTTTTACTCCGGAGCAGTTTATTTTACTCCGGAGCAGTTTTCTTTACTCCTGAGCAACACATATAGCTACTCTAGAATAAAGCAACCAATAAGCCTAGTGAGGAGCGGATTCACCAGATTATCGACAATGCTGTTAAGATTGAGCAAGAGTTCCTGACGGAAGCTCTTCCCGTGAGGCTGATTGGGATGAATCAAGACCTGATGAAACAGTACATCGAGTTTGTCGCAGATAGGCTGCTGGGGGGAACTCATGTGCAGTAAGCATTACAACAGCGAGAACCCCTTTGACTTCATGGAGAACATTTCTCTGGAGGGAAAGACCAACTTCTTTGAGAAAAAGGTGGGGGAGTACCAGAAGATGGGTGTGATGTCCTCCTCTGAACAGCAACAGTTCACGTTGGATGCTGACTTTTGAAAGTACAGAATAAAAGAACGGGAAAATCAAACGTTATCATGTTTTCTTTGTTTTTATTTTGTGACTTAGAGACTTAGAACCAGGCCAAATAAGGGTATGTCGTTCACGATTGGGGATGGGGGAGGTTCATTTGGGGTGGAGTGGGGTTGTCATAATTACCTTGGTTTCACCCCTGCTCAGATCTAACAAAATACCTATTCCCCCAGATTTTGCCGTCATAACATGACCTCTGACCTGCTCCTGAATAAATTAAATCAGCAGACGATGACCTCTGACCTGCGCCTGAATAAATAATATCAGCGGGCGATGACCTTTAACCTGCACCACCTTGCACCGCCAGAATAATAGGACTCAGCGTGTCCCTACTATACTACTAGTGTAGCAATAAGAACCATGAGGCTACATAGAGAAGGAATGTCAAACAACATCGGAATGTGAGGAATTAGTGGTACAGATCATCAATTCCTTCCACACCAATTCGGTTAACAAATTGGGGGTGGACATTGTAGAGGTGCTTGAGACATAACATGGTGGTTTTAAAAAACCTCGAACAATTACCAACCTTACAAGGCACAATGTCCCCGAGATGCCATGCGCCTTTGCAAGGTGAGATTTCAAAGACCTAAAACTATGCAAGAGTTCGTCACAACCATGAGAAATAAACTGGTTGCACACAAAGACAGCCTTATTCTTGTACAAGTCAGAGGAGATGACAATGGCTCTCGCCTTTGCTACCAAATCGGGACTTGGAGCCTGAGAGGCATCCGAAGTATCCTCATCAATGATGAGGCTTCTGGAGCCAACAGTAGAGTCAGACTTGTTACCGTCCACAGAACGAAGACTCTCCGAGGGAAACTCCTCGATAACAAGACTGGAGTCGGAATCCGGCTCCTTACGAATCTTTTTTCCTTTCGACAAAGTCTTTGCAGAGGCAGATCCCTCACTGGAATCACCCCTACACCTTTTCCTGGAATCTTTGTCAGCAATATCAGAGTTGCCATCATGGCAGCTCTGACAAAGAAAGAGGCGATTATCGCTTTGACAAACTGGGCCCTCACAGAAAGCAAGGAGAGCAGATTCTGGAGTTATGTCTGCCTTGCACTGATGACAAGACACCACCTCCAGAGTGATTGTGTAATCCAACTCACAACCCTGACACATGTACCGACGAGTAATAGGTCGGATAGGACTGGCCGCCTTACGCCTCCTTCTCTGGGACCGGGCGCGAGGGGCCGGTACCGGAGCAGCAGATGTTGAGGGTACCTGCTCGCTAGAAGAGGAAGAAAGGCCAGGCTTGGCCAGAGAAGGAGCGGCCTCCGACAGCAAGTCCTCAGACGGCTCAACCACCGCGACCGGAGAAAACTTGGTCAGAGAAGGAGCGGCCTCCGACAGCACGTCCTCAGACGGCTCAACCACCGCGACCGGAGGAGAATCCTCCGGCTCCGCGACCGGAGAAGAAACATCCGACTTCACAGCCGAAGAAGTACCCGGGTCCACACTGCCAGGGTGACCTGGAGGCGAAACAGGATCAGATACACCAGACTCTGCGTCAGAAACATGGGCCAGTTCCGACCGATCAGGCTTATTTACAGTCTGAGGAACCCCTCCATCATGGTGTTCACGGACCTGACTCACACCTGCCGGGAGCTCTTGGCTCTTAGCCCAACTGGCTCCCATCTTAATCCTGTTTGCGAAGGACAGGGGACAACGGCGGGCCGTATGTCCCTCTGCCCTGCAACTGAGGCACACAACATCGTTGGTACAATCCATGGCCAAATGCCCAATGGATTGGCATTTGTTGCAAAATGTTACTGCACAATTTGCCGACTCATGGCCTTCCTGGTTGCATCTCAAGCAGGTACGGGGCTGCCCCACATACCTGAAGAAAACCATCCTCCCGTCAAACATTTTCCATGCTGATGGTATATTGCATCCCGGCTTTAAAACTACTTTGTATTGCCGGTTCCCATTTTTGATGGTCGGTCTGTCCCGGTATGTTACCATACGGGACGTGATGACGGCACAGTATTGATTTAACCAGTTCCTGACATAGTTGTCATCGAGCTCATACGGAATTCTTGTGGCCGTGACAATTATCTCCGCCGCCGCGTAAGATGACACATCCACGGCGTCTAAACCAGACAGTTTCCCCGCATATAATGTACGCTCGTGTACCGAGGAAAATGACACGTCGAATGAGTTTGGTCCCAGAGACTGAACAGCCTGAATGCTGCTCATGGGAGCCGAAACCTCGCTCAGCAAAGTAAACACTTGTTCATACGTTAACCGATCACGGTACACGGCAACTTTTATTGAAAGAGGACGCTTCATAATGCAGCTTTAACTAGAACCAAATAAAACTAAAAAGGAACCAAAATATGAGCAGACAGAGCTGCCAGAGACCCTGAAAAACACTACCTGTAAATCAGACAGCCTCCACGGACTCCACGGGCAGCAAGGGTTGAAAACGTAACGTGTAACCAAACTGACACGCTTAAAGAACAACCAAGTACGAACCAATAAACTAGGCAGCCTCTCCGGGCGCTACTGGTTCTCAAACTAAATTGCTAAATTTGCCAAGGAGCAAGTCCAAGTGGAAATTTCCACTCAGACAAAATGGACACCACTGTCTGTCTCAACCCTTGAAATGCAAAACAGAGCAGCGTCCTACAATGGATGACCTCTGCCCCCTCTCAGCCCAGTCTATATAATGGGCGGGGGACAGCAGAAACTACAATGCTGCAACTAGATTTTGCAGATGCGAAATAGGGCGAACGCCCCACAATGGATGGACCACCTCTGCCCCTCTCAGCCCAGTCAACGCAATGGGCGGGGGGCAGAAGTAAACCACAATGCTGCAACTAGATTCTGCAGTTTTAGATCAACTCATTAAAGCCCAGAGTTCAACCGACTTGCAAACCATTAGATCAACTCAATAAGCCCAGAGTTCAACCGACTTGCAAACCAATAGATCAACTCATCAAAGCCCAGAGTTCGACCGACTTTCGAACCACATACTTACGGGCAAAAACACATTGTCACAATGACGTCCTTTTTGGTTTGGGTCAAAACAAAACTTAATAAAAATTTGACGTGACCAATTTAGCGGGACTGTCCGAAACGGAATAACATTCAAAACAGGTAAACTTGTACCCAGGCAGGGTGCATCAAACACTGGGGAGAACCAAGGGTTGCGAGCCCTCCTGCCACCAAGTTCACCAAATCAAATATAAACTGAAACTTAATAATATATAACTTGATGTCCCATGAACATGTACAGACAAAGACTTTTCCACTAGTCTTAATTATATACCCCCTACTGTTTGCATATCCAGAACAAAGTGGAGACCAGAACGAAACTCGCTGAGCTATCATAACACCACAATGCGAACCCTTCCCAGGCCGGAACAAACATACTGTAAACACTGAGATATACTCAACGATAATCTCTCATCCGTCAAGCTAATTCGCCCAAATGGATGACCACACTGATTAGCCAAAGTCAACCGGACAGATGTTTCGTTTTTGTTTCAAACCAATCAATATCGCCATTTCCAACCAGCAAATGAGCAAAACACAACGACTGATCCACAATCACATGAACTATTCAAGATGGTGACCTAATCCACCCAGAAGGAAATCCACATGACTGCCACTATCTCCTACATACCAACAAACAGGTCGTCCCAAAGTTCAAGACAAGCAAGCACATCAAACTCGGCGAAGAGAGAGCAGCTCAAACTAGTCAAGAACATTAAATCCTTGATAGTAGATCCTTGGATCACCCAACGTCCTTGGATCGACTAGGTCAAGCCCAAGGCTTCACTTGGTAAGAAAACCCAAGACAAGCCAGAAGAAACTAATCAGCGGAAACAAAGCGATGTGATGTGATGGTCCATGGCGAATGGCCCCAGGACCAAACCTGGGCGAGCCCACAGGCTCCCCTGTAGGGAAAGCAAGATCTCCAAAAGAAACCAACAATCAAAACAATTCCAGAACAACATCACTGTGCGATCAACTACTCAACAACATATGACCTACGTTCCACAGACATTGTACACATCTTCACGCCTCGGAAAACCCTCATTGGCATGAATGACGCACAACAACATCCTCCCGTAAAGCCACAGGTGCAAGACCAGAGTCTTAGTCAAGAATGACCGAGAGATGATCACAGTAAGCACAAGCCTTTGCGCAGAGCTGACACCTTTTCCCAAAAAAAGCTGCCATACCAAAACAAGCACGGAATGACACTTGTCACAATGACGTCCTACGTCAACGCGATCAACGTGCCATCCCTGCCGAGTTTCATGGCTTAGTTAGACAATGGTACATTCCAGGCGAGTATTAAAACTCTCTTCTAGACGCATGTTACTGTATGTGGTCCAGCGTAATAAATCTACGCTTTAACTCACCATGTTTATATAAAGATATATCACAAATTGCATCAGAAGGAACTTATTTTGTAATGAAAAATAATGCATATTCATTGTGGGTCAAAAAGTTTTACAAAACCTGTTTAATGTGCCAATAATTCATGTGACATAAATTATGATAATGAGGTAAATTTCCAATATCCCCTTTTGCTGCATTTCCTACTGAAGTCGCTAGGTGTCGCTCTCAGCAGTTCAGTCATAAAATACGCGGCAATGCACAGCTTTTCTTAAAAGATTTCTTGTTTGTCTCTCTGCGTGTGTTTCCAGACATTTGAGGTCAGCATAACTTTTGAACCTATGTAAGGTTCGTGATGATACCTGGTATGTGGATAGTGGCTGGAAAAACAAAACTGAAGGTCGATTTTAGGACCCATGGTGTGTGACAGAAGTTCTAGTTATCGTAACTTTTGTCCTTAAGAGGATGTTACAGGAACTGGAGTTTAAAGTTGGCCGAATTCGAATCTGAATTGTTTCAAAATTATCATTTTTCTTTGAATTGCCTAAATTTGAAAATGTCATTTGCAATAACGTTGACACATGTGTCCAACATCAATTTTTATTTTATTTCAGGAAATACATCATGGACGAATGCTACAATTTGACCACCCTATCACCAGAAACTCCGGAAAATGGTAGGTTTCTTCTTGTTTGGGTTTCTGAGAAGTGTTGTTAGATTTAACTTCGTTATACGAATGCTTTATACCATCCTCTGATGGCAGACTTGCCGCCTGTATATGACAAGCAACAACCATGGCGTACCAGCCTGCGATCCGTCCGTTTTATGTTTAACTTAGCACTAGCCAACCGTCAGCCAATCAGATACTTTCTCTCCCGTTGCTAGAGGAAAAGTTACCAGCTAATCATGTTGCCTCTTGACCGTAAGCGGCGACGTGATTGGTTGTCGACGCCTGGTCCGCGCTTAGTCATTTATTTTCTTGCGCTTCTGTTGTTGGAGGGAATGTTACGCCAGCCAATCAAGTTGTTTTTTTACTTCAGGCGTCGCCATGATGGAGGCATGGCTGCTGGCCATATCACAGTATCCGGCTGCATATACTTAATCATTGGGGAATCATGGCAGAAAGAGGCTGTCAAAAATCACCTACCTGAGTTTTAGAACATGCCTTGAACTACATTGGCCTGTTTGTTCGGCCTCCAAAGTGTAATTTTAACAATAAACCAGGAAACATTTACGGCAGAATCACGTGAAACGTGACCATAACATTACATGGTGTCCTTTTGCCCCCTCTTCACTGCCTGTAAAGAACATACCAAACTTCTAGAGTCTACTGAAACCACAAACGTTGCTAAAAGTCTTTTTTTTCCAACACAATATAGAGGTAAAAACCCTTACCTGCAAGATCCACCTTCAAAATTCAAACATATCCCAAGAAAAACCTTTCTACAGGCACTTTTGCCACGGATCTTTTGAAGTTTGAAGCCATCTGCGCCTGCGCTAGAATACCGATCGCAGGCCGGTACGCCAGTATCGTTGGTGTCGCTTTATGACCCTCTTTAATTCTTGCAGCGGACTACACACCTTTGAACAAGGGCGAAGTTCAGGACGAACTTTATGAGATCACGGAACAACCGACAAAGCGCCCCTTCACTCTACCATGGAAATTACGCGTCACCATTTTCGTACTGATAAGCGTGGGAGTGGCAGGGTTTCTGGTTTATCATGTTGGTAAGAAGCATTATGTGTGAGAACGTTTTTGAAAGATAAATCGTGAGGTGGTTACTGTTAGAAGAAGTTGAATGATAATTGGTTGGGCTTTTCAATTTTAATTGTGAGTGGTTCAAGATGGAAGGGAAGGAACAAAATGAATTTTACAAATTTACGTAGTTCTTTTCAAGCGCTCACCGATTTTACTAAAGAAAAACAGATTTTTTACGTTTTTATTTCACTTACTTATCCCCTCTAAAGGAGACAAGAAGAACCTCGGCCCTGACGAGCAGTTGGTCCTATACTCCAGCGCGACTGGGAAGACCCTAGCGGCGTTCAAGGTGCACTTCCTCACTTTTCCGCATGAAGGCCTAGTGAGCCTGTCGTCCTTGCTCGATATACGTTTGGTCAAGATGAAACGCATTGAAGAAGATTTGCAAAAAGCTTTTAAGCTAGATGTATCTTCATAACTATATGGCGAGCAACTTGCAATAGTCGCTGGCAGATATAGTGTCCTACTTAGTATGTAGAGTGTCCTGGACGACTTGAAGTGTGAATTATCTGAGAGTAGTGTAGAGTAGAGTAGAGTCTTCGCTACATAGGAACTGTGAAAAGTCCAGTTTAACCCGCTCTTCATTTGATGGACATCTCCTGTATTTACAGTAAAACTCAAACTCTTTCTCACCCAGGCTTATGATGCCAACGGTGACGGTGTGATCAACTTGGACGAGTTCAAGTTATACATGCAGAAGATCGACAGCGATGACGCCAAGTTAGAGATGGCATTTGAGGTAGGCGACCAGGACGGCAACGGTACCATCGACCTCCACGGTATGGACACCTACCCACTTACCAAAACCACTTAATCAGCCACCCAAGGATTACCCACTCACTGACCCATACAAGCACCGACCCACCCAACGACCCCTGACCCATACAGCAAACATCAACGACCCCAATGATTACTCACCAACTGACCCATACAGCAAACACTGACCCACCCGACGAACACCCATCTACCCATACTACAAACTGGCACCCATCCGCCTACACCAAACCCACCCATGACCAATTTGCCAATCACACAGCACACCTACAGTCAATCACCGCATGTGTCTTGTTGGTTGGTATGATACACATGTGAAGTAATATAAGTTTGCATTTGTTGTTATATGAAAAGCATGTTGGCTTGTTATATATACAATGTACCGTGATATTTCTATGCATGCGGATACTGTGCAAAATGATATGTGCCTAAATGTTGTGAAGTTACCTTTCGGAGTCATCCAATTGTGCATTTTATCTATTCTCTAAGTACCAGTTTGTAGTGCGGAGTAAGGTGATTAATGAATCGATTGTTGCATCTATCCTTAGTTGTTGCATCTATCCTTTATAGCAGCGGCCACCAACATGCGCCAGTGGTGATGAAGTGCACAGGAGGATTTACTAGTCCAGTTTGCATGTTCACAGTTTCTTCATATGATCATACATTACGCTAGAAACATTTACACAACTTTCACAGTTTATCTTGAATCTTTCACTTTTGTCACTTTTTCTATCACCATATCTATTCATCAAATTTCGTCTGTAATCCTCGTCGTTTTTGTTGTTTCGCTTCTGTTTGTTTCATGTACGTACTAACACCCAACCCCTCATCTACACTTTACCTCAAATTCCCTTTCTTGAAAAAAAGCCTCCCTTTTGATAACATATCTGCTGTCCTCCATTGCTATAAATCTCTTCTTTTATTACTCTGTGACGGAGTGTAACCTCCGACGACAGAGCATTGTGGTTGTCAGATGTGATGAGTGTTCGTATGTAGTTTAGCATGTTTTTTTCGCGGTAGCTGTTTTTATAATCGATGTAATGATTTCAGAAATCACCCCTATATTCCTGGTATTATGTAACAGGCCATGTGGTATTGGGGTTTCGTAATTAGCTTATCCTCAAGCAGATATGAGATATGTAAAGACCAGCTGTTGCGGCAGAAGAATCCCTAAACAGATGTTAGACTCTGGATTCCTAGCACATTGTATTGCAATTTGGTCAGTGCCACTGTTATAATATACAAGTACATACTTTGCCCTGGTAATCTATCAGTAATATTAGGGCTTCGTTTTCTTTTCTGTTCGTCGTTATTTGTCTGTCTGGTGCTGTCCATATCATCAAAATAGAACGCATTGTTGAGTAACTGATGCGGCGGAACTTACGGATGTGATTGAACAGATCATCGTCGTATTATATATTTATCTGTTGTGTATACGACAACAACTGGCGTGGTGTTCCAGCTGTTGTCTGTTATGCTGACAAATTTGGCTTGATTTTGAATATGATAATTATCACCTCAACACCATGTCTCATCCGGTGAAAAAACGCGTCATATCCCAACGTGAAAACCGTTGGGATATGAAAACGAAAAATACGTCATGGAGTATGTCACCTACGGTTACTTGTTTCTACATTCAATATTTTCTTTCTCGCCTCTGCTCATCCTTCCAAAAACGACTCATCCCTTACGATCACACATTATATTCTACCTGATAAATATGGAACTACACCAAATATTCCTGGTCTGCAAAACTAACAGAATGGAAAGGAATCTCCCATAATCTTATGTTCTGTCTACAGAGTTCGTGGACCTGTTCCAAAAGTCTGGCACTGTTCCAAAATTCTAAGAATCTGATGAAGGAGGCTAAAGTTAGTCAAAAGGATTCACAGGTATTACTGACACCAAACGCATATTCTCCTTTTTACTCTACTTGCTCTTCTATTTCACCTATGTAGTCAAGCCGAATAAAACAGCTACGAGAGATAGGAACGGGCGTTTTGGCTGATGACACCAGTGTGTGTGTGTGTCGGGTGAGGACGCACTCTCCAAAGCCAACAAGTTCTGTCACGTGATGGTCACGTGACCATGATCTTGTCATGTGATGGTCACGTGAGCATATCCCCTTCACCTTGCGAGGAAGGTAGCATGAAAACGTTAGTAATCTTACACGGCGATAATGTCATGGCATATTCGTTTTGTCGTCTAAGAACATCTGCAGAGTTTATGAATCTCATCTGGAAGTCGAAGAACGCATTGAGGGAAATCTAACGTGATCCAACTGTTTGAAAGAAGGTGTCTATTGTGATGGGTGACGTGAATGAAATCTGACGTTGTCTTTCTGATCTTTCTGCTTTGTTTAACGTTAACACCAATTCAAATCTTTAGCTAAACTTACAAATCATCTTTCTATCATTTTGAAGCAATGTGAGCTACCCATTGAAAAGGTGAAATTAGGCTTCCAGAAACACACGTTCTTCATCTAGCAACTCCGTGGAAAACTATTTGCTTGAAAGATAGTTGTCTTTTTTTCAGAACACGTGATCAAAACTTTTCTTTCTATCATCATTTTTAAGTGTTACGCCAATACAAAATCTGATCCCGAAAAGAAACACTGAGTTTTCATGAAAAACGGGTTTATCATTTGTTTCTGTCGAGGAACTTGATGTTAGATATGTTTGTTCTTTATGTGGTTCGTACAACTACATGTATGCGATGACTAATAACCAAGAGTACGAATATTCAGCGTGCTTTAAAACTATATTGTTATTTCGTCCGTTCCAAAGTTTCGTTGAAGCAACTGTTGAAAAAAAGGGAATTAAATAATTCGTGATGTATTAGCCCAATTCTACTGATGTTTTATTGTCGTGTGCTTTGTATGTCAGTAAATTCTGTATGAACGAAGTATAATTGCATTTAATTTAATGTTTTGCAGGTTAGTCGAATGTTGTCTCGAGTTTGTCATCTGTTAATTTTCTTTGTAATTCTTTGTAAATAGTTTTATTTGTGCTATTCCTTTGGACACTGTATCTTTTAAGTAGCTTGAGATTCATTCATCCGTTTCTATTTGTCTTCTAGAATTTATAACTCGTATGCGCCATTCGGTGATGAGAGAATAACTACACACAGCTGAAGCGTTGAGAGAATAACCACACACATCTATTGCGCAGATCATCTCATCTTCCTGTCAGTTTTGACGTCATGACATTATCATGTTACATAGTTCAACGTAGTTCGCATCGCAAGCTTTTTTTAGCTTTGGCACCAACAAAATTGACCCAACTTAACTTAGCTGTATTTAAGACATTTTAAAGTAGATATTATATTTATTCCATGGTGGCAAGGACAGGTCAACATTTTCCTCTAATAGAATGGTCATCAGTATATCAGTATATCATTGCTGGAGACAGGGTAGAGGGAATTGACATTGACTTAAAATTACTCCAACAAACAACCTATATATTGCCTTTATATGTCATCATATTTTAATGGATAGTGTGAAATGATTGGTGAAAATAAAACAGTAATACGAAGCATTTCCGCGATATGACGCAAAACTGAAATGCGGGAATATTATTCGAATATCATTTCATTGATGTGCGTGGATGGAAACAGTGCACCAAAGCGTAGCTCACGTGGAATTTGTGGGCACAGATTCATAAAACGGTTTGAATATTTCCTTTTCCAACTGTTATTTTTAAGTCTAAAAACATGATAACTACTTTGCATATCAGATTAAATGTGCTTTAAGGGAATGTAGAATATTTACAAATATTTGTTGTTAGATTTAACTGGCATTGAAAAAAGTCTGAACATTTTGCTTGCATATGCGATATAGTTATAAGCGATAATGATGGCGATGTTAGAAAAATGTAATATTGGTCAGGTTTTTATTGAGATTCATGTGTTCGTCGGCTTACAGTAGCAGATAGATAGATAAATGGTAACCTTTAGTATTCTTATTTAACGGTTAGCATTTGGAGGGGGTAGTTTCAAGATGCTTGAATGTGTTGGCTACAGCAAATGTATATACAAAGCAATGTTGTGATTATATAGGGATCTGACGGTGTTCTAATTAAAATTTACGAATCTAACTTGACTTGTCTGAAGCGAGTTTTTCCTGATGACAATATATGAAACATCCCCATACGCCTAATAAAATGCCGGTAAAAGGCCCTATACTCAAACCAAGGTATAAACTTTTGGCAATATTGAGGCCAGGCCGATTTCAAAGTAGATTTTGAGGCCTGCGCCAACTTCGATGTCCTATAACGCCAGAACGGCTTACGCTAGAGCCACCAAATTTGGTGAGTTTTCATAAAATATTGTTGGCAACAATTTTGCGAAGTTTGAAAATTTTTCCATTTTTTCGTGTTGCCATGGCAACCGTTTGTTGACAGGCAGTTTTGCCAAAAATCACTATTTTTGGTTCTAACAATGTATTTTTCACATTTATTTGCTATATTACTGCTATTTTGTTACATCAATAAAATCTTATATTATTTAGCATATCTTTCATAATTATATATGCATAAATTATGCTAATTTGATGACGTCACCAGCCCAAAATCTAAGATGGCGGACCGTATGGCCAGATCAAGAATAACAAGCTAATTGTCCCATAAACTGTGTAACTACCTGGTATTTTTTCATCAAAAACCATCTAAATGAATGAATTTAGTCTATTTCCATTGCCCTTTGTGATTATTTGTTGCAAAAAAAGTATTTTTAAAAATTCAAGGTGGTGGATATAATATGACAGAGCCCAACTCGTATCTTAGATGTGCATGACGTCATTTTATGACGTCATTTTGACGTCATTGATGTTGCTATTGGCAACGCAAGTCGTAATAAACATTATTATTCTGTTATCTGCACTTGTTGATACATTTTCGTAGCATAACTTGAATTTTTCTGAGAATACCCTTTTTTCATTGGTCCGGCCAATATAATCAAATTGATGACGTCATAATTACGACATCTTACGTCAACGTAACGTCAAACGTCAAAGACTTGTCAGATATTTCGTCGACATCACGTCCTGAAAATTTAGTGGCCCTACGGCACGTCGGCATAGAGTTATAAGACTTAGAAGTGGAGGGCCTCAAAAGCCTCCCCCCCGGTCCAGGCTAGGGATGACCAAAAAAGCCCGGTCTGAATAGGGTTAATAGTTAAAAAGCTTTAACTTTTTTCCACATATGTCACGCTTGACTTTCTTACGGTTGCCTAGCTCTCCCGACGATAACAATAAAAAGAAAATGAGCGTTGACAGCCTATAGTTCAGTTCCACTAATGTTTAGTGTTCAGTAAACTTTACAGCTTTGCATTAAGAATATTATTTTTAGTTAGTTATGATGTTATATGAGGCTTGGGCAATACGGTGGAAGATCATCACTAAACTAGATGTCGCATGACCTTAAACCTTTATTACCCTTAAACTTTCGGGACTGCATGCTGCTTGATTTTTTTATTGTGTTATCGTCGTACACCCAGGAATAACGATTAATGAGTTTTGTTGTTATTTCTTATGTTAAGAATTAAAGTCTACCTCACACAACGTCACCTTTAACGATAAACCTGTCCTTCCTGAGCTTGGTGTAACTAAAGTTAAGGGCACAACCTGCCGTATGTACAATTTGTCCTTACGCTTTTGTTGGAGGCCACGTCCGCCACGTATTTCTGAAAAAGTTCAAGCTGTGCAGGACAGGCGCGTCGCCCGTACTACGGGCGGGGGCGAACCGCAGCCTGATGGCACATAAAGGTTGCCTGCACGTAAAGTTCTACGGCGTGTCTGAGTACTTAAAAATCCGTCGGATACCCTACGAGTTCGTATGGAGGCGGTTCTTACCACTTACGGATTCAAAAAGATTGGCCACGATTTGACACGTAGACAGCACGTATTTGCACGTACGGCGGGTTGTGCCCTTAGCTTAGAGGCATTGCTCTTTGGACTCTCGGTACGCGGCAGGTGTGGTGTCATATCAAGAATTGAGATCTCAAAAGCAATATGGCGACTGCAGCTGTCCCGGAGAAAGTCAGCGACGACTCCACCCAGTGTACGATCTGTTTCTACACCTTTAAGATACCGAAGGTTCTTCCCTGCTTGCACACCTTCTGTGAGCACTGTCTGCGGGAATGGGTCCAGAAGAACGGTGGCAACACCTTTCCGTGTCCTATTTGTCGTCAGCCAGTTTCGCTGCCCCAAAATGGCGTCGAGGGTCTAAAGGACAACTTCTTTATCGCTAGCCTGGTGAAAGCAGTGACGGAACATAACAAGGTTCGTCACGGTAAAGATGATCTCGTATGCAGCAGTTGTGAGGAAGGGAAACCAGCCACGTCCAGGTGTTCGGAGTGTGCCGAGTTTCTGTATGAGACTTGTGAGTCGGCACATCGTCTCGTAAGAGCTACCAGGGGCCACACCCTCTTCACATTTGAAGAGCTGAAAACAGGAAAATACGACAATGTTTTCAGGGCTAGAACAGCTCCACCGTGCTCAAAACATTCGGGAGAGATCTTGAAGCTCTACTGCCGGACCTGTCAAACCCCTATATGCAACGAGTGTGTCTTGTTTGAACACAGGGACTCACAGCACGATCTCAAGCGCATAGAAGATGTGGCTGCCGAGAAGAGAGAGACAATCTTAGATCTCACACCACAGTGTCAGGCCCGAATGCAGTTCTTTCGTCAGGCGGAAGAAGTGCAGAAACGCTTGAAGGAACAACTTCAGTTGAATGCAGAAGGGGCACGTCAGAATGTCCATAAGACCGCACAAAGTTTGATTGAGATGGTAAAGGAAGAGAGTGAACGACTCTTAACCTGTATTGATACAGAGGTAACAGCAAGAAAGAAACAGATCGATGCAGAGATAGAGGGGGCGCAGATCAGTCTGGCGAGCGCCAAGAGCACGTGTGAGTTTGCAGAGACTCTAGCTCGGGATGGAGGCGACTACGAAGTTGTGTCACAGGATATGACAACAAGACTGAACGAGCTGACCAAACCACCTGCAGTCACAGTGGACTTTGAACTGGCAAACATCAATATTGATTACTCTGTCATGGGGGATAAGTTGAGAATAAACAGCCCCAAACTTGCCCAATACAACTTGCCAAAGGCGACAGAGAGGGAGCTGTTTTCTATGCTGAAACGTGTGCAACAAAGTGGGGCCAGCTCAAGAACGGGACGCCCTATGCGACCATCTGAGGACAGTGTGTTAGGAAATGTGGGCAGAATAGTGCATGGTGAGTAGGTGTCTTTTCGAAGTCAGCAATCAGGTTTTGATTACAAATCATATAAAAGTTTACAAGTACAACCTAAGCAATTTTTTACCTGCATTATGAGCGTTGACACCTGATACATTTTCATTTTCATGACTATCAAATATTGGAAGTGACATGGTTTTGTATAAATGGCCAGAAGTTTCAGACATAACTTATACTGTTTTGTGCAGTTTCCCTATACTGAGGTACAGTCAAGACCATGCTGAAATAGTTTATGATGTGTTACAGGGGTTTCTCGTACCCTCATGAAATGAGGGACAGTCTCATACCACATATCAATACTAACATTGTAAGACTTGACTAAAGTGGAGATGCGGGACGTATATCTCAAGCAATGAACAGAGTTTCATTGGAGGAATTGTATATGGACAAATGGAAATGCAATAACAGTTAGATGTTATTTTTGTATGTGTTTGTGTTAAGCACAGTCTAGTGGGCAAGCAACTAACGACTTCCTTACTACTGCTGCATTTACAGCTGCATCACTGTTGTCTGATGATGGACGTGATGAACACAAAGGAAATAGCACTGAAGATGGTGCTAGCATTCCTGGATCAGATCAAGAACAGAATTACGCATTTGAAGTGTTTGTAGACCCAGATATTCTGACTTACATTCGGCATAAACATCATTTAGAGATAGTGGATATTGGGAAAAAGCATAAGTCTCTGTTCCATACAAGTGCTGACAACACAAAAGTCTACTTTGTACCATTGACATCAGTGGGAAGGGATCCCGAACCAGAGAGGGCTCTTGATGAATTCGTCACACTCTACCAGCAAGTCTTTAGCAATATAACATGTGAGAACTTTAATATTGCTCAATACAACTTAGCTCCAACATTTTTGCTTGATGGTGTAAGGAAAGTGAGGCACAGTCACCCAGAAGTATTGACAAAGACAGCTGATGATGACACAACAGTGATGTTCATGGGAGAACCAGAGAAAATAAGGGCAGCAAGAGCAGACTTCTGTGGTATGATGGGCATCCCTGTCTCTAGAAGTGCCACAAGAAGAGGCAACAGCACGAAAGATATTGCTACCAAAAACATAGAATCAGAACAGTCAACCACAGGAAAGGACAAGAACGATGAAGAGTGCTCCATTTGCCTGTCAGTGCCAGCAGACCCTCAGTCTCTTCCATGCCAAGCCCAAGGCTGTAAGGCTGTGTTCTGCAAGAAGTGTCTGGACAAGGCCATGAAGACCAAATCACAATGCCCAGTCTGCAGTGCTGTCGTGGGGAATCTGATAGGAAACCAGCCTGAAGGAAGCATGAAGATTTCCTACCACAGGCAATTGAACCTTTCTGGCAATGAACGAATTGGAACTGGAACCATCATCATCAACTATGCTTTTAGAGATGGAATACAAGGGGTAGGTTTTTGTTCCATCCATTTGATGGAATAGTGACCAAATTGTGATTCTACATATGAAGTAACACAAACATTTACTTTCTGGTAGCTTAAAGTATCGGTCAAAGGTGTAATGTGTTCAGGATCATTGGTAATTGAAGTGCCTTCTATCTCATTCACTCACTCATCCTCGCCGCATATCAGTCTTTGCTGAGTCTGGCCTTCTATGGGTGCCTTTAAAAGGTGATAAAAACATGCTACTTATTATATCCAGTCAAAGCATCCCAACCCCGGCAGGCCCTACAAAGGAACATCTCGTACAGCGTATCTCCCTTATAACACTCATCGGTTGACGTGATCGCACATGTTCGCACATGTTTACACACGACGGGGTAAAAGTGCTGGGTTTGCTGCAACGGGCCTTCGACCAGAAGCTGGTCTTCACCATTGGGACATCATCAACAACAGGAAAGAGTAACACAGTGGTCTGGAACGACATTCATCACAAGACCAGCACATATGGAGGACCAAGCATGTATGTATCAGCTTTTCATATATCAAGGATCATCATAGATCTTTGTATGTGTTTGTTTGATACTCCTGGCATAAGTCCCATGCAATGCTACAGACACAACAAGGTTTAGCTTTATGCCACTTTGACAAACAAGAATGACTAGGCAGCTAAAAAAATTTTCTTTTATACTTCTTTTTTCTATAGGCATGGCTATCCTCACCCTGGCTATCTGAAAAGGGTGACAGAGAAGTTGGCTGTCAAGGGCATCAAGTAGTCAAATCAGGTGCCATATACATAGTCGAAGCACTTGGCAATGAAGATATGTTATTGTATTCGAAATCTATAAAGGAAACATGATGTTTACTGAAAAGAAGTGACACAAACAGCCCTGTATCCCAGGAGTAAATGATACATTTTTAAGTCTTTTAAACTATATCTACTTTTCCTATTGAAATATGCTTTGAGTATGTGTTATTAGATTGGACTTCCGATGTAAACAATAATCGTGGCAATGTTAAACAAATTATGTGGTTAGATAAGTAAGCATTTGAATTTCTGTATTAGTCTGCTTAGAACAGGAAACACCATCAAAGTACTTTAAGTTTTAAAAACATTTGAAGAATACCGGCCGTATTATGATAGTTGTCGTTTTAAACTTTTACATGTTTAGAATCTTGAGTTTGCTGCTTTAAGGTACTTGAATATGTTGATGGCTACAGATCATAAGCAGTAATGTTGTAATGTCATCTGAATCTGCTGGTATCTTTATTAAAATGTGCGAGCTTAACATGATTTGTCGGTTTGTAATGACAATACAAAAAGACATCTACATACATTTAATGAAATGCCGGTAAAAAAAAACTGCACACTCAAAGACAAGGTTAAAAATAATTTGTAATACCACATATATACTTATGAATTTAGCTATAAAGCGTACCCTCCTGTATCATTTAAACTTTGGGATCAATAAATTCGACCCAACTTAACTTGGTTACATTTAGGTCATTTCATTAGTCCCGTCCCTCGGATAGGACGTTAAATGGAGGTCCCGTGTATGGGGAGAGTCACACCCCATGCACGTTAAAGAACCCCCACACGTGCGATGGTGCGGTGTGAGATGGAACAAACCCTTCTGTCTGGAGTTGGTGATTCACTTCAAATCACCCGGATGGAGGCCTGGCGAACCTCCATACCGTATCAGCCACACGGTGATTTACCAGCGAAAGGGTATGTCACCCCGTAAGGGGCGTTATAACCCCGCCGTGTAAACATGTGCGAACATGTTCAGGGCTCCCTTGGAAATCAGTCATCTAGACTGAAGGGACTACCCTATAAGATCAATCAATTTCAAAGTAGATAATAGATACATTTCATTGTGATAAGTACAGGTGATAAATGGGGAGGATGATGTAAGATTCGTGACCAAAAATTGCCTCGAGGCCTTTTCAACTTTTTTCCCTAATATGAATATCAAAGTATAGTATTGCAGGTGACAGGTCAGACATTGACCTAACATTATTCAACAGTAATAAGCCTGCACCGCTCTAAGATGTTGTTGTTTTACTGGTCCTCGGACTCTAAGAAATAGCGTGCACAAAAGTGGTGAAAATAAAATAGCGATATGATTCTTTTCGTATGATTCAGTGATATGACGCTACTCTATAATGTGTGGATGTTATTGCAATGTACAATATTATTTGACAAATCACAAAATGGAGTTTCAGAATGATATAAGTACACAAGCCTGATACATAACTCCACACATATTATTAATATTAACGTAATTACATGTTGATAAGACAGTTGAAGTTGTTTCGGACAAGGAGGGTTAAGTGGGTCATTATTGCATATACTTGAGTCTCGACATAAGATGTATTTCATTGTATTCACCTGTCCTCAAGCAACGTACATGTATATATCTCCAATATGAAGCCTGTACCACGAATTGACCACAAAAAAGTATGAAATGTCTTTATTAGTTATGCAGATAAGGTATTCATTAGAATATTGCACATTTTGTTATATGCACATATATATCCTATGGGTATCTTCACCTCCAATATGACTGTTTTTCTAGTATTTAGAAACTCTATCAGGTGTTTTATCCGTGTTTCTTAACACTGGTACTTTACCAGTGTTTTTGTAGCATTTCGCAACAGGTATGATTCTTGGCATGAACTTGTGCGTAGTTAGTGTTTATAATGAGAAACTATTATTCACTTGTGTTTTTGTTAGCGCTTTGGAAATGTTTCCTGCACAAGATAGAAAATACTGTGACAAATTAAAAACATGCAGCTGACATATTCCGTACCGTAGATGGTGTTGATTTATACGTTCGCGATAGCTGTCTTTTTCCTCAAAAAAGTGTCTTTTTCATTTCAATGGCTTGTTTACAAGTAAGTAAGTTTGCATCCAACCATATAGTATCGACTTTCGAGGTATAACATCTTCAGGTAAAAAGGTGCCATATAGGTGCCAGGTAACACAAGAAAATACGTTACTCCCCAGGTGCAGTATAGTACCAGGTAGCGCACCTAATATGTAGTAGCCAGTGCGGCTCTTGAGAATCCTCCGAGAAGCAATATGTTCTTAGGGGGGACGAAAAAACTAGTGGGTATGTGGGGGGGGGGGGGGCGAAAACGCTAAAGGGGGGCGAAAACACTAGTGATCTCGCCCCTGGCGTTACAAAACCGTTTTTTTCTTATTGGACCGGTCCAGAAAAACCGGACCTGAAAAAATTAGGTGGACCGGATGTTGGACCGGATGTTGGACCGATTAGAAAATTAACAGATTATTTCATCAGGCATTCACACGTTTTGGTGCTTGCAGGTGGAAGAAAATAACAAGAGTGAAGTAAAGTAGAGTTTATAGTAATTTTTACCAAGTTTTACAGCCAATCGTACAGGTGCAGTTAGCGTTGTAGGATTTTAAGTATGAGTCAGTATGAGTCTAATACTCCACCAAACAGATTTCTTTTTAGTGAAATGGACCATTGATATGTGTCATACTGAAACAGGTCCAGGTTCAGGGCCGGACCTGGACCTGATCCTCTGAACCTGAACCGGACCTGAATTTTCTGTACTGGTACCCAGCCCTAGTACTAGTAGCTACCCTTGGTCTCTCCAAGGAGCTTAAAAAATCAAGCTCCTTGGTCTCTCGGAAACACAACATCGTTTCTCGGTACGAAAGCACCAAGCTACCACCGGTCAGGTGACACGAACCGACCAACGTCGACGTATCTGAGGATTTCCCCGCCAACGGCTGACCTATGACCTTTCCCCTTAGCCAATCAACAGCCCCTCTGACCGAAAGTTTCGATGACGTCATGGTAGGGACCTTTCACTGTTTCTCGGGCTGCAAGGCATGAGAATATGCCATGCAAGGCAATACGCGTTTACGAATTGGTAGAAAGCAAGGAGGTTTAACCTCCTTGTAGAAAGTTTCTACGTTCACATTTAACGTTACACGGTTTCGTTGTGACTTTAGGTGTTCCTTTCACTCGAGACTAGGACATGTATTCTCCATATGGTAGGGCGCAGCACAGAAAATTCGGGCGTAGAAAAGTTACTTCCGGGTTTGTCCCTGGTCCAAAAATGTCGGCTCGCGTTCGGTCTGTGTATGTCCGTGGCCTGCCGGAGCTGAGCGGACTACAGGACAAAGTCTCCGGCTACTTCCAGAGTCTGTCAGCAGGCGGGGCTGTCACGAGGGTGAAGTTGTTGGAAGCTGGACAAGCTTTGGTCACGTTTGTAGACGAAACAGGTGAGATCATAAATCAATTTAATACATTTCAATCTTGTCACAAGCATAAGTCGTTACATGTTTTTTTCATCCGGTGATCGATGTGCATTGGGTGGTTTCAGAGTTTAATTGATTCTTTTTGCCCCCCCCCTCGCAAATACTGCAAACCTCAAGGAAAAACAATGGGGAAGAACGATAAGGAAGAACTCCCAAATACAAGAGTTCGGAGGCCTCATACCTCCATGAAATATTCTGATTATGCAAATGAGGCCGGTGAAGGCTAATATGTTACATGTATTTGAGTCCTGTAATGGAAACACTAGATATAGACTTTCCTCATTAAGTATGCAAATTAAGTCCAGATTTTCATAATCTACCCTTAAAATTATGTACAGTATGCCAAAGATACCTGGAAACTAAATATCATGGAAATCCATTGTTCCTATGTTCTGTTATGCTTCTTGGGAGATTTCATCTGAAGGCAACTTTTTCTAATCAAACTTTTTATTTATTTATTGCACGCTTGCATCAAATTTTGTGTTCCCGGAGGATGTCATCCGTATAATCAAATCAACATGGCCTGACTAATATTTATCTGCAACATAATTCAATTCCTGTTCTGAGTACCACACCTGTCTATGTAACCAGTGACCAGTCCCTCAGTGAGTCTGACTTCACTTTCCTGTATGATGAGTCCCAGTGTTAACACAATAAAGGTCTTGTCATTATCCGCCTCCTACACCCTCCAGTTGCCCAGAATGTGCTGGCCCAACCACAACACACCCTCCACGGGACCAGGATTAAGGTGACGGCATGTCCTCCACACCTGGATGTACCTGAAGAACCTGTAGAAGATACTGAAGAGACAGAAAAGGGGGCAGCAGACAAGACAGAAGAGGGAAAGAAAGACACACTGTTGTCAGAAGAGGAGAGAAAAGTTGGACAGGCAGAAGTAGAAGGTCAGCAGTGATAAATAAACTATAGTTTCTTGTGACAATAATTTTTTTCATTGACTTTCTGTTTTATTTTATTATTTATTGACGATAGATTTTCACTCAGCCCGGCCGTACAAACCTTGATCTCAGAATAGAACTACATGGCACATGATTCAAGGGTACTGTAATTCCTCATTTTTTCAATGTACTGTTCTGTTCACGGTTTTCACGGTGACGACTGTAACATTACTAATAATAAATGATTCACAGACTTTTTTAATGCGCACTTGCCGTGACAGTGAACATTTAGTTCTGAGAACAAGTTAAACTTTCTCAGACCGTGAAAGTTTCGTACCAAGAAGACAAAGTGAATTACAGTATTAGGTCATAGAAACTACCTTGGCCCTTCACTTGAACTATAGCTGATAAGTTATGATACCCCACCCACACCTGTCAGCACTATCTAGGCCTTATAGTGCAGGGCTCGAAATACTTTTTCTAAATACCTGCACTGGTTCAGATAACAATGAAAATTACCTGCACCAGACAAGTTTTACCTGCACCACATTGAATTTAGGAAATATGGATCAAACTACAATTGTTCAGGAACCAGTGTTATTTTTTCTTTTATACTTTATAGGTGGTAACAGTCAATGTAGCTATTAACAATCCATATACAGCTACATTATAGGACATTTATGTATAAAACCCAGTCCAGTGACCAGTACAGGTAGACACCAGAAATACCTTCACAGCTCCAATTTTACCTGCACTAACCTGCATATGCAGGTGGTATTTTGAGCCCTGTAGTGTCTGTAAGGTCTTACAAATGTACCATGTAATTGGAAATTTCAAAGCAGTCAGCAACACCAGAAGCTCTCAGATAGGGCAAAAAGGCTCCTGGCTCAGTTAGGTAAGAACTAGTTCCACCTTCCCTAAAACTAGAGTCCCCCTTGTTCCCCTATAGTTGACCTCCTTGAGATCACTGTTTGTGTTCATTCTCCTAGAGCCATGCCTAATACAAAATTCCTAGGAAAGCTCAGCTCATCCGGGCTGAGGTTTGCACATTTGTGGGCCCTTCCTCTAACCAACTGTCAGCCAATCAGAAGATGACCTTATTGTTTTTTACATGATTGGTTATAACGATACTGGTTAGAGGCCAGTGATCCATAAAAGTGGAAACCTCAGCCCAGATGTACCTCAGTGCCAGCCCAACCGCGGGACACTTAGAACAAAATGTTGGAACAAAAGGCAAGAAACACCCTCTTTGTAATGTGGAATTGATTCTAACGTGTCATAGCTCATAAAGTAACATGTTTCCCTCAACATGTTTTTGCTGCAGCATCACAGCAGGAGAGTATCAAGAATTTGCCATTAACAGCAAATGAATCAGGAGACGACAGTTCAGACTCTGATTACGCAACGCCTCCAGAGTCTCCAACACCCAAACTTCTGCCTGTCCGTGTCTGCCACAAGAGCAAAATTGATGAAAGGGAACCTGTTATCATCAACAGCCTCCTGGTGCAAAAACAGGCAAATGCAGACTCATCTGATTCAGGTGCAACATCACAGCATGTCCTGCAACAGATGGCTGGATCTTATCTGTTTAAGAGTCTTACAGAGCCAAGTCAATCTGAAGATGATTCTCCAAGAACAACAGGTCCACATGCCCCACCTAAGATCCTTCCCAAACCACCTAAGCCAACCGTCCCCAAAAAAACTTCCCCAATACCAACCAACAGCTTTTTAGCACCCAAGGAGACAACTGCAACTTTTCCTCAACATTTGAACACAGAAGGTGAACCAATGGGAGATAAGCAACAAGGGCACCAACCAACCATTATGTTTTCAGCACTTGAGACAGCACCACCTTCCCCTCAATATCCAAACCTGCCCAATACATCCATGGGAGGACAACCACAACGACATCATCCACTTTATCATTGGCAGCCCCCTCCAGTGAGAACGATGTCCCCAGCTAGACCACCACTCTACCCAAACCAACTACCAGGCTCACATGCGCACTTTATGCCCCAAGGAGTAGGAATGCCCTACGGAGACCCTAGGCATGTTTTTCCTTGGACTGATAGAGGCGGTATTCCACCAGCTGGTGTCCCATTTCAAGATCAAGGTCATCCTGCATTCGGCCCCCAGTCTGCGTTTTTTCCTCAAGCATCACATCCCACAACAGGTGGACCCTACATGTCTCCTGGACAACCAGGAGGCAGCATTCCTCACACCGGTGCAAGATCGTCTCCATTGTCAGAAGTTCTGCAACCCTACCACCAGCAGCCTTCATCATCACATTCACCTAGCTGGGGGTCACCAAGAACTGGCTCCCCAGTAAGCCTTCCCTTGCCACGGCAAGACAGGAACAGAGGCCATGGCTACCTCCCTGACCAGGCATCTTGTGTACATTCCAGACAGACTCCAACAGATCTAAGTGTTTGTTGTGATGAAGAGTCAATCTTTGTGGATGCTTCAGATTCTGTCAGCAATGTCGGAAGAAAAGAAGCAACAAGGCCATTGGGTGCTGAAGCCAAAAGTGACCACCATCTCTCATACAGACAGGAAGCAAAACTGAAACGTAAAGCTCCATATACCATGCAGAGTGGAGCGAGCAAAACAGATGGGCAAGCCAAGAAACCATTCGTTGAGCCAAGTCGCAGTATCGTTGTCTCTGGGTTTACATCCGCTCCTGATGTAGACTTCTTGTGGCTGTACTTTGAGTCCAAGAGAAGGTCAGGAGGAGGGGGGATCGATGAGGAGATCAAGGTCAGAGGTACTGATGAGGTCATCATCACATTCAAAGATCCAGCAGGTGGGTGGGGTTAATGTAATCTCCAACCAGATCCTACGGTAGCATAAGGAGAAGTTTATTTGCAAGTTTGTGCCCGAGGGCTAATTGCAAGTACATGGTATAAACATATTAGATATACAATGGACAGTTATGAACAATGTTCTACTCAAATACTAGTTTTGGCTATTTCTAAACAGATTGGGTTTGACTTTTTTTTGAAGCAGAGGGAAACTAAAAGCACCACCTTTTCTAAAATTTGTGGGTTCTGCGATTTCAAGAGAAAAGTGGCTTTCTGTTCGTCTGTCAATGTGGGGAAGTTGGGATGAGTCTTTGTGGCTTCTCTAAACAGAGTGATTCTTTTGGTTTCGTTGAATGGACATTTGGAAATAAAATGTGTTTCGTCTCCCACTGCTTTAGATGTACAGTATTTATAAATTCTTTCGCACACTGGTAATTTCTTATCAAAAACTGAGCAGAGGAGTGAAGCTGGCTTGGGAGGGTGTTTTGCTACGAACATGAAGGCAAATGGAAACCTTTTGGCTGACTACACTCCTTGGCCAGTTTACTATCTTAGGCCATTGTAAGATCTGCTTGGAGATTAGGGTTATTATTGTCGTGTAACAATGTGTCGTTATGGGATTTCAGATGTTAGTAAAGCTTCTGATCTTCTCCATACTTGGTTTTTGTCTCAGTATTTCTGCTTGAATCAGATGAAAGACATGGCAGTGGTGATCTTGTTACTATCATGATAAAGCATTATGTCATAGCTTCAAAGAGAAATACATCTACCATCAATTATCTCTTAGTTATGTTATAGTAACCCAATCTTCATACTTTGATAACTCTGTGAATAGTCTACTTGTACTAAGTTGTAATGAACAAAACTGTTTTTTTAAAAATCAGAATGATAATGGTTCAGACCTTACTGCGGCTAAAATCATTACTTTTTTATAGCTTCAATGATTACAACATATTCAACACAAAACATTTATATACTGTGTTATGTGATAAACTAACATAATACATTCAATTTGATTTTGATTTGTTAATCTTATAATCTATCTATTTATTGAGATTTTCCTTAACAGTGGACAGTATGATGAAACAGGTGTTCTTTTTCATTTCCACCATTTGATTGACAAATGCTTTAATACCTGCAGTTACACAGCGTGTTCTGGCCCGTAAACATGTCCTTAACGGGCAGATTCTTAACGTGAAGGAATTCACCTCGTCTTTTGAGGAAGCCATCCCCGACACAGACACTTCTCCTCCATCAAACATCACCATCCAAGTCTCAGGCTTTACTTCCAGCCCAAATAAGGAAATGATGATGCTGTACTTTGAGAACAAGAAAAGGTCTGGAGGAGGAGAAATCCAGGACATCCAAGTCAGAGATAACAAAGTCTTTATTGTCTTCAAGGATCCCTCAGGTAGGAAACCTTAAGTTTTTTTATGATAGCACATACAGTCAAACCTGCCCAAGCGACCACCTCTTCTTAGCGACCACCTGACCATTATGACCACTTTTTCTCGGTCCTGAAAATTTTCCCCATTGACGTAAGCATTAAGCAACCTCTTTACAATGACCACCTGCAGCTGGCAAACACGACCGCGACCGCCAAAAATAGGGACCAAATCCCTGCCCATAACGACCGCGTCATTTTCAAATCTTGAGGTGTCATCGATTTTCAATGATCACTAGCGCGATTTTTTGCCAAATTCGGCCAGTTTGCGTCAGATTTTAACTACCATTACAATGTGATGTTCAAAATAAAGATGGCGGCGGATGCACATGCGTATGCTTGCTAATTGCCATTAAACACAACGGAAATCATTTTAACTATGCATCGGGCATGTTGTGAGCTGATACTCTTTTAACCGACCACCTGGCCAAATCGACCGCTTTTGCCCGGTCCCCTAGGTGGGCAGGTTTCACTGTGTGTAAATACAGTCATAACTGCACTAGAGGACCACTCAGGGGACCTATAAAATCTGCTGTTTGTGCCCACAGTCAGGTTGTCACTATAGACTGAGGATTCTTGATGCTTGTGTCAATAGAAAAAATTATCTAAATGGACCATCAAAAAGTGGGCTAGGTGTCTTTTATGTAGAGATAGTCATAGGTACAAGTTCTATAATTGTACATAAACTTAAGGAAAAGGATATGGCTCAGAGGACATATCAGCAACTTGAATTTGTTTTAATTAAGGGGAATATGACACCATATGACAGTGACATTTTCTACACAATGTACGTTATCCTTATTCATTTGATGTATTAACAGTTGGTCGGCATGTTCTGAGTTGTGAGCATCGTCTTGATGAAACTGTTCTCAAACTGAAGGAGGTCCAGCCCAGATCACTGGATAACACTCGTCTTCTTGTCAAGGTACACTTTTGTTTCTGTCTTGTTGCTCCGCATTGTGATATGGTGGCCCCTAATAGCCAAGTGGATGAGAGATTGAGAGGTCATAGGTTCGATTACAGGTATTCCAGGCCAGATACAATGGCTCCGGGTCATTGGAAAAGGCACTTTACACAACTTACCTCACCACACCCAGGTGTGGAAATGGGTATCTGACTTTAATTAGGGATGTAAACAGCAATGGAAAAAGAGGGATGGGCTCTGCTTTCCAAAACTGCTCTCTCTGGTACAGTAATTAACAACCCACTGTTTCTAGGGCTTCAAAAGGTTATCAGACTTACCTAATATAAATTTTACCTACAATACTGGTATTTTGAATTGTTTTTAATTCACTACATTATTCTAGTCACAAATACTTATTGTTGAAAATAAAAACAGGAACAATTTAGTAAGTTTCAATTTGTCATTTTAGAAAAATGATATTCTGGCATATGGGCCATGATGTTTTTGTTTTTGTCTGTACAAACATTACAGGGATTCAAGAAAAGCACAAGCAAAGAGACCCTCGGCCTTTACCTGGAAAATGTTGGTGATGATGAAGTGACCACAATAGACTACAGCACACAGCCTGGAGTTGCCCTGGTCACTTTCAACAGGATTTCCAGTATGCCCTTGAGTACATTTATTTGTCAAATGTATTACTGTAACAGCAATTCTTTGGTTTCTTGCAATTTTGCAGAATGTTTGATCACAGTAAGATAAAACTTTAAACTAGCTAATTCCACTAATTTTTCATGCTGAAAGATAAGTTGCCATCACTAGTAAGAGTAAATATAGCATGTCTGGAATCCATCACACCATATCTTTTACCATATGGTTATGATATAAAAGTATGCATTTTCTTTTAAGTTAGTAGGCTTCTTTGTTGCAGTCTCTGTATGTGATTCTCAATATCTTTTTCAAGCATCCCATTCATGTGGTAGGCCTTTCTATTTTTCTGATCTGCAACATTCATGTTTAATATGAATATATATACCAGACTGAGTATTAAAGTCTACATTATGTAATAACAACATAATGTAGGTACTGACTACCTTTTTTTTTATCCATTTCAATTATTCAAGACTTTGACAGGATGGTAACCAAGGCACAGTCCAGACCGCTGGAGGGACAGCAGCTTACCATGGAGAGGGTTCCCGTCACTGATGCTGTCATAGTGACGGGCCTGCCAGACAACGTGTCCAGAGACCTGCTGGAGCTGTACTTTGACAGGGAGATAAAAAGCAGCGGAGGTTCTGTCACTGAGATCAAGATGGACTCTTCCACTGGAACTGCAGTTGTCCAGTTTGATGATGCAAACAGTATGTACTATGTCTCTTATTCTGTTTTTTGGCGATGCCTCAGGGGTTATTCCTTGCTAGATCAAAAAGCTGTAGATGTGTTTGATTGTTATTTATTCTGTAGGTAACGTTAGTTCACCTTTATCCGTGGGGTAGCCTATATCTGTTGTGTTGGCAGTGTATCCCGGCATATCAAGTCGATGGACGATGGGTAGTTCCAAACTGTGATATTTTCAAATTTTTGCAGTTCGAAACCACCATCTGTTGACTTGATACCCCTAAATACATTGTTCTTAAAAAGAACGGATAAAGGTTACCCTACGGATAAAGGTGAACCAAAATTACATGTATAGGTGTCAGCAAAACAAAGGGTAAGTGCAGTTTGGGGTCTCCTACTTTCTCTCCTTCCTTTTTCTTATATTGCTTATTATAACTTATAATAAGCAATATAAAAAAGAAGAGAGAACTTCTGCTGCAGTACCACGGACATATGATATAAGTGATAGCCACTGGATCTAAGACAAAGTCAATGACTAAAATAGTCTGCTTTCTGTTTCAGTAAATTAAAATACACAATTATGGCTAAACTTAAATAGCTCATAACCACCACTCACATTTGACAATGAAGGAAGTGCAATCTTAAGACGTTGAAGTTGAAGAAGAATTTGAATCAATGAAAATATGATACTGTCTTTGGATAGGTTATGTAGACATACTATTAGGTTGTGTGGACGAATTCCCTACCCCACTTTACCAAATCCATGCTGTTTCATCAAAATTTTGATATGATAATGTTTTTATGATTGCTGTTTTTTCCCCACAAATAAAGCATTTTCAAATCTGTGGATTTCAACAGTTGTGGCAGTCACACTCACTTCCTACTTTTCTTTTTCCCACAGCTGTAAACAGTGTCCATCGGAAATCCACACACATTCTAAACAACACACCGATACGTGTCCAACCCTACTATGAATGCCTTAGTGAAGTGGTGGATGACAACGCACCTGGAGCATTCCAGTTGCCTCAACCATTTGACGTAAAGATCAAGCCTAAGCTGGTTTTGTTTGCCTTTGCCATGTTTGCTGAGCAGCTTAAAAGCGAGTTAGCAGACATTTATGCAGAAGTCGATCTGTTGGTAACGGACATGGTGACAGTCTCACCAACACTGACGCCCAAGATGAAAGGTGTTCGAAAGCTGGCAAAGCACTGGGAAGACGAGAGTCGACGTTGTGTGGAACAGTTTTTCACACAGTTCCAGGCGACAGAGATCCCCGTGGCAGCTCAAATTTGGCAACGTGCTGAAGACAGATTTGAAGAGGCGTCTGAAAAGGTGAGTACGTCAAACAGGGATGATGTTTGGATTGAAGCTTCTGATGAAGAAGATGGAGGAGGAGTGGTTACTCTGATTGGGACAACCGAAGCTGTCATGGAGGCAGAGCTTGCCTGCAAGACCATCATCAAAGAGACAGAGGCGCTACTGAAGTGGGAAGCCTCCATCTTGACTGATCACATCGCCAATGTGAAAGCAGCCAAGCTGAAGATTCTTCAGCTCAACAACTTTACAGGAAAGCATCCACTTGTGGAGATCAGGTTGAACGTAGACAACCGGAGTGTGGACTTCAAGGGTCAGCAGGTCTTGGTACAGAAAGCCAAGATTGACTTGTACAAAACAACCAATAAAATGGCTGAGGAAAGAGTCACCCTTTCATGTGAAAAACTGGCATACTTGAAGTCAGACAAAGGAATGAAGCATCTAGAGGACAGTTTGAAGAAGAATGATATAAAGGCGGCCTTTGCTATTGAAAATGAAGAAATGGCTATTCTAGCTCAGCTGTTTGTTGAAGTACTAGCAGCAAAGGACTTGCTGCCACAAGTTGTTTCAGAATCACCCGTTGCCATTGCAGAGGAAAGTCGTGACTTGCTGACCAAGCAAGGGTTTGTAACATACTCAACAAAACTCCGACAACAGCTGTCAGTTGACATACATATTGAAAAGGACAGATCTATAGTGTGGGTGGTTGGCCCTGTGGAGAAAGTTGCCGCTGCATCAAAGGACATAAAAATTTACATTGCCACAAACACTATTGTTACCATCAATGTGGATGTTGCAGAGGGAAAGGCAAAGTACCTAGACTACAGTGCTGCTATCAAAGATGTGGAGAAAAACCATGCTGAACAACTGGTGAAGATCATGATAGGCCAGGGTAAGCTGACTGTGAAGGGGACCAAGGACGGAACACAGAGCGCTAAGAAGCAACTGCAGGCGCTTATTGACGATGTTTCAACAGGCACCATGAACATCACAAAGCCAGGTCAGCTTTGTTTCTGTCATCAAGTCTTTCTTTGTCACAGTTGCATAGTTTGTAGAAGAAGTTTGTGGAAGTTTGCTTATTTTTACTAATTTCTTGAAATAAACAGTGTATCATGTTGCAGATAAGGCCATATTAATTACTCTGAACTCCCCAAATCTGATTCAAGCATGCAAAAAAGTTGCCTTCATAAATGAAATCAGGAGTGGTCAGGAAGGTTAAACACCTTGAACTTAAACAAATAGCTGAGCACACAAAACATGGTATGCCAATTAATAGATTCTTGTTCTTTTACATCATAGATTTTGGAAGGCTTCACTCAATTGGATCCATGTTCTAATTTTTTTTCTTACTGCAACATTCACTCATTTGCATTTTTTTACTACCAGCAGTTAAGTTGTATTTTTTTTTGGAACGGACAAAAATTGATGTCATTCATATAATGCAGTCAGTGTGGCCTGTATCCTTATCTTGAAGTCAATAAGTGTACTATGAGGCTTTAATTAAGTTTTTTCTCAATATGAGAAGCGTCACTTTGTCCCAAAGCATATCCTATGCTTTTATTGAATTCATAATTCATTCAAAGAAAAGTTTCAAGTTCTGACAACCAGAATGATATTTACTCAGGTTTTGACTCTTGTTTTTCTCCAGGAATGCACAAGTTCTTCACAAAGGGATCAGGGAGTGGCCTACTGAAGGGGATAGAGAGGGAGGTGAAATGTGTGATCCAGGTGGGGGGCAGACCAGGTGTGCCTGTCGGAGATATGGGTGGAGCCAGAGCTGCTGCAGCACCTGCAGCACCTGCAGCACCTGCAGGTCCAAAGCAGGTGAGAGACAACTAAGTTATAAACCAACCAGAAAACAACTTAGCCAGGTGATAGCTATCCATTTAAATACATCACGTTAGAATATATTAACACAGGGCTTGCATACTCCCCCATATTTCACAGATTTTCCTATTCCAGATATGTTACCACACAATGGGAGGGAGGAACCTGGTGGTAGTACAGGGTGACCTGACCAGTCACAGGGTGGATGTGATGGTGAACACTGCCAATGGTTCCCTGTCTCACGGGGGAGGGCTGGCAACAGCCATTGTTAGAGCAGGTAACAACCCGAACATGTCCTATGTGTCATTGGTATGCTTGGCATAACATACCGTATCAGTTTAAAGCAGATCTGTTGTTGGTAAATCTGCAAGTAAGAACTGTTACCAAATTTGAGTCAGTTCTCACACCAGGGTATACTCTAATGACCATTAGTAAAGTTTCCCCTACATTTACTATCATAGTTATGGAAAAGTTAACATATTTGCTGCCACATTTAAAAAATGGTGGATTCAAAATGCAGTAGCAGTAACCCCTGAGGTATTGCACATTTGAGATGTCCCTGGTTATTCAACGCAGTCTTTAGCTTTGAACTGTGTTTTGGATGTGATGGATTGTTATGTTGAAAAAATATGTTTATAGTAGATGTTAAGAGCTGATGTCTGTAAAAACCAAGCAAAATCAGAAAAAGTTGGCCAAACTCAAAAAATCGATTTTCCTTAAATTTTGTGTGGTGCACTGCTCGAAAACGCAGATTTCCGCTGTGCAAATCCGTGTACACATGCAAGTAAATCCAGAGTTTCCACGGGTTTCAACGGGTGCGCACTGTGCGAACGTGACGTGTCCCTACATGGGGCACCCGTGCAAACCCGTGGAAACGGACCACTCGCGTGTGCATAACGTGCCCTCTATGAGGAAACTTGTGTGCGCGAACCGTGCAATCTTAGTACACGTGTGCGTACGTGTGGAAACTAGCGACGTTTGCTTTTGTGTGAGAATGACGGATGCATAAATTAGTGGTTAATTATCACCTAATTATCTCCCCAGGCCTCGACTGCGCCACAATTACCCTTTGTTATTGATAGCAGCGTCATTTTCATTGCCCCGGCCCTTCCCAGCCCAAAAATTACCCTCCCAGCTTCCCTCTTCCCCTGTATATAGATTATAGTGTGTTTGCTTTTATTCTTTCTAGATGTGAATTAACTTTCGTTGTTTTTGCAGTTTTAAGTATTATTTGAGAGTTGACTGATCCTGATGCGTTCCTCCATGTGTACTGAGTACTGGCTGTCGATCCTTTGGCTCCCATAGGTTTGTCGGTACACCAGTACTTTTGGGTTTTATTCGCAGTCGCAACATTTTGAGTTCACTCTACTGTGCTGGTTGATGACATAAAACTCCCGTAGGTCTCTGGATTTCAGCATTCCTGCTCTCATCCGTACACCTCCAGCTGGCCTTTGACACAAAAAGTTGCTAGTCCAGAGCCTATACATTTACACAGCCTCAGCAGATTTTCTAAGCGTGAACAGACAAGTTCGTAACGGTGGTATCCAATCCATCGTGAAACATGTAGGGCCTCCACGGAGACGAAGGAGCTCCAAGTCACCTAAGCCTAACCGGCAGCTACGATGGAGAGCTAACAGGGTGCGTCAGCCGACCCGGCCCGGGCGGCGAGAAACATCGCACCGACAAATAGGGCCAACCCGACCCTCGGTGGTCGGGAGGCCAGATGTTGCTGAGACTATAAAGCAGAATTTGGTCCCACGGCGTCGGCAGTAAAATTCAATTCCATGGCGAGATAGTGTCCAGTCTTGACGTAGAATCATTTGCAAGCTTTCATAAAGTTCACCGCGCTGTTAGTCGTGCGATCAAATACTTAGCTATCGGGGTCGGAGCAGCGTGAAAGCACTCTGAATGAAATGAGTCAAGAGCCGAAATGACAACTGTGAGGTTTGAAAATGGAGACACGTGTGCTGATTGGTCCTCATTCCCAAACACCCGTCTCGTGTGTGAAATGCGATTGGCTACATCGTATGGGTATTTTGAATACAGACACAATAAGTCGTTGTATATACTATTTGTGTGTATACGGCAAACTCCTTCCAAAGCAAATTTCCTCACCCGGCAAACCTTAGTCAACGTTGAGAATCGCGAAGTAGGCTATAGGACACGCGCGTCGGAATACCGTGTTTTCAAGCTTAGACAAAACACTGAGATGTGTATTGGGGGAGGGGAGCTTGTGGCAGTCCAGTAGTTAACTTTCGTGCTTTTTAACTTGCTTATTTGCCTCTAACGGACCGTATTTCCCATTAGTAACAGAAATTTGATTAGCTCATGCAACTTAGAGCTTCTGTACAATTGCAATGAAATATCTGAGAAATGTTACTAGCACACGTATTCGAGATCGGCTCAATATTCGACAAAACTCAAGCCAGGCAGACAATCTCCCTATCGATATCAAACAAAAACTACACTGTTTGTAAAAGTGAAATATGCGAAGATTGAAGTTCTCCATAACATTATTAGCTTTGTAATATTTTGAATCGATTTTTACGACAAACAAGGAGTCAATATAATGCAAATCCAACATGGCGCCGGAATAATGCGGCGTTATTATAAACAAAGCCGCGCCGACCGACCAAAGAACAACACGTCCAATCTATGTATTGATAGGCGTCGAGTTTAAAGCCTCCTTCCAAGTTGGCTGGGGAACATATACATTGATCATTTGTTAAAGCTTTGTCCGTTCTATTTATGCTGTTTCTTCGAATACACGAATCACATACATTTGAGATCAATAGTCTTTGTCCCGCGTTCCCGCTTGACTGACAAATTACTGCAAACTATAAATCACTGTATTTGTTAGCCCAAAACAAATAAAACAAGTTCTTTCTGTGATTATTTGCACCCTCGATGTTAGTCTTGTACATATTCAACGAATTAATACGTAGAAAGAAAAACAGCTCTTCTTAGCTTTGAGCTTTTACGTAGATGACAACTAACTCAATACACATATACATTTAATGTCGCATAGAAAACATTTCATATAAAGTAAAAGACATTGGGCACACTCCGTTGAAATCTAATTTTTTTGCTTCTCTAGTGTAACTCTTACATGCAATCTGTATATCTAGGTAACGTAGTTGGTTGAGTTTCGTATATACGGCACGATTTTGGTCACTATAGGGGGATTGCAATGCGTTGCAAATCTTATTTCGCGTACTGTTGGCGTCGGTTTCATTATTGACTTTCCCGCAAGTACAGACCGAAATGTGGCAAGGGTTTAAGGAATTCTTAATTGACAATTCACCAAACTGAATTATCAGACACTTCTCAGCTATCCTTTGTTAACGATAATTGTGAAACACGGCAAGTGTACAACAGTGGGGCGCGTGGACTCTTCGCGTGCCCTATCGTGCGCACAGGTTTTCATTGTAGGGGCACGCGGGAACAGGCAGTCCGTGGAAACCCGTGCCCACGGTGAGAACACGTCAGGTTCCACCATCGTGCACAATGTTGGGAACTCGTGGAAATCTGCTTTTTCATGCAGTGGTGGTAGGGCCTTGGTCCAAACCTACAAAAATGGCAAAGTTTTAGATCTGCGGTCACCGGTTGCCATGGCAACGGCCATTTTTCAAAATGGCGGATTTTCACCAAGGGACGGCCTTGGTCGCGTCCAAAATAGGCCTTCTTTGGACTCCTGTAGCCCCCACAAATTAACAGATATTTTATCAATTCTCGCATATGTTATTACCCATATTCTAATAAACAAAATGATATATAGTGATGCTAAAAATGTTTTTGTAGTCAGGTGCAGTAGATGTTTAAAAATGATGTGTTTTCGTGAATTTCCAAAATTGGCAAAAATCCATTTTTTGACCATTTTTATTGACCATTAGCTCATTATCAGGCAGATCAATTTGCTTGATTTTCGGCACAGTTATAGTTTGAACCTTTGTATACATCATATGTAAAAATAAATTTGGGCCTTTAACGTATCGAACCGTGGTGGCCCCCAGAGTAAACCAATATTTCCATTTCAAGAAAATCGTAACCATAGAATTTAAATATTCCTGGAAAAACAGTCATAGCTTACCAGAAATGAATCTCGTTATCATTGTATGTAACAGAGGAACTTACCTATCACTTATAAAAGCAGGGTTGTTTTAGATTTTTTTATAATTGCCTTTAAAATGATTTTTTGGAGTTTTTGGGTCATTTTTAGACCAAAAAATGTTTATTTTGGCCCCAGCACCCTGGTAATACAACCAAATGACCTGAAATTTGGTATGGGAATGTCCTGGACATGTACACACATGGGTTGATAACTGGTTTGCCATATGATAGAACAAAATGCTGAATTTTGTGACTTATTTGGGGCATTTTCGGCCCCAAAACTACATTTTTGGCCCCAGTACCCTGGTTTTACAACCAAATGACCTGAAATTTGGTATAGGAATGCCCTGGACACATGCGCACATGGATTCAATAACACTTTGGCATACTGAAAAACAGTCATAGCTTACCAGAAATGAATCTCGTTATCATTGTATGTAACAGAGGAACTTACCTATCACTTATAAAAGCAGGGTTGTTTTAGATTTTTTTATAATTGCCTTTAAAATGATTTTTTGGAGTTTTTTGGGTCATTTTTAGACCAAAAAATGTTTATTTTGGCCCCAGCACCCTGGTAATACAACCAAATGACCTGAAATTTGGTATGGGAATGTCCTGGACATGTACACACATGGGTTGATAACTGGTTTGCCATATGATAGAACAAAATGCTGAATTTTGTGACTTATTTGGGGCATTTTCGGCCCCAAAACTACATTTTTGGCCCCAGTACCCTGGTTTTACAACCAAATGACCTGAAATTTGGTATAGGAATGCCCTGGACACATGCGCACATGGATTCAATAACACTTTGGCATACTGTTCAATAAAATGCAAAATTTTGTGATTTTTGGCTTATTTCTTTCCCCAAAAAGTACATTTTTGGCTCCCCTACCCTGGTTTTACAACTGAATGACCTGGAATTCGGTATAGCAATCTGAACATATGCACACATGGATTCAATAACATGTTTTACATACAGTACAGCAAAATGCTTAATTTTGAGATTTTTGCCAGTTTTTTTTACAAAATAAAAGTCATTTTCTTGCTCCTGTTCCCTGGTAAATAACCAGTAAATAACCGGTAAAAAATTGATATAGGAGCGCATTGGAAATGGCTTTTATAACCCGTTTTTGCATACAGTGCAACAAAACGCTTAATGTTGTAATTTGTGGTCATTGCTTTACCCAAAGTACATTTCTAGCTCCTATTCCCTATTAGGCATTACAGGCAAATTACCACCTGGACTCCAATAACCCCCACAAAGTAAGAGATATTCTATTGATTCCCGTATATGTTATTACCCATATTCTAATAAGAAAAGTGATATAAAGTTATACTCGAAATGTTTTTGTAGTGAGGTGCAGCAGATGTTGAAAGATGACGTGTCTTTGTAAAAAGTAAATTGCCAAAAAGTGTTATTAAAGTGTCCAGGGCACTCCCATACCGAATTTCAGATTATTTAATTGGAAAAACAGGTTACAGGAGCCAAAATATTTTTTTTGTAAAAAAAATGGCAAAAAACACACACAAAATTCAGCATTTCGCTGTACTGTATGACAAGCATGCCCTGGACATATGTGCGCATATGTCCAGGGCATTCCTATACCAAAGTTCAAGTCGTCTAATTTTTTTTAGTTGTGAAACCAGGCTACAAGAGCCAAAAAAGCACTTTTTTGTTTTAAAAAAAATGGCCCAAAATAACAAATTAAGCATTTTGTTGTATTGTATGCCAAACGTGTTGTTATTGGATCCATCAGCGCATATGTCCAGGGCATTCCAATACCAAATGCAGGTCATTCAATGGTAAAGCCAGGGTACAGGAGCCAAAAATGTACCTTTTTTTTAGTAAAAAAAATGACCAAAATTAAGCATTTTGCTGCACAGTATGCCAAAATCATTATTGACTCTATGTGTGCATGTGTCCAGGGCATTTTTATACCGAATTTCATTTACTTGTAAAACCAGGTTTTAATGGGCCAAAAATGTACTTTTGGGGCCAAAAATTACAAAAAGGAGCCAGAAACGTACTTTGGGTAAAACAATGACCAAAAATTACAACATTAAGCGTTTTGTTGCACTGTATGCAAAAACGGGTTATAAAAGCCATTTCAAAGGCGATTCTACATTTGTATACCGATTTTTTACCGGTTATTTACTTGGAAAACCAAGGAACAGGAGCAAAAAAATGCCTTTTTTGTAAAATAAATCTCAAAATTAAGCATTTTGTTGTACTGTATGTAAAACATGTTATTGAATCCATGTGTGCATATGTTCAGGGCATTGCTATACCGAATTCCAGGTCATTCAGTTGTAAAACCAGGGTAGGGGAGCCAAAAATGTACTTTTTTGGGAAAAAAATAAACCGAAAATCACAAAATTTTGCATTTTATTGAACAGTATGCCAAAAGTGTTATTGAATCCATGTGCGCATGTGTCCAGGGCATCCCTATACCAAATTTCAGGTCATTTGGTTGTAAAACCAGGGTACTGGGGCAAAAAATGTAGTTTTGGGGCCGAAAATGCCCCAAATAAGTCACAAAATTCAGCATTTTGTTCTATCATATGGCAAACCAGTTATCAACCCATGTGTGTACATGTCCAGGACATTCCCATACCAAATTTCAGGTCATTTGGTTGTAATACCAGGGTGCTGGGGCCAAAATACATTTTTTGGTCTAAAAATGACCAAAAAAACTAAAAAAAAATCATTTTAAAGGCAATTATAAAAAAACCTAAAACAACCCTGCTTTTATAAGTGATAGGTAAGTTCCTCTGTTACATACAATGATAATGAGATTCATTTTTGGTAAGCTATGACTGTTTTTCCAGGAATAATTCTATGGTTACGATTTTCTTGAAATGGAAATATTGGTTTACTCTGGGGTCCACCACGGTCCGATACGTTAAAGGCCCAAATTTATTTTTACATATGATGTATACAAAGGTTCAAACTATAACTGTGCCGAAAATCAAGCAAATTGATTTGCCTGATAATGAGCTAATGGTCAATAAAAATGGTCAAAAAATGGATTTTTGCCAATTTTGGAAATTCTCGAAAACACATCATTTTCAAACATCTGCTGCACCTGACTACAAAACATTTTGAGAATCACTATATATCATTTTGTTCATTAGAATATGGGTAATAACATATGCGAGAATCGATAAAATATCTGTTAATTTGTGGGGGCTACAGGAGTCCAAAGAAGGTCTATTTTGGACGCGACCATGCCTTCCCTTGGTGAAAATCCGCCATTTTGAAAAATGGCCGTTGCCATGGCAACCGGTGACCGCAGATCTAAAACTTTGCCATTTTTGTAGGTTTGGACCAAGACCCTACCACCACACAAAATTTAAGAAAAATCGATTTTTTGAGTTTGGCCACCCTATGCTTGGTTTTTACAGACAGAGCCTCTTAAACTACTTGGCATTTAAAAAATGAAATACGGTTCTTCTTACACATTCGTGCAGTGTGGATTTACCCGTGCACTGATTCATTTCGCCCTGCAGCAGTGACGCCTAGCCGCAGGTTGAAGTAGACTGAAGCAGTTACAGTAATTTTTGCCCTGAGAAAGGTGCCTGAAATATTTGTGTGAGGAAATCAGTACCCTAGATCAGTTTCTGCTCTTTCCCTTCATGCAGGAGGCCAGGAGATCCAGCAAGACTGTAACAACTATGTCAGGGACAATGGAAAACTGACTGAGGGGCAGGTGATGTCAACAAAGGGGTACAGGCTTCCCTGCAAGATGGTGGTACATGCCGTGGGCCCAGTGTGGATTGCAGGTACTGCATTTGTTTGTTTGTTTGTTTATTTGTTTGTTTTTAAGACCTCCATTAGTGTAACTCTTCCTGTAGTCCGTTTACGTGTACAAATAATGAGATCTAAAACTTACGCAAGAAAAAAAATTAAAAAAACGTAATGAGATTGTAAAACAAATAGGATTCATAATTGAAAGGGTTGCAAGACCAATATTTTTATTTAAATGGTCTATATAAGACTGTTGAAACATGCAATTTTCTAGTATCTTACAGTTGATTTCTCATTGTTTTGTAATGCCTGTTATTAACTTCTTCTGATAAACCTACAGATGAAAAGGACTCCAAAGAAAAAGTCCTGAAGATGGCTTTGGAGAATGCCTTACTGGCGGCCAAGGACTACCACAGCATTGCCATACCTGCCATCAGTGCAGGTGAGGAGTGGATATTGTTGTATGTTAATATTCGTCACTGAAGATTATGGGGAGATGCAGAGCATGCAGATACAATCCAGTTGTCAGCTTAATGTGACGTATGCCCAGAGCCTCAAGTCATTGTTGTCACTCAGCTTGGAATAGATTGCAGATCATAATCAGGAAGGGAAGAAGGATTTTGCTGTGTTTCTTTTAAGATTTTGTTTCAAACAATCCTGAGGTCACAACAAAGACCATGGAAATAAAACCACCCTGCACATTTAAAGACACAGGATTATGATATGGATCAAATACATTTCTTTGCATGCTTTAGCATATCAAGAAGTCAATTTGAGTCACCATCATTATGATTTTCCTGTATTGGGCTATTAGTTTAAAAAGAAAAAGTCTTGAAATATGTTTCAATTATTATAGATTTACAAGGTGTTGATTTCCAAACTTCTTCTCATCCTTTCATTTTCTTTATTTCTCTATTTATTTCTGTAGTCTTGCAGATGATTTTTTGCAGTCTTACAGATGAAAAACCTTTTTGTGTGACTATATCTTGGACTTATCATTTAAATGTTGTTTATGTTTTGCAGGTAATTCTGGCTACCCAATCAAACCCTGTGTGGCTGCTATTGTAGCTGCCGTGACAGCATTCTTCAACACCAACCCTGACTGTGCTCTGTCAGAAGTTCACTTTGTAGAAATGGATCCAAAAAAGACAGACGCCTTCAGAGATGAGCTCTTGAGCCGGTATGATATCTAATTGCGTAGCAAACCTTTGAAGATTATAGACTACAACAAGATAAAATGCACCATAGAGAGCCAGGCTAGCTTATTAGCTTTTGATGTAAAAAATTAGAAGAAAGCCAAATCATCTCCTTTTCTTCAAAAACAATGAACAGTCTGTTATGAATATGTAATACTTTCTGTGCAGCCAAAGTTGCCTTCAATTTCTTCATGTTTGTGTACATAAAATGCTACAAGCTTTTAAAAAGTCAAATATATCACTTGATGGTATAGATCGTTTTCACAGAACGTTCGAAAACCATTCGATCACGCGTGGGCGCCATGTTGGATGATAACCTGGATGACTAGAACACAGAACGGCGCTGTCAAAGTTACTTGCGGCGGGTTCAAGTGTGCTGTTTTGTCTCCGTACTGTGAATCATTAAGTGATGTAGCCAATGTTAGATATCATGACAAAGTTGCATCAATATGTCTTGATCCATATGCTTAAAAAAAACTGCATTCAACGATCAATAACACTGGTTTCGATGGCTGAATACCTGACCATCCGTTGCCCCTACCCTGGGACTACATATAATGAACTTCTTCCATAGAGGCGGCGCACTGAGGACTAGCTACCGATTCCCTACTCTCCAAGCAGAGGTTGAGTTGCGTAGATATAGTAGTAGTCGGAAAAATTACATCTTGAGCGCCGATGTAATTTTCCGACTACTACTATATCTACGCGACTCAACCTCCGCTTGGAGAGTGACGATCCCCCACCGCACGCGCGCACGAACTTTATACCTACCCCATTATATAACTGTCCCCGCTATCCGCTTGCCTCACGGGGCAAGATTTGGCGCTTCCCCGACCTAAGATTCACCTAAAGTCCGTGAGGCAAGCGGATTGTGCGGGCCAGCGGGATAGTGATTAGGTTCGTGCGCGCTTCTTTTTTTTCTGTATTTTGGCGTGTATTTGAGAGCACTATTGGAATATCCTCGAGTATACGAGAAAAGAATCATTATGATAGAAAGCCCTACTCACAAAATTACAAAAAAAACATGCTTTGATCAAGTAGCATTAAAGGTTATCAGGGCTGCTGACGTTACTGCTGCATACTGTGCACTTAATACGGAAAATTGAAACTCAGAATGCTTGGCACATGATTTGTCAGCATGGAGGTGACAGCAGCTCCAACATGCTTTGTTAATATAATTTACAAAAAAAAAAAACTTGAGTGCAGTGCCACATCGTCCTCGCCTGTCCAAAAGCAAATAGAAAAAAAAAAAAAAATGCTTGTAGAAGTTTCCCTTGCCGCAACACACAGAGCTCACTGGAAGACAAGCCCATGTTCGGAAGAACCCCCCCACATGCTCAAAGGTCCGCTTTTTCACACTCCAATGTCCACTTTTTCATGCTCAAAGGTCCACTTTTTCATGTCCAAGATTTTTTTTCAAAGGCATGACTGATTTGCATTATTCACTGATAGACATTTCATTCAATCCTAGTGAGTCTATCAGCATTTGCCCCAAAAAGTGCAGAAAATGGCTTTTTAGAGGGTCCAGATTTAAAAATTTCCCCGGACCTCCATTGCAACGCCTCCCATCTTTGGTATCGGACATGGTGAAAATATGTCGGGGGAGTCGGCCTCAAAGACTTATGCCAAAAGCCTTGTGTATTTTAAGAGAAATTTCATTAAACTTAGCCAGTGAATTTCGCCGATCAAAATGCAGGAAATGGCGTTTCAGAAGGTTAAGATTTCATTTTTTTTCCGGGGGAGCATGCCCCCTGACCCCCCTAGGCAGCTCACGCCTTCGGCGTGAGTCTCGCGCCTGCGGCGCTCGATGGTCCCACAAGTACTAAAAAGAGCCCCCCAACCAAAATCCCCCGTCGATTCTGTACTAAAATCATGCGTTATAGGGAACTGGGCTGTCATAGTATTGTGTAAGGGTGTTGCCATACGTGCGTACATATAATATTCAAGTTCGTACGGTTGGTCCGTATGAAACTCTATCAGGCCCCACGGGGTAGTGGATCTTTAGTAGATATTAGACAGATAGGTGACCGAGGAATATGGTTTGCGACCCAGCTAACTAACTTCTCTGGAATGTTATTTGTCTATTTTTGTGTAATTATATTTTCCGCGTGTCCTAGGGCGCTTTTTTTGTCCGTGTAAAAACGAAAACGAAGCGCTGTGGCGCGCCGCAGTGTCCGGAGGTGCCACACTGCGGCGCGCCGCTGCGCATTATTTCCATTTTTTTCCATTTTCATGTGCGCACAAGTGTGAACGGAGCGAGACAGCCAAGTTTTAATGACCATCTCCGTTGGAACTTCATCAGTTACTTGGTGGTTTTCGGTTACCAGCGAGCATAGACAAGACAGATTCCTAAAAATCGCCGAATATTTCTAAAAATTGATTGACAGAATATCAGGCGCATACTGATAAAAATATCATGTATAGCTCGCTGACATTTTTTGTGACAGTGCCTTTACGTCCATGACATACCCCGTGCCAGAAACCAACTTTCGACCCGCTAAAAGAGCATTTATAATAGTCTGTATAACGCAAACTCCGCACCGGGGCTCATGTTGTCAATCAAACTAAAAGAGGATGCACTGTAAGGAAAGTTGTTAAATAGAAACGTTGAGTAGGCCGTTTCCTGTTGTCATGGAACTCGCAGTTAGCACGGCAAACATCCAGCCCGTCTCCGAATAAAAAGCTTCTTTCCACAAACGACTCAACCACGTACAACACACAGCCGTACGGAGATCGAGCAGCTTATCATCCAACATGGCCGCTCGAACGTTCGAACGCGATTGTGACGTCATTGTGAAAACGATCTATAGATGCTCTATCCTGAGATGTTGTAAGAATGTTGAAATTTGGGATCAATGTCAGAAATTTCTGCAAAACATTGAATGTGAATTCATTCTGTATACAGCTAACCTACATCTTTCATACTGCAATCATCCCTCAGTAAGATGTCTGGAGCCAAATGCCTTTCTCACCTTTATCCGTAGGGTAACCTTTATCCGTTACTTTTTAAGAACAATGTAGGGAAATCAAGTCGACACATGATGGTTTTAAACTGCAACATTTTGAAAATTATTTATAGTGCAATTTGAAACTACCATCCATTGACTTGATACCTTGAGCACCTTTCTCTGGATACCCTATTTAGCAACACAACGGATATAGGTTACCCTGCAGATAAAGGTGAACTAACGTTATATATAGTTTCTATTTAGAGCTTTTATTTTTGTCTATTACCCATGATAAATGTGTGTGACATATACAACAGATTTGGACCAGACAGAGTAACGATGACAGGCTCCTCAGACACCACCCCATCAGGACCAGTCCCTACACCCAGGCCCAGGGCAGCCCGTGATGCTGGTGCAGATGCTGCCACCAGCCCCAACAACACTTTAATCACTCCAGAGGGAATCAACATCCAGCTGAAGAAGGGGGACAGCACTGCGGAAAAGGTGAAGCCGAATGTTGCATTGTCTTTAATTTGTAAAGTGGGTGTGATTATATCGCTAGCTTTTCCATTTGATTATGCTGACAACATCTCAGAGAAGGATCACATGATACATGTAGCTTACCCAGCAAATAAAGGTACCTAGCATTGCATGTACAGTCCAAGGAATACAATATTTCTTGACCTTATGTTTTCCAGGCTGATGTCCTTGTGAACACAACAAGTGGTGACCTTGACCTTAGTCGGGGTGGAGTTGCTAGAGCCTTTGGTCAGGCTGGAGGACAAGAACTACAACAGGTGTGGGGGGTGCAATGTTTTAGCCTTCTCCGTGCTGTTAAACCCCATAACAATTTATTGATAAAATTTTGATGCCAAATGGCTACTTCAGTAGAGAGAAGGTTGTTTATAGAATCATACCATCACAATTTTCTATATCTGAGTGAAAGACACAAAAGATTTCAAAACATCTAGTACATTATTTTTGCTCTTATTTGTCCCCAGTTTCTTGTTTCAAAAATAATAGAATCATGTAGTAATATGCATACTTTGTTGTTGCATGTCTCAATACTAGATTATGAGTACATTACTGTTAGGGTCAGTATAAACTGTATTTGAGTCCCATACAAGAGTGGAAACCTTGTTTTTTATTTGAATGCTCCGCCAATTATTTTTGGATCTCAGGAAATTGAGACCTCTCGTGGACAGAGCAAACCAAAAGAGGAATCATTATGATGAAGTGAATAGATGAATAGATGAGTCAGATGCTATTATAAGTACCATCTGTTTTTACCTCATTGATAAGCTGAGGAAAAAAGAGACTACAGTGATCTCGATCCAGTCTAGCTCACTGAAGAATTATCCTTCCACTGGTCATCAGTCAGCTTACAGATGTGTCCTAATGGCAGAGACTGTCATTCTCGCATATGACTCTTAAGCCACAGTCGACGCTGTAGGGCTTATATCCATCAGGATTTTATCAAGGTCAATATTGACCGAAGGAGGCCTGGTAATTAGAGAGAAGACAGACATTATGTACAGTATTTCATTTTAATTAAGAATTTTGACCAGCGCAACAAACAGTAGACCAGTCCAGTCCTAAGGACTGCAGCCGTTTTTGGTAGTGTGCATATCTGGTGAGTGACAGAGCTAGCTTCTAGTTCCTAAGGCATAGCCACTAACCACAGGACTACACACGCTGTGCGCAAAGGAGGGACTAATTTTAGGGCTCAATGAATTAATGTTGATTAGTAATGTTCCTCTCTATCTCCCCAGCCCCTGAGAACGATTGTGCAGGACTGCCTGGAGTCTGCTGATCAAGACAATCACACCTCCGTAGCATTTCCTGCCATGGGTACAGGCAACCTGAAGTACCCTCGTGACGTGGCCGCCAGCTGCATGTATGATGAAATACTGTCCTTCAGCCAAGACAACCCTGGAACAACACTGCAGGTAAAATTACTAAAGGTGCACTCTCACCGCACTTACATCAAGCTTGCATTGCTAGTACTGTTGGGTTCAGAAGATACTAAACAAATTTTATGAGAAAAAAACTTTCTTACGTTTTGTGTATTTTGTCATCTTCTAAGTCATACTTTTATGTATTACACAATATCTAAACTATAAAATATTGGAGAAAATGAAAAAAAAACATTGACTTAGTAAATTAACCCCGCAAATACACAAGCTTGATGCAAGTGCAGTTAGAGTGCAACTCAAGTGACATTATCACACTACATTGATAGGTAAGCTGTTTACATTCATACGAGTGATTTTTTTTATGTTCTCCCATCTAAAACAATAATTTCCCTTCCCCCAGGATGTGAGGATCATTGTGTTTGACCAGCCAACAGTCCAGGCTTTTGAAACAGAGCTGAGAGTCAGACAGGGGGTGGCAGAAGCTTCTGGAACAGCCTCAGGTGAGCAGTTCTCTGAGTGATGTATCCAACCAGTGATACTTTTCCTGATTATTATATAACTGTAACTTCAGTTTTTGACATGAAGAATTAATTTCATGCAAGGAGGGGAAAGGAGTCTGAGACTGTCAAGCAGTTCTGTAATAGATTATAAGTACTGCTATGGAAATTCATATTCACTGTTTCATAATTTTTCTTGTGAAAATAGAGGTCACCATGAAAACTGCTAAAATATAAACTAAATGAACACAAACATTTCAACACTCCTGCATGTAGCTGAGTAGCATTGGATCAGTTTTTGTCTGGAAGTATTCAGTAACTTACATTTGTGAACATGTCATTTTGTTAAAAAAGTATAATGCTAATGTTAATGCAGTCTACAGTATATTCTATGATGATATATGTAGTTGCAGATATCTTTGACTTAGTCTTGTGATAATTCTTAAGTCGTGATATCATTCCAAGTTATGATGTCTTTCCAAGTGACCTAGATTTTGTTTTTTCCCTTCATAGGGTCAGGTTCAAACCCAGCAGTGACCACCCCCATGCCTGGTCAACAACAGATGACCATTGGAAATGTGACCCTCCAGATTCAGGGAGGTGACCTCACCACTGAGAATGTGGACTGTATCGTCAACGTTGCCAGCAAAGATTTGGGTAATAAAGTTAGATTCATGGGCTAGTTATGTGGTGTCAAATGGCTGAGTGGCTAGGCTAATGTGCACGAAATTGAAAATTTCTGGCATTCCTGCCAGTGTATTTGTGTCATTGAAACTGACTTTCCAAACTCCATCCAGATGTAAAAAGAGGCATCTGTGCAGAACTAGTGTGTTGTAACTTCAATCTACTTTCCTGCCATTCCTTCCAGATTTAAGTGGTCCCATGGCTAAGGCCATCTGTCAGAAGGCTGGATCTACTGTAGCAGCAGAGTGTCAACAGTACATCACAAGGAACGGGCAGCAGGACCATGGGGCTGTGGTCTTAACAGGTGGGACTTTTGAAAAAAATACAATGGTCAACCTACATGTAGTAGCAGCTGAGGATTTATGTATATTTCGTGCAAATGTAACACTTGCCCAAGGGCTTCTAATAATTTCAGTTCCCACTACCATAATGATTATTAAATTGAAGATTTTGAATATTGCTTAGACAGTCAAAGGAATGCTATCTCAGTCATTAATATAGCTTCTTAAAATTAAAGGAAGAACTGAAGGCTATTCATCACCAAGGATAGACACAAAGTGGGGAAATCTTTACATGAACAATTGTCTTGAGGACATTGCATCAATGTGTTGGTTCCAAAAGCTTTTCTCACTACAGGTTCACAGTTGGTGTGTTTGGTTTGTATGCTTTTCTGCATTTTCCCACAAGTTGTATTTTCTAGCCACCTTTTGACCATATTTACAATTTACAGGCTTCCTGTAACACTTTCCTAATCAAACAGTTTGAATATGCCGGTGTGAGCTACTTCTCACAGTAAAAATAGCCTTTTGGGGTAAATATTGAGGAATAACATGATTTTCAGCACCAAGGACAGGTCAAAACTGTAAGGAAGAGGATTTTGGTTTGTCTAAGATCCATTGTACTATTTTCCTCTCCAGGTGCTGGTAACCTGCCATACAAAGGTATTCTCCATCTGACACACCCCAATACAAAGGTCCTCAAGAAAAGCATCAAAACCTGTCTGAAAATGGCTGAGAAGAGAGGCTTCAGATCAATTGCTTTCCCTGCTGTTGGGACAGGTGGGTGCTGACCTGAAGGTTAATTGAAATTTGCATATTCAAAGGCACACAAAAATTCTGGCTAAAAGAAAGCCATAAAAGTGCTTGTTATGCAATAACTAATAACCCCGTTCAATTAAAGGCTATCACCTCTTAAGCTAAGGGCACAACCCGCCGTATGTGCAAATACGTGCTGTCTACGTGCCAAAAATCTTTTGGGATCCGAAATCTTTAAATCTTTAAATCTTAAAGTGGTAAGTACCACCTCCGGACTAACTCCGACGGATTTTGGAGCACGCAAACACGACGTAGAACTTTATGTGCAGCAAAACTTTGTGTTGCCGTGTTGCCGTACTCCCTCCCTGTTCTTGCCAGTTGTTCCCCACGTTTTCAGAAAGACGTGGCCTTAAAAAAAGGTACGGACAAATTGCACGTACAGCGGGTTGTGCCCTTAGCTTTAGTGACCAAAGACTTGGTAGATCACTCAATGAATTTCATAGATATAGATTCAATTTATCTTTTGTGTTTTTTTTTTGTCTCTCAAATCATAAATTTGCATCTTACATCAGATTTAATTCTGAAATCAATGGTCACGCTAATCTTGTTTTGGTTGCTGTATGGTTGCCAATGCCGAGTGCAATGGGAACCTTACTGAAAATGCAGTTATAGTAGAAGTCATTTGTCATTAAATAATGTCTCCTATCTTTGCCAAGGGGGTTTTGCGATCAGCCCCGACCAGGCAGCCAGTCTGATGATGGATGGGGTTACAGACTTTGCCCAGAAGGGATCTCCCCAGTCCCTCACCACCATCAGGATCACGGTGTTCCAGCAGCAGATGCTGCAGAACTTCCACTCAGAGATGGACCAGAGGGCTCGAGACCTGGGGCACAAATTCGGGGAGTTTAGTGCAAAAGTCAAAAGCAGATTCAAAAGTAAGATAACCACCTTATTCGACCATTTTAAGCTAGTAAATGAATGTAAGATATCGTTTTATTTGCAATGGAAGCCACATTTTTGTAAATCCTTTCAAGCACTTTACACTGAATGCAAGGCAGTGTCACTTATACTGCACACGTTCAATAGATACATCATGAATGTTGAATGACTCAAACGCCACTACATCATCCCTTCAATTTTGATCCTAGTCCTTGGTCACCTTGTCTTTATTTTAGGCTTATTCTACCTCTACATGTCTTTCTATAGTAAATATTAATTCAAAGATTTCAATAACTGTATGCAGAATGACACATTTTTACAATGTAGGTTTGAATCTTAGATTTATGGGCACAAAAGTTATCTGGGTTCTCTTTTTGCCTGAATGTTTATTCTGATTTCATATTCTGAGTTTTGGCTACACTAGACAGATGAAAATTTTTAGTTCAGAAGATTGTCTCAAATTATTATACAGAAGAAGGGAAAAATGATTTTCAATTACATGTATCATCATACTCTTCAATCCACTGTCAAAAGATACTACAAACATTCAACACTCGCTCAACTTGTTTTACTTACAAATGTATCTTTTCCAGAGGTTTCGCACTCCCTTGGGAAGAAGAGTCGGGTGGCAAAGATCCTTGGATTCTCGACGTCTGATGGGAAACGTAGTGTTGGTGACACGACAACGACCCCCACGTCTCTCCTTCTACACTTCTATGGCCCGGATAGAGCAGTTGACATGGCCAAAAGGAGAGTCCAAGAAACCGTGGACGAAAATTTTAAGGAGGAAAAGATTGATGATGCTGCAGTGCTGCAGCTGTCCCCTGATGAGGTGGATATGCTGAAGGCTTATGGACAGCAAAACAATGTGTCCATCAGAATTGGTGGGTATTGTAACCATTGTCAACAAAGTTACATTTGGGATGTGCAGTTGAACAGCATAACTAATATAGCACAGGACTGTCAGGAAATTCAATATGTGGAAAATATATTGTACTATTGACAAAATTGATTTTGGGCCCGTTGGAAGTTTTTATGTGTAGTGCTGCAGAAATTCTGGTTTGATATTTGATATTATGGACATAATATGATCGTGAATTTTGGCAAGTAGCCTATCTATTTGTTTGGCAATTCAGTACGCACAGCCGGAAGAAGTGACAAATTATGTCTAGCATATCATTTTGAATGTGTCATTTCATTGTTGTTGTAGACAATGTATAGTTAATGAATTCATTGTAAAGTGTGGTGTCATAGATTCGATGGTTGTAGTACTACACAAAAACTGAAAAAAGTATGAAAAATTGCTTTTTGGTACATTTGACATGTTTGAGGTCAAATTCAACGTTTTTATATACTTTCTTAGATCAAGTACAAGGAGTCCGTCACTGCATCAGTATTCAGGGCATTTCTGATGTGGCCTCAGTCATGTCCAAAGTCTGGGAGGTCCTGCATGCTAAGATAGAGGAGAGCAGGAAAATGGAGCAGGCTTTGTCTTTGCAGAATGACATCTCATGGTCAGTATGATGCAGGATCTATGAGTTTCTTACATTGAATTCCCTAACCCCTAACCCTAACCCTAACCCTAACCCTAACTCTAACCCTACTTTTCTAGATAGGGAAGTTTTTTGCTACTATATCTGTTGATCTCAGTGTCTAAAAAGTACCAAAATGGACTGATTTTCTCTCATCCCTTTCGTCCTTTTGAACCAGGTGTTATGAACAGCCAGATGGCACCTACGTCCCCTTTGACCCCCTCATTAATTTACAAATTGAGGAAGCGTACAAGAAGAACAAAAAAGGGAAGGTTCAGTATGAGGATGACGTAGGTCAGTGTGAGATTGACTTCAGCACCATGAAGGAGAAGGCATCTGGACAGGTGTCCAATGTCCGCCGGGATGACCTGAAAGCATGTGCAGGTATGTTATAAAAGTTGCCACATTTGCTTGTTGATAATTTTTTTCTCTTCATCATCATCACCTCATAATATAAAACTGACCTTGCTGAAGTCCATTTCGATAACAAATTTTCTGAGAAGAATAATGTATATGTGTGAAAATTTTTGACAAGGTGTGAAAGACCAGTTGCTTGCAGTGTGCGTTCTTTTTGTTGATTTCAAAAAGTTTTTTTCCCCCAATACTTCCTTGTGTAGGCACCTACTAGCATAAATAAGTGTCCTGCTTTCAATATAAGAACAGATACTGTGTGGCACCATGTCAACTGTACTGTTAGCCTTTAAGTATGTTACTTTTATCTACACATTGTACAAAGTCAGGATACTTTGAGGGCATTGTCCAGAGTCCACAGAAGGATAGGTTTGGAATTTGTCTCCTTTAATTTGGACTATTTTTCCATGTCCCTGTCCAACAGTGACTAGTGCAGTTCCATCTCACTGGTATCCCCAACCAAACGACCCCAAGTCTGGGAAGCCAATACTATGCCACCTGGAAAAAGTAAAGTCATCCTCTGCTGAGTATAACACGATGAGTGCCAAGTTTGGACTGGGGAACATCGTGAGCATCGAAAGGGTGCAGAACCCAACACTGTGGAGCCAGTACTGTGCACAGAAGCAGAAAATCAGCCTGAAGAACCCTGGGATGTAAGACAACAAAATTTGCTTTTCTGTCTTGTACTATTCACTCATTATACTACAACATCATGTGAAAACAGTGCTACAAACTTAAAGGTATTCTTACTACCATTAACCCTATTCAGACCGGGCTTTTTTGGTCATCCCTGGACGGGGGGGGGGGGTGCTTTTGAGGCCCTCCACTTCTAAATCCTATAACTCTAAAACGACGTGCTGTAGGGCCACCAAATTTTCAGGACATGATGTCGACATATTATTTGACAAGTATGTAACGTTTGACGTTACGCTGACGTAATTATGACGTCATCAATTTGATAATATTGGCCGGACCCATGAAAAAAGGGTATTCTCAGAAAACTTCAAGTTATGCTACAAAAATGTAACAAGTGCAGATAACAGAATAATAATATCTATTACGACTTGCGTTGCCAATAGCAACATCAATGACGTCAAAATGACGTCATAAAATGACGTCATGCACATCTAAGATACGAGTTTATTATATCCACCACCTTGAATTTTAAAAATACTTTTTTTGCAACAAATAATCACAAAGGGCCATGTAAATAGACTAAAGTCATTCATTTAGATGGTTTTTGATGAAAAAATACCAGGTAGTTATAAATTTTAAGGGATAATTAGCTTGTTATTCTTGATCTGGCCATACGGTCCGCCATCTTGGATTTTGGGCTCATGACGTCATCAAATTAGCATAATTTATGCATATATAATTATGAAAGATATCCTAAATAATATAAGATTTTATTTATGTACCAAAATAGCAGTAATATAGCAAATAAATGTGAAAAATACATTGTTAGAACCAAAAATAGTGAACCAACAGACGGTTGCCATGGCAACACGAAAAAATGGAAAATTTATCAAACTTCGTAAAATTGTTGCCAACAATATTTTAGGAAAACTCATTAAATCTGGTGGTTCTAGCGTAAGCCGTTCTGGCGTTATAGGACATCAAAGTTAGCGCGGGCCTCAAAAGCCTCCCCCCCCCCCGGTCTGAATAGGGTTAAGGAAATATGATGGGACAGTAACAACAAATTTAAAAGAGTTTGTGATAAACATCAAAGCAGGGGATGTAAGTTACATGAACTACATGTTGTATGAATGACTTGGTGTAAGAGTTAATCTCTGGTACTTTCTTTCCATAAATTTTAATTGAAAATATGTGACTTTTCTTATCTAAAACGTGCTTGAGATTTCATTCATGATCTTTTGTCCAGAAATATAGAGCAGGATCTGTGGCATGGGTCTTCAGCTGATTCCTGTGTCAAGATTTACCACAATGGATTTAACAGGAGCTATGCTGGAGTCCATGGTATGTACCTCATATTCTATGGTTTAAACATTAAACATAGGGATTATGACATAAATTAGGTACATGAACCATTATGGCTACAGTTTCTTGTGGATGTCCCTGTGGCTGAACTGGTAGCAGCCTCACAGTTGAGCGAATGATTCCAATAAGTTGGTAACTGGTAGACCCTAGGTCAAATCAGGGCATCTCAGTTGGCATTCTACGGGATGTAAAGTGATGCTCTGATGTTCAAGGAAGTACCTTAAGCATGTTAAAGAGGAAGGGCTAGCAACTCCTCCATGAAACAATATAGACTGCTTTAAATGAAACAGCAAGGCAAAATGCTGCCCTATTTGTCACTACGGAAATTAGCTTAAACAAATGGTTCCAGTTCCAGAAATAGACACTTTCTTCACTTAGTCTAGTAACACTATGACTGTTCTGCAGTATGCACTTGCTGTAAGGCTATTCTAATTTCAGTTTAGGACTAGACATTTAGAGCACAAGGTCTTAGAAACATCCAGGTGCAGTTCATGTTGATGTAGAGACATTACATACCTCCCTACATGTACCTAATGGTTCCCCACAGGTACGGCTATTGGCAAAGGGACCTACTTTGCTGTGAACCCGTCCTACCCAGCAGACCGGGGCTTTGCCAGTCCTGATGCCAGCGGCCACAAGAGGCTGTTCCTGGCCAAGGTGCTGACTGGACTGTCCACACGTGGTAACTCCAGCATGATCGTTCCCCCAACAAGACCAGGGGGAGGCCCACTAGACACGTATGACTCCACCAGTGATGATGGTGGTAGCATGTTCTGTGTGTTTCATGATGCACAGGCCTATCCCGAATATCTAATCACATTTACTTGAGTTTCAAGGCAGAGAAGAATTTAGTACTTAGAATGGCTTTAATTGTTTTATGTTACGATTAAGCCAAAGAAACTGTGTCTTAAATCCCTAATATGGTAACATGGTAACATCATATCCAAGAACTGAATTTAGTACTTAGAATGGCTAAATAATTGTATCATGTTTAGATCATGTCCCAGAAGATTAAGCCAAAAAAATGTGTCTTAAAAAATCCCTGATATGGTAACATCTTACCATCACATCCAAGAAAATAAGGTCAAAGACATTCTTTCTTAAATTACCAATATGGTAATACAAAAGGACAATATGCTGTGATAATGAACTGTGCAATGGTGCTGTATATGTTACAAGGTGCAAATATTTCTCTGGCACAGATATTTTAGATTTACAGAAGATGAAATTTTTAAAAGGATTTTATATCATGATTGTGAAATTATAAGAAAGTAATTGATAATCTGTAAGACAAACTTTGATGTTTGTAAATTTGCAGAATAAGATTTTTTTATCAATTGTATATTTGCCTTAGAATTTGTGTAAATGTTCAGTGGTACATTGTGAAGGAATTGATAAAAAAGACATGTATGAAATGTCACAATTTTAACCAACATAAGATAACGGCTTGCAAGCAAGCAAATTTTACCTACTGCTCGTTTACTACAGAATTGGATAATTGATAATTGAAAAACGCGCACCGGCCAAGCTACATGAACTGTCCCAAGAACACACTTAACTAGCAGGACATTCATACACGCAGCAGTCAGTACCTGGACAGTGTGGTAAAGAACGTCACTGAAAGTTTCCTCCAGGCTTTCAATAGTCGAAACCATCTTCTGTGCAATATGCAAGAACACTTATCAGCTGTGAAACAGCCACGTAATTGGAGTACGATGTAGATCTTTGTAGCCTATTTTAGATATCATCTTTAGTTCTGACGAATGTTCACCACAGCATGTTATAAATTTACCAGAGATACAGAATGCAGAGAAACCAGTCTTATTATATCCAGTGATAATGCCCTTTGTTGATATCCAATGCTTATCATTAATATCAGAAAGTGTGTCCTCTTTAATAAACTTAACGAATCAACCAGGTGTTGCTTCAAAAATTGCTAAACTTTACTTCCAACAATGTAATAACTATAGGGACTTACCCCCCGTAAATTTTCGGTCAATCTCCGTCGACTTTTTGATACTTATGACCCTTTCCTGCAAAAGTGGTGTCAGGTGACGCGAAAATTTAAAGGGTTAAGTCCCTATAGCTATTACACAATGTTCTTGGAAGTAAAGTTTAGCATTTTCTATAATGTATTCTACCAACACAGCTGAACTTTCACGCTAATAATAAGGTGTTGCTTCGTACATGCTCAGCATCCGTCTTCAGAAATTACAGTTACGAATGACTAGCTATGGCGTGTGTCTTGGTTTATGTAAAATGACAATTATATTGCATGGGCATCAAAACTGCATAATACTACTAGAACTACTACTACTAACATCATATTTTCACCACACATGGCAATGCAATTGTACAAAGAGCGCTACGTCAACTGGCATGCAATCTCTGAAAGGCTAACCAGGGTTTTCTGTCATGCATGGCCCACTGCATTTTAAGAAGTACAAACATCACCGTTTGTTTTTAGTTCCGTTTATACTCGTCTGAACCGTGACGACTGCCAGAGGGGCTATAGAGACTTCTAGGTACATTTTCACTTACAAGTACCTTTGGCATAATACAGCCAAGGATATATGTATATTCGACCTCCTTGGAACAACAAAGTACACGTATTCAACAACCGCTGTAGCTGGTTTTCTATGTCAGTATACAAAACTACGCTAAAAAGAAAACTTAGGGTCCTGAAAGGCTTGCGCTTTAGAAGTTAATCGTCGTAGAAATGGAGTTGACTACACGCGACGTGTGCAACACGTAGCTGCAGTCGCATCTCAATAGAAAAGAGGAACCAAAAGTTCAAAGGTTGAACTTAAAAGAGGAATTGGAAAAGATCTGTTTATCCAGAAGCTATGTTCATCATTAAGACAAACATTCACGGTGGTCAAATTCGCGCTCAAAACCTCCCATGTCTAGCCGAATTCGAACCTTGTTCCACGATGTTCGATCTGCCGTAATTCGAACCAAACCCGTGTTCTATTTATGTCATCTGCGGTCATTGCAGGTAAAACAGTGCTTTCTGGCCTTTCCCCCCAAAACTACCTTGAATCAGGCGAAAAATATATAGCTGTTTTTCATCAACATAAACAATTTTCTGGACAGTACATCTACGCTGCCCCTTTTTGGGGGTCCTGCAATATGTAACGAAGCTACCGGCGATTGTGTTGGTGTCCTTGAATATTATAAGTGTTGTTTACACCGGTATCAATTACACCCTCCCGCTCTCCGTGCGACATGACATGCGTGCAAACATCGTTTAAGATCACGACCATGAAAAGTCCAAAGCAACTGATTGACGGCTCAAAAAGACCGTAATGGTTTTGGCGAGATTTTTGTTTTTTTGGGATTTTTAAAAAATGCCTTCGATTTTGAATTATTGGTAATTAAGTGCGAAAAACGCAATTATGGGGCATATTTTTGACTGTAACTTTGCTTGAAATCAAAAATTAAAAAATCCCCCAAACAAAAGGTTTTATCTTCCTCATAGATGACGAAAAATTAAAAAGAAATCGAGAATTTTCGATGACACATGCGGCCTATCTTATCAAGAGTTTGGTCAAATTAAAGGCCTACATGAAAACAGAAAATGATCGTCTTTTTGAGCACCATCGAAACAAAACAGCTATTCAAATTTAAACGACAAGATTCAAAGTATGTAAAATTACTGATTTACTATTATTTTGAAAAAAATTTCCTTGTCAAAATGTTTCGTTTATTTTTAAATATTTTACGAGTAGCCGAAAGTAGGCTTCCAGTAACCCGATATTCTGTCGAACGCGCATAGCAACGGGAAAGAATACCCTAGCAACCGACCGCCGTGATTGTGCTGTTCGTCGTCATCGTCTCCTCGTTCTTTCCAACTGGACATACAGAGTGGTGCAGAGCTAAAGTCGGCCAAGCTAACGATATCAGAGAATGCCGACATGTCGCAAGTTGTTCACTCTATACCTCATGTGCGTTTTCGACAGATAACGTGTGCACAGTTTCCGCTTTCTACATGCATCTGCACTCACCCGTCTTTGTCACAAAAGAGGAACCAAAAGTTGAAAGGTATGCTTAGAAAGAGGAAATATAGATATCTCTTTGTCCCGGCGCATGTAAAGCTAACTTTAACATAAACAAAAACACTGTGCTCTTCGTCACCAAGATTCGTCTTTTCTTTCTTCCCATCTGGACGTACGGAGAAGTGCACCTGTCGGAAAAGATCACAGAAAATGCCGAGTTGTCGCATGTTGTGCTCTCTGTATCATGTACGTTTTCGTAAAGAATAAGGAAGGGAACAGATCATATATTACGTGTGTACATTCTCCGCCTACATAACAGCATTCACTCGTCTCGTCACAAAAGAGGAACCAAAACTTCAAAGGTCAGACTTAAAAGAGGAAATGGGGAAGACCTGATAAACCGGACGCCTGTGAAGCTATATTCAACATGAAGACAAACACTGTGCTTTTCGTCGTCATCGTTCGTCTTCTCTTTCTTTCCAACTGGACGTACGGAGAAGTGCACCTGTCGGCCAAGATCGCAGAGAATGCCGACATTGGGCAGCAAGTTGTCCGCGTTCTACCGACCACAGCGGGAGCCAAGGAGGAAGTTCCGTGTGACATTATAGACGGAAACGTCCACGGGCGCTTCATTGTGACTCACTTCTGTGTGATTGTAGTAGCCCGTCCTTTAGACTTTGGTATAAACCAAAGGTATAACCTGACTGTAAACGTCTCTGGGACAACTGAGACCCGTTATGTTGACGTACAAGTCGAGGACGTGGACGGATATCCTCCTATCTACAACGACACCTGCGAAATGCCAGTCCTAGAAAAAGACATAACACCTGGGCATCTTGCTTTCAACGCGGCAGTAACAGCGGAGTACGTGGGGGAAAGTGGAGGGCTATTCACTTGGAGAGCTGACATAAAAAATAAATTGCTATCGCGAGGTCAGGAGATATCGAGGTACACAAATGTCTATACTTACACCAGAAGTGACTGTCTTGCTGTGATTGTAGCTGGTGTCAGTAATACGAAAGACGTGAGAGCATTGACCAGTTTGTTGCTTTCATATAATTATTGCTTCCGTTGTTTTCATCCACTTGAATCTGAGAGTGTAATTGACATTCAAGTAATCGGCGAGGACCATACTTCATGTAACTCTTCAATTGATCTGACTTTGACGCACACTGTCAGCAAGTCTTATGTCTGGGATAAATACAATTTCAAGTTGTTTATTTCTCATCAACTACAGTCTACAGAAACGCAGCGCTTTGTCTGTGAACTTTCACAAGGAGGACGATTTCCTGTGTTCACCAGCCAAGATGATGTCTTTGATGAAATATTTGTGACTAGATTAGAATTTGAGATCCAGCCAGTCGGGTGTCCATACAACAAATACGGCTTGACCGGTGATCAGAACTGCACTTGCGATAATGGCGCCCGCTGCCATGGGTTGAACGGTGCCTGTAAGTGTCAGCCTGGGTGGAAAGGTGTCGTCTGTGACATACCCCACAGCACCGTTGCCATCCTCGCGACCCCTAGCGACTCGCGACAGATTTACATCAATGGTCCGTTGACATTACACTGCAAGTCTTTCCATCTCGTTGTTGAGAAGATGATTTGGACATTTCCTAATGGTACAAGAAGGTGGCTACGTGGCACTCAAGAGGACCAAATCAGGATCAAAAGCATCCAGTCCGAACACAACGGTACCTACACCTGTACTGTTATTACTGAAGACAAAACGGAAGTTAACGCGCGTTACGAGCTACAGGCAGTCAACTGCCCTCCCGGCAAAAGAGGTAAATTGTGTGAAGAGGACTGCAACTGTCTCCATGGTGCCAGCTGTGACCGGTGGGCCGGTTGTGTCTGTCCGCTGGGATGGACAGGAAGAATTTGTGAGACCAAATGCCCAGACGGCACCTACGGACGGGGCTGCAGCGGTGAGTGCCTATGTCAAAACGGCGCCGTCTGCGATGCTAGCGACGGACAGTGTAACTGCACCGAGGGGTGGTATGATATACATTGTACCCGTCCATGTTTAAGTGGTCGGTACGGGTGGAGATGTCGGCAGGCCTGTGACTGTAAGAACAACGCCACATGCCATCACGTAGATGGCAGCTGCACATGCGCGCCGCCCTGGACTGGACTGCGATGTGACGTCATACAAACGGAACCATCTCCGCTGCCACTACAGATCTCCATACCCCTTTCATTGACCCTCTTTGGTGTCTTTGCAGTTTTGGTGGCTGTTTACAAATGGAGGAAGGCCACTCGGTTGAGACGAGACGAAGACGAAGAGGAGACACAGGTGTTACTCGAACTTAAAAGTATGGAAGAAAACCTCGCACAGAGTGTACAGCCCGGCTGGCTCAAACGGTGGGAGAGGAAGGCAAAGGATTTGACTCAGGGTGATCTGATTGGTCAAGGCGCATTTTCGTTCATCCGAGAAGGGCGGTTGCGCACCGCTAACGCTGACGTCACAGTTGTGGCGGTCAAGTCCGTCCGTTCGGAGGACAGACTGTGCTATCGAGCTTTCTATCGCGATGCAGCAATGCTGGTTGCTTTGAACGAAAACTGCAAAGAACACAACCCTGATGGGCATCCCAACATTATCAAACTGTTTGGTGTCATCACCAGGTCTAGGCCAAGGTGTATTCTCTTGGAATATGCTGCCAAAGGTGATCTCCTTCAACTTTTGAAACAGCAGACTAAAAATAACGTTGCTCGTCTACTGGGTAGCTTTCTCCTCTACGCAGTCCACATATCACGTGCCCTGAAGGAGCTCCGACGTCTGCGCATCGCTCACGGTGACGTGGCCGCCCGAAACGTCCTCATCAGTGGAGACGACGTCGCCAAGTTGTCAGACTTCGGTCTGGCCCATGACGTGTACACCACAACCACGTACATCTCCTCAGGTAAGAACGACGCGGAGGAACTCCTCCCTCTGAAGTGGATGGCTCTGGAGTCGCTGGAGACTCGTAAGTTCACGTGCGAGAGCGACACGTGGTAATTCGGCGTGCTGCTGTGGGAAATCGCCGCGTTCGGGGAGGAGCCCGACTATCAGCACGAGATCCGACTTAGTTGTCCCAGGTTGGTCGGGATCCTGAGACAAGGATATCGTCTGCAGAAACCACCCGGATGTCCGGACAGGCTTTTTGACGTCATGAAGTCGTGTTGGCAGGTGGACCCGTCAGCCAGACCAGAGCCTGTAGAACTTGAGCAGAAGCTGACAGACTGTCGTGAAGAAATAGATCCACTGTTCATCCTCGAGAAGGTGACCACACTTTAGAAATCGAACCATCTTTTATAAAAGTAAAAAAAAGTAAAGGTTACAGTCCATACTTCATAAGACTTTTTGCTAGTATCGTTTGAATTAGGTGTACACTATTCTTCTATAAGCCATAGTAGCCAGAAGCCAATTATGAGACGTTTAGCAGACAAACTATCTTAAATTCGATGTATTTTGTTAAAATATAAAGATTGTATTTTTTGTCAAGAATAGTAGATATTCTTGTAGAAAAGTCGTCAGTGATATAGTCTAGTTATTCTTCGATAGGTTTTTATATCCACTGCGATGTGCAAAATATGTAGTGACATTACCTTGGTCATGTCTGTACCTATTTCAAAACACGTTTTTCTTGCCACAATCAAGCTTTGCATAGCCGGACTGTTTATGATAAATTGCAATCACCTTAAAAGGTTAATAGAGGGTTGGACTTACTGATGTTTTTTTTATACCAGTTAATTGATTTAGTTGTGGTTATATAACGTTATACATTATCAAGTGATACCAAGAGATAAAAAAATGCAACATTAGCTTGCTGTTTACTGATATGTAAAATTCATCAAATATAATTTGTCTTTCACAATTATACTCTTACGAATGTATCTGGTAAGTGTCTTTATTTTTGTAAGATGACAATTACATGGTATGAGCAGCAAATTTTACCATACATGGCAATGCAATTCGTACAAAAAGCCCTGCGTATAGTGATATGCAATGGATCTCTGAAAAGGCTTAGATTGTATTAACTACGTGACATACCCAGAGGTTTCTGTCATGCATGGACCACTGCGTTTGAAGAAGTACAAATATGACCCTTTATTTTTAGTTCCGTTTAGACTCAACTGAACCGTGACGACTCCCAGTGGGGATATAGAGCCTTCTAGCCAAATGTTTGCCTACGTTGGGTATGCTATAACTAATGAGATATGTATATTCGACCTTCTTGGTACAAAGAAGTATACTTATTTCACAACGCACTGTAGCTGGTTTTTAATGCAATTATGCAAAACTAAACTCCAACAAATCTTAGGCACCTGAAAGTAGCCTTACGCATGAGAAGTTGATTATATGCGATGTTGATATTATGCCCCACGCTTTTGTCCTCTATGTTTCATGTAATTTTTTTAACAAAATAACGGATGTGGTTGACCACAAACGACATGTGCACAGTTTTCCGCGCACAACACGTACAGTCACGCGTCTTAAGTCAGAAAAGAGGAACCAAAAGATCAATCGTGGCACCTGAAAGAGGAAATTGGTATATATGTTGATCCAGACGGCTGTAAACCTATGTTTACCATGATCTTCGTCGTCATCGGTCGTCTTGCCTTTTTCCGACAGGACGTACGGAGAGGTGCACATGTCGGAAAAGATCGCAGACAAAGCAAAGTGGTCACGTGTTGTGCTCTCTGTATCATGTACTAAGTCTTCGTAAAGAATGAGGAAGTGGACTGACCACATAAAACGTGTACACAGTTTCCGTCATGTAGCTGCAGTCAAACACGACGTCACAAAAGAGGAACAGAAAGGTAAGACACGATAGAGGAAATTGGTAAGACACGATAGAGGAAATTGGGAGTACATTTTAAGCTGGACGTCTGTGAAGTTATGTTCAACATGAAGACAGTCACTGTGCTCTTCGTCGTCATCGTTCGTCTTCTCGTTTTTTCCAACTGGACGTACGGAAAGGTGTACCTGTCGGCCAAGATCGCGGAGAATGCCGACATTGGACAGCAAGTTATCCGTGTTCTTCCGACCACACCGGGAGCCACAAAGGAAGGTCCGTGTGATATCATAGAAGGAAACGTCCACGGGCGCTTCAGTGTGACTCACTTCTGTGTGATTGTAGTAGCCCGTCCTTTAGACTTTGGTATGAACCAAAGGTATAACCTGACTGTAAACGTACCTGGGACAACCGAGACCCGTTTTGTCGACATACAAGTTGAGGACGTGGACGGATATCCTCCTATCTACAACGACACCTGCAAAATGCCAGTCCTATCAGAAAACAAAACACCTTGGCATCTTCCTTACAATGTGGCAGTGACTGTGATGTGCATGGATAAAAGTGGAGGGCTCTTCACTTTGAGAGCTGACACCAAAAATTATCTGCAATCGAGAGGTAAAGAAATATCGATGTATGCAAATATACATGCTTACGCCAGCAGTGACTTTATTGCTGTGTTTTTAATCGGTGTCCATAGTGCGAACGACTTGAGAACAGTGACCAGTTTGTGGCTTTCACCTAATTCATGCTTTAGATGTTTTCATCCATTTGACCCCAAGCATGTTTTTGAAATACAAATAATCGACGAGGACCATATTCCGTGTTACTCATTAAGTGATCGGAAATTGGCAGACACTGTTACAAAGTCTTATGTATGGACTAAATACAAGTTTAAGGTGTTAATTTCTTTTCCACTAATGTCTACAAAAACGCAGCGCTTCGTATGCGAACTTCCACAAGGTCAAGAAGGACGAGTTCCTGTGTCCATCAGCAAAAGTGAAAATGTATTTGTTACTAGACTGGAATTTGAGACTCAGCCAGTCGGGTGTCCACCGAACAAATACGGCTTGACCTGTGAGCAGAACTGCACTTGTGAGAATGGCGCCCGCTGCCATGGGTTGAACGGTGCCTGTAAGTGTCAGCCTGGGTGGGAAGGTGTCGTCTGTGACATACATCAAAGTACCGTTGCCATCATCGCGACCCCTAGCGACTCGCGACAGATTCACATCAAAGGGTCGTTGATATTACACTGCAAGTCTTTCCATTTGACTGTTGAGAAGATGGTTTGGACATTTCCTAATGGTACAAGAAGGAAGGTACGTGGCACTCAAGAAGACCAAATCAGGATCGAAAGCATCCAGTCTGACCACAACGGTACCTACAGCTGTCTTGTTATTACCGAAGACGAAACGGAAGTTCACGCGCGTTACGAGCTACAGGCAGTCAACTGCCCTCCCGGCAAAAGAGGTGAATTGTGTGAAGAGGACTGCAACTGTCTTCATGGTGCCAGCTGTGACCGGTGGGCCGGCTGTGTCTGTCCGCCGGGATGGACAGGAAAACTTTGTGAGACCAAATGCCCAGACGGTACCTACGGACGGAGCTGCAAGGGCGAGTGCGAATGTCAGAATGGTGCCTTCTGCGATCCTACCGACGGTCAGTGTAACTGCACAGAGGGGTGGTATGGTATACATTGTACCCGTCCATGTTTAAGTGGTCGGTACGGGTGGAGATGTCGGCAGGCCTGTGACTGTAAGAACAACGCCACATGCCATCACGTAGATGGGAGCTGCACATGCACGCCGCCCTGGACTGGACGGCAATGTGACGTTATCCAAACGGAACCTTCTCTGCTGCCACTACAGATCTCTATACCCCTTTCATTGACGCTGCTTGGTGTCTTGGCAGCATTAGTGGCGCTTTACAAATGGAGGGCGGTAACACGGATGAAACAACACGAAGACCAAGAGGAGACGCAGGTGTTACTCGAACTTAAAAGTATGGAAGAAAACCTCGCACAGAGTCTACAGCCCGGCTGGCTCAAACGGTGGGAGAGGAAGTCAAAGGATCTGACTCTGGGCGATCTGATTGGTCAAGGCGCATTTTCGTTCATCCGGGAAGGGCGTTTACGCACCGCTAACGCTGACGTCACAGTTGTGGCGGTCAAGTCCGCCCGTTCGAAGGACAGACTGCGCTATCGAGCTTTCTATCGTGAAGCAGCAATGCTGGTTGCTTTGAACGAAAACTGCAAAGAACACAACCCTGATGGGCATCCCAACATTATCAAACTGTTTGGTGTCATCACCAGGTCTAGGCCAAGGTGTATTCTCTTGGAATATGCTGCCAAAGGTGATCTCCTTCAACTTTTGAAACAGCAGACTAAAAATAACGTTGCTTGTCTAGTGGGCAGCTTTCTCCGCTACGCAGTCCACATATCACGTGCCCTGAAGGAGCTCCGACGTTTGCGCATCGCTCACGGTGACGTGGCCGCCCGAAACGTCCTCATCAGTGGAGACGACGTCGCCAAGCTGTCTGACTTCGGTCTCGCCCATGACGTGTACACCACAACCACGTACATCTCCTCAGGTAAGAACGACGCGGAGGAACTCCTCCCTCTGAAGTGGATGGCTCTGGAGTCGCTGGAGACTCGTAAGTTCACGTGTGAGAGCGACACGTGGTCGTTCGGCGTGCTGCTGTGGGAGATGGCCGCGTTCGGGGAGGAGCCCGACTATCAGCACGAGATCCTACTGAGTTGTCCCAGGTTGGTCGGGATCCTGAGACAGGGATATCGTCTGCAGAAACCACCAGGATGTCCGGACAGACTGTATGACGTCATGAAGTCGTGTTGGCAGGAGGACCCGTCAGCCAGACCAGAGCCGGTAGAACTTGAGCAGAAGCTGACAGATTGTCGTGAAGAAATTGATCCACTGTTCGTCATCGAGAAGGTGACCACACTTTAAAAATCGTACCAGCTTCCAGGCAATTAAAAAGTGAAGGTTAGAGTCCAAATTTCATATGATATTTTGTTCGTCTCGTTTAAATAAGTGTACACTATTCTTCTAGGCCATCGTACCCATGAAAACCAATTGAGGGTCGTTTAGTTCCATATATTTTTGTTAAAATATAAATATAGTATCTTTGGTCAATACTTGATCAATATTCTTTTAGAAATGTTGTCAGTGATTTAGTCTAAATATTCTTCGATAGGTTTTTATATCCACTGCGATGTGCAAATTATGTTACATTGTGTCTGATATTTAGTAGCATTTCCTTGGTCATGTCTGTACCTATTTCTAAACTCGTTTTCTTGTAACAATCAACCTTTCAGTAGCCTGACTGTTTATGATGATAAATCGCAATCACTTTAAAAGGTTAATAGAGGTTTGGACTTACTGATTATTTTCTTTCTTTCTTGATATTCATCAATATACCAGTTAAGTGATTTAGTTGTGGTTATATAACGTTATATATTATCAAGTGATACCAAGAGATACAAAATGCAACGAAACCAGTCTTATTTAAATAATTGGCGTGCTGTTTACTGGCATTTCATCGAATATAATTTGTCTTTCGCAATTACACTTATACGAAAGTATCTGGTATGTGTCTTTATTTTTGTAAGATGACAATTACATGGTATGAGCAGCATATATTTTACCATACATGGCAATGCAATTCGTACAAAAAGCCCTGCGTATAGTGATATGCAATGGAATCTCTGAAAAATCTTAGAGTGTATTTAACTATGTAACATACCCAGAGGTTTCTGTCATGCATGGCCCGCTGCATTTGAGAAGTACAAACATCGCCGTTTGTTTTGTAGTTCCGTTTAGACTCGTCTGAACCGTGACGACTAACAGTGGGCGGTAGTTAAAACTGCAATACTGTGAAAAAATTGCAGCTTGAAAGTTTCGCCTGTCGATTTGACATCTCTAGCATACATCTAGCTAAAAACGTCGTTATAGAGGCCTTTAACGTTTTTTGAGGTGGCGGTATTATGGCACCTGGTGGAATTATGATAGTCGATGTTAAATACGTACCCTGTTTATAAAACAATGAATCTAGGTTAACCCCGCGGATAAAGATGAACTAGCGTTATACATGGAAATATTTGATATTAGGCTTCAATTCAAATATTTCAAGCTTTTGCTCGCATGTACTACATATATATAATGATTCAATGCAAGTAGTAGTGATAGGGAATGCAGTTTAGTTTTGTACGTGACTTTATTCAGGTTTTAACAAAACACTGGTCACTAGCCAACGAGGCTGGTATCGTACATAAGAATATACAATACAAAATGAACATGTATATACAAGTAATAAAATAAAATGAAATATGTTAAGAATAAAAACAGGTAAAGCTAACACTGACTAGCTAAAGAGGCACTGAACAGCTGAAAGGGAATCTTTTGGTACCCTACATGTACACACACACAGTGCGTCTAAAAGCTGTCTACTGATGACAGGATCTGTCCTATTTTCTGTTGATACGCCTTCATATGTCTAAATAAGAGTGACATTTAAAAGTGCAGTACCCTTAAAAGCTTTGCATTATAGACATATCAATATAATCTTTAAGATTACGCTGGTTTTCTGGAAACTTGTGCCTTTGTGTGCCTTACTCCAGTCTCAAAGCTGTTGAGATTACACGCATTTAACCAGTACCAATATTCCTATATGCCGGATAATTTACAACTGTTACCTTTTTGTCTTTAAAAGGATGATGTGTCATTTCTCTGATTTGTCTGATGTTGCCCAATTTCCTATGGTAAATACCATTGACAGTCAAGGCCAAACTACTTCGTCTTTAAAGAATATTGACCTTTGAACAAACTAAAACCCCAGCTCCGAAGCAAGACATTAATACAAAACATACTTCGGAAAGTTAGACAGAATAATCAGTGACAAAGCTTACTTTGTCATACGAATCTTTGGTTCTTTTAATTGTTTCACAACTTAACCTATGTGTGACCCAATGTTTTGTGAAAATTGGGAGCAAAACATTTTCTTTGGTCATTGCAAAGTCGATCGAACCTTGGTTATTAGCGCACGCCCCCTTGCGAGGCGTACGTAAAGTACACCTGGTTTATTTACCTGTAACCCTTCACCTTAACCTTTCACCTTAAACTACAATTAGCTCAAGTAGACGTTAAGACAGGTGTGCGCTCTTCCAAGATTCTAGTCCCGAGATATCTTGAGTTCAGAGGATCAAGTTTACCGAGAGTAAAAAAATCGTGAACGTAAGGGTTATATCAAGGGTGATACCTTCGGCATTTGGACCTCCGTCTGAGAGCTTCCGAGCATAACGGTACAGGTGGGTACAGGTGCGTACAATATACTGTCACTGTCAGTGTAACCATGACACTAGCTTGTAGATTTTTGCTGAAAAAGGCCTGGGACCAATGACGCAGTAGTTACAAGTTTCCATTGGACCTTAGTTCAACGTCTAGGGGCATTATAATTTTGTTTCACAAATTAAGATTGCAGAGTGAGTTTCGTAGAGTTAAGGTTTACTTCCGGGTGGGAGGCGGGTTTGTCGCAACTTGTATGGAGGTTTTCTGATACACAATCACAATTACAAATATGTAAGACATAGAATAGCTAGGGAGATCTTAAGGCATTTATGTTAGGTTCAAAATACTTGCAACAAGTGACATAATTCTTTGCTTTCTAGTTGTACTTGTAACCTGAAACCATAACGAACCTGTTTTTCTGCAGCTTGAAAGATACACAATCACTACTGTCTCTTGGAACAAATGACGTGAAACAGAAAATGGCTTCTTCATCACCTCAAGGTAGGCATTAGCTTCAATCTCAAGTCTTTTCTTAAGTTCGAGCTACAGTTCTGGGGAGGGACCTCTTTTCCGGATCTGGGCATAACGTGCAGTTTGCCTACCCAGCCTGTTTACTGATTTATTTTTTAAATAATTTTTCCCGGTGCAAATTTTGATCATAACGGTCGACATTTCTGCTAGAAAGACTGAAGGATGTATATTTTTTAAATCTTGCCAAATCTTGTGACCATTGGCATGCTTGACCTTCAGTTGACCTCCCTATTATTGGAATGAGATTGGACTAGTCCATTAGGACAGGGGTTAGAATCCGGATATGATGACAAACTTCTGACTGTCGCTCGTTAAATTGCCGGAGTTGAACTTTTGTAATCAAAACAAACCTGACAAACCCAGCTTTGCAGTGGGGGTAAAGACTTGAGGTTTGAAATGTAGGTAAATTGTTTTAAAGTGATTGTTTTCCATGGCTTAACCATGTATAGTGGATGCTTTAATTGTATTTGCAGGCCCCTCCCCTTCTACAGTTACATATTAACCCAGTTCAGACAAGAAAGGGGGATTGCGGGTCAATAATATTAACTTTCATGTCGCATTGCACCTGGACGGCTATCACTAGGTGTAAATGTAGGTATTGTTTCTGCTGTGTCTGTGTGTACGTGTGTCTTTCCGTCTTTCTGCTTGTGCGTCTTCTTGTGAATCTAAGGATGGATTTTCAGGTACGTGGGTAGGTATTTGGAAGACAAAGGTCGAGGTCAACTTTCGGCCCCTGGTGTGTGACCTTGTTTCTGCAGCAAAACGTCCATTTTTGTAGCATTTGTCTGGACGTGATATGGTCTTGAATAATTGGCAGATAGTTTGTGAAATAAGAAAGAAATTTTGTAAGCATTTGCCATCTAGTAGCCTGCTTTGGAACTGCATGGTTTTGGAAGTTTCAAGGAGGATTACTAAAAAAGGAACGACGAATTTCCGGGATATTCAGTATGCAGATATTTTAGACGGAGATGTACACAATAACATGCAAAGTATGCTAATTAGGATTCAATTTGCATAATCAAGGAGAAAAACGTGAAATTTATGCACGGTTTAACATCAACAGATACTGATTATGCAAATGACAATCTTATTTGCATAATTGACTTGCATTAGTGTCATTATTACCTACTTGTGACATTGTGAAAGTTTGTTTAAGTTGTACGCACTATGTATAGAATATACAAATGTATAAATGTACAGGCCTAGGTAATTCGCATGATTATAACAAAATGTAAACATGGAATTCTACAGATACAATACACGTATTTTGCTTAGGAATTCATAAGCTAGAGTTCGGTGACCTCCATCAGATATTTAGAAATTTTGTAGAATTTACGCAAATGACTTAGACATTTTCTTAACTACCTCCATGAAATGTCATGGAGGTTATATTTTACCCTGCGTTTGTGTGTCTGTGTGTTTGTGTGTGTGTAAACAAGATAACTCAAGAATGGCTGGGTGGATTGGTTTCATACTTGGTGTGTTGGTAGTGTGTGATGAAAGCTGGAAATGATTAGATTTTGGGCCCCCTAGCGGCTCCCCTTGGTACTGCAGCGCAACTTCCGGTTTTGCTATCTCGGTGTTCTGAACATGCTATGGTCACGATTTTTTAATTAGATAGCTCTTGTGTTCAGGAAAAAATGACATAAGTTTGGCCCCCCTAGCGTCTAGTTTTGGGATAGCAGGGGCATTTTTGTCAAAAACGTCTGAAGAGGATAACTCAAGAAGGGAACAACGGATTTTCATGATTTTTGGTATGTAGGTACCTTAGACAATGTTGTACACGAGAAAATACTAATTATGCAAAATAGGAGTACATTTGCATAATTAATGAGAATATTCTAACATAGCAGTTTTTTTAATGTATCTCTTGTTCCGGACATGCTATGGTCTTGACATTCAGGTGGTAGATAGCTTTTAGTGCCATACAAAAGTGGGGCAAGTTTCAGCCCCCTAACATTTAATTGTGGAACTGCAGGGGAGTTTTTGTCAAGACACTCCAAAGAGGATAACTGCAGAAAGGAACGACGGATTGCCTGCATGCAGGTAGCTTGGGCAAAGATGTTCATAATTATATGCATGCTATGCAAATGAGGACTTAATTTGCATAATTAATGAGGAAATTGTGTAGTTCCATTGTTTTCAATAACTGGACCTCAATACATGTAACACATGTTAGTTAAGATAGGTGAAATATAAGCAGATACCAAATATGGTAATGAGGAACTTATTTGCATAATTTATGTAAAAATTGCAAAACCGCTTTATGATTAATAATGGGAATTCTATAATTGTGACATGTGTATGTTTGTCAATGATGAACAACACCATGCATAAATTATGTTAATGTCTTAGTCAATTGCATGAAATTTACAAAAGCTCTAAATTTTCATGGAGGTATGAGGTCGCCAAACTCTAGTTTTTTATGTTAACCTTCAACTCAGTTACACATGCCACAAGTATAAAACTATCATCATTTTTAACTAAGCGGTTTTGCATTTTTATGTCTTGTTTATTCAAATCAGTTCCTTATTTGCATGTTTGGTATCTGTTTGGTATTATATGTGCTACATTTATTGATATCTAAGATGGAAAACAATGGAATTCTCTTATCAATTATGCACATTAAATTCTAATTTGCATGATATGTATCTAATTGTAGACATTTTACATGATATGTATCTAATTGTAGACATTTGCCTGAGCTACCTGTACGCCTAAATGATAGAAATTTGTCCTTCCTTTCTTCAGTTATCCTCTTTGAAATATTTTTACAAAAACGCCCTTGCAGTTTCAAAATTAAACGTTAGGGGGCTCTAACCTGCCCTACTTTGTCCTGCAACCCAAATTTCAAGACCACATCATGTCTAGAACAATAGATATACATTGAAAAAAAATTCTATGACATGATTTTCTCATTAACTATGCAACTGTCCTTTTATTTTGTATAATTTGTATATTCATTTGTACATCTTTGTCTAAGGTACTTACATATCAAAAATCATAAAAATTTGTTATTCCTTTCTTGAGCCTTCTTCGATTAAAAAAAACCTTGCAACTCTTAATAGTACCAGCCGCCTGGGGGCCCAAAACTTATGTTCATGTTCATGTTCCCAGAACTGAGAGGGGACGGGCCTAAAAATTGTGTTCATTAACTTTTGTTTCCTCAAACAGGCAAGACTGTCTTCCTCTGCCACGCTGGGGAAAACAAGGCATTTGTGCGACAACTTGTCGAACGTCTTGAGACTGACGGCCTGAAGAAGGAACAAATATTCTATGACGAGATTTCCTTACAGCCGGGCGATGAGTTAGACAGCATCATTAACGTCATTGAAAGTCCTTCCATGAAACTGTTTGTATTCGTGGTTAGCAAATACTGTTTTCATAGTAACAAAACATGGATCCGTGCAGAATGGGAAGCGGCTCTTGAAAACAACAAACAAATCTTCCCGATTTGGCTAGATGACAACAATGATGGATTCAAGGCTTTTGGAAATCTCGTCAGGGAGTTCTCATATAAGTTGAGGAAAATCATCGCACAGAGAGTGAACCCTCAGGAAATTTCGACCAGCCTGCCTGCCCTCTCTAAAAGGATCTGCTCGCTTGTTTGTGGTAGGTACATTTGTATGCCTCTATGTCTGTATCCGTATCTTCATTGATGTATAGTAGACGGGATAAACGCCCCTTTAGCGTAACACACCAGATTCGCAGACAAGAGGCACAACAGCAGCTGGTTATGTTATACTGAATACATCTACGATTTGCAAATCTAACCGTAAGCTACTTACATGTGGGTTCATTTGTTATTCAAATAACTCAGTAGTTTGAGAGATTTAACTGCTTGAGCCATTTACTTTGCCATTTCTCGACGGCGTCCAAGTCTTTTGTCTATGACTTGAATGTTTTGAATTATTATGTATAGATAACTCTCGATATAAAATACAGTTATTGGTAGATAACTTAACATTTGAACCATTGTTAGATTATTCATATATATATATATATAGAGAGAGAGAGAGAGACAGAGAGAGAGATAGTAATGGTCCAAGGGCAGTTCCTTGTGGAACACTGCACGCTACTCTAATTGAAGCTGAGGCCTTGGTTTTATCACTTCCCTCGGCTCCTTTTTTTAGGAAAACCTTTAACCAATATAGTGTAGGGACTTGAATTCCATAGATTGAAGAGCTTTGTCATAAGCATTTGCAAAAAACGAGTATTGCTAAATACACCTTTCATTTGGTCTTCAATGCACCAACTATGTCATGAACTGGTAATATGAGCGGTGTTTCTGTAGATCTCTTGGCTCTGATGATCTCACGTTGGTAATCGATCGATATGTTGTGGTCTTCTAAGGGTGGACCATGTGAATAACACATATCTTTCTTGCCCACCAGGTAAGCAAACCCAACAGAGACCACCATCCTCTACTGATAATACTTTGCCGGCCCCAAGACAACACATTTTTCCAGGTAAATTGAAATGCTTCCAATGAATTTCATCAAAAGTACGTCATTTGCTTGATTGATGAGACACTAAGTCACTTTTTAAAATTCTAGACCAGTTTTTCTTTAGATGTTTTATCAGGTAACTTCATCTAAGAACTCTTCATATTAGAAGTCTTGAATTCAAACATTGTACTATTTTTGTTTCAGATGTCCTCCCTGCTAAACTGAAGCTGGAGTGTGTCCAGAAATCATACAGTCAGCTGCTGGACAAGGCTGATGCCCTTTTTAATCCTGAGATTTTCAATGACGAGGAGCGCTTTAAGAAAGCAGAGGAACTTTTCGACAGGTATCAGGCTAAGATTGAATCCATTATCAAGGGTTGCTTCATCTTCAACTTACGGTTCTTCCAGCCATGTAAAGTGGATGAATTCTACAATGACCACTTCCGTGTGGGCCCAGGAAGCCTGTCTGCAGCCCTAACCCGTCTCCTGATCACCGACCAGATGCGAGCAGCCGCCGGAGGGGAGGAGTTGATGGTTCGAGTGGAGGTTCGGTATGATGACTACATCAGCGTGCGACGTCATCTCTCCATGCCAGGTATGTGGACCAAGCAATCAATCTTTCCCTTTGCATTGAGAAATTCAATCCCAAAGTGTCGTACGGATTGAAATGCTATTTCCTCAGTCCAATTATTCTGTGAAGTTCTGTTTAATTGTCAACTGAGGATGGGACTTGGTCAGGTGAGGTGAGACCTTGAAGAATAGTAGCTAGTAATATCAATTTAATGATTGTAAAACAGAAATCTATTTTGGATATAGGAGAATTCTTAAACACAACCAAAATTAAACAAACTTGCTTACGTCTCGGTGTCTATTAGACATATACTACTAACGGGGGCCGCCCTAAGATACGTTTTTACGCGCTCAAACTCACGGTGCTCCATCGCTAGTTGCCAGAGAGTGGTCAAGTTTTGATCAATGAATTTTTAACACAGTTATCTAAAAACATCCTTTGATAAGAAATGCATTAATATGGCTCATTAACCCTTTACCCTCCGAGTTACAAGTGACAAACACCAAGGACATTTTTGTGAATATAACTTAGACTGCGTTAGACAGTATGTCCTAACTTGGCACGCTTTTGTAATGTTATCTCTTCGGAAGCTGGTGACCAATTTGAATAAACATAAATATTACTTTATCTTTACAATATATTAGCTTGTTTACAGTAGAATTGTGATTGTGTGTGCTTCATGTCTCCCGCGAGGAGGACTTAATCCAGCAAAATCGAGGTCGTTTTTCGACAGAAAACCTCACTTACGTAATGAACTCGGTCTTACCCCCCCCCCAAAAAAAAAACATTTAAGAATAACGGTACGACCTACGTATACAAAAATCGTATACAAAAATCTATACGGTTTTTGGAAAATATCTTCCATATCTCCCTGTAAAATGACTGTCTCATATACGCTTCCAATCATATGTTAAAGGAAAATTAAGACTTGGACACCGCAGCGCGATCGCGCATAACGCCGACATTACGCAACCGGGCATAAACCCGTCAACCCGAAGGTAAAGAAAAAAACAGTCTGAAGCTTGGTGTAAGAAAAATCTTTTCCAGATAAACTTATGGAAAGATGCTCTTATGGAAAAACTGGCCGTAGAACGTTAGAACGTGGAAATTTAGACTACTTGCAGTATCATTGAAAACGTTCAGTGACCAACCTTTTCCCGACAAATGCTTTTGATAACGATAGATCAGTTTCAGCCAATATGTGAAAGAAAGCTGTCTTGGCTCTAATTTTATGCCAAATTCATGACATTATCTGTTGTGAACATTGTCAGCTATGGATCGTTACTTCCGTGAGCGCGCGGTTACTGTACCACAGAGTCTTGCGTACGTATCAAAACAATGGCGTTGTCACTTCCATGAGGATCATGGAAATGCAGACGACAGTTGTTTTTCTCAGGTCGCTTTTCAACGACATAAACACACAGAGACTCAACTTTTTGCTGCCTATTTCTTATCTAATATGTGAAAAATTTGTCACTGCTTGATACAGATCGTACATTTAGTAGCACCAATCCGCCGCTACGAAGACACCCTCATTTCAGCGCAATCATTTACTATTGGTTAAAATATGTTTTGTGACAAAACGATAAATAAATATATAACGTACGTTACAACTATACTTTGCATATGCAAATAGTAGCTTTATGCATTGGCTATGTTTATCTAACTTTTTGATTGGCAAAGTCAGTGGCAACAAACACGCTGTACTTATGCATGATAAGATCAGCAAAAAATCCGTGCCATCTTAGAGCAGGAACCATCTTGGGGCGGTCCCCGTTATGTCATGCAATATTAAAAATATATTTTGATGGGACATCACATTGTTTCTAGTACGTTCCATACTAGGGACACATTTACATATATATCAATAATTACAACAAGTATTTGTTTTTCCACCAATAGCGGCTCAGAAGGACACAAGCGTAGTAAAGCCCTACTGTGAGGGCAGCACGGACACAGCTGTTCGAGTTGATCCAGGTAAAAATCTACAATTCCAATAAATGGTCATTTTATATGGCCACAGCAAGTAAATATTATGGATGACATCAGCGCGCGCATTGATATTTTGTCTGATTTCAGAAAAAAAGAAGAATATTTTTCTCTTCGGGGATGGTCAGATAGACCAAAGTAGGCAAACGTGTTGTGTTGTAGCCTAATAATCATACTTGTAGAAGTGGCACTAGGGAGGTAGCCATTACTATAGTTGCAGAAGTGAAACTTGTTGGATTCCTATATAAAAGTGCCACCAACATGGAAGCCATGAATGTAGTTGCCAGCTTTGCAAGTGATACCAGAGTATCACACTAGTATCGCTTTTACAACTAGAGTTCGGCGACCTCATACCTCCATGAAAATTTAGAGCTTTCGTAAATTCCATGCAATTGACTAAAACATTAACATAATTTATGCATGGTGTTGTTAATCATTGAATAACGTACATATGTCACAATTATAAAATTCCCATTATTAATCATAAAGTGGTTTTGCAATTTTTGCATAAATTATGCAAATAAGTTCCTCATTACCATATTTGGTATCTGCTTATATTCCACCTATCATAATCAACAATGTGTTACATATATTGAGGTCCAGTTATTGAAAACAATGGAACTATACAATTTCCTCATTAATTATGCAAATAAAGTCCTCATTTGCATAACATGTATATCATTATGAACATCTTTGCCTAAGCTACCTGCATGCCTAAAATGCAGGCAATCCATTGTTCCTTTCTGCAGTTATCCTCTTTGGAGTGTCTTGACAAAAACACCCCTGCAGTTCCACAATTAAATGTTAGGGGGCTGAAAAGCTATCTACCACCTAAATGTCAAGACCATAGCATGTCTGGAACAAGAGATACATTGAAAAAACTGCTATGATAGAATATTCTCATTAATTATGCAAATGTACTCCTATTTTGCATAATTGGTATCTTATCTTGTAAAACATTGTCTAAGGTACCTACATACCAAAAATGATGAAAATCCGTTGTTTCATTCTTGAGTTTTCCTCTTCAGAAGTTTTTGACAAAAATGCCCCTGCTATCCCATAACTAGACGCTAGGGGGCCCAAACTTATGTCATTTCTTCCTGAGCACAAGAGCTATCTAATACTGAAAAATCGTGACCATAGCATGTTCAGAACACCGAGATAGCAAAACCGGAAGTTGCGCTGCAGTACCAAGGGGAGCCGCTAGGGGGCCCAAAATCTAATCATTTCCAGCTTTCATCACACACTACCAACACACCGAGTATGAAACCAATCCACCCAACCCTTCATGAGTTATGCTGACCACAAATATGCGGACACACAGACAGACACACACACAGACACACACACAGACACACCAAAAACTATACCTCCATTTTTTCATGGAGGTAACAAGAGTTCACTTCTTTAATACAAGAATAAATGCCTTGTTAGCTGTGAGGCCACGTTTCGTCACATCAAATCTTGTTACGACGTTTATGGTGTCTATGCTGAAAATTTAGCCGTCTTCCTTTTTTCTACCCATCTTGTTTTTTTCGCGCTATTTCATTATTTTTGCACTCTGAATAGGATGTCATCCATAAAATTTACTTGTTGTGGCCTAATGAAGTAAACTACTGGATATAGTAGTTGAAACGTCTGATTGTTTACAAAACCATATCCAGTTGCTTGAGTAACTACTTTTTGGCAAAGCTATGGGGATGTATATTTCAACCATATAAAGATATATTTTGATGGGACATCACAATGTTTCTAGTACTTTCTACGCAGCATTCCATACTAGGGACACCTCTACATATACAGGAATAATTCCAACAAGTGTTTGTTTTTCCACCAATAGCGGCTCAGAATGACACAAGAGTCGGCGTAGTAAAGTCCTACTCTGAGGGCAGCACGGACACAGCTGTTCGAGTCGATCCAGGTAGAAATCTACATTTCCAATGTCTTTGTCTAAATGATCATTTTCATAATGACAAAAAAACTACTGGATAGTAGTTGAAACGTCTGATCGTTTCCAAAACCATATCAATTTGCTTGAGTAACTACTTTTTGGCAAGACTATGGGGGATGTATATTTCAACTATACCATAGGTATGGGTTAGAATACATCGCTTCTCCTGGTGGTGTTTCTGCTTCTTCTCTTTCTTCTTCCTCTTCTCCTGTCAAATCATCAAATCGATATAAAATCTGACACAAGGGCAGAGTGGGCCGAGAAACCCAGACGTTTAGTTTTTTTCTTAAAAAAATGTTTATCTTGCCCCCCTGTACCCTGGTATCACAACCAAATTTCTTGTATTTGTTATAAGGGTGCATTGGACATAGAAAGTCAATAACGCTTTTGTCACACAATACAACAAAATGGGATGTTGGCTATGGCGCCATTTGTTTTACTAATATGTACACTTTTGGCTCCTATGCGGTAGTATCACAGCCTAATGACTTTAAATTTGGTATAGGGTTGCCTCGGACATGTGTCATATAAATTCAATAACAATTTTGGCAATACTACCAAATGCTTAACTTTGCGAATTTTGGCATTTTTTACAGTGAAAGTCAGCGACGACTTCACCCAGTGTACGATCTGTTTCCACACCTTTAAGAACCCGAAGGTTCTTCCCTGCTTGCACACCTTCTGTGAGCACTGTCTGCGGGAATGGGTCCAGAAGAACGATGGCGACACCTTTCCCTGTCCCATTTGTCGGCATCCAGTTCCCTTACCCAAAAATAGCGTCGAGGGTCTAAAGGACAACTTTTTCATCGCTAGCCTAGTTAAAGACGTGGCCGAGCATCATCACGTTCGCCACGGTAAAGATGACATCCTCTGCACAAGTTGTGAGGAAGGGAAACCAGCCACGTCGAGGTGTTCGGAGTGTGCTGAGTTTCTGTGTGAGAGTTGTGAGTCGGCACACCGTCTTTTCAGAGTTACCGAGGGTCACATGCTCTTCACTTTTAAGGAACGTGGAATTGCGAGTAAAATGAAACATCGTAAGTAGACGTACATGTAAATCATAGAACATACATTTGATCGCCTTGACTTGTTTGAAAATCAGGATCATTAGAAATATTCAATTTGACCAAACTATTTGCTTAATCACATGTAACTTAAACAAGAAGCTGTGAGTAGATTGTGATAATAATGTATTGCTATCTGAGCAGTTCTTGAGAAAATGCAAAGAATTACCGAAAAACATTAAGAGAGAGAGAGAGAGAGAGATCCTTTCAGGTTTGTGAAATGTGAAATTTTGTTTGGCCTTGGGAAAGGATCACTTGATACTTCAGAGCAAGACGGCAGGTCCATCCTGGTGTCCAACATCCCTGAGGGTGTGAATGAGGACAAACTGGAGATACACTTCATGAGGATAAAAAATGGCGGGGATGAAATTGAGTCCATCACCATGGTTACAGACACCGAGGCAAAGATCACGTACATGGATGCTGCAGGTGCGTGGATACTAGATTATGTTCGTGTTAAACAAAGGAAAGTGGATTGAAACAAATAAAGATAAACAAAGTACAAGAATAGCAAAAGCAAAGTAATGTGCGTAAGATAAAGCACATACTAGCAAAAATCATATGGCATTTGAGAACAATGAACATTATATAAAGGTAAATTGTGAGCAGGTAATGTCTGGTAGGATGGTAGGAAGATTGGCTACTCAAATATTTTCAAATTGGTTCCTTTTATGAATGATTGAACACACTGTAAAAGTTCGTCGTTAACGAACATTCCATTTCACCGAGTTTCAATGATGTACATACTGAACCCTAATGATATGTTGCTTTTGTGATAACCCAGCTTCTTCCATCTGTTCAAACTCTGCACCACATTGTATGCGGATTCTGTTTTAATTGGTTTTGCTATGTCATTTTGTTAACTGCAAATTGTCAACAGAACAGTCAAATGTCCGATATCTTCTCATGAGCAATAAGCTCAAGATAAGTGTTTTCTATTGAAGCTGTGGAGACAGTTCTGGCAAGACCTCAGGTCCTGAACGGTGTTGAAGTAAGAGTTCAGAAGTGGACTCCTCCAGAAGATAACACAGAGGTAACACATGCTCACTGTTAGATGTGTTCTATTGATTCTTGTATGTAAATATACATCGAGCACACTGCTGGTGTTGTGCAGGGAAGTATTATAATATCGACTGCATTGGATCTGCTAGCAGAATATTTTGTCAGTATTTCCTTGCAGTTGTCTCATTACATGATATTACTTAAAAATGAGAGAAAAATTAAGTATCCTGTGAAATTGTGAAATGTGGGATTTTATCTGGCCTTGCGAAAGGTTGACGTTGCTACAGAAGAAGAAGACAGCCGGTCCATCCTGGTGTCCAACATTCCTACAGGAGTAAATAGAGACAAAATGAAGATACACTTCACTAGGAGTTCCAATGCAGGAGGTGGCATTGAATTCATCACCATGGTAACAGACACAGAGGCAAAGATCACCTTTCTGGATCGTGAAGGTCTGTGGATATTTGAGATAAGTCTTCTTATAGGCATGTAGGTGTATGTTCCCGTTTTCCCTGTCCCTGGTGCTGACTTTTCTCGTCGCTGGCTGTGTACTGTGTTTCCCTGTCCCGTGTCCTGATTCTGTGCCCCTGCCTCTAGTGCTTTGTAAGCTTTCCTGTCCCTGGTGCTGACTGTGTTTCCATGTCATTGGTAATTACTGTGTGTTCCCATTTCCGACTGTCTGCTGACTGTGCTTCCATGTCCCCATTGCTGAGTAAGCTTTCCTGTTCCTGGTTCTGACTGTGTTTCCCTGTGGCTCATCATGTTTTCCCGTCCCTTGTGCTGACTACGTTTTTTTTGTTTCTGGTACTAACTGTCTTCCTGGTTCTGACTGCACTACCTTATCTTGTTCATGATATCTGAATTCATGATGTATTTTTCATTACCCTGGGTTCAAATCTAGCATAGTATTGGCTCCGAATGCTAATGATTCGTGGATTTTGCTAATCTCTGTTCAAACTCTTCGTGGCATTGGCAATTCTGTTTATTGGGGTTTTATAATGTCATTTATTAGATGCACAGCTACATTGTCAACAGTAGGGTAAAAAGTCAGATCTAAACATGGTATCATTTGATTGTGATGAAATATATGTTCCAAGTACATGTTTTCTATTGAAGCTGTGGAGAGAGTTCTGGCAAGACCTCAGGTCCTGAATGGTGTTGAAGTAAGAGTTCAGAAGTGGAACACATTGAGGACCAAGCATGTATGTATACATCAAGTATTTATCTCTCATAAATCAGCATAGATTGGATTCTGAATGATATTACAATTCATTGACTTAAAAGTTTTAAAGGAATGTCCGTTATTTCTATGTAGCTTCGTGCAAACTTTGCAATGAGTTTTCCTTGGGCCAGAGATGACACAAAGATGTTTTGAAATTTGTATATCTGTTAAATAATCCTTATCCAATTCTAACTCAATGCTACAGGTACCAGACACAAAAAGCTATATGCCACGCCAAAAAGCAGCTACTCAAGCAACTGGATATGACTTTGAAAACGGTCAGACGTTTCAGGTGGAATCCACCAGTTTTCGTCAGTGACACTGAAAAGACCTGAGAGAAACTGGTCTTTTATACCCTAACTATGAAAGGAAAAGAGCTGAAGACATTTTTGGATGTCCAAAAGGACCTTTTCCTAGTTAGCTTTCCCTTACCTTTGTTTCCCATTGGAATTCAAAATTTAGCTTGACTTTGTCTTACCTTGTTTTCTTCATACTTTTCGTCAATGAATTGTAACATCATTGGACATCAAAAATCGTCTTCAACTATTTTTCCTGCATAGATAGGGTATAAAAGACCAGTTTCTCCCAGATCACTTCAGTGTCACTGGCGAAAGATGCGGGATGCCATCTGAAACGTCTGACCGTTTCCAAAATCATATCCAGCTGCTAACTGCTTTTTGGCGCATCTTATTACCTGGATGTCTAATTTCCATCGACGAAAGCTGTATGGCACTTTGACATGACCTGTCACAGATAACAAAACTACTTTTTTTTCCCAATAGGCATGGCTATCCTGATCCTGGATGTCAGCAAAGGGTGACATAGGAGTATGCTGTCAAGAGCATCAAGTATTCAATGGATCAAGAAGTCAACTATAACATTCTGGGAACGCTTGTAAATGAAATGTTTGTTTTAAACTCTATTATGTTTAGATAATAAAATTTTATCAAATAGCGCTGTATATTAGAAGTAGGACAAACAACTCTGTACCCTAGGAATAAATGTTGTAATAGGCAAAATAATTTTTGTCATTAGCTTGAAAAATGCTTTGAGCTATTTCATCTTCATCTGCTGGTTAACATATTCCGTTGGCTTTAAAAACATGTTATTTAGGGATACCAAGTTCATGGGCGGTAGGTAGAACTGCAATAATGTGAAAATATTGCAGCTTGAAAGCACCGCCCGTCGACTTGATATCTCTAAATACCCTGTTTAGTAAACAATGAATCTAGGTTAACCCCTGGTATAAAGATGAACTAGCGTTATACATGGAATATTTATTATCAGACTTTAATTGAAGTATTTCAAGGTTTTGCTTGCATGTATGATATAATAATTCAATGCAACAATCATTGCAATGTTCTACACATGCATATTATTACATGATTAGGCAATATAATGGCACTTCTCTGTTAGTCTACCTAGAACAACAGGATGCATGGTAATCAGAATATTGGATAATAAAGGATAATGTTAATATAATGATTTCTTGATTATTATATGAAACGAAATTTCATGTTTAAAATCCTAAAGCTGTATTTTCAAGCTTCGAAAATAGGTTGATGGCGTGTACTGACCAATATCTCGCTAGCACGGTATGGCACGGAACGACCGGCGAGAACACGGCCGAAAGTCTAATGTCCATCAAAAAGCCGGTTATACTATGAAAAAGTGTGGCCATATTTTATGCAATCGATTTCATAGTGCCACACTTTTTCCACAGCACTGTACGATATACTGTTTCTGTACTTGGTTCATACAAACACAGTAATTAAAGCGCTATGATTGGTGGAGGGTAGTGGCTATGTTTTAATTGGTAATAGATACCATAGATACAAAATTCTGAGTAACCAGTCTAAATGTACATTCATTTAGTGTCGTACAGTGTAATGCTGTTTGCTGATATCCCATCAAATACTTATAATAATAAAATATTTATGTATCATTTAGTTTCATTACACTGTAACTAAGAATTACTCGAAATATTATGTATCTGTAGTTTTGTAAGATGGCATTTATATTTCAATGAGAATCATATTCCAACGTACATGGCAGTACAATAATATTGTGCAAAGAGTCCAGCGTCTTGTGTTTGCAATGGGATCTGTAAAGTACGTAAAATAGCCAGGGTTTTCTGTCATGAATGGCTCAGTGCATTTGAAGAAGTACAAACAGCACAATATCCTTTGAAGTTCCATTTAGACTCGTCTAAACCGTGACGACTATCGGCATTATAGACATTTCTAGCTACAACCTCGTCTGCCTTGGTCATGCTACAGCCAAGGAGATATATTTTTGGACCTAATTCGTACACTTATTAAACAGCTGATGTAGCCTGTTATAGACTGCAGCTGGTTAAAAACTACCCTCCAACAAAACTTAACATAAGAAAGATAATGGTGTGCGGTATTAATATTTTGCGGCAAGGTCTGTTCTCTACATTTCATATAGAATGAGGAATGGGGATAACTTGAGCACGATTTTTCCTCGTTCTATTTGCGTAGCCATAGTCATTTGTCTTGTCAGAAAAGAGGAACCAAAAAGTTCAGGGGTCCTGAAAGAGGAAATTGGGGATACCTATCAATCCAGACGCCTGTATGGAGCTATGTTAAACAAGAAACCACAGATACTGTCCTCTTCATCGCCGTCGTTTGTCTTCTCGCTTGTTCTAACTAGACGTACGGAGAGAGACACCTGTCGGCCAACATCACAGAGAATGCCGACATGTCGCATGTTTTGGCCTCTGTATTTCATGTATGTTTTCGTAATATCCGAGGAAGAGGGCTGACCACACATGACGTGTGCACAGTGTCCGCTTTCCACACGTAGGGACATTTATTCACTTGTCACGAAAGTGGGAACCAAAGTTAAAAGAGGAAATGTGGATTATCTGTCAATCCAGACGCAGGTTAATCTATGTGCAACATGGTGACAGATACCAAGATTCGTCTTATCGTTCTTTCTAACTGGACGTACGGAGAAGTGTGAAGTGCACCTGACGGCCAAGATCGCAGGAAATACCGAGCAGTCGCATGCTGTGGTTTCAGTTCTTCATGTACGTTTTCGTAAAGAATGAGGAAGTGGACTGATCACTTTAACGGCGCACAGTTTTCGCCTTAGCTGGAGTCACCCACAACGTCAGAAAAGAGGAACAGAAAGTTCCAAGGTAAGACTTGGAAATGGAAATAAGGGAGATCTTTTAATCTAGACGAATGTAAAGCTATATCCAACATGAAGACAAACACTGCACTCTTCGTCGTTATCACTCGCCTTCTCGTTCTTTCCACCTGGACGTACGGAGAGGTAGGAGAGGTGCACCTGTCGAAAAGGTCACAAAGTATGTCGAGTTGTCGCATTTTGCGTTCTCTCTACCATGCGAGTTTTCGTAAAGAATGAGGAAGTGGACTGACGGTGTGCATAATCTCCGCCTACGTAGCAGCATTCACTCGTCTCGTCACAAAAGGGGAACCAAAAGTTCAAAGGTCAGACTTAAAGGGGAAATGGAGAAAACCTATTAAACCAGACGCCTGTGAAGCTATCTTCAGCATGAAGACAGTCACTGTACTCTTCGTCGTCATCGTTCGTCTTCTCGTTTTTAGCAACTGGACGTACGGAGAGGTGCACCTGTCGGCCAAGATCACAGAGAATGCCGACATTGGACAGCAAGTTGTCCGCGTTCTACCGACCACACCGGGAGCCACGGAGGAAGTTCTGTGTGATATCATAGACGGAAACGTCCACGGGCGCTTCAGTGTGACTCACTACTGTGTGATTGTAGTAGCCCGTCCTTTAGACTTTAGTATGAACCAAAGGTATAACCTGACTGTACACGTCCCTGAGACAACCGAGACCTGTTTTGTCGACATACAAGTTGAGGACGTGGACGGATACCCTCCTATCTACAACGAAACCTGCGAAATGCCAGTCCTAGGAAACGACAAGACACCCGGGCATCTTGCTTTCAACGCGACGGCAACAGGGAAGTACATGGAAAAAAGTGGAGAGCTATTCATTATGAAAGCTGATACCAAAAATTATCAGCTATTACGAGCTGAGCAGATGCATACAACGTTACTAAGTTACACCAGTAGTGACTGTCTCGCTGTGGTTGTAGTCGGTGTCCATCACGCCAGCGATTTGAGAACGGTAAACGGTTTTTGGCTTTCATATAATCGTTGCTTCCAATGCTTTGACCCAGTTGACTCTGAGCATTTCCTTGAAATCCAAATCATCCATGATGACCATATTTCATGTGACTTTTTAAGTATTCTGGATTCAACTATCATTAACAGGGCTAGGCAGTGTTATGTCTGGAATAAATACAAGTTCAAGCTTTTAATTCATTTCAAAGTACGGTCTACAGAAAAACAGCGCTTCGTCTGCAAATTTCCCCAGGGAAGACCAATTTCTGTGTTAACGAGACAAAATTATGCATATGATGAAATAATAATTAGTAGCCTGAAATTTGAGATCCAGCCAATCGGTTGTCCACCGAACAAATACGGTTTGGCCTGTGAACAGAACTGCACTTGTGAGAATGGTGCCCGCTGCCATGGGTTGAACGGTGCCTGTAAGTGTCAGCCTGGGTGGAAAGGTATCGTCTGTGACATACCTCACAGTACCGTTGCCATCATCGCGACCCCTAGCGACTCGCGACAGATTCACATCAAGGGGTCGTTGACATTACACTGCAAGTCTTTCCATCTCGTTGTTGAGAAGATGGTTTGGACATTTCCTAATCGTACAAGAAGGAGGGTACGTGGCACTCAAGAAGACCAAATCAGGATCGAAAGCATCCAGTCCGAACACAACGGTACCTACACCTGTACTGGTATTACTGAAGACGAAACGGAAGTTCACGCCCGTTACGAGCTACAGGCAGTCAACTGTCCTTCCGGCAAAAGAGGTGAATTGTGCGAAGAGGACTGCAACTGTCTCCATGGTGCCAGCTGTGACCGGTGGGCCGGCTGTGTCTGTCCGCCGGGATGGACAGGAAAACTTTGTGAGACCAAATGCCCAGACGGTACCTACGGACGGAGCTGCAAGGGCGAGTGCGAATGTCAGAATGGTGCCTTCTGCGATCCTACCGACGGTCAGTGTAACTGCACAGAGGGGTGGTATGGTATACATTGTACCCGTCCATGTTTAAGTGGTCGGTACGGGTGGAGATGTCGGCAGGCCTGTGACTGTAAGAACAACGCCACATGCCATCACGTAGATGGGAGCTGCACATGCACGCCGCCCTGGACTGGACGGCAATGTGACGTTATCCAAACGGAACCTTCTCTGCTGCCACTACAGATCTCTATACCCCTTTCATTGACGCTGCTTGGTGTCTTGGCAGCATTAGTGGCGCTTTACAAATGGAGGGCGGTAACACGGATGAAACAACACGAAGACCAAGAGGAGACGCAGGTGTTACTCGAACTTAAAAGTATGGAAGAAAACCTCGCACAGAGTCTACAGCCCGGCTGGCTCAAACGGTGGGAGAGGAAGGCAAAGGATCTGACTCTGGGCGATCTGATTGGTCAAGGCGCATTTTCGTTCATCCGGGAAGGGCGTTTACGCACCGCTAACGCTGACGTCACAGTTGTGGCGGTCAAGTCCGCCCGTTCGAAGGACAGACTGTGCTATCGAGCTTTCTATCGTGAAGCAGCAATGCTGGTTGCTTTGGACGAAAACTGCAAAGAACACAACCCTGATGGGCATCCCAACATTATCAAGCTGTTTGGTGTCATCACCAGGTCTAGGCCAAGGTGTATTCTCTTGGAATATGCTGCCAAAGGTGATCTCCTGCAACTTTTGAAACAGCAGACTAAAAATAACGTTGCTTGTCTAGTGGGCAGCTTTCTCCGCTACGCAGTCCACATATCACGTGCCCTGAAGGAGCTCCGACGTCTGCGCATCGCTCACGGTGACGTGGCCGCTCGAAACGTCCTCATCAGTGGAGACGACGTCGTCAAGCTGTCTGACTTCGGTCTGGCCCATGACGTGTACACCACAACCACGTACATCTCCTCAGGCAAGAACGACGCGGAGGAACTCCTCCCTCTGAAGTGGATGGCTCTGGAGTCGTTGGAGACTCGCAAGTTCACGTGTGAGAGCGACACTTGGTCGTTCGGCGTGCTGCTGTGGGAGATCGCCGCGTTCGGGGAGGAGCCCGACTATCAGAACGAGATCCGACAGAGTTGTCCCAGGTTGGTCGGGATCCTGAGACAGGGATATCGTCTGCAGAAACCACCTGGATGTCCAGACAGACTGTATGACGTCATGAAGTCGTGTTGGCAGGAGGACCCGTCAGCCAGACCAGAGCCTGTAGAACTTGAGCAGAAGCTGACAGACTGTCGTGAAGAAATAGATCCACTGTTTGTCGTCGAGAAGGTGTCCACAGTTTAGAAATGTCCAGTTTCCGGCATATGCTAATGTGTGCGTTCGTATCCAAAGTTCGTGTGCCTTTTGACTCCGTTTGAATTTAATTTTCAATTTTTTGTAGACTGCATGCCTAGTTATGCTAGTAATAGACAATGAAAAGTTTGCCATACAAACGAGTACTATTTGAAGTTCAATATGTGCTTGATACATATTTTTTTTAAATAAAAATATCAACTTTGTTTTGTTCAAGACTTCCAGACATTCTTGTTAAATAGTTGTAAGCGATACGATCTAAAAGGATAGTTGTTAATCAATAGGTTAGGTATCATTAATATGTAACATTATTCTGTGAATGTATTTGTGTAAGAAACTCGCAAAACACTAACATGATAGAGCTAAGATCAAGCTGCAGGCTACCACATGCGTATGATATTTTGCATATGACGTATTACTTTATGGGTGACTTGAGTAATACCATAATTGTACAAAGGTAAGCAGTTTAGCAAAGTTAACTGACATTTAGTTTATTTCTCTAATCATGGATGCTGACAGTTGTTTTTTTTTCGAAAAGGAATAAACAGACAAACTATTTGTTGAACCATCTTCATCGGTGTGCGTATTATGCCCTGGAAACAAACAAGCCAGTCACATTCCTCTCAATGTACCATATAGGTTTGTCATAGCTTTGTCTTCCAATTTTTCTGAATGTAAACAAGCTCGTTCTGGCAGGTCAGAGTCTTTCCTATCCATCAGGGTTCTGACGTTTCAGACTCAAACACAAAACATTGCTTTTATGCATATTACTATGGTGCGTATAGAAAAACAGGCTTTAATTAATAGTTTACTTTCTCACGGACATTCCTGGCTGTCTTTATCAGTTTATTTTGATTTTGCTACGAATTTTGAAAAGGTCTTGCCCACCTAACTTCTGTTCTCGAAAAAAGAGACATTACTTGTGAGAGTGATTGTCGAAGAACAAAGCAACGTACACGTTGGACATAGAGACGACATCTTACTATATTGAACAAAAGTCAGGGCGATCGTCAGACTTGAAGCTGCAAAACACTCATTCACACTCGACTATCGCTATTTTTGCAGTTTAAAGTTTTAGATTTACCCATGCGTCAACTTTCCAGACGTCATTTTATCCCGTTCGGTGGACAATTTCGACTAAAAGGGATTGCTTGCTTGCTTCGCTAAACGTTAGGTTCCTTGCAAAACGTGGTGTGGGTGGTAGAGGTCGTTATTACTCCGCTAAGCCAGCGATGGCGGCCCGCTCTTTGGCCTGGTGAGACAGCAGTACAGCTACGGCCTCCTCAACCTTGGCCCTGAGAGAATCGCGGGACTCGAGCATGTCCAGCAGCTCGGTGTTGTCGAGCTCCAGCAGCATACCGGTGATCCTACCAGCGATATCGGGGTTGCTTTTCTGGATGAGAGGGAAGAGGCGCTCTCCCAGCATCTGCTTCTGTTCCCGAGGTGGGGCTGCGGCCAGCATGGAAGCGATCAGGGGCTCCTGTCCCTGCACGTGGACAGCCTGCTGGAGGGGTTGACCCCCGTTTGGCGGGTTGCGCATCGTGGCAGTGTACTTGTATCCTGAAAATAGTAATGCAGCTATAAATGCATCAGTAGCAAGAGAAGGTGGTGAGTGCTGGGCCACTGTGTTTAACGCATAAACATACGATAACAACATCATTCAACAGAAATTGAATTTGTCCACATAAAATTGCAACTCTAAACCTGTGTCTATAGTTTGTGATTTTATCTCTCATCTTGACCCGAGTCGCAAAATTTTACGGTTAACATATGGTATGAAACTGTCACTCATTTCATAAGGGCAAGAGAAAAACTTGTGCCATCCTAAATTGTTTCAGCACGGACTTGACTGTGCCTCAGTATAGGGAAACTGCACAATACAGTATGGGTCATAGGATGAGATCTGAAATTTCTGATTGCCTTGTTAACTGAATCGCATGATCAGTATACAAAACTTGGTCACCTACATGTACAAGCTTTTTGGATAACGTACATCAGGACCTAGCTGGTATGCATGAAAATGAAAGTGTATCAACGTTCATAATAAATCGAATACAAGCCTAAGTAGATTTAGACTTGACTTTTGTCATAATTTATAATTGAAAAACTGTTGAATTCAAAATATACAAAACATGTTATACTACTCACCTGGCCTCAATCTGACTCCATTTCCCGACACTCTGTCCCCATATCTTCTCGGAGGAGGACCTGTCCTTGAGCTGGTCCCACTTTGCTGCCAGCAGAGAACACAGTTCCCTCTCCGTCGCCTTTGGCAGGCTGTAGTGGGCAGTTTTTGGTCTGTGTTTAGTCAACTTATGCACCATGACAGAGTAACCAATGGTGATGTTTGCCAGCTTAAAGTCCACCTTTTCCATAGGTGGTTTAGTCAGCTCGTCCAATTTTGTTGTCATATCTTGTGAGAAAGACACAACTTCGTAGTCGCCTCCCTCCAGAGCTAGAGTCTTTGCAAACTCACTTGTGCTCTTGGCGCTCGCCAGACTGATCTGTGCTCCCTCTATCTCTGCATCGATCTGTTTCTTCCTGAATGTTTCCTCTGTATCAATACAGGTTAAAAGCCGTTCGCCCTCTTCCTTGACAAGCGCAATTAGTGTTTGTACGGTTCTATGGACGTTCTGACGAGCCCCCTCTGCGTTCAGCTGAAGTTGTTCATTCAAGCATTTCTGAACTTCTTCTGCCCGTTGGAAGAACTGCTTTCGGGCCTGGCATTGTGGTGTGAGATTTAAGATTGTCTTTCTCTTCTCGGCAGCCACCTCTTCTATGCGCGTGTAGTCATGTTGCGAGTCCCTGTGTTCAAACAAGGCACATTCGTTGCATATTGGGGTCTCACAGGTCCTACAGTAGAGCTTCAAGATCTCTCCCGGATGTTTAGAGCACGGTGGAGCTTTCCTAGCCCTGAAGACATTGTCGTATTTTCCTGTTTTTAGTTCCTCAAAGGTGAAAAGCGTGTGGTTCCTGGTAGCTCTTACAACACGATGTGCCGACTCACAGCTCTCACACAGAAACTCAGCACACTCCGAACACCTGGACGTGGCTGGCTTTCCTTCCTCACAACTGGTGCAGAGCAGTTCATCCTTGCCCTGGCGAACCTTGTTGTGCTCCGTCACAGCTTTCACCAGGCTAGCGATAAAGAAGTTGTCCTTTAGACCATCGACGCCATTTTGGGGCAGCGAAACTGACTGACGACAAATAGGACATGGAAAGGTGTCGCCATCGTTCTTCTGGACCCATTCCCGCAGACAGTGCTGACAGAAGGTGTACAAGCAGGGAAGATCCTTCGGATTCTTAAAGGTGCAGAAACAGATCGTACACTGGGTAGCTGAGGTCGCCATTGCTGTTAAAGGTCTCACTTCCGGATACGACATCATCTGAGGCGTATCGAAAGTTCAAAGGTCCGTTGGTGACACCATGCCCAGGACACGTCAAAACTGTGCCCAAGTCAGCGCCCTTTCCCATTCTTTATGAAAACGTGCATGACATATATTTAATAGATAGCAAAATGCGCAGCATGATATAAACACCACCTACGATCAACGTCCTTATCCGCAAGCCTACTTTCAGGTGCCTACGTTTTGTTGGAGCGTTACGTTTTTAACCAGCTAAGTATAAATCGGTGGTTAAATTAGTGTACTTCGATGTAACTGTTACTAAGGAGGGCCAAAATATATCTCCTTTGGTTGTAGCATGCCCGAGGCAAGCGAAAGTGTGGGTGATAGTCCAAATACCCCCGCTAGCAGTCGTCACAGTTTAGATTACATTCTAGACGGAACAAAAGACACGGCGCTGTTTGTATTTATTCAAATGCACTGAACCATGGCAGCAAACCCTGGGTATGTTACATAGTTCAACATATTTCAATACCCCGTGTACCTGTTTACAGAGACCATTGCACAGAGGTAGACGCAGCGCTTTTAGAAGGTTTTAATGTCACCTGGACGTCTTGATCAGACTAATAAAAGCGGTGCATTTGGGCTACACATTTGTGCAAGGACTACAGCAGGGGCATCCTCCTACGCAGGGACATCTAACAGCCAAACTGCCTGTCTGGATGTACCCTGCTCTTTTAACCGTTACTCTTAGTTTCTGTGCCCCCCCCCCCCCAACCAGCTGTCAGCCAATCAGAGAATAGGCTTTCCATTTTCAAAAGCTGTCTCGCATGTATAGGGGTAACCTCATTAATATTTATAAGTAGGGCGGTCAGGAACTAAGGGTGATGGTTGAAAGAGCAGGGCACATCCAGACAGGCAGTTTGGCTGTTGGATGTCCATGCGTAGGAGGATGCAGCAGGTGCTAGTCCACTGGTAGTGTCATGAGTAGTAGTATGTAGTCCACTGTGTTCTGCTGCTGGTCATGAATGTGTCTAACTTCCATATTACTCGGCTTTAGTGCTGAATAGAGAAAGCAGTCCCTTCAACTCACTCTATGCCATGTTTAATCTGTTTTCCTATGGCTACACTGCGTATTGAACGGGAAGCCTGCCAGATACAAAGTACAATTCAGCTTTTGCACAGGGCTCCATCTACATGTACTGGCAGGTGTATGTTGAAAATATGATACCCAGACTACATAACTGCCATCTTACAAAATGGTAGAAACAGACTGGACATATTTGTAAGTAATTGTAAAAAGTTTCATGACCACGGAAACAACTCTTTCCATGTTCATTGCCAATTGGGTACTTTTTTACATGTTATATACGCATGGAACACTGTAACTAGCTTTTCCCCAGTCCCTTGACTGGGCGTTGTCGTGGGGCGCTCTACAAGTTGATTTGTTAGATTCATGCTGTTTGCATACGGCCTGTAAACTTGCTACAAAGCTTTTGAGTAACGTACGCTCCCTTGCGGAGCGCGAGTGAAGTACATCTGGGCTATTTACCTGTAACCCTTCACCTTGACCCTTAACCTTAAACGACTCTGTCGTATCATTAACTCGGGTAAACGATAAGACAGGTGTGCGCTCTTCTTAAGATTCTACTCTCGAGATGTCTGAAGTTTGGAGTTAAATTCAGGTTTACCAACTGTCCCGATGCGTCATGGGCGAAGAGTCGTTAAAGCTGTGACCTTTCGGACTTTGGCTCTCCGTCCAAAGTACGCATAGAGGAATAACGGTGCAGGTACGTACATAAGTAATGCCACAGTTAATGTAAATGTTAACTTGTAGATGTTTTAAGGACAGAGAAAGTGAGGTTATCATTTACTAGATAGGTACAAATTAAATTTGGACCTTTGTTTTCAAGTGTAAGATGGCGATAATGCGTCACAAAATAGTATTGCAGTCAGTTTTATGGACCCATATTTTTACTTACGGGTGGGAGGGGGGTACCTTTATTTTATTGTTCCTGCTGGAACGTTGTAAGATACTCAATTACAAATATGTATGTAACAGAATAGCTAGGGATAATCTGAAGTCATTTTTCGTAGGTTCAATATACTTGTAAGAGTTGACGTAACTTTCTACCTGCTTTCTACCTGTACATGTAAATGTAACATTAACATAGATCGAACCTTATTTGTCATGGCAGTCCCATTGCTAACCGGAAGTCTTTAGTCATAAACGACAATCTCCAAGAGTGTTCACTATTCACGATTTCTGTGTACATCAGTTAGTGGTATGTCTAAGTACTATTTATACGTAAATTGGGCACTGAATATTTGTTTCTCTTCATAGGAAACGTTTTGCGTTCTGTAGTTTTACACGACTCAGAGAGTCGGTAAAATGATGGAGATTTGTGCAGCTAGTGAAATGGTGAAAGTGACTGCGGTCTCTTGGAACAAAATGAAGTAAATGAGAGAAAATGGCTGCATGAGTGACACCGCAAGGTAGGCAGCCGCATGGTTATGAAGTATGAAATTACATAATCTGCGCCAATTTTCATGTTGCATTACGCCTGAACGGCTGAGGCTGGAGCCGCCAAACTAGGTGACTTTTTCTAAGATTTACTTAGGTTCTATATAACGTTATTTGTATTGCCTGCAGCCATGACAACGAGTTTCTAACAGACATATTCCTACGGTATGTGCAATACGTATTCCTACGGTATAAACAACTTAATTCCTACAGTATGTGCGATACGTATTCCTGAACGTTTTAGCCCATTTTCATGGTGTTTTTGTTGTTATATACAGAAAAAAATAGTTTTCCAAAATTCAAGATGGCGGATCCAAAATGGCGGATCCAAGTTGATGTCTTATAAAACAAGACGCCAATTACGGTGGTCAAATTCGCGCTCAAAACCTCCCATGTCTAGCCGAATTCGAACCTGGTTCCACGGTATTCGATCTGCCGTGATTCGAACCGACCCGTGTTCTATTTAGGTCATCTGCAGTCATTGCAGGTAAAACAGTGCTTTCTGGCCTTTTCCCCCCAACTACATTGAATCAGGAGAAAAATATAGTTTTTCATCAATATAAACAGTTTTCTGGACAGTACATCTATGCTGTCACTTTTTGGGGGTCCTGTAATATGTAACGAAGCTACTGGCATTTTGGTTGGTGACCTTGAATATTATAAGTGTTGTTAACACCGGCATCAATTACCCCCTCCCGCTATCCGTGAAAAAAAAAATCGAGAATTTTCGATGACACATGCGGCCCATCTTATCAAGAGTTTGGTTAAATAAAAGGGCTTCCTGAAAACAGAAAATGATCGTCTTTTTGAGCAACATCGAAACAAAACAGCTATTTAAATTAAAACGACAAGATTCAAAGTATGTAAAATTAATAATTTAATCTTATTTTGAAAACATTTTCCTTGTCAAAACATTTTGTTTATTTTCAAATATTTCTCGGTTTGCCAAAAGTAGGCCTCCAGTAACCCGATATTCTGTCGAACGCGCATAGCAACGGGAAAGAATACCCTAGCAACCGACGTCGACCGCCGTGAATGTGGACGTTGTTATAGTATTAAACGTATGTTACATACGTTTAAGTTTCACGGGAATACCCTTTTTACGCGGTTCCAGCCAATAAAATCACATAAATGACGTTCGCGTGTACCTTGTATTTAATGTTTATGTAATAAGTAGTTTAGGGGTTAGAAGGGACATTCCTTAAAATTGTGCTCATCAACTTTTGATTGTTTTGTCCACCAGGCAAGACTGTCTTCCTCTGCCATGCTGGGGAAAACAAGGCGTTTGTGAGGCAACTTGTCGATCGTCTTGAGACTGACGGCCTGAAGAAGGAACAAATCTTTTATGACGAGATTTCCTTACAGCCGGGCGATGAGCTAGACAATATCATCAAAGTCATTGAAAGTCCCTCCATGAAACTTTTCGTATTTGTTGTCAGCAAGTACTGTTTTAAGAGCAACAAAAGATGGATTCGCGCAGAATGGGAAGCTGCTATTGAAAACAACAAACAAATCTTCCCTATTTGGCTAGACGACAATGATGATGATTTCAAAGCTTTCGGAAATCTCGTCGGAGAGTTCTCATACAAGCTGAGAAAAATCATCGCACAGAAAGTGAACCCTCAGGAAATTTCGACCAGCCTCCCTGCCCTCTCTGAAAAGATCTGCTCGCTTGTTTGTGGTAGGTACATTTGTTTCTATCCGCATGAATGTATATAGACTGTAGTACCGCTTTGGAATAACACATCAGAATCGCAGGCACATAGCTCGGTAGCAGCTGGTTATATTACACTGAGAGACCTTTCTCATCTAAAATTTGCACATGCATGTAATAGTTAGCCAATTACCTGGGGGATTCGTTTGTTTGTTTTGTACATAATGTAGTATTTGGTCCCAGGGCGTTCCCTTGTGGAACCCTGCTCGCTACTCTACCTGGAGTTGATGCCTTCCCTTCTATCACTACCGTCTTCTCCCTGTTACTCTGGAAACCCTTTAATCAGGTTGTTGTAGTGCCTTGAATTCCATAAAACTCTAGTTTTGACGTATGTTATGAGTGGCTTTCTCAAAAGCTTTTGTGAAATCGAATATTACTAACTACACATTTGTTTGCTGTGCAGTATGTCAACTGTGTTCATGAGCTGTGAATAGGAGTGATGTTTCTGTGAATCGTTTGGCTCTGAATTCATGCTGATTACATTATGGCCACCTAAGTGCAGACCATGATGAATAGTTACAGGTGTCTTTGTTACCCACCAGGTGATCAGCCAACCCAACAGGGACCACTATCCTCTACTGATAATGCTTTGCCTGCCCCAAGACAAAACATTCTGCCAGGTAAGTTCAAACGATTCAGTCAGATAAAAACACCTTATCAAAAACAATTTATCAAAAGTACGCCATCTGGTTGATTGATGAAACACCAAGTTACATGTTACGTTTCAAGACCAGTTTTGCTGAAGATATCTCATCCGGTAACTTTATCTTAGAATTCTTCAAATTCAATTAAAGGTCTTCAAACAGATGGTTGAATTCAAACATTGTACTATTTCTATGTTTCAGATATCCTCCCTGCTAAATTGAAGCTGGAGTTCGTCCAGAAATCAATAAGCCAGCTGCTGGACAAGGCCGATGCCCTTTTTATCCCTGAGATTTTCAATGACGAGGAGCTTTTTAAGAAGACAGAGAAACTGTTTGGCAGGTATATGGCCACAATTGAATCAATCATCAAGGGTTGCTTCATCTTCAACTTACGATTCTTCCAGCCATGTAACGTGGATGAATTCTACCATGACCACTTCCGTGTGGGCACAGGAAGCCTCTCTGAAGCCCTGACACGTCTCCTGATCACCGACGAGATGCGAGCTGCTGCCGGAGGGGAGGAGTTGATGGTCAGAGTGGAGGTTCGGCATGACGACTACATCAGGGTGCGGAGGCAGCTCTGTATGGCAGGTATGTACATGTGGACCACGCAATCGATCTTTCCCTTTGCATTGAAGAATTCAACTGTCAAGTGACTCACAGAATAAATTTTTATTTCCTCAGTGAACTTTTCAAACATTCTAAAGTTATATTTCATTGCCAGATTAAAACTTAAAGAATCTAGCCGGTAATATTAAAGCTTATAAAACAATTTATTCTGTTGCTTATAAAACAATTTATTCTGTTGTGGCCCGCATTTCATATACAACAAAGTGTCGACAGTTTTGTATTTTATGTTCTGTCAGGCATTCTTAAGTCAGCTTCTGTGGATAAGCTGTCAAGATTCGTGCGCTCTTGTACTGAAGAGATCATCGAAAATCCCACCATTGAAGGCCTGGACCTGGCCATCATCAGCACCGAGGATTTAAGTTTCTCAGAATGGGCAGTCCATCCTGTCACACGGCATCTGGCTCATAAGATAGGACAGAAGACACAAAAAGTCACTGCTTTGGAAGATAGGCTTGAAATGGCAAAGCATCAGGCTGGAACTCAGGATACTATTGTGAAAAGTCTCCATAAAGAAGTCACACGTCTCAATGAGGCAGTTGAAGCGGCACAGAAGATCTTGCTAAATAAAACAGAGGGAATCGAGCAACTCCGGGAAACCATTAGAGTCCTGGAAAGTGAGATTGAGGAGCTCCGTAATGCTAAGTCACAACAGGTCACTGCTTTGGAGGGGAGGCTTGAAATGGCAAAGCACCAAGCTGAGATGCAGGAGACTATAGTGAACAGTCTCCACAAGAAAGTCTCTCATCTCAATAAGAAAGATGAGGCTGCACAGAAGATTTTGCTGAATAAAGCAGAGGAAATCAACCAACTCCAGGCCACCATTAGAGACATGGAAAGTGAGAATGAGGCACTCCGTAATGCTAAAGTAAAATGGCCCATTACAGATCTGAAGGAAGTCAGTGGACCTGGGGAAGCGGAAGGTTTAGCTCTAGCATCTGTTGAGGAACTGACAACTGAAGAAGAAGAATCCGACCAAGATGGAAAGTTAGGTAAATGTTGATTTTGTGTTGAATATGGTTAACCCTATTCAGACAGGGGGAGAGGACTGCGCCCACTTTCACCTCGCATATCGCTTACGCTAGAGCAACCAAATTAATGGGTTTTCCTAAAATGTAGTTTGCAATTTTTTTCTTCATTTTTTCCGTGTTGCCATGGTAACCGTTTGTTAACAGGCGAAAATCGCTAGATTTGGTTCTAACAATGTATTTTTCACCTTTATTTGCTGTATTACTACTATTTCATCACATAAATAAAATCTTCTCTTATCTAGAATATCTTTCATGATAAATTTGAATGAATTATTACTCGAAAAATAAATTATGACCAGATGACGGATGACTAGCTTATAATACCTTAAAATTTGTACTTACCTGATATTTTTTCATAAAAAAAGTTTATATGAACGTTTTTAGTCTATTCCCATTGTCTTTTGAGATTATTTGCAGAAAAATGTATTTTTGAAAATTGAAGGCAGTTGCTATAAAATGGCGGAGCCCAACTGGTATCTTAGATATGCATGACGTTATTTAATGACGTCATTTTGACGTCATTGATGTCTATTGGCAACACAAGTTGTAACAAACATTATCATTCTGTTATCTGCAATTGCTGTTACATGTTTGTTGCATACCTTGAAGTTTTTTTTTTTGTTGGGAATATCCTTTTTTCTTGTTTCCAGCCAATGCAGTCAAATTGATGACGTCATATTGTCATAATAGCATCAAATTCCTCAAAATCTATAGATATTATGTATACATCATTCTCTATATTCTCTATAAGTTGGAAGGCCAAATGATAAATCGTTAAAGAGTTACGGTACTTAGAATTGGTGGGCCTCAAAAGCCCGCCCCTCCCGTCCCAGATTTACCAAAAAAGCCTAGACATCCGTGCCTAGACATTATTGTGGAGCACTGCTTGAAAATGTTGTGAACTAAACGAAGAGTGCAAAAGATGAAATATCGTAACATGTATCAGTCTCCTCTTTTTCAGCGTATCCGTCAATGCAAGGAAATATCGCCTTGGCCAGAGAGAAGATTCCGAGTGTCACGGAGAATGTGAAGCTTGCTAGGAACACGCTTCTCCTCAGTGACTTTGCATCATCCCACCCTGATGTGGAGGTGAAGATAGACATGGAGCAGAAGGAAGTGAAGCTGACGGGAGAAGATCGCGCCGTCATGGCGGCAAAACTCCACGTGTATGAGACAACGCAAAACCCGGCGAAAGAGAAGGTGAAAGTCTCTCACAGAATAGCTGAATTCCTGGCAACAGAGAAAGGAAATATGCACTTTGAAGGCTGCTTACTAGGATACCAGCTCAAGGTGACCTTTATTGTTGAGCAAGCAACGTCGACAATCTTCATTTTTGGGCTGAAGGGTGGAGATGTGGAGAAGGCAAAAAGGGTGTTGACACAGTGTGTGTCCGAGTCAAGCATTCCGTTTGATCCAGACTCCTCCGATATCTTAACGTCCAACGAGGCCACATCGCTGTTTAAGAATCTTCAACGAAAGCATCTCGTCTGCATCGATCTTGGTAACAAGAGGGTGTGGGTCGTTGGCCCTCCACAAGATGTGTCTGCAGTGGAAGATGCTATTGGTACATTCATCTCCACAAACACCATTATCACAGTGAGTGTCGACGCCAGCGAAGGCTGTATGAAATTTCTTCAGGAGTACAAAAAGGAAGACATTGCTAAAGTGGAGAGAGAGCACAGAGAGCAAGCAGTGAAGATCACTAGCAGGCAGACAGGTGGTTTCTCCATCAGGGGGACGAAAGACGGGACACGAGATGCAAAAAGGAAGATTGAAAAACTAGTGGCAGATGTGAAGAAAGCTAGCAAGAAGATCACAAAGCCAGGTTTGTAAATGTTCTTGATAACAATTCTTGATATTTGTTTGAGTGGTAAGTAAAGCGTAAGTTGGCAAGGTTGTTGTTAGGATTTTGTATCACTTTTTAATTCCTTAATGTGTCTATTTGGTAAATGATGTGCATCATACTTAACATGTAATGTCATCCTTGATCCAAACAAACTAGCAAAAATACCAAGTGAACCTGTTTTTCCAGGAATGGACAAGTTTCTGACAGGTGACACAGGTCGAGCCCTGCTGGATGTCGCAGGACGAGATAATCAGTGTCTGATTGTCCCTGACGTTCCCTCAAGGGGAAGAGGAGAACCTAAAACAGTAAGATTAGTAACAATTTTTTCCTACTTTCCTTCCTCCCTTTCATCCCTTCCTTTTTTTCCATCCTTCCTTCCTCTCTCCCTTTCATCCTTCATCCCTCCCTCCTTCATTCCTTCCCTCCCTTTCTTTCTCCCTTCCTCCCTTCATTCCTCCCTACCTCCCTTTCATGTTTCCTTCACCCCTCCCTCCCTCCTTCATTCCTTCCTCCCCTCCCATTCTTTCTTCCATTCTTCATTTTCTCCTTCCTTCTTTCAATCCTTCCTTGCTTCCTTCCTTGCATTCTTCCATCCTTCCTTCCTTCCTTCAACCCTCTCTCCTTTGTTCCTTCCCTCCTTCTTTCCTTTCTTCAAACCTGCCTTCTTCCTTCCTTCTCTTCCTCCATCCCTCCCTCCTCCATTCTTTCCTTCATTCCTACCTTCCTTACCAAATTCCTGCACTTCTTCCTTCCTCCATCCATCCTTCATCCATCCTTTTGCTTCCCTCCTTCCTTCCTTCTTCATTCCTTCAATCCCCCCTTCCTTTCTTCCTTCATCCACTATGATCTTTCTTCACCAGTCACTAAATAAAGTTCAGAACTGATGTAACGTTAAACATACTATAATTTAGTATCTCACAAATTTCTCTTCAGCTTTGCAGCCACACCAACAGGCAGGGGAAGAAGCTTGTGGTGGTTCATGGTGACATCACAAAACAGACTGTGGATGTCATTGTGAATGCTGCTAACGACAACCTAAGACACGGTGGGGGAGTGGCTGGAGCTATCGCTCGTGCAGGTAAACTTCTGAAACTTATAGTTATTTTGGGACCTTCATCTTGTTTTACATGCATCAAGCCACCAAATTTGTCTCAGTCAGATTATACCTCTATTCTTTGGATTTTGCATTTTGTGAATAGTGTAATCTTATACATTATTCCATATTTCAATGGACCAACTTCAAAATTTGAGTTTTCATTCATTATTAAACCAAAGAGCTGATACATTAAGCCATCATTTTGTTGACTGATCACTGAACTGAACTGAACTGTTACCCCCCACAAGACAACACTAACCAGTTCACTAATGTCACTGCAGCCTGTGTTGCTTTAATCTTGAAGAATGCAGACTCCCATGTGACTTGAGTTTGTATCTTTCTGTCTACCATCTGACAGGGGTTTTCATTATTATCCATTGAGGAAACTACAAAGCAATGACTTAAAGACATTATATTTTGTTTTCTCTGTTATTCCAGGTGGTCCTCAGATCCAGTCAGACTGTGACAAGTATGTGAGAGACTTTGGTACATTGGCTGATGGAGAAGTGATGACAACCAAAGGTTACAGCCTCCCCTGTAAGATGGTGGTACATGCTGTAGGACCACAGTGGAGCAGAGGTAATCAGTACAATTTTAGTGTGCGGATTTCAGTGGTTCAAGTGACCCAGGATTCTTGGTCTAGAGTTGAGGAGTTTGAATCCAGGCTGTCGTTGCTTAAGGTGAACTCTCACTGTACATGTACTTTATGGGGCACCGGTATGGCACAGTGACTGTGGGGTTTGTTCACTACGGCATTGTTTTGTTCTTTTTGCGAAATCAATTTTAATGATTTAGATATTGCGTTAACCCTATCCAGACCAGGGGGGGGGGCTAAAAGTGCCAGCGCCAACTTTGACGTTATATAACTGGTGAACGACGTGTGCTAGGACTATGAAACCGTCAAAATCTTTTATTTTCTTACCAAACACAATCACTTGATCATTTTTAGTCCATTTCTATTGGGCTTTGGGGTTATACCGGGGGTATGTGGAAAAAGTCGTATTTTAGAAAATTCAAGCTTGTTGATCCAAGATGGCGGACAAATGACGTAATTTTCTGACGTCATATAGTCATCTACGGACCCCGCAGTGCTGCACCGGTGCCCCAAGTGCAGTGAGAGTTCACCTATACAAACAAACAAACTATACCTGACATGTACTCTCCTTTGATAGGATGTGATTTTAAACTGTTGTCCAAATACTATTGAATAGAGCTAGGAGAATTTCCTAATGCAGGTACAATGAACCTATAAATAGTATTGGTCTTCTATTTCACAACCAGTAAACCAGGTAACTAGTTCTTTTGTGAGGTAACTGGATTGAGCTCACTTTAATCTGAATTCCTCTTTCCTTTAACCTTTCACAGTCTCTCATAATGTACAAAATTTATATGTTCCGAATTATTCCAAACAACTTATCCCTAATACTGAAATATAAAAGGTAATTCCATTGCTTTGTTTTGATTGCTTACAGATATGTCAGATGTTGAAAAGCAAACCAAGGAGGATCTGTTGAAGCAAGCTGTCTATAAATCTATGAAGGAAGCAAAGGACCACCACAGCATTGCAATACCTGGAATCAGCTCAGGTAAACCGGCTAATGCTTCCTATTTCTGATTACTTATATTCATTACCAAGTTCTGACAAGAGCAAGATTACAAAAGTACACTAAATTAGAGCAAACTGTCCAGCGTAGCACAAAATCAGAAGGTACATTAACAAAAATGTCTAAAAGAGTTTGCCACTTGTAACGCAGAGGATAAAGGGTTCATGAACCATATGTTTTTCTTATCCAAGTATGTTATTAAGATCAAGATTAAGTTACTTGTATAACAAAATCATTCATCAAAACTTGACCACTCTCTGACAACTAGCCATGAGTTTTAGCACATGAAAAAGGGTGTCATGTTAGGGCACCTCCCGTTACTACTGCTATTTAAGTACATGGTTAAACGTATTATGTGTGATTCATTTAATTGCTATTGATAGTACAGCCTCACAATTTTTGTTAGGTGATTATGTGTTTTTAGCCCATAGTAAAAATTAACTTGATGATGTTATTCTCTCATTCATATAGACATCTATGGATACCCTATGGACCTATGTGCAGCAGCCATATTAGATTCTGTGCAAAGCTTCTTCCAAACAAACCACACCTGCACTCTGACTGAGGTGCATCTGATAGAGATGGACTCCAAGAAGGCTGATACATTCCAGCAGGAATTTGTCAAAAGGTAAAAGTGTTCAGAACTATTTGTCTATAATTATAAGAGAAAGTGATATCAATCCAATTGTTGCTGACATTGAAGAGAGAGCCTTTCACTGGTTGAACGAGAAGACAAATGATGCACAGGTTCATTGTACTTGGAGGAATTCTCCTTAAGATAGCTCTTTTTTGACAAGCACAATGAACAGTGAACCACAGCTTAACGTCCCATCTTAAGGACTGTAGCCCTTTCCATGCAGTGGTGTGCAAAATATCATGTGAGCAGTGACAACTGGTATTCATACTACACTATAGATCCTTATGATAGAGTCCTTTAACCGCCGGACTTTGCATGCTTCTATAAAGATATTATGTCATTTAATTGCTGTATAATGTACTTAGACTGCTGATGGGAAATTCTGCTTTTCTTAATTTTTTCTTAGTCCACAGTCACCAAACATTTTTCCTCAGTGTGGTTGTGTGGTTGAGACCAAGTTTGACTGTAATTTCTAAATGCTGGTTAGCAATACACAGCTGTCTACAGGTCATGCACTCACTCAATGTCTTATTGTCTGTTGTTCCTCGTCAGGTGAGGGCTATACATGCTTTCATAGACACATAGATTTTGAGGCTTAATTGTAGCTTGCCAGCAGCCTCTATTCTTTAGAGTTAGCACTGTGTAATACAGGTTAGTTCATTTTAGACCTTTTATTGTTTAACCAATACTGAATACTTTCTGTAGGTTTGGAAAGGACAAGCTGACCATACCTGGGCATGGTTCAACTCCAGCTGGTAAGAAGGGAGGGGCAGCATCCTCTGGTGCATCAGACAACACACTGTCAGGTCCTTGGGGTATCAAGATTCTACTCAAACAGGGAGACATTACCAAAGAACAGGTGCAAATCTTCAAGAAAACTTAGTTTGGAATAAAGTGCAATCATTCAACACTTCTTACAATAAAAATATGCTTCTGTTCCAAAAATCAGATCCTACGTTTAGAGAGCATACAGAATTGGATTAATCTTTGTCAAAAGTGTGTCACATCCAAAGAGATATTCAATAATAAAGTTTATTGCAAATTCTTGCCGGTGGGCAAATTGCAGGTAACATAAAAGATATAAACAGTGTAAAAACAATATCACAAGTGTATACTCTAGTCTAAAGTATGCACCAGTAATCTAAATTTGATTTACTTTTAAGTTACCAATATTAGGCCTACACTATTGCAGAAAAGGTACCTCCATTAATACTCGCCCAGGTGTACATTATTAAAGAGAATAGAGATTTGCTCTAGTGCAACAACCCAGGCATGCAGATATGCAGATTGAAGTCTATTATACTGTAAAACAGTTGCATTGGAGGTCTTCTTAGACACATCAAATTATGCATCTTTGTGAACAGTCAAGTTTGTATGATATTTTTGACATGTACCACAACGTGGATGGATACAGACAGAGAAGGACGGTCACTTTTCATCTTACATTTACATGTTGTATGTTCCGAATTTTAGTTGTAAAAGGAAATGTCCCATACTGGGTTTAATGTCTTGAGTAAAACAAATGTAAAGACTAAATTTTGCTACCATTAAGTTTGTATGATATGATAATGTTGTACTAAGTTATCTCTAATTTTTTATTGACAGGTGGATGTCCTGGTGAACACCACAGGTACAAACCTGACCCTGACTGGGGGAGGGGTCAACAGTGCATTTGGGAGGGCTGGAGGTCAGGACCTACAACAGGTTTGAATTTTAATATAAATTCCTTATTAGGCCAGCGAAACTTTATCGCCTTGGGCTTTGCTACAAAGCTTATGTTTTAGTAGTGTTTTTTTTTGTGTGGTTGAACAGCAGAATTCATGAAGCTCTAGATGAAAATTGGTATGATTAGGTCTTGAACAAAATTATTAATGATAGGATTTTGGCCCAACTGTTAGCTTTGTATATAGCATTATACTGCTAGTGCTAGCTGTCTGTAATATCATATGATATTAAAAGATGGAAAATGAGCTTACTTTGTAGACTTTGTGCATCTGTAGCTCCTCGCAACCTGCTCCCAAATGAAAGTGTGCCAGTGCAAAATTTTAAGGAAACAGGCTTATAGAAAAAGGGTTAAAATGATTTGCTGTATATAATTGTGACATTGAAACATACAACACCCAGTTAGTCAGATCCATTTAGGGCCCAGGAAAAGCTCTACATCAAATGAATTTTTTGTGTTGATTGTTTCATTACTTTTTATTTATCACATCTAGCGAAAGGGAGGGCAAATCAGGTGCAAAATGCACCTTTGAAGGCTGTCCTCCCACACATGTTGTTGTCCCAGATGTTGTTAACTAGGATCTGTCCTTGGTGCTGATTATTACTGAAGTGCCATCTCTTTGATAAAATTGTCTTAATCATCTTGCTATAAATTTTTGCAATTCTAGAGCCTGTGCTAGGGGCTTTTTCAATAACAGATAGATATTTTAAGTGCATCAAGATGTACTCAGATAAGAGAGAAGGTTGTGATGGGCTGAAAAGTATTACATGTACTCCCATTCCAGAGCACATTTTTCATTACTGTGTGTGATTTCCTTGTACATGTAGTTAAATACCAAGTATACACTTAGCCAATCATCTGTGCTGTAACATTCTGAAAGATGACGATCAGTTATGATACTAATTCATATGGTATCCATCAATACAGCAATGTAGTAACCACGGCCAGGCAAAGCCAGGTGATGTAGTAGTGACCCAGTCTGCTGGTAGGCTGAACTGCAGCCAGGTCTACCATGCTGTCCTGTTTGGCATGACAGAAGACAAGGTATCTTGTTTACTTTTGTTTGGTGTTGGTTTGTTAGCTGTCTGTTAAGAATTAGGATAACTTAAAAATCATGAAATGCATTATTCTATACTACACAATGTCATGCTTGTACATGATATGGTATATATGAGTAGCATATCAAGGATAATGCTTTGTCTCCTTTATCTCCGGGCAACCTATATCCATTGTTTTTAACTATTGTATTTAGTGATATCTAGTCAACAGACAGTGGTTTCAAACTGCAATATTTGAAAACATTGTAATTTAAAAACCTTTAGTTGACTTGAAATCCCTGAATACTGTTGTTAAAACAAAAGATAAAGTTTACTCCGCAGGTAAAGGTGAAATAGAGTTAGGGCTCCAAGAATACAAGCTAAGTCAGGCAAATGGATGAATTCTCTAAAGAATTGATGTTTCAGATAGTAGGTCATTCTTGGTATCTGAAACATTTGAAGCATTTATCCAGTAACTATTGCTTGGTTTATTTTGTATGTGATGTTCTACCTGAATGCCCAACCTGTATCAAAGTATCTCATGCAAAATTGTGTTGATTTTCATGTTTTCAGCCTCAGAAAAAACTCATCTTCACCTGCCTGAGTAACGCCAGTCAGAACGGACACAGGTCTATCGCCTTCCCCGCCATCGGCACAGGCAACATGGGATTCCGTAAGGATGATGTTGCAGAGTCCATGTACGACGCAATACTGGGCTTCTTCCACAGGAACCGCGGAAGCTCTGTCAAGGTTGTCTTTTGTCTTTTTCTTGAATATATGTATCCTTTGTTTGGTTGTCATAGAAAAAGCTTTTTTTCATTGTAGCAGTTGTCATATTTGCGTATCATTGCATATCTTCTACACCATCCCTTTCATTGTTATCATCATCATTTTACATTGTTATCATTATCTTTCACCTTCTAGGATGTAAGGATCATTGTGTTTGATCTACCTACGATAAAGGCTTTCGAAAAAGAGCTGAAAGACAGACAGGAAGGAAGAAAAACACCTGTACATGTAGCTGCTGCGCCAAGCAGTGCCACTGGGAGGAAAGGAGCAGGTCAGAAACTGTTGTGTATTGATACAGATTTTAAGATTACAGCGTAAGCTATATCCATTGTTTTTTAAAAACAGGGTACATAGGGATATCAAGTCGACAGTGGTTTCAAATGCAATATTTTGAAAATAAATTTGTTTGGAACCACCCTCCAAAAACTTGATAATATATATATATATAAATATTAGCCTATTTTCAAAAACATCAGATTTAGTTTCTCCATGGATAAAGGTAAACTAGCATAAATGTTTTTAAATTAGCATAATGTTAAAAATCTGATATCCATTGAATTGGTGTGCCCAGGTTAAATCTAAGTTACTTCCCAGTGCCACAGAATATGCTCATTTATATGATACACTACTATACCAGTTTATATCCTGTGATTAATTTCCATAATTATCTGGTTTTTTTTTTCATATCAGAGATTTACTCAGCAGTGCGGAAGCCCCGGCCTGGTGTACAGGAGATGGACATGGCCAGAGTGACAGTCCAGGTCAAGACTGGGGACATCACTGCCGAGGGGGTGGACGCCATTGTCAACCAAACCAGAAATGACCTTGGTAAATACCAGATGGAACTAGACAACACCTGAGAGTCAGTGTAAACCTTTACTGTTAGACCTGAGTTTGTTCATTCTAACCCAGTGGAACATACATGTATGAGGGTCTGCATGCTCTTTTTCGTAATGCGTAGGCAGGCCTTTTTAATTTCCCGTATTTCGTAGGGAAGCTATTTATTCTACGTAATTCGTAGTGGGATGAAGCATAAAGCATTGGTAGCCTTCGTGTATTTAACATCTAACCGTAGTCAGCCATCCCAAATTTAGCGTAAATCGTTGTCAGGACCCCCCCATGCAGACCCTCGAATGGCAGCAATTTGGATTGTTGTTTCAGTAACTGAATATTTTGACAGGGAGAGGGTGCTAGCCCTTCCCTTTTCATGCTTTAAACACCCTTTTTATGTCCCTTTTGAAAGACCCAACTGATATTTTCTGGCCTAAGATTCCAGGCTGCCAGTGATAAGGATATGAGGTAAGATTTATTTTCCCATTGTCAGGTTTGGGAGGAGGGATGGCCAAGGTTGTGTCTGATGCAGCTGGACGGGGGTTACAGGTGGAGTGTCAGCAGTACATCCAGGTGAACGGTAACCTTAGCAACGGGAGTGTGGTAGTCACAGGTGAGAAACAATGACTTATTAAAACATTGTTGGAATATGACAGAACAATTAGCCTTATATTGGTATAATCTAGATCACAAATTAAAATCCTTTTGAGTTCAAAGTATACAAGTAGGGAGAATGTTAGAGTACGCTGATGCAGTTACTGTATTGTTAATCACTTATTATCAACTAGTCCAATGGTTGGTGACCCTGTATGAGTTCTGGAATCAAAATCCTGACTGTTGTCTCTCACCCCAAGGGGTCACAGCCTTGGGTCACAGCAGCATAAGGATAGGATGTTAGTTAGGCTGTGGTCCACTGTTCATTGTACGTGTACTTGCTTGTCGAAGAAAGCTGGGGGAATTTCCTGATTATAATGAATGTGTACTACTTAATACAGTAACTGTACATAGCATTACTGTACATCTGTCATGACCAGTGAAAATTACTGTAGTATAAAGATCACTTTGAATCAACATTCACTGCTCATTTTGCAGGAGGACACAACCTACCATGCAGTAAGGTCCTCCACCTGACGTCCCCAAATGACCCAAACCAGCTCAGGGGCTACGTCAAGAAAGTTCTGGTGGTTGCTGAGAAGAAAAATCTGCAGTCTGTAGCCTTTCCTGCCCTCGGAACAGGTAAGATATTGCATTCTAAGACTTTAAAAGTCACATGAAACTTCAGCAATACAAGTAACTAGAAATAATAGACATAAGACAGACTGATAGCTCTTGAAATACAGCGCATCTGATGTTAAAACCTCCATGCAGGTGAAGCATTTTAAAGATCATTGGCATTTGGGTGGCAAGACAGTGAGAGCAGTTTGCTCAGAACCAATAGATCCTGGGTTCAGTACTTGCCATGCAGTGACATTTTGCCCTTGCAAAGGCACTAACCATAGAGTAATGCTCACTGAGCGTTGTGCTTGAGAACAAAGTTTTACACAGATTTTGTTTGCCATTTTAGATGCCAACATTGCACATATTTGCCACCAGGAGCTGTAAATTCGTTGTTTTATGCTTCCAGCCTTACTTGTACATTCCAGCAACAACTATACAATGCAGGCGTAAACTGAAACTGAAAACGTTTATATACTAAGTCAGACTCTTTGTCTAGTGATTTTTAAAAAACAATTCATTAAACATTACTGTGTAATATTGCTCTTACTAATCAAGCTTTCATGACATGTGTGATGTGTATATAATTACATTTTTCTTTATTCCAGGAGGGTTTAATGTCAGTGCAGATAAGTCAGCCTTCTGCATGCTGGGAGGTATTGCCGACTTTGTCCGTGACAGTAACCTGACCAACGTGAAGGAAGTGAGAATCACCATCTTCCAGCAGCACATGTTAAAGGACTTCCACTCAGAGATGGACAGGAGGGCTGCCATGAATGGGCATAGCGTACCCAATTTCTTCACAAGTTAGTCTACAACAGCTACTATTTAGTTTTTACATTCTTGTACTGTTAAGTCCTTGTTCCTCCTATCAAGGAACAGTGTGTTTTCTTCTTCTACTAAATACCAAAATAGTCACCGCACCTCAAAATAATCATAATTTCAAAATTAACAAAATTGTTCATTCTTTTTCTAAAGAGCTCATCCATGTTGTCTTAAGTTTCCAGTCCATGGCCAGAAAATTTATACAAAGTTGATTGCAATGCATTTTTCATTTTTTTGCTATAGCTACTGAAGAAATGGGGCGGGAGATATCCTAAAATTATCCTGAAATAATATGCTCTTCTATAAAAGCATTTACTAACTCTAACTTGTCCTCTTACAGAAGCTGCACGTTTCTTAGGTTTAAGTACTGCTGATGCAGACACCCCAGCCAGCAGGCCCCCACCTCCACCAAGACCTGTAGGAAATGTTTCCTTCCCTGCCTCCAATGCAAAAGAACTGACGCTGCACCTGTTTGGACATGACCAGACTAAACTAGACAGGGCTAAGAAAGAAGTGGACAACATTGTCGAGAATCACTGCAAGGAAGAGAAGATTCAAAATGCTGCCATCACCATGCTGACACAACAGGAGGCCAGAATGATTCACACCTACGGGGAAGACAGGGATGTGGTGGTCAAACGAGGTGGTTAATGTATGGTTATCTATTTATACCTAATAGATATATATACCTCTGAATGTGAAAAAAGTCAGCATACTTATGAAAAAGATGGTAAGTGTCACATGTTGTGTAGCAAGGCTTTTCCTGCGATGGCTCTTTGAAAATGAAAGCATCAGAAATTTTTTGGGCATCATCTATGCAGGTCTAGATTGTGTCTGAGTCCATCCCATGCCGTCTTGCTTATAGCAGCCCGCCCAACATTTGGCCGGCCTCCTAACAGAGAGGAGCCAGTTACAGAGTTTGTTTTACGCAGACTAGCCTGGGGTCATTCAAATTATAACTCTGCTATGAAACATATGGAAGGAGAGGGATTTTTTAAATTAAAAACTATGCATTTGTAACTTGCAGGGAGTGGCATTGACTGCCTCCTCATCCAAGGTGGAATCCATGATGTCACAGAAGTCTTAAAGAAGATTTGGACAGTCTTGAATGCCAAGGTGGAGGAGCAAAGGGACATGGAGAAAGCACATTCAGTCCAGAAGGATGCGCAATGGTAAGTTATTTGCTTGTTTGCTTGCTTGCTTGTTTGACACAATCATTTGCCAAAAACACGATATTGGGATTCCTGCAGAACAAATGAGAGCCTAAAATTATGATGCTTTATCATCATGTAAGGTTGAATTCCTATATAGGCATAGAATATGTTTGCAAGCAATAACTTAAAGATATTTGTTATTTCTTAAATGGATCAGCCGATTTGATGTGACTCTGTCCTTTTTCAGGTGCTATGTTGTAGCTCAAGGTAGGGAGCAAAAAATTCACCCTACTGCAAATGCCATCATCGAGGCTGCATTCAAAGCAAAGAAGAACTCTGTGAAATATGATGATGACAACGAAGACTGTGAGATCGACTTCAAAACCATGAAAGTCACCATGAAACAGTCAAAAAGGACCCACACTGTGCTGAGAAGAGACAAGAGGGCAGAAGCTGGTAAGTTTACATCTGATTTGATAATTTATTCGTTTATCGTTCAGACCCTAATGTATGCCTTAAAGTGGCACAATAATTTAGCACAGCAAGTTTCATTGCTGTTTCAGTAGTGCTTTAAGGGGGTGGGGGTCCATTTGCCCCTTTAATGTGCTTGAGGGACCCCCATTTTACCTCCCTTCTGAATGGCAGGTGGAGCCCCAAGATGCCCTGTCCAAATCTTCCAGTTACCATCCAATTGGAACCAGGAACTCAACTGTGAGGCTTATACCAGTTGAGTTAAAGGGACATCCCTATGTCAATGATTATGGCACAATTAAACTGTTATCCAACTAAAAATTTTGGAGTCACTGGAAGTTTCCACTGCATTGCTCAGCTTTCTTTTGCTATCTCACTGAATTGCTCAGGTCACATGACTTAATGCATATGTGACGTCAGCAATTGGTCAAAGCTTGTTGGATCCTGAGCAAGCAGATAGCTTTACTAGTGAAAATGAAAGACATGCTGTCGTGCTCAGTTTGACAGCAAGATGACTATGAATCCATTTCTGAGCTGACTTTATTTTTTATTAACAGGTGGCGGTGCCTTGCCAACAACCTGGGACCCACAGCCACAGGACAGGAGTACAAAGATACCCAAAATCTGCCACATAGTTCAGCTGAAGTCAAGTTCCCCGGAGTACAGCACAGTGGCGGGGAAATTCACTAACAGTCTAGGAGGGATGAAGGCAACCATAGTGAGCATTGAGAGGGTCCAGAACCCAACCCTGTGGGCACAGTACTGTGCTCAACGGCAGAAAATTGCACAAATCAACCCAAGAAGGTACAAAATTATGATTTAGCGCCATATTGATTACATCATGAATTCATTATCCCATTCATCACCTGTGGCCTTGAGTCGACCCGAGACTATAAACTGAATGTATTAACAATACTCGTCTTGATCATTGGTCTTACAGGAAAGTTGAACAAGAACTGTGGCATGGTACTAAGAAAGAGGTTACTGATGCAATAAGCCACAATGGCTTCAACAGGAGCTATGGTCGAAGCAATGTTGGTATGTATACATCCCTCATTATCTACATTAATATCTTGGATATCAGACTTCTTTTCAAACAATCACCTTCCAATGGTGCATACTTTTAGGAAATTATGTTAGGATACCTCTGCTACTCATGTTAAGTGCTGTGGGACAGGTTAACACGAAACTTGAGAGCCGCGCCCTAAATTTAAACATTCAAAAACGTCGCGGCAAGTGACTTTTGGATTGACTGTCATCATTGGATATTGACAGATTGGATATGGATTTCATAGGTAAATTGGCAACTCAGTTTCATTTACAGATTATTGTTTGATAAAATAGAATGCATCATTGTAAACAACTATGTTGTGCAGACAAGACCGATGACCTCCTCCTCCCTTTGGACATTTGAAAAATCGCCAAGAATGAAGAGAATTTGTCACCTGACAACAATTTGGGTGCCCTTCTTCGACCTCTCTCGGTCTCTTTTCTGAATGAAATTTATCTTATAAATTGGTACATTTTTCTCTACAGGGACTTGGGAGGGAAGGGGCTCATATTTTGCCCTGAAAGCTTTTTACTCCACAAAGGACTACTACTCTGTACCAGATCCTGCAACCAAACACAAGAAAATGTTCCTGTGCAAGGTAACAACTGGAGAATACACAAAGGGGACTCCGGATTTGACAAAAGCTCCCATGAGGACTGATAAACCTAACATCCCGTTTGACTCCACTGTGAATGACATGAATAACCCAACTGTATTTGTGGTATTCCATGATGCACAGGCGTATCCAGAGTACTTGATCACATTCAAGATGACATAGCTTAAAGATCTATCTCTTATCATACATTCTGTCTCATTGTGCAAAAAGTTTCTCAGTGTTAGTACAAACATGTAGTTTTGTATGTCTGGATGGACCATTCGTGAGAACAAAGTTGTGAGGAGTTCTCACATATCAGGTTGACTGTATTTGAACTCACAACCAAGACCATGAGGTGGTCTACACTTTACAAAAGGAATATAAAAAAATTAAATATTTTAATCAGAATTCACATATCTTGTCGTAAGCCTTCTACACCATTGAATCAAATTCAGTGCTATTTCTTAATTATGTTTGAAGCTATAAACACCACTTAATGAGTCTTATTGAAACGTTTTAAACTTGTATGGCTTTCAAGGTAGTCGGATTGACAATCAACATTTGTCTCCACAATAAAATAGATCATATGGTTAACTTGATAAGGATCAGAGGACTGATCGAAAGCTTGTGGGTAAGTGCTTAATTTTGTGTGTACAGATATAAAGTTTAAAATTGTAATATATCATAATAATCATATTGTGTTGAATTGTCGAAAACAGCTCTGTGGTCTAGTGTATAATGATGCATGGTGATTTGGTTCTTAGAATAGAATATGTCATTTTAAAGAAGGCTAACATTAGTATCTGTGATAAAAATCTGTCAATTGTATTTTTAGACTGTAGTGACCATTTCTGGTACATTTTGTGAATGGAGAAAAAAGCTACAGTAACTATGATAGCATTTCATATGATATCCTAGAGACTAAGAGAAAATATGTTCATATCTTAGCAAATATATAATTAGCCTATGGGGCGGCAACACATAAAGAAGTCAGCAGCAAAAAGTATATAATGAGCCAAAAAGCTGAAAAGAGCCTGCAATTGAGGCAAAGATATAATATCTTGTACAGAAACTCATTTTCTGTATTTTGAATAAAAGACTCAAAGATTTTCTAAAAATGTAGTCTGCTTTTAGTTTACCTTGTAAACGTTTGCATATCAAGAATGTATCTGGAAGCATCTCCAAGCGGATTTGCCGGTGGCATAAGACAGTGGTCACCGGAAATCTGTCTTCAGTCTCAAACAGTAATTTTCAATAAGGGCGTTGCCTGATGGCCAGCTGAATACTACTTTGGCCCTTTTGATACTGTCTTATGCAACTGGTAAATCGTCTTTGAGATTAGAAAATCGAAGCCCCTTCCTTAATAACATAGGATGGTTTTAAGTTCGCGGTAGCGCCATAGTCTGTTGAATGACAGTCAAATAGTAAGAACTTTTGTCATCGCAAAAAAAAAAAACAATTACCCATTTTCGAACTTTACCTTCCTTTCAACAATCGCTACAACTACCAAATGATTCCAACACAGAGGGACCGTCCATTTCATATGGAGGCGAGGGGCCAGGAAGGGAGGGACAATTTTACATGTTTGGAAAGGAAGAGGGTACATTCATTCAATGAATTAATAAAGTCCTCCTACCTACTAGAGCAGAGCTTGTTGTCAATCTCAACGTATATAACGCCCCGGGTCTTCTCTTAGATCCCGGATAATTTCCCGACATCTCCCCGGACGTTATCGTGAAACACCTATGGTAAAGATTGGCATCTCTTGTCGGCAACCCTTGTGTCCCTTGCCGTTTGTAGATAGTTCTCCGTACGGCACGGTGGTGTGAGTCCGAGAGACGAAGCTCTTGCGTTCTCGTATGATTCAAGCTGAATGACAATGCCGTGGTCTGGAGAAGCAAACAAAAGCGTGACCAATACAGGTGAAGAAGATTACTGGTACCGGTATGTGATTGGTCAAGAAATTAATCTATTTTGTAGACTGGGCTAATCGGAGACCTGCCCCTGTGCTTATTTGCCTGAAACCCCGTCACTCGTCTGCCAGCGCCGTCTAAGGTGACTGACTCACCTCGCAGCTTTCCAGCGCAGAACAACATCGCGGCCGCATGAGACAGGTTAGTCAGTGCCTTTATGTGTTTATACGTCTTGTACAGATTATCATTAGTCCAATAAATAAATAATCGGTAATGTTAACATTCAATTCTTTTGCGACCGTCCGAGGATGGAAAAACGTGTAAGGCATCCTCGTGCCTTATTCATTACCAAAACAAGACGTTAATCCGCCTCCATCTTTTTCACTTTCTTGCTTCCAGGATTTTATTGGTGCCATTTTATTTAGTACATGCGTCGGTGGCGTTGCCTGACACTCAGATTTGATGCCTTCTGATGTTTGAACTTGACACTGCAGGTAGCCTTTTGCGTCTGGAGGGGGCGTTATTTGGCGCTGTATCTCCAGAATGAAACGTGCGATCGCAATGATATTAGGTATATGGATTGTTGGTGGTTGCCTGACGCTAAAGTGTGTTTTTCGGCCTTCTGGTGTTTGAACTTTGCGGGCTTTTTTATGTTAATGTGTTTGGGCATGGGCATGGTGTGGTCTTGATTATTTGGAGACGAATACATTTCAATGTAGGTTGAAAGTTGAACCTATAAGGGGCTGAACCATATGGAATAATTTTGCCAAAATTAACGTCAAACAATATTAACCCCACAACACACCATGTGCAGCATCACAAAAACATTATATTTCATGCAGGTTTGAGTTTCAGACTCTTGTCTTGATTGTGTACGCTGTATATCTAGGCGCACCCGCTAGCTATCTCTGACCACGTTCGCCAGTGGTAGGGTGATAACTTAAGTGCGATTGTAGCGTCATGGCGTCAAGATTGCATGCAAAGTGTGTGTTACGTTTATCGATTGGATATCATACTATAGATACCATCGACGAGAAGTAGGAAACCATTTGACTGCCAAACAATAATTAGTTTCTTTTCAACAAGGCTTTAAAACGATGGTACTTACGCCGAATATCGGGGGTCTGGGTAGCTACTTTTTTTAGTATTGTCTGGGGTAAGGTGATATAAGTGACTTGGGGCCCAGGATCTGGCCTAGCACACTTGGTATCTTTGGAAATGTCTATTAGTGCGGAGTCGTAGGATGAAAACCGCGCATTCCAATCGGATGCTTCCTTCTCGAGATATTCTTGATTTTGTGCGCTCTCTCTTGGCGCAACCGCTAGGTACCTTTGACCGCTTACGCCAGGGGTAGGGTGATAACTTAAGTTCGATTGTAACTTGGGGTTCAAGTTCCTGTCTGGCACACTTGGTGTCTTTGGAAAGGTCTCTTAGTGCGGAGTTGAAGGATGAAAACCGCATTCCAAACGGATGCTTCTTTCTCGAGATATTCTTGATTGTGTGCGCTAGCTAGGTCATGGCGTCAAGATTACAAAGTGTGCGTTACTTTTCTTGATTGGATCTCATACTACACACCATCGATGGAAGTAGAGACGTAACGTTAGCATATATATAATAGCTCGTTATATGTATAATTGGAGTAATCTAATTTTTGTTATTGTCTGTTACCATGGTTACTTGCACACTTGATTGTATCATTGATTGTATCATTGTTTCTGAATGAAGAATAAAATGTCCTGAAAAAAAAAATAATAAAAAAGAAACGTAACGTTAGCAATAACGCAGATCTAAAGAATAGTAAGTCCAGGAACTGTTTCCTTCCAGAACTTCGGTCCTTGAATGACTCTCTTTAACCTGACTGACTAACCAACATGACTGCTTGGATTTTCAAGGCCACAGCCAGATGGAGTCATGTAACGTTACATGTCAAGGTCATTCCGTATCAATTTCATTCTGTCTCAATTAGACTAAGCCATTTGTTACCAAGGGCGTTACAATATCGTCCTTAATTATGCTTTAAAAAGTCCTCATTAACATAAACGAATATCCTTAAGTACATCTTTTTCTAAGCTACCTGCATGTCCAAAGGGTTAACAAAATGGCTATGCCCATGAGGCATTGCCGATGATAACTTTTTGTAACTTTGCTAGGTTATATCAGGTTTATCAAACGCGATGGAATTTGCAATCTTTTATAATTTCTTTACTGAAGTTGAACGCTAATCTTAACTTGGCCCTTGAATTTTGAGGACCACTGCTAAGTCATTTAAAATGTTTGCGCTTGAAGTCTATCTAACTCAACGTCACCCGTAACGTTAAACCACTTCTCCCTGAGCGCGGTGTCACCAGCGAACCTTGCCCTTTGAACTTTCGGTACGCCGTGCACAGGTGTGATGATGTCATATCAGGAAGTGAGATCTTAAACAGCAATGGCGTCCGTGTCAATAATATTAACTTCCATGTCGCATAGCGCCTGGACGGCTATCACTAGATGTGCTTATAACCTCCATAAAAATGAATTTATTGTGTGTCTGTATATACGTATGTCTTTCCGTCTTTCTGCTTATGCGTCACCATTTGAATCTAAGGATGGATTTTCACAAGGTACATCCACTTCTAAATCCTATAACTCTTGAACTACATACGAGTCGTGCGGCCACCAAATTTGAAGAAATGATATAGACATAATATCTGACAAGTACATGACGTTTAACGTTACGATGACATAATGTGGCTTAATTATGACGTAATCAATTTGATTGTATTGGCCGAACCCATGTAAAAGGGAATTCTCAGAAAACTTCAATTTTTGCTCCAAAAATGTAACAGCAAGTGCAGAAAACAATGATTATGTTTGTTACGATTTGTGTTGCCAATAGCAACATCATTGACGTCAAAATGACGTTATAAAATGACGTCATGCACATCTAAGATACCAGTTGGGCTCCGCCATATTACATCCACCACCTTGGAATTTTTAAAATCCTTTTGTTTGGCAACAAATAATCACAAAAGGCAATGGAAATAGACTAAATACATTCATTTAGATGGTTTTGATGAAAAAAATACCTGGTAGTTACAGATTTTATGGGATGATTAGCTTGTTAGTCTTGATCTGGCCATACGGTCCACAATCTTGGATTTCGGGCTGATGACGTCATCAAATTAGCCTAATTTATGCATATACAATTAGGAAAGATATGCTAAACTAGAAAGGCCGACATTTGCTTGAGAGCAAATACAGCATATTTCAGCCATCTCCTTCCCCAAGCAACAATGGACTATTCCAAAATCACCCATGTGCAAAAATGGAACTCTTCTGCTTAAGATGACTAAGCATCCTAAGCTACTAATTACACGTATGAGCAAAAATGAATCGTACAACCCCCTTCCCTGCAAGAATGGACTCAAGTGCACCCAATGTAGAAGGGTAAGATAGACCAGTCCAAAAACACTTCCGCTAAGAAATGGAATTTTGAATCATCAGCCGTCCAAAACTGAATTTGAAAGAAATCCCCCCCTTTGCAAGAATGGACTCTACCTGTTATACCCCTGTGCAAAGTGGAGCGATCCAAAAATACATCCGCTAAAATAGGACTTTGACATAATCACCAAAGTCCAGAAATACATGGCCTTTTCTATAATAAGCAACCCAGTCCAAAACTGAATTTTTTTAATAGTCCCCTGTGCATGAATGGACTCATCCATATTACATCAGGCTTGCTGATTGGCTGCCGAATCCTCAGGTACAGTCTTCAGGTGGGGTCAAGTTCCATTCAACAAATGGAATTCGGAATCATCACCCATGTCCAAAAATGAATTTTTTAAAAATCCCCCTATGTGCAAAAATGGACTGTCCCAGCAGTAGCCTTATGTCAAGTGGATCAGTGCAAAAACACTTCCGCTAAAAAAAGCATTGGCATTATCACCAAAGTCTTAAAGTAAATTTTAAAAAACACCCCCTGACCAACAATGGACTCTTCCAGCAAAATAACCTTGCTCATTGGCTAATAATTAATTAGATTTACCTTGTCCCCCCAACCACCTGGAGGAACATGGACTAGGTAGGTATGTAGATGATTGGATCTACCAGAAACACCTGTGGCTTCCAGAATGACCTAGAGGTCGTTGACCTCGGCACTTCCACCTCACAAATCCAAAATTCTCCCACAAAAACCTCCATAATGAGCCATTTTGAAGTGATTTATACCAAATATTATGCATGGATCCTTTGAATAAGTACCTAGGGCACCTCTGTGCTAAATTTCAGGTCATTTGGATGTAATACCATGGTACAGGGGGCCTAAATATAAAGTTGTGGTCCAAAAATTGCAATAAAACCTCAATAAAATCATTTTAGAAGCAGATATGAATAAAATGAAAAAAACGCCTAAGGGTATTGGCCCACTCTACCCTTGTGCCAAATTTCAAGTCATTCGGTCCAGGAACGACGGAGTTGATTCGATTTGAAGATTTGACAGGAGAAAGAAAGAAAGAAAGAAGAAAGAAACACTAGAAAGGCCGACATTTGCTTGAGAGCAAATACAGCATATTTCAGCCATAATGCAACAATAGGCCTTGAGGTCGTTGGCCATTGGAAAATGACCCCAAAAAATCCCAAATATATCATTTTAAAGTGTTCCATGCCAAAAATTATACATGGGTCATTTGGATAAATATCTAGAGCACCGCTTAACCAAATTTCGGGTCATTTGGTTGTAAAACGAGGGAACAGGAGCCAAAAATGTCCAATTTTTGTCCAAAAACGGCCATAAAATCGCAATATTTAGCATTACGTTGTACTGTATGGAAAAACTGTTATTGAATTCATGCACACATAATTGAAGGGCACTTTTATACCAAATTTCAGGTCATTTGATTGTAAAACGAGGGTACAGGAGGCAAAAATGTGCTTTTTTTGTCAAAAAATGGCCAAAAATCGCAAAATTAAGTATTTTGTTCTACCGTATGCCAAAACTGTTATTAAATCTGGGTGGGCATATGATCAGGGCACCTCTGTACCAAATTTCATGTCATTCGGCTGTAATACCAGGGCACAGGAGCCCGAAATATACATAAAAATTGACAAAAAACTCAATAAAATCATTTTGAAGGCAGATATGAAAAAAATGGAAAAAACACCTGAGGGTATTGGCTTACTCTACCTTTGTGCCAAATTTCAAGTCAATCGGTTTAAAAACGGCGGAGTTGATTCGATTTGAAGATTTGACAGGAGAAAGAAAGAAAGAAAGAAACATTACGAATACAATATATTTCACCATACCTATGGTATGGCTGAAATATAATTACGAATACAACATATTTCACCATACCTATGGTATGGCTGAAATATAATAACATACGATTTTATTTATGTAACAAAATAGCAGTAACATAGCAAATAAACGTGAAAAATACATTGTTAAAACCGAAATTAGCGATTTTTGGCAAAACTGCCTGTCAACAAACGGTTGCCATGGCAAGACGAAAAAAATGAAAAATTTTTCAATCTTCGTGAAATTGTTGCCAACGATATTGTAAGAAAAGTCTATATTTGGTGGCGCTCGCGTAAGCCGTTCTAGCGTTATAGGACATCAAAGTTGGCGCAGGCCCCAAAAGAACCGCCCCCCCCCCCCCCCGTCTGAATAGGGTTAAGGAACACAATGTCACAAGTAGGTAATCATGACACTTTCCAATCAATTATGCAAATAAGATTGTCATTTGCATAATCAGTATTTGTTGATGTCTAACCGTCCGTGAATATCACGGTTTTCCCATTAATTATGCAAATTAGATACTTTGCATGTTATCGTTTACATCTCCGTCTAAACTATCTGCATACTGAATATCACGGAAAGTAATCCTCCTTGAAACTTAGTTTACAAAACCATCCAGTTCCACAGCGGACTACTAGATGGCCAAAGCTTACACCACTTAATTTTTATATCACAAACTATCTGTCGTCAAAAATACAAGACCATGCCACGTCCTGATCAATACTACAAAAATTGACATTTTGCTGCAAAAACAAGGTCACACACTAGGGGGCCAAAAGTTGACCTTGACCTTTGTCTGACACCACCCCCACCCCGTCCAGGGATGACCAAAAAAGCACCGGTCTGAATAGGGTTAAAGTACACACATATAAATGTACATGCCTAGGTAATCTGCATGATTATAAGTATATAGAACAAGATGGCGTCGGGGCTGGACGCATCGAACTGACGCTCCGTGCCCTGGGTATAACCCAACTGCGAATTCGCATCATGTGCATCGGACCGACTGACGTTTTCCCCCAGATCTCGTGTAGGTCTAGAATACTTGTACCAGCCCTAAACAAACAACAGTAGACAGAAATAGACCGGGAATTTGCTGAAAAACTGCGGACTCTCCACCACGATCTTGCCAACAACCAGACCTCTGCGTCCGAGGCAGGCGAAGCCTTTGTGCTCTACAATTTCTTGACAGTTGAGAGGGGTGTCGAAACAAAGCAGCACCAGGACAACAAAACTCGTGAGTACATTCAACAAAAGACAAATAGGGTGCAAACAGCAACAAAGCTTAAAAAAAACACACTCCGAAAATCTGGTCTTAGCAGACAATCGACAAGCCAGGAAAAATTCTCTTCTTCAAATGACTCAGATACCATAATCACGTCAAAAACACCTGTCAACGTTTACAGCAAGCCAAACAGACTACATACCATGAGAAACAGTACAAGAAGAACATTTATGAATATGCAAAGAAGGTGTCGAGGGGGGAATTTGGGAAAAAACCTCAACGACCTACTTTTCCAAAAGCTAAACTTGACATGTATCTAAGGGAAACGTATTCCACAAATCCACCGACTGTTAATGAATCGTCGCTAAGTTGGTTACCTGCTGGCCCGACTGCGGAATCTGTAACTCATCAATTCAACAACGAGCCGATCAGACCTCGTGACCTAAAAAAGCTGCTAAGAAAAAAGAAATCTACCTCAGCACCTGGCCCGGACGGCATAGGCTATGATGCACTTAAACACCTCCCCACGACCCATCACTTCCTTGCCACACTGTTTAACAAGATCCTGAGTCAGGGTCAACCATGTAAATCCTTGCAACACGCAGATACAATCAGTATCCACAAGTCGGGTCCTACAGATGACCCCGCAAACTTTAGGCTGATTTCCTTGATCAGTACAATCGCCAAGTTGTTTCACTCTATCCTTGGGGATCGAATTATTGACTTCCTTGTAAAGAACGTCTTTGTTGACAGCGAGATTCAGAAAGGATTCCTGAAGGGTGTGTCGGGGTGTGCCGAACATTCCTTTGTGTTAAATGAAGTCATCAGAGATGCAAGAGCATCATCAAGGACTGTACACGTGGCATGGCTTGATATGCAAAATGCTTTCGGGTCTGTCACCCACGACCTCATCCAGTTGTCATTGCAGAGATACCAAATACCACAGCATATCCGTGATTACGTGAGGGTATTCTACAGTAGGTGAGATGCCCTGAATTCTTGTCAGACCGGTTCCAGCTGAAGGTGGGCACATTCCAAGGTGATTCACTCTCAGTTGCGATCTTCCTACCTGTTATCAATCTTCCCCTTGAGTACCTACGCACCGAAGAAGCTCACGGCTATGTGTTGAAGGATAAATCTCACTCGGCATTTGCATTTGCTGATGATCTCGCTCTAACAATATGCAGATCAAGATCAATGCAACGAATCCTCAATACGCTGGATCGGAATCTTCAAATTAAAAAAGCATCCACCTGACCCTAAAACCCAAGAAATGTAAAAGCTTGAGTATATGTGGCGGGTCAGCAAAGAATGTGGCCTTTTCAATCGGAGATCACCCTATTGATAACATCATAACAACCCCTTTCAAGTTCCTGGGCGGCTTCATCACAGCTAGTGGCTCTTCAGGCCCAGTCTCTACCATTCTGAAGGATTCTATTGTAGGATATGACGAAACGCATGGAATAATGATGAACATTCACGCATCCCCAGTCCGTGGTGAATATAAATGTGAGATATACAGGATCTATGTTCAACTTGTGCTATCAGATACCTCCTGACAGTACATGACATTTCGCGAACACATCTAACTGAGTTAAACTGTAGCGTCACCCAGTACCTGAAGAAATGGGCGAATATGATGCGATCAGCTAACCCCGGACTACTATACCACAGTCAAGGCCTTGGCCTCACTTCAGTGGAACAGATCTACCTACAGCAGCACGCCAGTGTCATTGCCTCAGCTATGACAGTGGGTGACCCTAGTGTTAAGAATGCACTAGCGGCCAAGGTACAGAGAAAATCAGCGCTAAGGCGCAAATCGACAAGTACAGTTATCTATCATACACTTGTGGAAGAAGCCTTGACCGCTGTGATGGACAATGAACCTCATGAAACCCAAGTAAACAATCATACAAAGGAAAAAGTGTGCCAAAAGGTGAAATCCCGCCTGCGAAGGTAGAGGATATGAAAATAGAAGAAAAATGCAGATCTCTCCAAGTACAGGGGAGCTGGGCTGAACTTGTAGAACAAGAACAGACTGACGTAAGGTGGAGGAGAACTTTGTGCAACACTCCCCGCGGAGTGTTTGAATTCGCCCTAAACGGAATGTTAAACTGGCTCCCAACACGTGACAATCTAGTCCGATGGGGGAAAATGTTGTCACCTAAGTGTCCACTCTGCCAAGGACGACAGACTCTGTGTCATGTCCTCAACATGTGTCCAGTAGCCCTAAAAGACAGGTACACCTGGCGACATAACAGTGTCCTTAGGGAACTTCTTACCACCCTCAAGGTGTGGCACTCCAAAGCAAATCCACAGACCGTGATCAGGTGCGATCTGAGCCAGGAGTACATCGAAGGAGGAACGCACACTACAGTCCCTCCAGACATCCTGCCGACTTCACTGGTACCAGACATCACCATTCAGGATCCTGTACAACAAACATTGAACTTGGTTGAACTTACCGTTCCATTTGAGCAGAATGCACAGCACGTCGAGGACAGAAAAATGGCCAAATACGAATGTCTGATCAATGAAATAAACTCGCACAGTAGTTACAGGGCTAGCATTGTTACAGTTGAGGTAGGGAGCAGATGTTGGATTAACGGCGAGAACACTGCAAAGCTGAAGTCACTCTGTCCGGTCAGTTACAAAGACCGTGAAGTGAGACATCTTAAGAGTAGACTGGGAAAGTGCGCTCTCTGTGCATCCTATGCTATCTACTGTGCCCGAAACACGCCTACATGGGACTGTACGTCAGGACTGTTTGTCTACAGGAACTAGTTGTGATTCTTGTTTTTTTTAATGAAATGTAACGTTAATGTTTTTAAACGATTTTAATCTGTCCGATTACATTGTATTCCTTTTATACATTGCGCCCACCTGGAAAACAGACAAAGGGCTGTCCTAGGTTTTAGTGTGTATTATTCATCTTGTGTGGAATAAAGATGATTTTTAACCTTAAATGTAAACATGAAACTCTACAGATACAATACACGACGTATTTTTCTTAAAAATCAATAAACTAGAGTTCGGTGATCTCATACCTCCATTAAATATTTAGAAATTTTGGTAGATTTTACGCAAATGACTTTTGACATTTTCAGAACTTTTGCATCGTGATGTTAACCTTTAACTCATTTATTCATGCCACATGTATATGATTATCATAATTTTTATCCAAGCGGTTGTGCATTTTTATGTCTTGGTTATTCAAATCAGTTCCTTATTTGCATGTTTGGTACCTGTTTGGTATCTGCTATAGATTATATGTGCTACATTTCTTGATATCCAAGTTGGAAAACAATGGAATTCTTATTTACATAATATGTATCTAATTGTGTACACATTTGCTTGAGCTAAATTATGGAAATCTGCCCCTCCTTTCTTCAGTTATCCTCTTTGAAATATTTGGGCAAAGACGGTCTCGCAAGTTCAAAATTAAACGTTAGGGGGCTCTAACCTGCCCTACTTTGTACTGCAACCCAAATTTCAAGACCACATCGTCTCTAGGACAAGAGATACATTCAAAAAAATTCTATGCTATAAATTTCTCATTCAATATGCAACTGTCATTCTATCATGCATAACTTGTATATTATTTTGTACATCTTTGTCTAAGATATTTACATATCAAATATTATAAAAATTTGTTATTCCTTTCTTGAGCCTTCTTCGATTAAAAAAAAAGCATGCAACTCCAGTACTAGCCGCCTGGGTGCCCAAAACTTATGTTTATGTTCATGACCCCAGAAGGCAGAACTGGCCTTAAAATTGTGTTCATTAACCTTAGTTTGTTTCTTTAAACAGGCAAGGTTGTCTTTCTCTGCCATGCTGGGGAAAACAAGGCATTTGTGAGGCAACTCGTCTTGACACTGACGGCCTGAAGAAGGAACAAATATTCTATGACGAGATTTCCTTACAGCCGGGCGATGAGCTAGACAACATCATTAAAGTCATAGAAAGTGCCTCCATGAAACTGTTTGTATTTGTGGTCAGCAAGTATTGTTTTCAGAGTAACAAAACATGGATCCGTGCTGAATGGGAAGCAGCTCTTGAAAACAACAAACAGATCTTCCCCATTTGGCTAGATGACAACAATGATGGTTTCAAGGCATTTGGAAATCTCGTCAGAGAGTTTTCGTATAAGTTGAGAAAAGTCATCGCACAGAGAGTGAACCCTCAGGAAATTTCGACCAGTCTTCCCGGCCTCTCTGAAAAGATCTGCTTCCTTGTTTGTGGTAAGTGTATCTGTATCCGTATGAGCATAGCCGATGTAACCAGGGCACCCTTTGTCCTATACCCCTTGGTGGGCATGGCTCATAATTATTTTAAAATTTGTATTATTCATGCGATGCCATAGGTAAGACGAACTTTAGTCATGTTACCAATACATCCTAAGCAAAGTGTCTTCCTAGTGTTATGGTAAACAGCTACCTGGACAAAAATTGAAACAGCAATTATATAAAAATGCCAATGAGTGGCTGATTTGTATGATTAATGAGAAAAGTTTGCATATCCACTGCATTTCATGAGAAGACTCACAAACATGTGACATATTATGTAACTGATAAAGAGGAGTATCAATAGATATCAATTGTGCAAATGAAGACACTATGTGCTTAATTGAAAATACTATAGAATTCCATAGTAAGACACTTTCACTGGTGCTGAATCCTTCTCTTCTGCCACCTACTCATATTTCCTGTTGATCAATGAAGTCTTTGACCATTTTAGTATAGTGCCTATCTAAGTCCATACTATAAAGGATTTTTGTGAAAATAAGTTCAGTATTGCTAAATACATCATTCGTTTACTATTCAGTGCGCCATCTATGTCATGAAATGTGGTCATTAACGGTGTTTCCGTTGATCGCTTGGCATCGAATGTATTTTGGCCTTCTAAGTGCAGCCCATCATGAATATTTACACTTACACCACACTAAATTTACACTTACACTACAAGTCTTTGTTACCCTCCAGGTGATCAGCCCACCCAACAGAGGCCACCACCCTCTACTGTTTTGCCGGCCCCAAGACACTTCCAAATGAAATGCTTCAGTCAAATCGAAGCTGTCCAATGTTAAGTTCTTAGACCAGTTTTATTTTAGATCATCTGGTAAATGTCATGGCAAATTAGAAGCCTTGGGGCGGAGGGTTGATTTAAAACATTTTATTGCTTTGATGTTTCAGATGTCCTCCCTGCTAAGCTGAAGCTAGAATTCGTCCAAAAAGTGTACAATCAGCTGTTGGACAAGGCTGAAGCCCTTTTTGACGATATCACTCTGGACGATGAGGAGTGTTTGCAGAAGGCAGACAAGATATTCCAAAGGTACAAGGCTAGAATCGAGTCCATCATCCCCGGGGGTTGCTTCATCTTCAACTTACGATTCTTCCAGCCATGTAACGTTGATGACTTCTATCACGATCACTTCCGTGTGGGCCCCGCCAGCCTGTCTGCAGCCCTGACCCGTCTCCTAGTCACCGACCAGATGCGAGCTGCGGCCGGAGGGGAGGAGTTGATGGTCAGGGTGGAGGTTCGGTATGATGACTACGTCAGGGTGCGAAGGCAGCTCCATAGGGCAGGTTTGTGTATTTTTCAAAGCAATCTGTATTTTTCCTTCTCATTATGACATTCAATTAAAGTAACATTAAAACTCGCTTCCCTGTGTGCAATTTCATTGTTTACGTTGTGCTTTTAATTAACAATTGCTAGCTTAAATCTTGAAGATTTTCGGCTATCAATTTAAAGTTGGTAAAACAACAATTTTGTTCGTCCAGCATTATCCATACATCAGTTATATTTCAGCCATACCATAGGTATGGTGAAATATATTGTATTCGTAATGTTTTTTTCTCCTGTCAAATCTTCAAATCGAATCAACTCCGTCGTTCTTGAACCGAATGACTTGAAATTTGGCACAAGGGTAGAGTGGACCAATACCCTTAGGTTTTTATTTTTATTTTTTTCATATCTACCTAAAAATGATTTTATTCATGTTTTTTGCAATTTTTATGTACATCTTGCCCCCCTGTGCCCTGATATTACAGCCGAATGACCTGAAATTTGGTACAGAGGTGCCTTGATCATATGCCCACAAAGATCAAATAACAGTTTTGTCATGCGGTACAAAAAAATGCTTAATTTTGACATTTTTGGCCCAAAAAATTACATTTTTCGCTCCTTTACCCTCATTTTACAACCAAATGACCTGAAATTTGGTATAGGAGTGCAATCTACATATGCGCACATGGATTCAATAACACTTTTGGCATACAGTACAACAAAATGCTTAATTTTGGGATTTTTGGCCATTGTTTGACCAAAAACGTACGCTTTTGGCTCCTGTTCCCTGGTCTTATAACCAAATGACCTAAATTTTGGTAAAAAGGTGCACTAGATATTCATTCAAATGACCCATGCATAATTTCTCGCATAAACCACTTCAAAATGATATATTTGGGGACTTTTTTGGTAATTTTCCACTGGCCAGAGGGTCAACGACCTTGAGGTCGTTGACCTCTCCCACCTGAAGACAGCATGTGCACATGTCTATATATACCAGTAACTTGATTAAAGAGGCAACCAATCCCATAGCCTGAGTCAGCATCCCGAAGGGGATTGGCAGCCAATCAGTGAGCCTAGTGTTATCTGGATGAGTCCATTCTGGCACGGAGGGGGGACATTTTTTTTTTAAATTCATCTTTGGACTGTTGATTATATAAAGTCTCTCAGTGGGAGTATTTTTGAACTGGGCTATTTTGCAATTTGACATGGGGTGTACTGGAAGAGTCCATTCTTGCACAGAGTGGGGCATTTTTTGAAATATGTTTATGGACTTTGGTGATAAGATATGTCAAAGTGTGTCAGTGTGGTTATTTTATGACTGGTCTATTTTGCAATTTTACATAGGTTGTGCTGGAAGAGTCCATTCTTACATGGAGGAGGGGATTTTTAAATTCAATTTTTGGGACTTCCCTCTAAGTCCAATTTTAGTGGATGTATTTTTGGACTGCACCACTTTACATAGGGGTATCGCAAGAAGAGTCCATTTTTGCATGGGGATGTTTTCAAATTTAGCTTTAGACAAATGATGATTCAATATTCCATTTTTAGCGGAGTGTTTTTGGACTGGTCTATTTTTACCTTGTCATGCCTTTTTTGCTTAGTTCAACTTTGGACTGGGTTGCTTAATCAAAAGGCCATGTTTTCAGTGGGAGTATTTCTGGACTGGTCTATTGTGAAAATTCACATGGGGTGCACTAGAAGAGTCCATTCTTGCACTGGGAATTTTGTAAGATTCATTTTAGGGTGTCATTAAGTGCCATTAATAGAAGTGACTTCTAAACAAAGTGTTCCATTTTTGGACATGGGTGATTTTGGAATAGTCTATTATTGCATGGGGAGGGGGGTGGCTAAAATATGCTGTATTTGCTCTCAAGCCAATGTCGGCCTTTCTAGTTATTGTATTGGTTCTGTATTTTGTGCTCTGACAGGAATTCTGAAAGCAACTTCCGTTGATAACCTGTCACCTTTGGCGGGCTCTAGCACTGACGTGAACCTCGAAAATCCCACCATAGAAGGTCTGGATTTGGCTATCACCAGCATTCAGCTGCAGGATTCACGTTTCTCAGAATGGGCAGCCCATCCTGTCACCCGGCATCTGGCTCACAAGATGCGACAGAAATCACAACATGTCACTACTTTGGAGGGAAGGCTTGAGATGGCAAAGCATCAGGGTGGGATTCATGAGGCTATTGTGAAGAGTCTCCACAAGGAAGTCACTCATCTCAATGAGAAAGATGAATCTGCACAGAAGGTTTTGCTAAATAAAACAGAGGAAATCAAGCGGCTTCAGGAAACCAACAGAGATATCAACAGTGAGATCGAGGAGCTCCGCAATGCTAAGTCAAAACATGTCATTGCTTTAGAGGGAAAGCTTGAGACGGCAAAGAACCAGGCTGGAGTTCAAGAAGATATTGTGAAGAATCTCCAAAAGGAAGTCACTCACCTTAATAAGAAAGATGAAGCTACACAGAACGTTTTGCTGAATAAAACAGAGGAAATCAAGCAGCTCCAGAAAACCAACAGAGACTTGGAAAAAGAGAACGAGGAGCTCCGCAATACTAAATTAAAATGGCCGATTAAGGGTCTGGAGGAGGTCAGTGCCAAGAAGGAGGCGGCATGGATAGGACAGTCTATTTTAGTCAGCGGTCTTCCAGACTTCCCCACAGAGGAGACAGCGGACGACAAGATAACCCTGTATTTCCAGAGCCGCGCCCAGTCTTCTGGAGGGGACGTGAGGACTGTGCAAGTTAACACAGCAACTCGACAGGCCGTTGTCACATTTCAGGGAGGCTCAGGTAAGACCCTAAGAAATATATTTTAACTCATGATAACGTCCACTAAAACATAATTCCATAAGGTTACATATATCTTACACCTGGAATATGCTTCAAAAGAGGTTTCCAATGCAATTTTGTCCAGTATAATGCACTCCTGCATATCTGAAATGTGCATATATGGAGTGGGGTGGGGGTTGTGTTCTGCACTAGAGATCTCCCGAACATAGTTGTTCAATTTGGTGGGTATTTAGCCATGTTTGCAATCAGAAAATGTTACGTGAAGCAATCTAGCCTGGAGTAGAGCTGTTAAGCGATGGACTATGACAACTGTCAGAAATGAAAGCACCACAAATGCTCCTTGAAGTATACAACTAGTTGCTGGACAAATCCGTCTAAGCTTGGAGAATGGCAAAGCAAACTAGACATGTGTGACTACATGCACCTGTCAAACAAAATATGGTGTCCTTGGGTGTCCTTGTCACACAACTAGCTAATGGGGTATATTTCAACCAGCTTTCTGAGAAAATTAAAGAACTACGGAATCAAATTTTTGCGCGTAGTTTTTGTCCCATATCCTATACATCAACGTATTCTAATATAAATTTATATTATGATCGTAGTAGAACCACGATTGAAATAACCTATTTCATTATTCTGATATCTAGAAAAAAGTCCTCCATATCCTTTATGTATGTTTTCTTTTTGCATTAAAAAAAGTCTGTTACTCCATTTGAAATGTTCAGGATGCGTTTTGAGTAAAATGTCATGCAATATTAAAATTGTATTTTAATGATACACCATAATAAGCATCATTCCATGGTAGTTCCTTCACATATAGGAGTAATTTCAACATTTTTTGTTGTTTTTCTACCAACAGTGGCCCAGAGTGTTCTTGCCCAACCTGTACACATCTTAAACAACACTAGAGTCCTTGTAGAGGCCTACTCTGCAGGCAGCGCAGAAGCTGTCAGAGTTGACCAAGGTAGAAATCTACTCTTTCACTGTCTATGTACTGATCATTTTGACATGGAAAAAATAACTCGTTTCTTGTTTGATTTTACAATATCGTGGTATGTGGCATATTTCTAAAGTTAAAGCAACTTCTGTATCCATGCTGGTAATCTGTCGTGACCATCGTGACCATCTTTACAGGCATTGTTTACATGTGTATAACAGTATTGTAACTCTATGTATCTGTATTTATATATATAGAATACAACACGGTGTATTCCGTATCACCCGAGGTACCAGCCCGAAGGCGCAAAGGATCGCCCTATGGCCTAAGGCCAGAGGGTGATCCGGCCCGCGGGAGGTCCGGGACCGAGAAAACACACGGAAAACACACCGAGAAAACACGTATTTCGATGCACCAGAAGTTGAGAAAATGTTGTGTCCTCGAACAAAACATTGTAACAAACATCAGCAATTCTAACGTCCGAATCCGGTCGTCAAATTTTCAACCGTGCCGTATTCGGCCGTTCGAAATAGTTCAATTTACTCGAAGGAAGCCTGTGTGATAGAACTTAGAACCCGTGTGATACTGAAAGTTATCACACGGTCCGGAACACCCGTATCGAACGTTTTCGCGTCTCAAGGTATGACATAAATCCGGTTACAATAACCGCCCTATGGCGTAACACACCAGATTTGCAGGCACGCGGTGCGACAGCAGCTGGTTATATCACACTGAACGACATGTCAAACTTAACTTTTGCACATCTATCTTCGAATGTTCTTTAAAACTATCCAGAGAAGATGTCCCTACTGTGCTTGGTGATAACATATTCCACTCTACGATAGTTATGGGGAAATTGTTTAACAAATCAGTCCTAGATTGGTAACGCTGGTACTTGAAGGCATGATTGTTTCTAGTTCGTTTTTGAGCTGGTGTTAAATACTTATCACTCGGTACGTTCACCAATTTATTGATCATTTTGTACATCATGCAAAGTCTGGACAATTCCCTTCTGTCTTCAAGTGACGTCCACTGCAGTTCTGCTTTCATTTTGGTAACACTAGGTTCCCTGCTGTAGTTGTTTGTACAGAATCTGGCACCTTGGTTCTGTACCCTTTCCAGTTTATCTTTGTCTTTCTTTGTATACGGATCCCATACTGTTGCAGCATATTCAAGTCATTTATGTAAGAATATAGCAGTAATATTGCAAAGAAGCATGAAAAATACATTGTTAGAATTTGGGGATTTCGCGACAAAAAAGTGACGAAAGGCTTCTGAGGGTCCATGTTTGAGTTGACATTTCTCATTATTTCCCGCGAAATGACATTAAACGGTTACATGGCTGAAAAGCGTAGGAAATGGTGTGTTTTGGGTGCAAATTGAGTTTTGGTCCGCGCCTGACTTCCGGGATATTCCTACGCCTGAATGCAAACAGGCCCGTGACCTAGATTGACCTCTGAAGCGCTGTGTTAAGCCAAGTTGCAATGCCGCGCGCCGTGGATGATTAAAACTCCAGGCTGTGTGCTGTAGTACTAGAATTTTCAGGATTACTCGCTAGGTTTTCCACTTTCTGGCAGTATCAGTCGTGCTTGCCGGAAAAATCTTTTTCATCTGTTTTATCCGATGCGAAAATGCCCGATTTTGGTCATCATTTTTAACATGAAAATAATGTTTTTCCCCACTAATTCTTTGAATGTAGAGAAGTTGAAGGATCGAAACTCAATAGGTCTTGTAGCTGAAGAAAATATCCTCTCACCCCACATACAGTTATTTTGCTTCAGGATAATTTCCTGGCAGAGCTGGTCGCTAGACTTTAGGATGTGCCGCCTCCAATTGAAACTGGGTTTGCCCCTTAAGCACTAGGACTTGAAAATGGGTCAAATAGACCAATCCATTTTGCATGAATAGGGTATTCCGGAAGAATCCATTTTTGGGGGGGGGGGGTGATAAAAATCCATTTGGAGTTGAAACAATGTTTTGGAATAGGTCAATTTCTAAAAAAAAGTTGATATGGAACAGTGCATTTTTGCATTGGGATGGAGTTGGATTGAAATTGGCTGTATTTGCTTAAGAGCAAATGTCGGCCTTTATAAATGTTAGTTTAAGAATCTAATGTTTTTTTATAATTGTGCTATTTTAGCTGCTAAGTACTTCTACTTCATCAAAGAAGAAGTCAGCACTGACTGGGGAGACCTTGCCATCCATCTGGGATTCAAGTGGGCGGATATCAGAAACATCAGGGACAGAAACCGTGACGACAAGAGCTGCTGTATGGACATGTTGTGGGAGTGGCAAAGGCGGGAGGGGGATGCCGCTACCATAGAGGTCCTGATGGAGGCTCTGTCTGAAGCTGAGTTGCGTAACGTTTTGGATGGATTTAGGATAAAGTTCCCAGGTAACTTTTCTTTTAATGTTTTTTTTATCGATCGATGTAATATTGTCCATATAGAAAGGCGGCAGGCTAGTTTAAACTTTAAAAAAACTTGGAACTGGAGGTCATACCTGGAAACAGTATTATATTGGGCAAGTTAAAAATTTTGACTCTGCACTTCCAAAAATATATAAACACAATTACTATTGCAGTGGCGGGATAAAAAGCAGCAGTGAACTGTTAGGAAATGCGTTCAAAGAAACAATGACCGATTAGCCATCATCTATCCACCCTTTTCCTTAAAGTAACACATTGGTCTAGATAATACCAGATAAAGTTTTGATATCTTATTGAGGATTTGATGTAAATTTTTTATATCTTATTGAGGATGTGATGTAATGGTAGCTTATGTATGTGTTATATATCTTGTTCTGAGTATACGCAGTATAGTCGCTCTTTGCAGTGTTGCTGTGAAATTTGGCACGATGTAATGGATCCTGGTACAAATAAAGGTTAAGATACTTAGCTACTAGTAGGTAAAGATGACGTAAAGATGATAGAATTTGACTAATTTTTCTTTTACTTTCCCCGCCAGAGCTGAAAATCAAGGAATAAAGAGGCAAATGGTGTTTGGAAAGCTAAAGGCGAGCATGGCATTTACTTTTATTTTGGAAATGATTATAAAAAGTGTGTCTAGATTTTACCAGTAATTGTAAAGTACCTATTTCTACGTTCCATATGGTACCATTTTTTTACGAATATACCTTTGTTATAATTGCAATGAATGCTTATATGTACATTATATGTAAGCTGAATTCATCTATAAACGAAGTTCATACTTCTTGGTAAAATTATAGTTATTGTGTTACTTATAATTATAGCCCATGTTGGAGAACAGGTATAAGTAATTGAAAAGAATGAATATTGTCCGTTAACTAGTTCAATGGAGCAACAGATGATCTATTGTGTCTATAGTAGATTCAAATAAAAATTATGTACATATATGCAACTTCGTAAACAGACCTTTTTGTCCACATGTATGTATTATGGCAGAAAGACATGTTGCAATGGTCATTCTTACCAATTTGAAATTCACTCATTAGTGATTTACTATTCAATGCTGCTTTAGGTATATTCACAAATGTTCTGTACTTATTGTTTTCTCTGGACCTGCGGTGACGTGAGTGTAGTAAGTTTGAGCCCTCCTGTTTATGAATAAACTTTGTTCTAGATGATATTTGGACGAATTTCTATTTACAAATCATTTTACCATTTGTATACTAGTACCTTACGGCTGTTTAAGAATACTCTCGGGTTGCGGTGATAAATTCAGCAAAACCTTGATAATTCATTTCAAGGAACAAAATACAAGCGCAAACACACTGTACGTAGGTATCTGGCCTATGGGATCGTCTTGTTGAAGCTTACGTCTTTCCCATATTCCTTTTCGTTCCGTACGTCTATATATTTGTAGATTTAGTCTGCTCCTCTATAATTCATCCCCCAGGTGAAAGTAATGATATTCATCAATTTTTACGCAGATGCCTTCTGTCTGGTATTGCATGAATCGGAAAGAATTTTGTAATTTACTCTATCCAGACCGGTGCCGGTGTCAATTCATTCTGAAAAATCAGAGGAGCGATACACACGTACCTGGCCGGAATCTATGTGGAACGGCGTCATAACCAACGTGAAACGGGGCCTTCTGATTGGTCCGCGGCGCCTGGCTATATGATAATACATCTCAAATGCTAATACTAGCATCGATATATATATATTTATATATATATATATATATATATATATATATATATATATATATATATATATATATATTGAGCAGGAACGAAGGACATGTACTCCCTCCTAGTGGCAAATGATATAATCCACGTGGATTATGTTTCACGTGGATGTCTCCATTTTGACACGGTAACCACAAGGACCAGATCATCTCCGGAAATATGTGAACTGCCGGAAAATAGGTTTCTAGGCGATGATTGTGTTGTCTGGGAAACTGGCACTGCGCCACATCGATACACACAATACCCCTGTCTTACCCGATTGTGCATATCAATTGGTTATAGGACACAAAAAGAACTATACCAAAAACTGGTAGTTCTAGAAACATGTGTAAAACAAGTAGGAATTATTATAACAATAATGCCAGCTAGTTGTTACAAATTCAAAATTAAGTTAAGTTACAATTACAGTCAAACCTGTCTATAGCGGCCACTCAAGGGACTGGTCAAAATTGGCCACTATAGAGAGGTGGCCACTATAGAGAATATGCTAATTAATTGACCACAAGCAATAAGTTACACATTGTTTTAGTACCCACTGATCTTTATTCACATAATACTGTACTGTACATGTACTGCAATGATTTTTAAACTATATGTATTAAGAAAACAAAAGCTATAAAAAGATTTAAATGTTCTACAGTTGATATATTGCCTTAAGAGACCGGTATCGTCATATTTCTTTGATCTTTCGTCTTGCATCCTTTGATACTTCGCCGTCCGTGTGTTCCCGCTCGCGTTCACACGTCAGATTCGCCCATTATGCTAATGTGGTACTCACAAGAAAAGTCACGTCATTTTAGACTTATCTCTTAATAAATGTAAGAATAAAGTCCACCATAGTCTGAAGTTAATATCATTTTGTCTTTGTAACAATTTATTTAGAAACTTTTGTGATGTAAATTAACCTAAGCGATAGTGTATTAGAACGTAACTTTAACACAATTTACCTCCGTAATATTGGTGTCGTCTATTGAACTTATATGACCTCGTTTGTCAGCGGGTATGGGTAGCACCAGTTTACGAAGTTTCGTTTTGAAAATAAGTCAAAGAGGTTTTAAATCCGCCTAGGGTTACGATACGGCCGCTGTATATGGCCGAACGCGTGCCGAAACATAGATCAGCGGTCCGCGTGGCCGTAATCGGCAGTGTTTTTGTACCTGCGGGACCGGAAATCGTGTGGCCGTGGCCGCGTTGGACAGGTGGCCGCTAAGCCTATTTCTTAATCATTACGAATCCAAGGGACCGACAAAAAGTGGCCACTATGGGCAGGTGGCCGTTATGCAGAGGTGGCCGCTAATACAGGTTTGACTGTACACTATTATATCAGTTAAATTAAACAAGACATTTAAATAGTTTGGTATACATTTTTATCAACTCTCTAAAGCCAACAACAGACGGAGCTAAGCGTTTGTTGGTCTAAGAATGTCAACAAGGAGTCAATGATTCACGCAAGGAAGGCTATTGACAGAATTATTCTGCCAACAGTGCAAATGTCCCACTATTGACAGGATTATTCTGGCTGGGACACTTTCTATCATGGATCGTATTCTTCATCACGTCTTTCCCTCAAACATGCGTAGGTCAGCTTTTTGTGAATAACAATCATTTTATTGTCTACCAAAGCAAGGACGTTGTTATATTCAGTATTTAGACCTTGATCAATGCGCGAGAAATATGCACGTGTATATACCATACGTATACATATGTACCTTATACATATATGTTCAGGTTGATACGTTGTACCTGTAATGCAAGCCAGACAAATGAATAAAACGATAAATAAAAACAAGTTCAGGTCTTAAAAGTTACAATTTGCCACCCCAACATCTGCTTGTAGAAAGGTCGTTCTGTCGTTCATTACCGTACGAGTTTTGGACCTGAGGGTACTAAATGGAGTATACATGTGACTATGTTTGCTTCTAGGTGTTAAAGTCCTGAAGGGAGAACGAGGAGTTTGTCTTGCTTGCATCATCTCCGATCCCAGCGGCGTGGATTATGAACTATGTTGATTATGTACGTTGTTCCCTTCCTTATTCAACATAAACCGCAGTTTCATCTCCGAGAATATGTCAACAGTAACACGTAAAGACCCGAGGGAAACAATGATTGTCTGTGAAGACAGTGCACTATCTTTTAACATATATATAACAGCCCGTGTTCAATAATGAAACGCACGAAAGGTTACTGAACTAAACAAAGAACTTATTATAGTGTCAACGGACTGCAACTTGCTAGCCGCCATGCTAGATAGAAACGCGTTGTCAGACATTGCTAATGGCACCTCATATGAGGATAAACTTAACTGAACTGAACTGAACGGTTAGCTGTAGACAATTTGATGATCATTTGAGTATAGAATTTTCAAATGCACAGTTAAGTCAGTTAAATCACACAAGAATCCTCACCAGTTGTTATGGTGTCACAGTCATGGCGTTTATATTGACTATCAAAAAGGCCTGGCTTTCACACACCATTAACTGATTGCTATTCACCGAAGATGATATGATGTTTTTTTTATTCATATTATTCATATTTTTCATGTAGTCTTTGCACCAAAATTACTTTCCGTTCTGGTAGACTAATTTCCAGACGGCTTTCTTCCGACATCCGTCTTACGAGCATTTTTGGCCAATGACAAACGTTTATTTTGTGATAAATCCCCACGTGACATTCAAGAAAAACTTGTGTCTTTCAGACTCCATCGTGAACAGAGTCTCAGAAGCGCTAGCACCGTTTTCCTGCGTTTTTTTCAGACCTTCCAACTTCAGGTTAGTTTCGACATTACCCAATTTTGCACATTCAAGTCTTGAGCCTCAATTTTGTACTCAAGTCCAAATGTAGCAAATGTCGTTTTCAAATACATGGATATTATGTGCCTTGTTTTTATTTTCGATGAAAAGGAGGGTTTTGGCGGAATTTTGGCTTTCATAAGAAAACAGTGACAGGAAACCATAACCACACGCGAGTGTTTATCTTTTTCATGCCAGCATCTGGAACAACAAAAACCTTAAGTTCACGTTTCTCCTATTGCTTCCCTGTACCTTTCAATGGCGAAAGAATATTATGCAAAAAATTCTTCACTTATTTCAACTGTAACAGAATCGTTCTTGGTAGTATTGATTAAATTCTTATTGGCAGGTGTAAAATTGACTGACATATTCCATCAAAACGCAAAGACAGAGCATAGTTCAAGTTTTGGTATTCAAGAAACAGACGAAGCTTATGTCAAAATAGGCATGTTTGGTACCGGACGATGGTAGTAGGCATCTCGCAGTATATCATCCGATCGAATCCTCTGAAATTGCGCCAAATTATTTCCTAGTGACTGTATCATTACTGCACTTCACATGCAGACACTTTTACATAAAGACATGTTTACATAAAGTTTTGACATTTATGTTTCGAGCAATTGATAGTAAATTTTGCTGTTATTGTTCATTTGTATCAACAGGGAGTTTAACAGCAATTTATCGTGTCACCCCGCAAAATGAAAGCCCTGGCTATCGTCATCATCTTGACTTTGTTAACCACTAGTTCCGGAAAAACCGCAGACTATACAGGACAAAACTTAACAACCGTCCCGATAGACTCAATCACATCGGACACTCACACTCTGAGGTTGTCAGATAACAAAATAAACCACTTAGGCTCTTTTAATACAATTCCTGAAATACGATACCTTTTTATAGACAACAACAAGGTGGCTACTATGTTGCCAGAAACGTTCAAAGGACTTCACGTGTTGTTGTATCTTGATATGGACAGAAATGAGATCGTTTCTCTTCGTCAGTTCACGTTTTCTGCACTCAAGACATTGTCAAATCTCATTCTCTCAAATAATTACATTTCCTACATATTAGAAAACACTTTTAACAGTTTGGCAAACTTGGAGTACCTAGAACTATCAGGAAACCGTCTTTCTGTTTTTCCGATGCGGGCCATCAAGATAATCCCCAGTAAGCATCTCTACGTTGTATTGCTTAGAATGAACAACATCAGTCAAATACCAGAAGATGCGAAAACATTACGTCCAGAGACTTCTTACGATTTGCGAGGTAACCCTTTGCATTGTCCAGCTGAAATTCAATATTCAAATGAAAGGGCATTAGTGACCTTTTATTACCGAATCGAAATAAGAAATAATCGAAGTTTTATCACTAAAGATTTATTCATCAAAAGAAATTTTGAATACTTCGGAATCCATCTACCGATCAGCTACGTATATGAAAATATTGACGTTCACTTACCCCAGCCAGCTCTACAGTACAGACGGTTACGTTATGCTGACACATATTATTGGATCACCCCGACTGGACGACTCCACCTTGAATCCTTTGATGACGCCGTCACGATAAAAAGGTTTTCAGCAAAAGACTCTGGTGTATACAGCTTTGTAGCAGACAAGGGTGACAGGAAAGCGAAATATGATCTTTTATTTTGTGCTGTTAAGGAACCCAGTGAGAAACGGCAAAACCAAACGACGATTGTAAATGCTACACTGACAGACAAAAACAAACAAGTATACAACTGTTCCACTTTTACAAACAAGTCTTGTTGTTCACCTGGACTCCACTCAGGCTCAATTCATCAAAGATTCTGTGATACTGGCAACATTCCTTCAACAAACAAAGACGTAAGTGGACACAACCTTTTGTCCATCATTGCCATTATAATTTCTATATTCCTTTTATTCCTTTTGGCGCTTATCCTTATTGTCCTCGTAGTTTTGCGAAAACGGCCCAGTGGAAAAATGAATACAACACACACCGCTAGTGCAACCGTGCAAGTAGGAGTACAAGCTATGTCCGTCGTTGTCAACATTCATGCCGTGGCCAATATAGTAAACCATCTAACAAAGGAAGAACTCGATCCGAACAATGTTTCCTTACGACGTGTTCAATTGGTCGAAGAGGCACAATCTTGTACCCAGAGCGTGAATCAAACCCCCGTTGCGGACTCGGACCTTACTACACAGGCAGAAAACTATCAGTACAGTAACGATGATGCATCTTTGTCTTCTGAAGACACTGAGGAGTGCCAGAATCATATCTACGCCTCTGCAGAACCGCCCGATCTACCTGTGGCTAGCGATGAAGACATCCCTGGGGCTGCAGACCATTCTGAAAATACAGAAATGCGGCTGGAAGACGCATCTGGGCAACCCGAGTCTCAAATCGAAGAAGCTGCAGCTGAGTCTGATGAAGAAGTAATGCCTTACGGAACAGCAAAAGCGAATACAATATATGAAGACACAAATACGAGCCATAACTCTTCCTCAGGCATGTACGCCCCCACGGAACATTACTCTGCGGTAGATGCGAACCAAATCGAAATATCAAGCTGTTCTCTTTCAAGAAATAGTTTGTATGAACAGCAATCTGAAAACATTAGTACCGTGGTACGTGATGGTACCAGCATTAGGAAGGGGTTGGGGACTCTGTATGGGGGTTGTCCGTCAAATGAAGAGTGACCAATGACAGTATTTTTCTTCTACTGTATGTCAAGACAAAACAGGGCCCAAACGCCACGCTTAAACTTAAAGAGAAGTGAATAAGATAGATGATAAAAGACGTGAATTCACTTAAGGAATTCGAGCAACGTTACATTTGAATTAGGAGCCATCACCAGCATTTATATGGCACTTCAGTTACTTTTGGAGGTACGTATTTTCTATATCCTCCTTGGTATTTGAAAGCTCCTGCTGTTGTAGCGTATCACTTTTACAAACATGTATCACCGTTTCTTTACTACATATATAGTTTTTTTCCCAACTTCTCATGGTCTCAAGCCATGGTCTTTATTTACAAAAAAACATATATGCCTGCCGAAGAGTGAACATTCGACCGTATGATGATAGATCATTACATTACATTACATTAGATCATTACATTAACTGCTAACGAATGCCTTACCAGGTAACAGTTTATTTTGCTTTGTTGAAATATCATTGATATGCAAATTCCATTCTCTACCTTATTTACTTTATCTATTGTTATGAGTTTGCTTGTATTGCCAATACGTATTTCTTTGGTTCGTTGTATTATATTATTATGTTCGATGTTGATTTGAACCATTGTTTTATATTAATGTTTGCAGGGCGCACTGAAAACCGCCCTAGTGGCGACATGTCGTTCCTGGGTAAATAAATTAATAAAATGGAAAAATGAAATTGAATTCATCAAGTAATTCATAAACACTTATTTGTACTATATTTGTAATCCTAATTTGGTAAAAGTAAAAGTATACAAGACACAAGGCTTAAACATCGTTGAAGAGATTCATTAGTCAAGTATGAACACAGTTGATAGAATTTTCACGACAGTGACTTCTTTTAGAATGTATCCAGACGTACCTCCAAATTTTCGATGGTTATTAGCCCATCTTGTTCACGGAGTGGCCCAGTATTACTTAAAGAAAACTTTAAGCAAGTGAGCCCTTTTCCAAATAGGTCTAAACGTTTTCACAAACTTTCCGAATTCTAAAACGCTAGCTGACATTAAAATAGAACAATTATCTGCACTCACACATAGATTATAGGCACGGAATGGGCTTGGTAAGAACTTTATGCTTAACCCTCAAACCACCGTATGGGGTCAAAACCGAGCCCAGGCGTATATCCATGTGTGCCATTATGGCATTTCTGGTCGAAAACAAATTTCCTTCCATGAGTTTGTTTGTAGACATGTCCTATAACTTCTTATACGTTTTTACCGAGATTGGCTCATTGTTAATTCAGTTATCGAGGGTCAAAGTTCGGGTGGCTAATTAACTGATTTAAGCATGCGCACAAAACATGACATGAAAAGAGAAGCGCCACCTATGTTCATTAACACATCACGTCCTATACGTAATGAGCAGGTTACATAACGTTATAAGGATACATGTGAAAGCAACTGAACACACTGGTCTTTTCCTTCTCCTGGTTATTGACTTACATCCGGAAACTAGACTATGCCAGAAAATTATGTACTGCAAGTCCATTTACTTCGTATTACATTATTACCTTCGCCAAGAAGATTATTTTGTTTGTTTGTTTGTTTCTTTCTCTCTCTTTCTTTCTTTCTTTTTTTCTTTTTTTCTTCCTTTTTTTTCTTTCTTTCTTTCTTTCTTTCTTTCTTTCTTTCTTTCTTTCTTTCATTCTTTTATTTTCTTTCTTTCTCCTATCGCGATCTTTAAGGTGATTCCTCTCCGTCGTGCCTTGACTTGAAATTTGGCACAAAGGTAGAGCGGGCCAATACGTACCCTTGCCCGTTTTTTTTCGTTTTTTATAGATATCATTAAAATAATTTTATGAATGTTTTAGGTGATGTTTTGACCGAAACTGTATAATTGTGCCTCCCGTGCCCAGGTATTAAGCCCAAGGGACACGAAATTTGGTATGATAGTGCGTGAGATATTAACGAAAAGAACCCCGTTATCAATTTTGGGCCAAAAATCACTTAAAATGATTTACAAGCCAATTTGGCGTTGCTTTTTTTCGTCTTCGTCGCCTCTGAGCGTTTCACCATATATAGTAAATGACGTAATCACCTTGCCTGTGTGTAGGATCAGGTGGCCGTGCACGTGGTCGCTAATTGGCTTAATTAATAACACGGCGCGCGACATTCAGCATACGCTCGGCAACTCGGTTACAGCCAATAAGAAAGTTATAATGCTCTACCGGGAGCAGGCCGCGCCACAAAAAATGAATTCGTCAAAAGTAAGTGAAAAACATTTCTATTTATCTTACAATTGACAACAATACACAAAAGCAGTAACAAATTCAAGAAGCTTGTCGTCATTTGTGGACCGGCAGTTTTGATTTTACGCGAGTTTGAGGTGTTGGGTATAGTGATAGAAGAATGGCGCAAATGTAACGTTAGATGGAATGCATAGGTATCAGGACAGTTCGGCACATGGTCACTTCGGCCCGGACACTTCGGCCCCAAGTCCAGGACACTTCGGCCCCAAGTCCAGGACACTTCGGTCCCAAGTCCAGGACACTTCGGCCCAGGCTCAGAGGACACTTCGGCCCTGCTAGTTCCTGTGTGAGTGGGCATGCTATGCAATGTACAAACTAATCTCGTAGCTCGCAGTTGTAAAGCCCCCTTTACAAATCAAGAATTTAGCTCGGCCGAGTTGTTGGCGAGCTCCAAATGGACATTTTCGGCCGGAGTATGACCGGCGTTTTGGCGATTATGCGGGCCTCGACCGATTTTTAGCAGCTCGGCCGGCGTTTGCGGGGGCACTTGCAGCTGCGCTTAATTTCAGCGAGGCCTCGGCGGCGAGCGTTGAGCTCGGAGAGCTCGTCAATGGGTTGCCTGTAGCTCGACCGGCGCTTGTCCGAGCAATGGCCAAGACTTGGCCAATACTCGGGCGGCAACCCGACGGTTTTTTAGTCTCTCTTTTTCTGTCGGAGTTTGCCCGAACTCTTATGCCTCGCGCCAGACTCGTTCGGGCTTCCTGCAATAACCGGACGATATTCCGTCCGACTTTTAACAAGTTTGGCGCGCTTTGGGCGAGCGTTGTGCTGGTGTCGCTGGGAGCTCGGGAGGGCTCCGGCAGAATTTTAACTGTCACCTAATTAATTTGACACCTGTGTTGAACACGTGCCTTTGTTTTGGGCTTTCATCTTTAGAAACAGTTTGTTCCGATATATAAGATAAATAATGACTACTGTATGAACTTTTCTAAGAAAGCTTCGTACCTTTTATAATGTAAGGCAATTGGACACAAAGACAGTACTTCCTATGTGTGAGATCATATATTCTTCATGTCTGAAGGCTTCCAGTCTGAAACTCGGACGGCCTTTGCAGGCCTTCGCTCGAGGTTTGCCCAAGGTTCGCTCGAGGTTTGCCCGACTTCAGCTTTGTCAAAATTATTGTATTCTGCTGAATAAGATTGGTCTGTTCACTTGGTGGCTCTTGTGGTAGTTTTCGGATTGGTGTATCACAACATTCCTGTTGATATTATTGTTTTCAGTGTGCCCGTCCACTCCACTCATGTCCTACATATATCCCGCAACTCAGAAATTAAATTTGACACAAATATTGGCTTTTTACAAGGTTAGTCAGTTCTGACTGCGTCCATGTTCAAGACATAGTACAATCTCATTAACAAATTATAATCAGTTGTGTTGGACGGACGTCGGACGGGCTCCGTCCATTTGTAAAGGGGGCAGATTTTCAGCGAAAAATACAGCCGATACTCGGGCGATGTTGAAATTCGTCGAGCTCTGACCGAGCTACAAACTCGGCCGGCGTCCGCATGAATTGTAAAGCCGGCTTAAGGACATTGATTTCGATATTTACGATGAACAGTTAATGCTAGTCGGGTGTTTTGAGCAGTAGATTCATTTCTAAGCTGTACATGTAAGTTACTTATGTCGTACATTAAAAAAAAATATCTGTAACAGGTCGCGTTGTGGAGTACTTTATAGGACTGTTTAAGACGGCTAACTATACATCGCAGTAGGTAAGACTTCAGGTAAGCTAGGGTCGTGCAGAAAACCTGAGCAAAAAGGGATCTTCATGTCCCGAAAACGCAAAAAAATCGTTATCACTAATGACGATTTCCTCGAGTAGACAGGAGAACACTATATAATATACTGTACAAGTAAAATTATACGTCCTAGAATTATACGTTATTTAGACAACTAAGGCTACGTGTTAGATAACTATCGTGGAGTGGACTCGGGGCCGAAGTGTCTTCGGCTTGGGGCCGAAGTGTCCTCGGCTTTGGGCCGAAGTGTCCTCGGCTTGAGGCCGAAATGTCCTGATTGCAAGGGGGCCGAAGTGTCCATGTGCCGAAGTGTCCGACATTCAATGCATATGTCGATTGCGTTTTGTTATGAACATGGGCTGTTGTGTTAAAAGATACTGCACAGTCATCACAGACAATTAGTATTTCCCTCGGGTCTTTCCGAACACCCATGTTACTGTTGACATATTCTCGGAGATTAAACTGCGGTTTATGTTGAATAAGGAAGAGCACAACGTACATAATCTACATAGTGCATAATCCACGCCGCTGGGATCGGAGATGATGCAAGTAAGACAGGTTTCCCGTTCTCCCTTCAGGACTCTCACATCCAAGAGCAAAACTAGTCACGTGTATACTCCATGTAGTACCCCCAGGTCCAAAAAACACGTACGGTAATGAACTACAGAACCACCTATCTCCAAGCAGAAAATTGTAACATTTCAATACATGAACGTGTATGTATCTATTCATTTATTGGTTTGACTGGCGTTACAGGCTCACACTATGAAAAATACCTCACCTTTAACCCCAGTTTTTTTCCCCGATACAACCCATAGAACCCAACAACTCAAATCTGTCGCTTCGTCACTTTAACTGCTAAACTGAGCCTAGTCCTTACCTGTTCCTATAAATCCAAAAATTCTCCAGATTTTGCCAACGTTATCATGGAACAATAGAATTTTCAAGCATGTTAGGTGGCACTACAATCGTAGTCCCGTTTTGTGCATTATAAGTACTGTGCAACGTAACCGTGACGTCTGCACTAAACTCGCTATATGATGTTATGTTCGAAGACTACCTCTCCCTCCGAGGCTGGTCCAGAACGTAGTGATAAGTATTGCCTGAACTTGAAAAGAGAATAACTGCAGAAGGGGTTGACGAGTCGTAATGATATTTAGTTCTGTAGATATTAGTAGTTCAAGCAAAGAGCTTTGATATATCCAATGAGAGTTTCTGAGTGTCTGTGTGAGCGTGTTTGTGTGTGTCTGCTTGTGTTTACGGATATTTGTTGTCAGCCTAATTTTTAAACCTGGATCGATTGTAATGATATTCAGTATGTGGGTAGGTGTTGCAAAGACACAGGTCAAGATTAACCCTATTCAGACCGGGCTTTTTTGGTCATCCCTGGACCGGGGGGGGGGGGGGGGGGGGCTCGTTACTAAAACACAACCAGTAGTTTTCTAGCGAGGACACGATTCCTTCACATGCAAAGTACCCAATTACCACGTACTGTTCTAGTGGCACGACAGGGACAGGGATAAATAGTTCACACCTATTGTCTGTTGATTAACGATTTTCGTCGAGCTTTCTTTTAACAGTTTGCTACTTATTTGGAGTCGAACGTTATATTTCCTAATGCAATAAAGCCACATTCTTACTTGTACTGAGTTAGAACTGCGTACCATGATTCTTTTACGTTCAATTTTCGAAATACCGCTACAAGGTATGTATGAAGACTGTATATTGTGCCCATTTAACTAGGATTGTCTGCAAGGTCTCTCTTTCATTTGTTTCCTTTTCGTAGACGAGTTGCGAATACATGTTTGTAAACCACACCGCCAGATCTGTAATGTTTCACCAATAAACTACCATATATCACTCCAATATATTTCAATAAATACACACTGTAATAGCGCAAATAGATAGTATCAAGAAGGTTATTATGAAATGAACACAAGAAGCAAACCCATATGAAAGCAAAATTTCAATATGAACGATCGTATAAAAGTGATGAATAGTGAAATATTATCGAAAAAAAAGAAAGTACACCAACTTGGATTCGAACCCGAGGCCATAAGTTAAAAAGTCTAATCGTTAATCCACTACGCCAAGATACATTACGATTAATGTAGGTGTGCTAATACAACTAAACTGACGGAGCGCGTGATAATACGAGACAACAAATTGTAGCGGGTCTATCATTTCAAAAACTTCTGAAGTCGTCAGATTTCTTTAGTCTCTACACCTTTTGGCCATCAAGTAAACTTTTTAACCGTTATAAATAGAAGAAGGAGGTTATAGAGATCAACTGTTTGTGTGAACTCCTGCACAGTGCCTGCTTGGTGTGTGTTTATGACATTTACATGATAGACAGGGTGAGAATGGCCCGCCACTCATTCGGGCTATTCACACCGTAGTAATTGTCGTTGACCTGTCCTCGCTAGAAAGTTACTGGGTGTGTTTTAGTGTACACGGGGGGGGGGGGGCTTTTGAGGCCCTCCACTTCTAAGTCCTCTAACTCTTGAATGACGTCCCGTAGAGCCAAAAAATTTGCAGGACATGATACCGGCATAATATCTGATGAGTATTTGACGTTTGACGTTACGTTGATCTAAGATGACGTAATTATGACGTCATCAATTTGATTATATTGGCCGGACCCATGAAAAAAGGGTATTCTCGGACAACTTCAAGTTATACTACAAAAATGTAACAACAAGTGCAGATAGAATAATAATGTTTATTACGACTTGTATTGCCAAAAGCAACATTAATGACGTCATAATGACGTCATAAAATGACGTTATGCACATCTAAGATACGAGTTAGGCTCCGCCATATTATATCCACTACCTTGAATTTTTAAAACTAATTTTTTGGCAACAAATAATCACACAAAGGGCAATGGAAATAGACTAAATCCATTCATTTAGATGGTTTTTGATGAAAAAATACCTGGTAGTTATTCTTGATCTGGCTGGCCATACGGTTCGCCATCTTGGATTTTGGGCTGATGACGTCATCAAATTAGCATAATTTATGCATATATAATTATGAAAGATATCCTTAATAATATAAGATTTTATTCATGTAACAAAATAGCAGTAATATAGCAAATAAATGGGAAAAATACATTGTTAGAACATAAAATAGTGATTTTTGCCTGTCAGCAAACGGTTACCATGGCAACACGAAAAAATGGAAAATTTGTCAAACTTCGTAAAATTGTTGCCAACAATATTTTAGGAAAACTCACCAAATTTGGTGGCTTTAGCGTAAGGCGTTCTGGCGTTATAGGACATCGAAGTTGCCGCGGGCCTCAAAAGCCCCCCTCCCCGTCTGAATAGGGTTAACTTTGGGCCCCCTGGTGTGTGACCTTGGTACTGCAGCAGAAAAAAGATCATTTTTTTTGACCTGGACATGGTACGGTTTTAATTTTTTTTTTTGTGGCAGATATAGGAAAGAAGTGGTGTAAGTTTGGCCCTGTCAGTAGCTTGCTTTGGACCTGTCCGGTATGCAGGTATTTTCGACAGATATGTGCACAATGACATGTATGTTATGCAAGTAAGGCATCGATTTGCATAATTAATTAGGAAAATTGTCATTTCAGTGTTTTCCTCTTGATGCCTTTCGTGCAAGCTTTGTAGATCAATGGAAGGTGAAGCATTAACACATACTAATCATGCAAATGAGTCTTATGTGAAATTGTAATCTACAACTCCGTTGTATGACGTCATGAAGTCGATTTTCCTCAATTTTATCCTAAACTAAAGCTTCAAGTAAGTCAAAGCTTCATTACAGGTTAAAAGTTGTATGAAGAGTATATTTACCTCCAAGAAAAATGGAGGTATGGTTTTTAATGTTTCTGTATGTGTGTGTTTGTCTGTCTGTTTTTTTGTGATATTTTTGGGTCAGCACAACTTAAAAAGAACCTCTGTTTATTTATATATATATATATATATATATATATATATATATATATATATATATATATATATATATATATATATATATATATATGTGTGTCAGGGTAGAGACGCTATCTGGTAGGATCGGCAATTCTACCGGTAGAGATCGCGATCGGAGTCTAGAGATTCTACCGCTAGAGATTCTACCGCTAGGGATCCCGATCGTAGTTTCTGTCGACAGAGACTACGATCGGGATCTCTACCGGTAGAGGTCTCATTGATCAAAGTGCCTTCATATCCCTGCACATTGATAGGGAATTGTCAAATGCGTGAATTTATTGGGCTTAAGTGATCATCACAAGTTCAGATTTGCCTCAAATTATGTCACTTAGAGAAGGAACTATAATTTGACTTAAGCCCAATAAATTCACATTCTTATGCATATAAAGCGAGATAAAAATAATGACTAAACCTGATAACTGAGTGTCTAATTTAGTATTTAGTACCAGACAAGTCCAGCAATATTCTCATTAGAAATGACTCAAACAAGACGGGGCTAATAACCATTTTTCTGATTTATCCGAATTGTGAATATTGCTTCACTATCAATGAGTAACAAGCACTCGACACCAAGTTAGAAGTAGTATAAAAGTTTTACTTCTTCTTTCGTTACTGCTAAAGGTGGGTTCACACATGCGTATATATTCAAGTCCGTTTGAGGTGCGTATGAAGCTCTTAGTCTCTACCAGGCTCCACAGGTCGCGGGAAAAATAATAGAAATTGGACAAATATAGATATATAACATGCCAGATGAGTTAGCTGACCGAGAAGTAAGGTTAGCGACCCAGCTAACTCGTCTGACATGTTACCTGTTTACGTTTGTCCAATTTCTATTATTTTTCCAACGACCTGTGGGGCCTGGTGGAGGTAAATACTCCCATGCGCGCCTCATACGGACTTAAATATATACGCAGGTGTGACCCCACCTTTAGCCCCTGTAAAAGGGATTATCAGCAGTGCGCATGCAAACATTGAAGGATCAGATTGAGATTTCGAACAGTAGAATTGGTGACTGTGCTGGCAGAAATCCTGATCGGGGTGTCTGTCGACTGAAACTCCGATCAGGATCTCTACCAACAGAATCTGCAATTCTACCGGTAGAGATCGCAATCGGAATTTCTGTCGACAGAAACTCCGATCAGGATCTCTACCGGCAGAGATCCCGAATTGAGTCTGTACAGACAGAAATCCCGATCGCGATCTCTACCGGTAGAATCGCCGATTCTACCAGATCGGGGTCTCTACCCTGACATATATATGTTTATATTTGGTGTGGGTAGGTCGATTATAGGCTTTCATTACGAACTGAGCCAATTCAGAAGCGTATTATGCATATGATCATCTGATTGTAGACAGACAGGATTTATTGACTCTCGGCGATGTGACAATTTTTGTGCTGATCCCCTCAGCACACACGACACCAGTATAGGTGCTATGATATTTTTCATCGCCAGATGGCGTTCTGTCCACACGGTGCGCGTCATCCACCCTGACAGAAGAAGCGATATTCACCTGCGATTCGTTTTATAAACAGAGATTGTGTACATTTTTTCTCAATGAATGCAGTGGAAAATGAAACACATTTTATCAGTCAGTAGTGTACCCACTATGAAACCGAAAGAAACACATTATCAAACACATGAAATACCTTCTCAGTCTTTCAGTTCTGTCCTTTGGCACAGAGAGCAAGCTGTGGTTCCTCAGCTGCCTGCCTGAGGCTGTGGATAGTTGTAAGGGGGGGGGGGGGGGCGAAGCGGATGGTCTTGCTTCAACATGTCCTTGAACAGCTTGATTGTTGCTGTCTCTCTCCTGTCCTTCAAGGACGGAAGGTTTGGGACTGATCGCCTGCCGCCACAGGAGATGATACGGAGGGCACGTTTTCATCTTAGCATTGTTACCTAGCTCACACAGTGGCCCTCCTTGTTACATTGTGAACAAGTAGCTGTTGTGACAGAGTGTGTAGCATTCAGCTGAAGTCGAGTTTGCTTCACCCTCAGTGAAGTTAGCCCACAACCCCGCGCCGTGTGCAATAATACAGTCAAACCTGTCTATAGCGGCCACTCAAGGGATCGGACAAATTTGGCCACTTTAGACAGGTGGCCTCTGTATAGAGGTGGCAACTTGTAGATAAAATACCCAAGGGACAGACAAAAAGTGGCCACTATGGACAGGTGGCCCCTCTGTAGAGGTGGCCCCTAATACAGGTTTGACTGTAACTGTGTTTGTTGTCTGCGGCGCTTCCATTGGTCGGCTGTGTTGAGAGACTTGTGATTGGCTGAGAGAGGCGCGTCGACCCGTGACAAGCGGTGAGCTAGTCCCGTAGAACAGGTTAGACCACCCTTCAGTGGGCGGAGGCATAGCTGGAGTGGAATAGATTCTAGCAACGAAGCTGGGGGTGTAAATACATATTTAACACGAAGACTACTGCATCAAGTCCTTAGCAACGGACTGTAACGGCAACTCTAAAACAGGAAGACTACAGACCAGGTGAGAGCTCAATCGCACGTATGGGCCGTCGCGGTGGTTTGATAGTCGCATTTCTGGCGGTGATTGTTATTATATAACGTCCTTGACACCATATCAGAGATCCTACTTGGGTAAAAATGGACATAAATCAGCCATACACGTTTCAAAACGTCTTGTCATTCCTAAAAGGTAAATTTATATAATCAGTCATTGGGTTAAAGTTTGTACTTTAAATTTTACGAAAAATGCATGTTTTCTATGCTTCCTCTAATAAATCAATTTGACCTAATTCACATATGCTATTCTGCATCAGGGCTCAGCTAATGCTATTCTTATGCGTAGAGTGGTCAGTCCGGTTTGTCTTACGTTTTTTATCTGACTTGTACAACAACAAAACATGAAAAGACAATGCAAACAAGAAATCTTTTTAAAAAAGCTGTGCCTTGCCGCGTATTTTATGTTATTTTGGTAAGTTAGACTAGATTCTACGCTTAAAAATCCCGAGTTCCACATGTCGCCCCCCTCCCCCCTCATTATCATAATGTATGTCAGATGAATTATTGGCACATTAAATAGGTTTTGTAAAACTTTTTGACCCACAATGAATATGCATTATATTTTATTACAAACTAAGTTCCTTCTGATGCAATTTGTGATATATCTTTATATAAACATGGTGAGTTAAAGCGTAGATTTATTACGCTGGACCACATACAGTAACATGCGTCTAGAAGAGCGTTTTAATACTCGCCTGGAATGTACCATTGTCTAACTAAGCCATGAAACTCGGCAAGGAAAGAAGGGAGCTCGGCGGACAAGTAACCTGTTGTGGGTAGCTTGACACATCCCTTTTTCTTTCCTTCTTCTCTTGTATGTTCTTTGAAATGATGTAAAAAAAATGAAAACAGTGAAAAAACGTCTTGTCTCTCTTGTCTAGTTTTCTTTCTTTTTTGATTTTGTTATACCCCCATTAAAAACGGGCCTTTGCAAGGGGCTTTGGAAGGGCTTTGGAAGGGGCTTTGGAAGGGCTGGGTTAACAGGTCTATGGTTTTCTATTCCGGTCAAAATCCAACTACGGCGTACTTCAGCCAACTACAAACTACGACGTAGCTCACAGAAGTGGATCCGATACGGCTTAAACCTGAAGTACACTGTAGTTGCCTGAAGTACGGCCTGGCTTAAGTACGCCGTAGTTGAGTTGTGACCGGAATAGAACACCATATACATCGTAATAATCGTACTGACCTGAGGTACGGTCTGACCAAGGAGGTTGAAAAAAAGAAATGGTCTGTTCAAACTAAGGCCCGTTCCGGCCCGGCAAACTTGATATCATTGCACTGAAACTTTAAATTTATAAAAGCTCCTTGGAAACACTGAAACAGGAATTCGAATGCTGCCCCCAAGCAGATCTTAGGTTGAGAGATTTTAATGTTTTTTTAGTGACAGTCAGGCTTCAAACCTGTCGGAACAGCCACAGGTGTAACTTCAATGTCTATTGAATAAAACATTGTCGACATGCATTAAATGTTAAGAATTCCATCCTGAGATTTATAAAATAATGTTATATTCTTCAAGCAGATTTATAATGATCCGAGGCCGCACTAATTATAGGGCAAAGTCGAGATAATTACATGTAGAAGCCACTTCTTTGACGTCTCTTGTATGGGGTAGCTTTCTTGGAAGGGGTGCCTACTGTGATGTCCTCCTTAACAGGACACAGGAGCGGGGACTAAGGCTACTTTTGTGGTTGGACGAGTTGTGGTACATTGTTCTATGATTCACCTGAGGCTCGAGTGTATATGTACTTCATTTCAATCCAGACATTCTATCGCTTGGGTGGTTTGATTCTATTTCTTTAACAACTCTACACAAAAGGGTATGTACATTTTGTTTATACAGCCGTATGTAAAACACACAAGAATTCAGAAGTATTGCGTGGATCTGCGATTGCTTTTTGTAAGTAACATATTTAAATCTGGGTCATTCCGCATTTTTGCCTTCGCCAAGAAGCGTATATTTTCGGTTATTGCCTTCGACAAGAAGGCTATGGAAACGGTTGAGCTAGGACTTTTTTGGTCTTTATCTTGTTCTCAGTGTAGCGTATTCAATGAGAATACAATAACGTTATGTGTCAAGGTGATATACAAATTGGTGGCTGAAAATACGTAGTTCGGATTACTGTAAATGCTTGAGTTTTGACCGGGATAGAAAACCATATACGACGTAGTTCAGTTAGGCCGGACTGCTGGCAACTACGGCGTACTTCAAGAAGTTAAGCCGTATCGGATCCACTTCTGTGAGCTACGTCGTAGTAAGCGTAAGTACGTCGTAGTAAGCTTAAGTACGGCGTAGTTGGCTGAAGTACGTCGTAGTTGAATTTTGACCGGAATAGAAAACCATACAGGTCCGTCCATCCATGGATCCATGGAAGAAAGCTGGCGTAAAGCCTTGCCGGCGGCAAGGCAAAAAATCATATAGGTTTAGACATTCTTAGCAATAAAGTAGTACTGTTGCTTGAGTACACAATAAACAAAGGCGAACAGAAGCATTTAGTTCGCGAGAGTTTGTTTTGCATATGCACACACACACTCACACACATTCGTACACACACACACACACACACACACACACACACACACACACACACACACACGACACACACACACGTGTACACACACTTACGCACACGTGTCATGTAGAAATGGTTTATCCAGAAAGCTGACAGAATGCTGGAACCGGCAAATTTCTAGCCTATTTCTGCCTGACAATGCTATAGAGAATTTGCATGTCTCTTTGTCAACGGTTGACCTGTATAATGTAGTCACGTAGAAGGGTCTACGTCCCGTTTATATTGGGTCTCAGTGTGTGTGTATGTTAATAATGATAAAAATATATGTACATATACCAAGCTTATTGCATTTCGAACTACAGACCTCGTTCATTCACAAAAATAACGAGTATATAAGAAATTGTGATAAACCGGGACGAGGGGGGATACACGCTTAGCCACGTTTGGGATTGTTTTCTCACCGCAAAAGTGCCACCTACATCGGCTACATATAGCGGTGAGAAGCAGAACTCCAGTTAGAAGCTCTGACTAAAGTGTCGGAGAGGCATCGAAATGTAAGCTATGTAAGTACCGGCTGGTTGTGTAAAAGAACTCTCCTATATCCCATATGAGAAATATGGGATAGAGAGAGAACAAATCTTCGATTTAGAGAGAACGAATTGGAGAACATAGCATGCCATTATTGAGTCATTCTGTATACGTAGATATAGTCTGTTCCTGTCCTACAACCACTTTGTAGGACAGGAACAGACACGCCGGGATTTTTGTCAAAGACGCAACGTATGAAGGGGATCGTTACGTTACTAGGTCTCAGTATGTGTTAAGCTTTCTTTGATATGTTCAAAATAGTTTAACATATTTAAACATTTTACTTCACCGATAAACTACGAGTATTCTGTCATTATATCGCTAGCTGTTCTAACTGTATTCATCTAAACAAAAACAGAGACTAATAGATTTCATTTCATTTCATTTGTAGTGAAAAACCATGGGCAACCAAGTGGGAACTGTTAGATTGCTGGGATGGGGCAACCAGGCGTTGAAACCAAATAGAGAAGAAGATTTCGTGGAGAAAAACATCGGTTTTCCGTGTCGCGTTGTGACCGGGAACAAGGCCGTGCAGTCCGTCTTTGACATTGAACTTTTCAAAAAGGAAGAATTTTGTTTTGGCGTGGCAGAAGTCCGACGGGATTTCACTGAAGGCATTTGTCCAAGCGTCTCGTCCAACGGCAAGATCCATGAGAAAAACAAGGGGTTTTTAATGGAAGTGATCGCAAAGGCTGGCGATGGCATTCCATCATCAACCGCATTGTCTGTTCTGTCCAACATCTCTAAATGGGGCAGCACAGCAATGAGCGACTTCGAGTCAAAGTTGTTGGCTGTTGCAGCGGATACCGTACTTCCTAACATCTTTGGGGAGTCATCGTCTTTTAATGCGGAAGATATTCGTCTTTATATCATCGGGGCGACTGAAGTAAGATCGTGCATCGTGAAAGCTTTAACAAGTAAGAACCTTGACGAAGAACGGCAGGCAATGAGGTCGATCATTGGGAAGATAAAGACATCAGAGAGGTAGGTGATGACCGTTTAATATCAACTTCCTGTGCGGTAAGAAGCGGATTCTACAAATTTTGTTTAAAACACAGACGAATTTCATGAATTTTACATTGATTCTAATGATTTGATTTGTATTCAAAGATACCAGCAACTGATGGATCTTGGTCATGCGTACGGGTTGGGAGAAGCAGAGACGACGGCACAACTCCTCTTACCGGTATTCTTCAACGGGGTTGCTGGCATCAGAGCAAATCTTGTGTCGTCCTTCGCCCGCTTGGACACCATCAGCGCAGAAGACCGGGAGGAGCTACGGGAGGAGGCGCTTGCTGCCCTGAAGAAACATGGAGGTCTGACCCGTGAGTCCCTGGAGGAGATGCCGAAAATGGAAAGCTTCGTCTTGGAAGTACTGCGGGCCTGTCCAAGCCCAATGTTTTGGAGCACCATTGCTACACGTCCAACGACTGTGGAGTACACCACGGAGAGCGGAGAACACGCACTGAAGGTTGGTAACTACTAAATCAAATGACGTGACGCCATGACGTGACGTCATCGCTTTGTCCGCCGCCATGTTGGTGTCACGTGATGTCATTGGCCAGAAGATCTTGCTCAGAAAATTGGCTTTGCGCCTACCGTTGGACCTAAATAATATATTGATTGTACTTGAAAAGAATCTGCTCTAAATAAGCCTGGTATCTTAACCTGGTATACCTGCCGAGACACTTTCATCTCTTTCATGAAATTCTTCTCGAGCCATTGAAATGCAAATAAGGATACCAGTATGGCTGTAGGCTCATGTCTGTGTCATCGATATGGAAATTAAGTGAGACATATAAAGCTCATTTTAGATCACACTAGTCATTGCAGGTTGAATACATTTCCAAAAGCGCAGCTTGTCAAGTTACACATTTTTTTTGCATCTCACTTTCCAGATCAAGGAAGGTGAGCGCGTGTATGCCAGCTCCTACTGGGCACTGAGGGATCCTGCTGTCTTTGACAAACCAGAAGACTTCATGTGGCGCAGGTTTGTCTGTTTCGTTTGACCCTTATTGACAAGAAGCCCAAATCGGCCCACAGGCTGTTTTTCAATGAGGTCATGAATGCAGAGGTAAGGGTCTGACAAAATAAAGTTTATAGCATTTAAAATCCTAATATGTCTATACAAATATTTCTTTTCACACATATATGGTACAAAATACATAGGATGAGAGCTGCTACTTGATTCCAGTCCGTTTGTTTGAATTTTTTACGTCCATTTGCTTTGTGACAGACGTGAAAACAGTGGCACTACACTCGAGTGAGTGCCTTATTTTATTGGTGGTACATACAAGTGTCATGCGAGGATTGGGTTACAGTCCCACAGTAGACGCTGTCAACCGCCCTAACTTCAACAAGAGAGTGCTACCATCTTCTGGAAAGTCATGGAAGGATGCCTACTACTACTACATACAAAGTACAGGCGAAAGGTTTAAGTAGTATTATACTTCCCCGACTGAAGTTAGGTACCATGTTTTACACGTGTGAAATGAGAAAAGTACCTTTGGCAAAGGTACAACGTCGGGAGCACGGCGAGTACCGAACTCAAGACCTCTTGGGTCCGAGTCCAACACTCTACGTATACCAGTTACGCCACAAATGACGCCACAAACATCTTTTTGGCAAAGTTATTTGGCAAAAACTAACCGCTATAAAAACAGCCCCATCCCATATTTCATGCAACTTCTGAATACAAGTACCTGAAAACATCTCCCATATCAATTTATCAACTACATGAATTGCAGTTTTCTTTCACTACTTTGTATCATAAGAAGATTTGGTGTTATTTTATTCCTTGTATGTTAATAACATTCCCTTGTAATTGTATCGATGTTTGCATGAAGTGAGCAATTCGGCGTCTTCTGCTGTAAGACGCTGCAATATATTCTAATGTTCTTGCTTTGAAAAAATAAACATCATCATCATCATCATCATCATCATCATCATCATCATCATCTCATCATCATCATCATCATCATCATCATCATCATCATCATCATCATCATCATCATCATCATTATTATTATTTTTCTGTTTAAAAAATAAGGTTCCTCGGCCCGGAGGGTGACGCTCGTCGGAAACACCACGTCATCTTTCACGGACGACTCACCGACACACCCGCGGTCAACAACCACATGTGCCCGGGTAAAGACGTCTCGCTGTCAGCACTAAAAGGCAGCATCGCCATTTTTAACACCTTCTTTGGGTGGGAACTCCAGGAGCCGCCGGTGTGGACAGGGACGAAGATGACCCGCGGTAGTCAACCCGACTACGAAGTAAAAATCAAGTCATTCTGGGTACAACACCCTGAAGACTTGAAAGAAATCTTTCCATCCCACTTCCGCGACATCATTGACGTAAGTTATAAGGAGTCTACCTAAATTACCAATGTAGATTTGATTTTATAGATGATATCTAGGGGTGGGCACCGGTACACTCTACTCTACTACGATCTTGTTATTTTCTTCGACCGGTAAGCCCCAAAACGTGTGAATGCCTGATCATATAATCTGTTCATTTTCCAATAGGTCCAACATCAGGTCCACCGAATTTTTTCAGGTCCGGTTTTTTTGGGGGGGGACCGGTCCAATAAGAAAAACCGGTTTTGTACCGGTACACCGTACCGTTACACACCCCTAATGATATCCTCTGGTAACCGATGCTAGCGTGCGTATAAGAATAGGCAACAAAACTTTCCTTCATCATGAAAGCTATGTGAGAAGGAAGGTTGAACAAAGGACTGAACACACAGAGTGAGGTAACATAAACAATACATTTTCATTTTTTTGCTCTTTTAACATCTTCTTTTTTGACTTTTGAATATACTTTGGCATTATGTGACACTAGTGTCCGTTATTCAGTTGTTTTTTTTAGAAATTTGAAAAAAAAATGACATATACGTGCTCATTCAACAGTAGCTTTGTTCGATTTGCGGTATGGTGGAAAACCGTTTTGTTTTCAAACGGGCCGAAAATTGATACCAGCGTGGATGTCATCGATCCCACTTTTAGAAACAACTAAGTACAAAATAGACAGTGTTATGGCTGTATCTAGGGCAATTTTTTTATCATGTTGAGGGCACCCGAGTAGAGCTAAGGGCACAACCCGCCGTACGTGCAAATACGTGCTGTCTACGTCCCAAAATCTTTTGGGATCCGTAAGTAGTAAGCACCGCCTCCGTACGAACTCGTACGGAATCCGACACGCTGTAGAACTTTACGTGCAGGCAAAACTGTGTGTGCCATCGGGCTGCGGATTCGCCCCCGGACGTGCCAGTACGTACGGGCAACGCGCCTGCCCTGTACAGCCTGAACGTTTTCAGAAATACGTGGCGGACGTGGCCTCCCCAAAAAACGTACGGACAAATTGCACCTACGGCGGGTTGTGCCCTATAGTTTTAGTGCTAAATGGCAGCCGCTTCATGGAGAGAAAACTTAGCCCAACCTATATTAAAAGCTTATTCAATTCAGCCCCTTGTGCAAACTGAAAGCATTCGCCCCACCCTTTAATTCTTTAACGAAACTGCTTCACAATTTTGTATTTTCCAGGAAGCAGATGATGTTGATGACATTGACGTACTCGTCAAAACGAAGACCGGGACTTACAGTGGCTCTGGTACAAACTCAAACGTCTACATCCGCCTCTTTGACGACAAAGGCCATCAGTCCCGTGAGCTGCAGTTGGATGTGTGGTGGAAAAACGACTTTGAAAAGGGACAGGAGGGACAGTGAGTAGATTTCTACCTTTTGCAAGTACTAGCATTTACAAAATCGTTTAAAAAATATGACTGGTGAAGACAAAGGTTTCTCGTGTATGCCCCCTAGCAGCTTGCTCTACAACTGTAGGGGCGTTTCTGTTTCGATTATCTACTAATATAAATGCACAATTTCCTGAGTATTATGTATACCACCTGCCCATGTGTCTACAACTACAAACTGAAGGACGCAAAAGTGGATTTTTCATGTAAGGAATACATTTTGCACCGGGCCTCCTAACAGCTTGCTCTGGAATTGCAGGGACATTTCTGTAAAGGAAGGTTTTGTAGTAACAACGGCTCTGATTAACTACCACCGCCTTTACCTATTCCTGAGTATCGCATACCTCCTTGTAATGTGTCCACAAGTACAAACTGATGTATGTTAAAGTGGATATTTCATGTAAAGAATAAATGTTGCACGGGGTCTCCTAACAGCTTGCTCTGGAATTGCAGGGACATTTCTGTTAAGTTTTCTGAAAAGTTTTGTAGTAACAACTGCTCTGATTAACTACCACCGCCTTTACCTATTCCTGAGTATCGCATACCTCCTTGTAATGTGTCCACAAGTACAAACTGATGGACGCAAAAGTGGATTTTTCATGTAAGGAATAAATGTTGCACGGGGCCTCCTAACAGCTTGCTCTGGAATTGTAGGGACATTTCTGTAAAGGAAGGTTTTGTAGTAACAACTGCTCTGATTAACTACCACCGCCTTTACCTATTCATGAGTATCGCATACCTCCTTGTAATGTGTCCACAAGTACAAACTGATGGACGCAAAAGTGGATTTTTCATGTAAGGAATAAATGTTGCACGGGGCCTCCTAACAGCTTGCTCTGGAATTGCAGGGAAAAGTTTTTTGAAAATTTTTGTAGTAGCAACTATTCTGATTAACTACCGCCTCCCGAGTATCGCATACCTCCTTGTTATGTTTCCACAGGTACAAACTGAAGGATGTAAAAGTGGCTGCCCCTATTGTGAAAATTGAGCTGTTTCGGGACGGATGCCAGCCTGATGACGACTGGTACTGTGAGTCCGTCTCTGTCCAACTCAACCCGGACAACAGCGGACCGACATACGACTTTTCTGTGAACCGTTGGATCAGGCAAAGTGAGTATTTTTGGATTGATAAACATGCATATGGCCCTGTCTCACTAGAGCCGTAATTGATCGATAAAAGTGCATAGATGTGTTCCTACACTTACTACCTATGTTTTGCCTTACATATAACCTATATTGCGTATATTAATATATTACATACATGTATAAATGTATGTGCTTGTGTGTGTGTTTGTGTGTATAAGAAGTTGATTATCCGTGTTTATATGTGTGTGTATGTGTGTGTGTATGTGTGTGTATGTGTGTGTGTGTGTGTGTGTGTGTGCGTGTGTGTGTTTGTGTGTGTACCTAATGCTTTGATTCATCACCTATCAACATAAGTAAGAATACAATCACGTGTTTTTGTATCTACTGTATGTATGTAATGTGTGTTCACAAATAAACAGAAAGTAAAAACAAACACACACTCATTATATATTGGATGTCCATCGCTCTTGGATGACTTAAATGGTGCCGCTTATATGTACTTTTTATATATGATAAAGACTATGACTTTGTATGTATGTATGTATGTATGTATGGTTATGTATTTGATTAAGATTCTTCATCATAGAGGTACATTCTTTTGACTCATGTTTGTTATTGTAAGTGGTAAACTATTTCTCATGTCTATCAACAGATGATCACGTGTGGCTGTGTCCCGGTGGATGTGAGCGTCCACAGGACGACGTGAACCCCAAAGATGGCTAGGATGAACTTTTGGTGTAACCTGGAACCTAGTCTCCTTGTGGCTCGGCCTACCGTAGTTAGTGCAGGCTTTGTACGAGGCCAGTGCAGCTCTCAGCCGCCGGAGGAATCGGCCACACCCGGTAGGATTTTCACGCGGTAGGACTCTTGCCCAGAGGGACAATTAGCAATTAACCCCCACTGGGCAAAGTTTAACCGCGTGACAATCCTACTGGGTGTGAACGATTACCCCGGCGGCTGAGAGCTTCACTGGCCCGGTAGAGAGCCTACACTAGCTACGGTAGGCCGTGCCACAAGGAGACTGGATTTCAGGTTACTTCTGGTGATGAGGAAAGCACTATCAAGGCAGTATAACAGACGAATCACGAGGCTCTTTTTAACCGACGTTTTGATAACCGCATGTTATGTTCATGAGGGCAATTTTGACTTGTTCACAGTGTACTGCAGTGCTAGGAGTAACTCTTTACAATTAGAAATGTTATCACAAGAGTTCCACGAACACATTTTTTTGCTATTAAGTAAATTATCATGCCTTTATTCAAGACTTCAAGGTTTCATTCATGTATCAACAGTACCTATTCCAAAAGGAACCGACTGCATGAAAACTTGGGTTAAACACAGATGTGCAAGGATATTTTCACAACCCGATTGATATGTTTACATGATATGTGTACTTAACCTACATTTGTAACGCCGTTTGTTTTTGTGACCTAAATAAATATAGCTAGTTTCCCCGAAATCAGGTCTTTATGTTTTGGTGAGGCACAGATCTTATTGATCACCCCTAGTTTGCTGCATTCTAGAAAGATTGGGTTTATATAGTATACGTAAGATGGGGTTTGTTTTATGTATGCGCATGTCGGAAAATGAGAATCAAGGCGTTGGTGTGTTTTATCGAGATAGGTGTCAGTTATTCGATAGGTTATATGATCATAATTTGTCACAGGTGTTGTTGTTGGATTAGTAAAATAGCTTGCACCATGTTATGGCATTATGAAGCTTTACTAGAAATGTAATGACCACACACCTGCACCTAATCATCGTGGGGTATATTTGCTTGATTGTCTGTTAAATTAAAATGGTTATTGGCTCAGTCGTGATTGTGTTCTTTTGTTCCTTAGCACACAAATGCACGGGGGAGCGACTACACCAACATACTTACAATACATATTAATAGATATGGAAAAAATCTATGGAAGAATAACTGTCGCGGTATAACATATCGATGACATCTGTTCTACATTGATATCTAACGGCCTTGCACAAAGTTGCTTTTTACTTTTAACAAACACATATATAAATTTAAATGGTATGTATGAAAAAATTGTCACGGGCTAATATTACGGATCTAAGTGCCGTCTACAAAGGTTAACATTTTGTTCCTAATCAAATAAAAAAATGGGATTCACCAATACAATTTGTCAATACGATTGTCAATACGATTAAATGTGTTAATGGTTGCTAATGGTCCCGCCCAACCTAGGCAAACTCAGCTGCATCTCGTGCTGATAGTCGGGCTCCTCCCCGAACTGGGCGATCTCCCACAGCAGCACACCGAACGACCACGTGTCGCTCTCGCACGTGAACTTGCGAGACTTCGGTGACTCCAGAGCCATCCACTTCAGAGGATGTTGCGTTGTTCTTACAGTCACAGGCCTGCCGACATCTCCACCCCTACCGACCACTTAAACATGGACGGGTACAATGTATACCATACCACTCACACTGCTGCTGCTGCTCCACATAAATAAATATGGCTTAAAGATAGTTTCTAAATCACATTGGCTGCTGTTGCTTTCTTTGTATGTATGTCAATAGGTACATCATTGTCGTCACCTCTTATTTCTGAACAATGCCCAGCTTCAGAGATATTCTTGTACATTTTTTTACATTATGCTAGTAGTCATGTTTACATGAAATTGTGGGTAATTTTCCTTCCCAACTAATTGACTAAATAAAGTGATCCTTTAATAGCTTTTCTTCCTGTGCCGATGCACCAGTTTTATCTGGGCCTGCATCACATAGAGCATCGAAGTCCTAACCAACAAGCCAAGTCCCATTCTTCGAGCGAATCCTAATTGCTTCTTTCTTTAGCATTATGAGGGGGGGGGGTACTCGATCAGTAGCCTACGTGTGCCCCGGGACATTTCAGCATTTGGAAATCCGCCCTGTCTGTGTCAAAGGTCAAAAGAACCGATAGATTGTTGTCCGTCCGCCATGATAGTCTAACCAAAACAACACGCTACCTATTTCATCTATTGTCTCTCCGCTGAAATTGTTTCACCTGTGTCCCTTTTTTCCTTCATATTTGAAGATGCGGTAATTTTGCCTTTATGTTCGTACTAAATGTTGGACAGCTAACCCGATTTTCACAAAGTTACAACTTTAGTCATATTACAAGCACCCTTTGTACATACCGAGTTTTATGACCTAAATGCGATACACCATCACACCTTGGATGCAGGAATGTGGCGAAGCAACCCATTTACTGGCAGTTAGCGTTCTGACACAGGACGCTGATTTTATAGTGAAGACGAACACAACCGAGGATATACACTAAGGTACACCCAGTCACTTCTGAAATGTATTTAAACAATTCTATACTAACTACGTAGATAAGATTTGATTGTTAAAACTGACCACGTAATACAGTATGTACTAGGATCTTGATTCGACTCCCTTGCAGTCTTTGGAACGGGGTTGGGGTTTTATTGGGGTGGGGGGTGGGGTGGTATTCGTTGGTCCGCGATTTTCAACGTTCTCTTGTGCCGGGAAAGGGAGTTTGCTGAGGAAGGAAGTTTGCTGCGAAAGGAGTTTGCCGTGATAGCGAGTCTTTGGCCTGTCCGAAGACTGCCCCAATTCGGCGAAATGAGTGAACTATGGATTGGACCCGCGTTAAGACTCGCTATCACGGCAAACTCCCTTCCACAGGAAACTCCCTTCCTCAGCAAACTCCCTTTCCCGACACAAGAGAACATAGCCAACGTTGAAAATCGCGGACCAACGACCCCCCCCCAAAAAAAAACCCAGCCCCGTTCCGAAGGCTGCAAGGGAGTCTATATCTTGATCTCGTTATTTACTCGGTGGGGAACTTTACTGTACATGTGTTCTCACTGCAATTGAATGTTGTTAGACAACCCAAACTTACTGGCGGTTAGCGTTTTAACACAGGGCTTTGCTTAAGAAAGGACAAACATAACCGAGGATATACAGGTATGTCACACTGCTTTCAGAGATGTACCTAAACAATTCTTTACTTATAAAAAATACGTAGATAAAATACGATTGCAAAAAATGACTACGTGTTAAGTATTGTGGTCCTGGTCTTTGTGCCATAAGGCTAACGCCACTATGTAGTTTCCTTGTGTGATGAACTGCATCTGACAGAAAAAATTTTAGTTTGGTTCCTTCTGTAGCAAACAATTGATGAATCAGCACTGACAGCCGTTTGCCTTAGTTTTTCGAACTTTTGTTACTAAAGTTGTGTATTGTTGTTATATGTTGCTGATTCATCGTTTGTTTGCTACAGAAGGAACCAAACGAGCAGGACAGGAGGAGAAGGGTTCAGCAGCAGATAAAGGAACTGAGGAAGTTCGAGATGTACAAGTCGCACCTGTTCAAGGTCGGTAAATAAAGTTAAGTATGTATATTCAAGAGGTTCTATTGAACTGTCTTAAAACCCTCGTCTTTTGTCGTGCCTAACATGTACAATAGGACAACTACACATGTTTACCGACAGGTATCAAACGCAATTCTTAATATTCAGAATAGATTAATAGAATCGAATAGAGCATACAAGCAGGACTTAACATCTGTTCCCCTTTGTTTTCCTAAAGGTTCGGAAGTACCAATAATCTTGTTGATCAACGACGAGTACGGAACTTCCAAGGGGGGGATTTCTACCATCAACTGTCAGGTTGGTCAAACGATAGGCGCGACTAACGCAGTCGTGTACGCGACAGCCCTGCGTGTGCCGAAACAAGACCAGGAGGCAGCAAACAGAGATGGTGTCCAGCTGATCAAACCCCGTCAAGCAGTAGGGGACAAGACAGAGCCATCCTTGGACTGGCTGACCTTTCAATAACGGACCTACTACCCGAAGGAGAACCTACCGCCACATGTTGACGTCGTTATTGGCCATGCTCACGTCACAGATACGGCGGCGCGAAACATACTACGAACAGGCAGACCTGATCACGATCACCCACGTCTTACCTGAAGACACAGACTACTTCAGGGGGAGCCTGAGGGCTATCAAAGCTTCGGAGAAAGAGAAAGATATGCTTGACATCGTCGACAACGCAAAGGCAGCTTTCTCAGTGGGTCCGCGTATCTACAAACACTTCAAGACCAAGTACAAGGGAAAGAAGAAACCAAGGGGCAGCAAGGGGCATCAGCATGGCCGCAAGAGATCTGGACTCGCTCTCTGCGATTGATCACCCGCGGCATCAGCGAGGACGGCTATGAGGCAAGCCTGGAGATCCTGAAAGCTAACATGGGCAGCAGCAACCTGATCCCCACCCTGCGGCCGTACGGCACACAGGAGGACATCTTGGAGGACATGATGGCAGCCCACCTGGTCCTGATGCCTTCCCGCTCCGAGCCATGTTTCCATGTTTATGGAAATAAGGTTGTAATTGCCATACTCTATTTCTATTGATGTCCTTTTCTCCCCAGATATAGATTGCATATGATGTTTGTGTGAAAAAGTTATCCACATTTGCGTAATCTTTGGGTGGTGATGTTCACCTTTATCCAATTTCCACATGTAAGTATGAAATTTCCATTATTCGCACTAAACTTCTTTTATCGCATCAATTATGCAAATCTGGCCATGAATTACATGTTTTATGTATTGAATGTCTTTTACTGAAAATACTGGACTTATACAATTTACTCATCAATTATGCAAATCAAGTCCTAATTTGCATTTCATGCATGCATCTGCCCATGCTACCAAGCCACCTACCCACATCATGAAAATCTGTTGTTCCTTTCTTCAGTTACAGTATCCAGGACAAAAGATAGGGGAAACGGAACTTCTGGTGCAGTACCAAGGAAAGCCGCCAGGAGGCCCATAATCGAGCCCTATTAACATACCAAATATCACCCTAATTCCATAGTCCCACTCCTGGTACTCAAGCCTCCCGCAAGTCAACCCTTGCCGAGTGAACACCAATCAGTCTTCCCTATCCTTATACATGTAAATACTGGCAAAAAGAAGCTGTCAAAAGTCACCAACTTGAAGTTTCGTCCTTGAAAAACTAACATTGACAGGGTAGTCCGGCCTCTAAATTGTCCATTTCCAACTTTTGGAAACATTCTGACTGCTGTAACACACGTAAACTGCAGCCAAACGCACCCGGTGACCTTTGTCCCATCTGGCATTAGAATGATAGCTCCAAAACAAACTTCTTTCTAGTGTTCCAACGTTGGCCGTGTTCTCTTGTGCCGGGAAAGGGAGTTTGTCGAGGAAGGGAGTTTGCTGTGGAAGGGAATTTGCCGTGATAGCGAGTCTTTGCCCCGTCCGACGGCAACGTTGAAAATCGCGAACCAACACCACCACCCCCCACCCCCACCCAACAAAAAAAAACAGCCCCGTTCGAAGACTGCAAAGGAGGCTACCATATTGCTTTCTATCGCCTGCTGACCCTGTTTTCTTTTCCTTGGGTCTTTCACCAGGTTTTGCCGGGAAACTAACCTAAAACACGTTTAAAATACGTTCATATTGTAAGGTTTGCATTTAGAATAAGATTAGATACAATAAGTAATGTCATGATTTTATCACAATTGTAAAAGATACAATAATGTACTCCAAAAGATACTGTGTGGGATGGGACTATGTACTAATATACAAGCTTTGGTGGAGTTTTTATTGTTTGCTTGGTTTATTTCAGTACATATTGCGGTACCATTCAGCACTGTCAGGGCTAATCTTCCTGTGTTCGAACAAAAAACAAATACTGTATACAGACATAGAGACTACAAGATCAAAATAAACATACATAATCATCACGTCAGATATACAGATAAACATATAGCTATTAACTTAACTTGAGACCAAATGGTGGATATTGCCTTTTTGAAGTTTACAAGACTAGACATTAATTTGATGTTTATTGGTATGGTGTTTCAGAGATTAACGACACGGTAGAGAAATGTTTACTTTTTGGTGTCTGTTTTTGGTTTAGATAGTTTAAACCTGTAATACTTGGACAATATAGTCGAACATGTGTGGGTTGAATGGAACTGTAAAATGTTTTGGGGCTCATAACTGACAAGTATTCTAAAAAAAACACATGTAACATTTTCGAATTTTTTATTACTCTCCAAGCAGAAGTTGATGGGGGGGGGGGGAATCGTGACTGTTTTTTCTTTCATGCTGTTTGTTTCTGTGATGGAGCCAGCTGACTGAAACAAACAGCATACAAGAAAAAGATCACGAGTTTTCCCATCAACCCCTGCTTGGAGAAAACTTTTTAATGCGTTGTCTTATATTTACAATATGGTCCATATTCTAGTTTATATTGTCGTTAATTTTTTTTTATCCATTCAAGGAAATTATGATATAAAAGGCAGTGGCATATATAGTATATCCTAAGTAGACAAGTAGACAGTTTAAAATGTTGAAAACCTACAGTGATGTTTTGTCCAGATTCTGGTGGTGGAAGTGGTAATAAAAAAAACGCGTTCGTCACATTTCAGTTTCCTTTCCTTTTTGCGCTAAATTATAAGACGACAAGAAATGGAGATACCTGACTCCCTCGCTTAGTTTACTCCAAATGTTACAAAAATCCAATATGTAAATATTATCGATATTATCGATCACCAGAAATCTTACACGATTCGAAGATACGGAAAAACAAACAAATGTCGTCCCCATTATGCGCAAGCCTACTTTCAGGTCCCTAAGTTTTGTTGGAGCTTAGTTTTGCATAATTGCATAGAAAATCAGCTACAGTGCGTTGTGGAATAAATGTACTTTGTTGTGCCAAGAAGGTCTAATATCTCATTGGTTATAACATGCCCAGTGTAAGCAAACATTTGGCTAGAAGGCTCTATGGCAGTCGTCACGGTTCAGTTGAGTCTAAACGGAACAATAAACAAACGGTGCTGTTTTTACTTCTTCAAATGCAGTGGACCAAATATGCATAACAGAAACCTTTGGGTACGTTACATAGTTCAATACAACACAAGGCTTTTCAGAGATTCATTTCATATCACTAGACGCAAGGCTTACGACTTTGTACGACTTACATTGCCATTTATTGTAAAATGTGTTGCTCATATCATGTATTGTCATTTTACAAAAATGAAGACACATACCAAATACATTCGTAAGAGCGCGTAACTGCGAAAGAAAAATTATATTTGATAAAATGTCAGTAAACAGCGCGCCAATGAATAAAATAAGACAGGTTTAGTTGTATATTGTATATTTAGGTATCACCTGATAATGTATAACGTTGTATAACCACAACTAAATCACTTAACTGGTATATTGAATAAGATCAAGAAGAAAAAAAAAACGTCAGTAAGTCCAAACCTCTATCAAGCTCTTAATGTGATTAAGATTTATTATCATAAACAGTCAGGCTATTTAAAGCTTGACTGTGGCAAGGATAACGGCATGCGAAGAGTCATAGAAATAGGTACAGACATGACAAAAGAAATGTTACTACATGTCAGACAAACTATAAAATACATAGCACATCGCAGTAGATACAAAAACCTATCGAAGAATAACTAGACTATATCACTGACAACTTTTCTACAAGAATATCTACTAGTATTGACCAAAAATATTATCTTTATATTTTAACAAAAACACATGAAATTTAAGATAGTTTGTATGGTAAACGTCTAATAATTGGCTTTTATTGGTACGGTGGCCTAGAAGAATAGTGTACACCTAACGAGATGAGCGAAAAGTCTTTTGAAATATGGACTGTAACCTTCACTTTTCTTAGTTTCCTAAAAGATGGTTCGATTTCTAAAGTGTGGTTACCTTCTCGAGGATGAACAGTGGATCTATTTCTTCACGACAGTCTGTCAGCTTCTGCTCAAGTTCTGCCGGCTCTGGTCTGGCTGACGGGTCCTCCAGCCAACACGACTTCATGACGTCATACAGCCTGTCCGGACATCCGACTGGGTTCTGCAGACGATGTCCCTGTCTCAGGATCCCGACCAACCTGGGACAACTCAGCTGGATCTCGTGCTGATAGTCGGGCTCCTCCCCGAACGCGGCGATCTCCCACAGCAGCACACCGAACGACCACGTGTCGCTCTCGCACGTGAACTTGCGAGTCTCCAGCGACTCCAGAGCCATCCACTTCAGAGGGAGGAGTTCCTCCGCGTCGTTCTTACCTGAGGAGATGTAGGTGGTTGTGGTGTACACGTCATGGGCCAGACCGAAATCTGACAGCTTGGCGACGTCGTCTTCACTGATGAGGACGTTTCGGGCGGCCACGTCACCGTGAGCGATGCGCAGAAGTCGAAGCTCCTTCAGGGCACGTGATATGTGGACTGCGTAACGGAGAAAGCTGCCCACTAGACAAGCAATGTTATTTCTATTCTGCTGTTTCAAAAGTTGCAGGAGATCCCCTTTGGCAGCATATCCCAAGAGAATACACTTTGGTGTGGACTTGGTGATGACACCAAGGAACTTGATAATGTTAGGATGCCCATCATTGTTGTGTTCTTTGCAGTTTTCGTCCAAAGCAACCAGCATTGCTGCTTCGCGATAGAAAGCTCGATAGCACAGTCTGTCCTTTGAACGGACGGACTTGACTGCCACAACTGTAACGTTGGCGTTAGCGGTGCGTAAACGCCCTTCCCGGATGAACGAAAATGCGCCCTGTCCAATCAGATCGCCCAGAGTCAGATCCTTTGCCTTCCTCTCCCACCGTTTGAGCCAGCCGGGCTGTAGACTCTGTGCGAGGTTTCCTTCCATACTTTTAAGTTCGAGTAACACCTGCGTCTCCTCTTGGTCTTCGTCTTGTCTCATCTGAGTGGTCGTCCTCCATTTGTAAAGAGCCAGTAATGCTACCAAGACACCAAGCAGCGTCAATAAAAGAGGTATGGAGATTTGTAGGGGCAGCGGAGATGTTTCGGGTTGGATGACGTCACATCGCCGTCCGGTCCAGGGCGGCGCGCATGTGCAGCTCCCATCTACGTGATGACATGTGGCGTTGTTCTTACAGTCACAGGCCTGCCAACATCTCCACCCGTACCGACCACTTAAACATGGACGGGTACAATACATACCATACCACCCCTCGGTGCAGTTACACTGACCGTCGGTAGTATCGCAGAAGGCACCATTCTGACATGTGCACTCACCGCTGCAGCCCCGTCCGTACGTACCGTCTGGGCATTTGGTCTCACAAATTTTTCCTGTCCATCCCGGCGGACAGACACAGCCGGCCCACCGGTCACAGCTGGCACCATGGAGACAGTTGCAGTCCTCTTCACACAATTCGCCTCTTTTGCCGGAAGGACAGTTGACTGCCTGTAGCTCGTAACGTGCGTGAACTTCCGTTTCGTCTTCAGTAATAACAGTACAGCTGTAGGTACCGTTGTGTTCAGACTGAACGCTTTCGATCCTGATTTCGTCTTGAGTCCCACGTAGCCTTCTTCTTGTACCATTAGGAAATGTCCAAACCAACTTCTCAGCAGCCAGATGGAAAGACTTGCACTGTAATGTCAACGACCCCCTGATGTGAATCTGTCGCGAGTCGCTAGGGGTCGCGATGATAGCAACGGTACTGTGAGGTATGTCACAGACGACACCTTTCCACCCAGGCTGACACTTACAGGCACCGTTCAACCCATGGCAGCGGGCGCCATTCTCACAAGTGCAGTTCTGCTCACAGGTCCAACCGTATTTGTTCAATGGACACCCGACTGGCTGGTTTTCAAATTCCAGTCTAGTCATTAAGACTTCATTATATGCAGAATTTTGTTTCGCAAACACAGAAATTGGTCTTCTTTGTGGAAATTCGCAGACGAAGCGCTGTTTTTTTGTTGACCGTAGTTTGAAATAAGTTAACAGCTTGAACTTGTATTTATTCCAGACAGAAGACTCCCTGTTAATGAAAGTTGAATTCAGACCACTTAAAAATTCACATGAAATATGGTCATCAACGATGATTTGGATTTGAAGGAAATGCTCAGAGTCAAGTGGGTCAAAGCATTGGAAGCAACGATTATTTAAAAGCCACAAACCGTTCACCGTTCTCAAGTCGTTCGCATGACGGATACCGACTACAAACGCAGCAATACAGTCACTGCTGGCGTAAGCATGTACATTTGTATACATCGATATTTCTTTACCTCTCGATTGCAGATGATTTTTGGTGTCAGCTCTCCAAGTGAATAGCCCTCCACTTTTCTCCATGTACTCCATAGTCACTGCCATGTTGAAAGCAAGATGCCCTGGTGCTATATCTTTTGCTAGGACTGGCATTTCGCAGGTGTCGTTGTAGACAGGAGGATATCCGTCCACGTCCTCGACTTGTATGTCAACAAAACTCGTCTCGGTTGTCCAAGGGACGTTTACAGTCAGGTTATACCTTAGGTTTATACCAAAGTCTAAAGGACGGGCTACTACAATCACACAGAATTGAGTCACAGCGAAGCGCCCGTAGATGTTTCCGTCTATGATATCACACGGAACTTCCTCCTTGGCTCCCGGTGTGGTCGGTAGAACGCGTATAACTTGCTGCCCGATGTCGGCATTCTCTGCGATCTTGGCCGACAGGTGCACCTCTCCGTACGTCCAGTTGCTAAAAACGAGAAGACGAACGATGACGACGAAGAGTACAGTGACTGTCTTCATGTTGAACATAGCTTCACAGACGTCCAGCTTAACAGGTATTCCCAATTTCCTCTATCGTGTCTTACCTTTCTGTTCCTCTTTTGTGACGTCGTGGCTGACTGCAGCTACATGACGAAGGCGGAAACTGTGTACACGTTTTATGTGGTCAGTCCACCTCTTCATTCTTTACGCAGACTTAGTACATGATACAGAGAGCACAACATGCGACAACTTTGCTTTGTCTGCGATCTTTTTCGACAGGTGCACCTCTCCGTACGTCCTGTCGGAAAAAAGGGAAGACGACCGATGACGACAAATTAGAGCATGCTAAACATAGGTTTACAGCCGTCTGGATCAACATATATTCTAATTTCCTCATTCAATTTTCTCCCTTGATATTTTTGGTTCCTCTTTTTTGACGAGACGAGTGACTGTAGGTGTTGAGCGCGGAAAACTATGTACATGTCATTTGTGGTCAACCTCATTCCTCTTTCTGTCCAAAATGTACATGAAATATGGAAGACAAAACGTGGGGCATAATATCAAAATCACATAAGATCAACTTCTAATGCGCAAGCCTACTTTCAGGTGCCTAAGTTTTGTTGGAGCTTAGTTTTGCATAATTGCATTAAAAACCATCTGCAGTGCGATGTGCAATAAGTGTACTTTGTTGTACCAAGGAGGTCGAATATACATATCTCATTAGTTATAGCATACCCAACGTAAGCAAACATTTGCATAGAAGGCTCTATATCCCCGCTGGCATTTGCCATGGTTCAGTTGAGTCTAAACGGAACTAAAAACAAACGGCGATGTCCGTACTTCTTCAAATGCAGTGGACCATGCAAGACAAAAAACCTCTGGGTATGTTACATAGTTTAATACAACACAAGCCTTTTCAGTGATTCATTGCATATCACTAGACGCATTGCTTTTGTACGAATTGAATTGCCATGTATGGTGAAATATGCTGCTCATACCATGTAATTGTCATCTTACAAAAGTGAAGACACATACCAGATTTATTCGTAAGAGTGTAATTGCAAATGGCAAATTATATTTGATAAAAAGTCACTAAACATCACGCAAATAAATCAAATAAACTGTTTTCGTTGCATTTTGTATCTCTTGGTATCACTTGATAATATATAACGTTATATAACCACAACTATTTCACTTAACTAGTACACTGATGAAGATGAAGAAAAATTAAAAAAAAACATAAGTAAGTCCAAACCTCTATTAACCTTTTCAGGTGATTGCGATTCATCATCGTGAATAGTCAGGCTACTTAAAGCTTGATTGTGGCAAGAAAAACGAGTTTAGAAATAGGTACAGATATGACCAAGGAAATGTCACTACATGTCTGACACAATGTATCATACTTTGCATCGCTGTAGATGTTAAAACCTATCGAAGAATAACTAGACTTTTTAACAAGAATATCTACTAGTCTTGACCAAAAATACTATCTTATATTTTCACCAAAATACATGGAATTTAAGATAGTATGTATAATAAATGTCTCATAATTGGCTTTTATTGGTACGATGGCCTAGAAGAATAGTGTACACCTAATTCAAACGAGACGAGCGATATGTCTTATGAAATAGTGACTGTAACCTTCAATTTTTTAGTTTCCTAAAAGATGGTTCTATTTCTAAAGTGTGGTCTCCTTCTCGAGAATGAACAGTGAATCTATATCTTCACGACAGTCTGTCAGCTTCTGCTCAAGTTCTACCGGCTCTGGTCTGGCTGACGGGTCCTCCTGCCAACACGACTTTATGACGTCATACAGCCTGTCCGGACATCCGGGTGGTTTCTGCAGACGATATCCCTGTCTCAGGATCCCGACTAACCTGGGACAACTCAGCTGGATCTCGTGTTGATAGTCGGGCTCCTCCCCGAACGCGGCGATCTCCCATATTAACACGCCGAACGACCACGTGTCGCTCTCACACGTGAACTTGCGAGTCTCCAGCGACTCCAGAGACATCCACTTCAGAGGGAGGAGTTCCTCCGCGTCGTTCTTACCCGAGGAGATGTACGTGGTTGTGGTGTACACGTCATGGGCCAGACCGAAGTCAGACAGCTTGGCGACGTCGTCTCCACTGATGAGGACGTTTCGGGCGGCCACGTCACCGTGAGCGACGCGCAGACGTCGGAGCTCCTTAAGGGCACTTGATATGTGGATTGCGTAACAGAGAAACCTGCCCTGTAGACGACCAACGTTATTTCTATTCTGCTGTTTCAAAAGTTGCAGGAGATCCCCATTGGCAGCATATTCCAAGAGAATACACTTTGGTGTGGACCTTGTGATGACACCAAGCAACTTGATAATGTTCGGATGCCCATCAGGGTTGTGTTCTTTGCCGTTTTCGTCCAAAGCAACCAGCATTGCTGCCTTTCGATAGAACGCTCGATAGCACAGTCTGTCTTTCGAACGGACGGACTTGACCGCCACAACTGTGACGTCAGCATTACTGGTGCGTAAACGCCCTTCTCTGATATACGAAAATGCGCCCTGACCAATCAGATCGCCCAGAGTCAGATCCTTTGCCTTCCTCTCCCACCGTTTGAGCCAGCCGGGCTGCAGACTCTGTGCGAGGTTTTCTTCCATACTTTTAAGTTCGAGTAACACCTGCGTCTCCTCTTGGTTTTCGTCTCGTCTCAATCGTTTTGCCGTTCTCCATTTGTAAAGAGCCAGTAATGCTGCCAAGACACCAAGCAGCGTCAATGAAAGGGGTAAGGAGATTTGTAGTGGCAGCGATGTTTCGGGTTGGATGACGTCACATCGCTGTCCAGTCCAGGGCGGCACGCATGTGCAGCTCCCATCTACGTGATGGCATGTGGCGTTGTTCTTACACTCACAGGCCTGCCGACATCTCCACCCGTACCGACCACTTAAACATGGACGGGAACAATGCACACCATACCACCCCTCGGTGCAGTTACACTGACCGTCGGTAGGATTGCAGACGGCGCCATTTTGACATGGGCACTCGCTGTTGCAGCCCCGTCCGTAGGTGCTGTCTTGGCATTTGGTCTCACAAATGTTTCCTGTCCATCCCGGCGGACAGATACAGCCGGCCCACCGGTCACAGCTTGCGTCGTGGAGACAGTTGCAGTCGTCTTCGCACAATTCGCCTCTTTTGTCGGGAGGACAGTTGACTGCCTGTAGCTCGTAACGCGCGGTAACTTCCATTTCGTTTTCAGTAATAACAGTACAGGTGTAGGTACCGTTGTGATCAGACTGGATGCTTTCGATCCTGATTTGGTCTTCTTGAGTGCCACGTAACCACCTTCTTGTACCATTAGGAAATGTCCAAATCATCGTCTCAACAGAAAGATGGAAAGACTTGCAGTGTAATGTCAACGAACCCTGGTTGTGAATCCGTCGCGAGTCGCTAGGGGTCGCTATGATGGCAACGGTACTGTGAGGTATGTCACAGACGACACCTTTCCACCCAGGCTGACACTTACAGGCACCGTTCAACCCATGGCAGCGGGCGCCGTTCTCACAAGTGCAGTTCTGCTCACAGGTCAAACCGTATTTGCTCGGAGGACACCCGACTGGCTGAGTCTCAAATTCCAGTCTAGTAACAAATACATTTTCTTTTTTGCTGATGGACACAGGAAATCGTCCTCCATGACCTTGTGGAATTTCGCATACGAAGCGCTGCGTTTTTGTAGACATTAGTGGAAAAGAAATTAACAGCTTAAAGTTGTATTTAGTCCATACATAAGACTTTGTGACAGCGTGCGCCAAATCCAGACCACTTAAAGAGTTACACGGAATACGGTCCTCGTCGATTATTTGTATTTCAAAGACACGCTTGGAGTTAAACGGGTCAAAACATCTAAAGCACGCTTGTGAAAACCACAAACTGGTCACCGTTCTCAAATCGTTTGCATGAGAGACACCGAGCAGAACTACAGCGACACAGTCACTGCTTGCGTAAGTATAGACATTTGTATACATCGATATCTCCTGACCTAGCGATTGCAGATAATCTTTTGTGCCAGCTTTCCAAGTAAATAGCCCTCCGCTTGTATCCATGTACTCTGCATGCACCAATGCGTTAAAAGCAAGCTGCCCATGTGTCTTGTCGTTTCCAAGGACTGGCATTTCACAGGTGTCGTTGTAGATAGTAGGATATCCGTCCACGTCCTCGACTTGTATGTCAACAAAACGGGTCTCGGTTGTCCCAGGGACGTTTACAGTCAGGTTATACCTTTGGTTTATACCAAAGTCTAAAGGACGGGCTACTACAATCACACAGTATTGAGTCACACCGAAGCGCCCGTGGACGTTTCCTTCTATAATATCACACGGACCTTCCTTTGTGGCCCCCGGTGTGGTCGGTAGAACGCGGATAACTTGCTGTCCAATGTCGGCATTCTCTGCGATCTTGGCCGACAGGTGCACCTTTCCGTATGTCCAGTGGGAAAAAACGAGAAGACGAACGATGACGACGAAGAATACAGTGACTGTCTTCATGTTGAACATAGCTTCACAGATCAGCTTAACAGGTGTTCCCAATTTCCTCTATCGTGTCTTACCTTTCTGTTCCTCTTTTGTGACGTCTTGTTTGACTGCAGCTACTTGACGAAGGCGGAAACTGTGTACACGTTTTATATGGTCAGTCCACCTCTTCATTCTTTACGAAGACCTAGTACATGATACAGAGAGCACAACATGCGACAACTTTGCTTTGTCTGCGATCGACAGGTGCACCTCTCCGTACGTCCAGTCGGAAAAAAGGGAAGACGACCGATGACGACAAATAAGAGCATGCTAAACATAGGTTTACAGCCGTCTGGATCAACATATATTCCAATTTCCTCTTTCAAGTTTCTCCCTTGAGATTTTTGGTTCCTCTTTTTTGACGAGACGAGTGACTGTAGGTGTTGAGCGCGGAAAACTGTGCACATGTCATTTGTGGTCAACCTCATTCCTCATTTTCTTCAAAAAGTACATGAAATATGGAGGACAAAACGTGTGGCAGAATGTCATTCGCATACGATCATCTTCCTATGCGCAAGCCTCCTTTCAGGTCTCTAAGTTTTGTTGGAGCTTAGCTTTGCATAATTGCATTGAAAACCTTCTACAGTGCGTTGTGGAATAAGTGTACTTCATTGTACCAAGGATGTTGAATATACATATCTCATTGGTTATAACATGCCAAACGTAAGCAAACATTTGGCTAGAAGGCTGTATATCCCCGCTGACAGTCGTCTTGGTTCAATTGAGTCTAAACGGAACTACAAAACAAACGGTGCTGTTTTTACTTCTTCAAACGCAGTGGGCCATGCATGACAGAAACCTCTGGGTATGTTACTTAGTTTGATACACTCAACGCCATGTTAAAGATTCCACTGCATATCATATATCACCAGACGCATGGCTCTTTGTACGATTTACATTGTAATGTATGGGCATGATTTTGCAAAAAAACATTCTAACTGGTAAAATGTGCTCCTCATACCATGTTTTGTCATTTTACAAAAATGTAGACACATACCAGATACATTCGTAAGAGTTTAATTGCGAAATACAAATTATACTTCATGAAATGTCAGGAAACAACATGCCAATGAATAAAATAAGACTCTTTTTGTTGCATTTTTATCTCGTGGTATCACTTGATAATGTATAATGTTATATTACCACAACTGAATCATTTAACTGGTATACAAAAGTTAGTCCGAGCCTCTATTCACCTTTTAAGGTGATTGCACTTTATCATTGTGAACAGTCAGGCTACTTAAAGCTTGGTTGTGGCAAGAAAAACGAGTTTATAAATAGGTACAGAGAACACCAAGGAAATGTCACTACATATCAGACACAATATAACATACTTTGCACATCGCAGTATATGTAAAAACCTATCAAAGAATAACTAGACTATATCACTGACAACTTTTCCATAAGAATATCTACTAGTCTTGACCAAAGATACTATCTTTATATTTTAACACAAATACATGGAATTTAAGATAGTTTGTATGGTAATACCGTCTCAAAATTGGCTTTCATGGGTACGGTGGCCTAAAAGAATAGTGTACACCTAATTCAAACGAAACGAGCAAAACGTCTTATGAAGTATGGACTGTAGCCTTCGCTGCTTTAGTCTTAGATGGTGCGATTTCTAAAGTGTGGTCACCTTCTCGAGGACGAACAGTGGATCTATTTCTTCACGACAGTCTATCAGCTTCTGCTCAAGTTCTACCGGCTCTGGTCTGGCTGACGGGTCCTCCTGCCAACACGACTTCATGACGCCATACAGTCTGTCCGGACATCCGGGTGGGTTCTGCAGACGATATCCCTGTCTCAGGATCCCGACCAACCTGGGACAACTCAGTCGGATCTCGTGCTGATAGTCGGGCTCCTCCCCGAACGCGGCATCTCCCACAGCAGCACGCCGAACGACCACGTGTCGCTCTCGCACGTGAACTTGCGAGTCTCCAGCGACTCCAGAGCCATCCACTTCAGAGGGAGGAGTTCCTCCGCGTCGTTCTTACCTGAGGAGATGTACGTGGTTGTGGTGTACACGTCATGGGCCAGACCGAAGTCTTAAAGCTTGGCGACGTCGTCTTCACTGATAAGGACGTTTCGGGCGGCCACGTCACCGTGAGCGATGCGCAGAAGTCGAAGCTCCTTCAGGGCACGTGATATGTGGACTGCGTAACGGAGAAAGCTGCCCACTAGACAAGCAATGTTTTTTCTATTCTGGTGTTTCAAAAGTTGCAGGAGATCACCTTTGGCAGCATATTCCAAGAGAATACACTTTGGTGTGGACTTGGTGATGACACCAAGGAACTTGATAATGTTAGGATGACCATCAGGGTTGTGTTCTTTGCAGTTTTCGTCCAAAGCAACCAACATTGCTGCTTCACGATAGAAAGCTCGATAGCACAGTCTGTCCTTTGAACGGACGGACTTGACCGCCACAACTGTGACGTCAGAGTTAGAGATGCGTAACCGCCCTTCCCGGATAAACGAAAATGCGCCCTGACCAATCAGATCGCCCAGAGTCAGATCCTTTGCCTTCCTCTCCCACCGTTTGAGCCAGCCGGGCTGTAGACTCTGTGCGAGGTTTTCTTCCATACTTTTAAGTTCGAGTAACACCTGCGTCTCCTCTTGGTCTTCGTCTTGTCTCATCCGAGCGGTCTTCCTCCATTTGTAAAGAGCCAGTAATGCTACCAAGACACCAAGTAGGGTCAATAAAAGAGGTATGGAGATTTGTAGGGGCAGCGGAGATGTTTCGGGTTGGATGACGTCACATCGCCGCCCGGTCCAGGGCTGCGCGCATGTGCAGCTGCCATCTTCGTGATGATATGTGGCGTTGTTCTTACAGTCACAGGCCTGCCGACATCTCCACCCGTACCGACCACTTGAACATGGACGGGTACAATACATACCATACCACCCCTCGGTGCAGTTACACTGACCGTCGGTAGGATCGCAGATGGCACCATTCTGACACGGACACTCACCGCTGCAGCCCCTTCCGTAGGTGCCGTCTGGGCATTTGGTCTCACAAATGTTTCCTGTCCATCCCGGCGGACAGACACAGCCGGCCCACCGGTCACAGCTGGCACCATGGAAACAGTTGCAGTCCTCTTCGCACAATTCACCTCTTTTGCCGGGAGGACAGTTGACTGCCTGTAGCTCGTAACGGGCGTGAACTTCCTTTTCGTCTACAGTAATAACAGTACAGGTGTAGGTACCGTTGTGTTCGGACTGGATGCTTTCGATCCTGATTTGGTCTTCTTGAATCCTCCGTAGTCTCTTTGTTGTTCCATTAGGAAACCTCCAAACCATCTCCTTTATAGTCAAATGAAAAGAGTTGCAGCTCAATGTCAACGAACCATTGATGTGAATCTGTCGCGAGTCGCTAGGGGTCGCGATGATAGCAACGGTACTGTGAGGTATGTCACAGACGACACCTTTCCACCCAGGCTGACACTTACAGGCACCGTTGAACCAATGGCAGCGGGCGCCGTTCTCACAAGTACAGTTCTGCTCACAGGTCAAACCGTATTTGTTCGGTGGACAACCGATAGGCTTGATCTCAAATTCCAGGCTACTAATTAATATTTCATCATATGCATGATTTTGTCTCGTTAACACAGAAATTGATCTTCTCTGTGGAAATTTACAGACGAATCGGTGTTTTTCTGTAGACCGTACTTTGAATTGAATTAAAAGCTTGAACTTGTATTTATTCCAGACATAACACTGCCTAGCCCTGTCAATGATAGTTGAATCCAGAATACTTAAAAAGTCACATGAAATATGGTCATCATGGATGATTTGGATTTGAAGGAAATGCTCAGAGTCAAGTGGGTCAAAGCATTGGAAGCAACGATTATATGAAAGCCAAAAACCGTTTACCGTTCTCAAGTCATTCGCGTGACGAATACCGACTACAAACACAGCGAGACAGTCACTGCTGGCGTAACTTTGTACCGTTGTATGCATCTCCTCAGCTCGCGATGTCTGATAATTTTTGGCATCAGCTTTCATAGTGAATAGCCCTCCACTCTTATCCATGTACTTCCCTGTTACTGTCGCGTTGAAAGCAAGATGCCCAGGTTTCTTGTCGTTTCCAAGGACTGGCATTTCACAGGTGTCGTTGTAGACAGGAGGATGTCCGTCCACGTCCTCAACTTGTATGTCGACAAAACTGGTCTCGGTTGTCCCAGGGACGTTAACAGTCAGGTTATACCTTTGGTTTATACCAAAGTCTAAAGGACGGGCTACTACAATCACACAGTAGTGAGTCACACTGAAGCGCCCGTGGACGTTTCCGTCTATGATATCACACGGAACTTCCTCCGTGGCTCTCGGTGTGGTCGGTAGAACGCGGATAACTTGCTGTCCAATTTCGGCATTCTCTGCGATCTTGGCCGACAGGTGCCTCTCTCCGTATGTCCAGTTGCTAAAAATGAGAAGACGAACGATGGCGACGAAGAGTACAGTGACTGTCTTCATGTTGAACATAGCTTCACTGACGTCCAGCTTAACAGGTACTCCCAATTTCCTCTATCGTGTCTTACCTTTCTGTTCCTTTTTTGTGACGTCTTGTTTGACTGCAGCTACCTGACGAAGGCGGAAACTGTGTACACGTTTTATGTGGTCAGTCCGCTTCCTCATTCTTTACGAAGACTTAGTACAAGATACAGAGAACACAACACGTGACCACTTTGCTTTGTCTGTGATCTTTTCCGACAGGTGCACCTCTCCGTACGTCCTGTCGGAAAAAGGCAAGACGACCGATGACGACGAAGAGCATGTTAAACATAGGTTTACAGCCGTCTGGATCAACATATATACCAATTTCCTCTTTCAGGTGCCACCCTTGATCTTTTGGTTCCTCTTTTCTGACTAGACGCGTTACTGTACGTGTTGTGCTTGGAAAACTGTGCACATGTCGTTTGCGGTCAACCTCATCCCTTATTTAGTTAAAAAAGTACATGAAATATGGAGGACAAAACGTAGGACATAATATCAACATCGCATATGATCAACTTCTTATGCGCAAGACTACTTTCAGGTGCCTATGTTTTGTTGGAGTTTATTTTTGCATAATTGCATTGAAAACCAGCTACAGTGAAATAAGTGTACTTCGTTGTACCAAGAAGGTCGAATATACATATCTCGTTAGTTATAGCATACCCAACGTAAGCATACATTTGCCTAGAGGGCTCTATATCCCCGCTGGCAGTCGTCACGGTTCAGTTGAGTCTAAACGGAACAATAAACAAACGGTGCTGTTTTTACTTCTTCAAATGCAGTGGACCAAATATGCATAACAGAAACCTTTGGGTATGTTACATAGTTTAATACAACACAAGCCTTTTCAGAGATTCATTGCATATCACTAGACGCAAGGCTTACGACTTTGTACGACTTACATTGCCATGTATTGTAAAATGTGTTGCTCATATCATGTATTGTCATTATACAAAAATGAAGACACATACCAAATACATTCGTGAGAGCGCGTAACTGCGAAAGAAAAATTATATTTGATAAAATGTCAGTAAACAGCGCGCCAATGAATAAAATAAGACAAGTTTCGTTGCATATTGTACGTATATCTAGGTATCACCTGATAATGTATAACGTTATATAACCACAACTAAATCACTTAACTGGTATATTGAATAAGATAAAGAAGAAGAAAAAAACGTCAGTAAGTCCAAACCTCTACCAAGCTCTTAATGTGATTACGATCTATTATCATAAACAGTCAGGCTATTTAAATCTTGACTGTGGCAAGGATAACGGCATGCGAAGAGTTATAGAAATAGGTACAGACATGACAAAAGAAATGTTACTACATGTCAGACACACTATAAAATACATAGCACATCGCAGTAGATATAAAAACCTATCGAAGAATAACTAGACTATATCACTGACAACTTTTCTACAAGAATATCTACTAGTATTGGCCAATGATATTATCTTTATATTTTAACAAAAACACATGAAATTTAAGATAGTTTGTATGGTAAACGTCTCATAATTGGCTTTTATGGGTACGGTGGCCTAGAAGAATAGTGTACACCTAACGAGATGAGCGAAAAGTCTTTTGAAATAGTGACTGTAACCTTCACTTTTCTTAGTTTCCTAAAAGATGGTTCGATTTCTAAAGTGTGGTCACCTTCTCGAGGACGAACAGTGGATCTATTTCTTCACAACAGTCTGTGAGCTTCTTCTCGAGTTCTACCGGCTCTGGTCTGGCTGACGGGTCCTCCTGCCAACACGACTTCATGACGTCATATAGCCTGTCCGGACATCCGGGTGGGTTCTGCAGACGATATCCCTGTCTCAAGATGCCGACCAACCTGGGACAACTCAGTTGGATCTCGTGCTGATAGTCGGGCTCCTCCCCGAACGCGGCGATCTCCCACAGCAGCACACCGAACGACCACGTGTCGCTCTCGCACGTGAACTTGCGAGTCTCCAGCGACTCCAGAGCCATCCACTTCAGAGGGAGGAGTTCCTCCGCGTCGTTCTTACCTGAGGAGATGTAGGTGGTTGTGGTGTACACGTCATGGGCCAGACCGAAATCTGACAGCTTGGCGACGTCGTCTTCACTGATAAGGACGTTTCGGGCGGCCACGTCACCGTGAGCGATGCGCAGAAGTCGATGCTCCTTCAGGGCACGTGATATGTGGACTGCGTAACGGAGAAAGCTGCCCACTAGACAAGCAATGTTATTTCTATTCTGCTGTTTCAAAAGTTGCAGGAGATCACCTTTGGCAGCATATTCCAAGAGAATACACTTTGGTGTGGACTTGGTGATGACACCAAGGAACTTGATAATGTTAGGATGCCCATCATTGTTGTGTTCTTTGCAGTTTTCGTCCAAAGCAACCAGCATTGCTGCTTCGCGATAGAAAGCTCGATAGCACAGTCTGTCCTTTGAACGGACGGACTTGACTGCCACAACTGTGACGTTGGCGTTAGCGGTGCGTAAACGCCCTTCCCGGATGAACGAAAAAGCGCCCTGACCAATCAGATCACCCAGAGTCAGATGCTTTGCCTTCCTCTCCCACCGTTTGAGCCAGCCGGGCTGTAGACTCTGTGCGAGGTTTTCTTCCATACTTTTAAGTTCGAGTAACACCTGTGTCTCCTCTTGGTCTTCGTCTCGTCTCATCCGAGTGCCCGTCCTCCATTTGTAAAGAGCCAGTAATGCTACCAAGACACAAAGCAGCGTCAATGAAAGTGATATGGAGATCTGTAGTGGCAGCGGAGATGTTTCGGGTTGGATGACGTCACATCGATGTCCGGTCCAGGGCGGCGCGCATGTGCAGCTCCCATCTACGTGATGGCATGTGGCGTTGTTCTTACAATCACAGGCCTGCCGACATCTCCACCCGTACCGACCACTTAAACATGGACGGGTACAATGCATGCCATACCACCCCTCGGTGCAGTTACACTGACCGTCGCTAGGATCGCAGACGGCACCATTCTGACATGAACACTCACCGCTGCAGCCCCGTCCGTACGTGCCGTCTGGGCATTTGGTCTCACAAAGTTTTCCTGTCCATCCCGGCAGACAGACACAGCCGGCCCACCGGTCACAGCTGGTACCGTGTAGACAGTTGCAGTCCTCTTCGCACAATGTGCCTCTTTTGCCGGAAGGACAGGTGACTGCTTGTACCTCGTAATAGGCGGTAACTTCCGTTTTGTCTTCAGTAATACCAGTACAGGTGTAGGTACCGTTGTGTTCGGATTGGATGCTTTCGATCCTGATTTGGTCTTCTTGAGTGCCAAGTAGCCTCCTTCTTGTACCATTAGGAAATGTCCAAACCATCTTCACAACAGCCAGATGGAAAGACTTGCAGTGTAATGTCAACGAACTCTTGATGTAAACCTGTCTTGAGTCGCTAGGAGTCGCGATGATGGCAACGGTACTGTGAGGTATGTCACAGACGACACCTTTCCACCCAGGCTGACACTTACAGTCACCGTTCAATCCATGGCAGCGGGCGTCATTCTCACAAGTGCAGTTCTGCTCACAGGCCAAACCGTATTTGTTTGGCGGACACCCGACTGGCTGGATCTCAGTTTCCAGTCTAGTCACAAATACTTCATGGAAGACATTTCTACTTCGGCTGAAGTGCACAGGAAATTGTCCTCCGGGAAGTTCGCAGATAAAGCGCTGCGTTTCTGTAGACTGTAGTGGAGAAGAAATTAACCACTTGAACTTGTATCCGGTCCAGGCATATGACTTTGTGACGTGCGTTTGCGCCAAATCCAGACCACTTAAAGAGTTACATGGAATATCGTCCCCGTTGATTATCCGTATTTCAAAGACACGCTTCGGGTCAAGTGGATGAAAACATCTAAAGCATGCATGTAAAAGCCACAAACTGGTCACTGCTCTCACGTCTTTCGCATTATAGACACCGAAAAAAACTACAGCGGTACAGTCACTGCTGGTGTAAGCATAGACATTTGTATACATTGCTATCTCCTGACCTCGCGATTGCAGATGATTGTTAGTGTCAGCTTTCCAAGTAAATAGCCCTCCACTTTTCTCTATGTAATCTGCACGCACTGCCGCGTTGAAAGCAAGATGCCCAGGTGTCTTGTCGTTTCCAAGGACTGGCATTTCGCAGGTGTCGTTGTAGATAGGAGGATATCCGTCCACGTCCTCGACTTGCACGTCGACAAAACGAGTCTCGGTTGTCCCAGATATGTTTACAGTCAGGTTATACCTTTGATTTATACCAAAGTCTAAAGGATGGGCTACTACAATCACACAATACTGAGTCACACCGAAGCGCCCGTGGACATTTCCTTCGGTGATATTACACGGAACTTCCTCCTTGGCTCCCGGTGTGGCCGGTAGAACGCGGGCAACTTGCTGTCCAATGTCGGCATTCTCTGCGATCTTGGCCAACAGGTGCACTTCTCCACACGTCAAGTTGGAAAGAGCGAGAAGACGAACGATGACGAAGAGCACAATGTTTGTCTTCATATTGAACATAGCTCTACAAGCGGCTGGCTTAATAGGTCTTCCCCATTTCCTCTTTTAAGTCTGACCTTTGAACTTTCTGTTCCTCTTTTGTGACGTGGTGGGTGACAGCAGCTACGTATAGAAGCGAAAAAATTGTGTGATGTTATATGTAGTCAATCCCTTTCCTCCTTCTTTACGTAAACGTTCTTGATACAGAGAGAACAACATACGCAACTCAGCATTTTTGCGATCTTTGACGACAGGTGCACTTAACACTTCTCCGTACGTCCAGTTGGAAAGAAAGAGAAGACGAATCTTGGTGACGAAGATCACAGTGTTTGTCTTCATGTTGAACATAGCTTCACATGAGCCGGGAATAAGAGATCATCTATATTTCCTCTTTCTAACCCTATCTTTGGACTTTTGTTTCCTCTTTTGTGACAAAGACGGGTGAGTGCAGTTACATGTAGAAAGAGGACACTGTGCACACGTTATGTTTGGTTAGTCTACTTCCTCATTTTTTACGAAAACGCACATGAGGTACAGAGTTAACAACTTGCGACATGTCGGCATTCTCTGATAATTTAGAGCTTGGCTGACAAGTGTACCACCCCGTATGTCCAGTTGGATAGAACCGAGAAGACGATTAACAGATCTTTTCCCTTTTACTTCATCTTATTTTAAGTCCAACCCTTGAACGTTTGGTTCCCCTTTTCTGTTGAGACGCGTGACTGCGGCTTTGTGTTACACACGTCGTGTGTGGTCAACTTCATTTCTTATCCTGCATGTCCAAAAAGTACATGAAATATGGAGAACGAAACGTGTGGCAAAATATCAAACACTTACTTTCGGTTGCTTATGTTTTTTTAGCGTAGTCTTGCTTCATCATTATCGGTAGGCTGCAGAGCAGGCGACTGTAAGCTTCCTCCAGTTCCATCTATCGGCAGCGAGCTGGCTAAAGTGCCTGGGGGTGATCTGGCATAGAAAACCAGCTACAGCGATTAATGAATATGTCTAAGACTTCGTTGTACCAAGGAGAACGAATATACATGTACCCTCTGCTGTAGTATGCCAAAGGTAAGTGAAAATGTGGCTAGAAGTCTCTATAGCCCCACTGGCAGGTGACACGGTTCAGACGAGTATAAACGGAACTACAAAGACAATGAGCTGTTTGTACTCCTTCAAATATACTGGACCATGCATGACAGTATACACATAGTTCAATATACACATAGTTCAATACACCTTAAACCTTTTCACTGATCCCATTGCATACTACTAGGCGCATGTCTCTCTGTACAATTGCATTGCCGTGTGTGGTGAAAATATGACAAGGAGTCATCTTACAAAAAATCAGACACATATCAGACACATTCGTTGCAGTGTAATTGCTGAAGAAGAATGATATACATGTTGATTCATGAAGCATTAAGAAGAATATGCTTGATGATGTTGATAATAAGTATTTGATTAGATGTCAGCAAACTGAATTATCAATGAATGAAATAAGACAGGTTTCTCTGTATCTCTGGTAATTTTTTTTCCATAACATGCTGTGGTGAACAATCGTCACAGCTATCTAAAATATATGCTACAAATATCTACATCGTTCTTCAATTAAGCGGCTGTTTCAAAGCTGGTAAGCATTCTTGCATATTGCACAGAAGATGGTTGCAACTATTGAAAGCCTAGAAGAGGCTTTTAGTGAAGTACCAGTCCACACTGTCCAGGTACTGACTGAAGCATGTATGAATGTCCTGCCAGTTAAGAGTGTCTTTGGGACAGGTTTAGTGAAGCATGTCCTACTGGCATAGCCTGGCTGGTACATGCATTATTCAATTATCAATTATCCAATAATGTAGTAACAAGCCGTAGGTAAAGCAGTTTGCTTGTTTGCAAGCTGACATTTTGCATTAAAAATTGTGACATTTCATGTCTTTCTTTATCAATTCCTTCACAATGTACCACTTAACATTTACACAAATTCTAAGGCAAATATAGAATTTATGATAAAATCTTATTCTTTAAATTTACAAACATCAAAGATTGTCTTACTGATTATCATTCATATTATCTCATAATTTCACAACCATGATAAACTATCCTTGTAAAAATTCCATCTGATATTCTGTAAATCTAAAATATCACTGCCAGAGAAATATTTGCACTTTTCAGCATATACAGCACCTTTGTACAGTTCATTATATTTTCTGTATGTTTCATGTTGCAATTAGCCCTTGGACAAGAACTTGCAAATAAACTTTCCTAATTATCACAGCATATTGTCCTTTTTTACGATATCGGTAATTAAAAAAAATAATGTCTTTGACATTATTTTCTTGGATATGATACTAATATGTTACCATATCAGGGATTTATGACACATTTTCTTTGGCCTAATCTTCTGAGATATGATCTTCTCAACATGATACAATTAAAGCCATTCTAAGTACTAAATTCTCCTCTGCCTTGGAACTCAAGTAAACGTGATGAGATATTCGGGATATGCCTGTGCATCATGAAACACACAGAACATGCTACCACCACCACTGGTGGAGTCATAGGTGTCCAGTGGACCTCCCCCTGGCCTTGGAGGGGGAACGATCATGCTGGAGTTACCAGGTGTGGATAGTCCAGTCAGCACCTTGGCCAGGAACAGCCTCTTGTGTCCGCTGGCATCAGGACTAGCATAGCCCCCTGCTGAGTAGGAAGCCTGCACAGCAAAGTAGGTCCCTTTGCCAATAGCCACACCTGTAGGGAACCAGATCAATGTAATATGGTCTGGTGGGTAGGTATAGGTAGGTACAGTAGGTATATATGTCTCTAAATCAACCTGCACTGATACCTGAAAGGTATCCTGCACAACTCTTTAGTAAACTGCAGTCACATGTCTCTAATGTGTCAGGACTAGTGGTAGATACAGACCCATTCTGTGAACAAGGTTGATTTAATTCATTCCAGTGTTGTGTTGGCTTTGGAAATTTATTGACACAGATGAACATTTTCACTCCAATCTAATAGTGTACTTCTATTCTTACAGAAAGAGGATATTTCAGCTGAAGATCCAACACAGCTAACAAACAGAACTCTTTTATTGTGGTATGTACATGCATTAAGTAATTTTCAGAAGTAAAAAAAAATATTTCAGCTATATCTTTTTACTCTGACATGAAAAGACTACAGTCATGATGTACATGTAACTTGCGAAGGAAAAGACTATATCTGATATTCATAATGCTTTTATTTCTGATATCCTTTATAATTAAGAAATTGCTTTAATTCTATTTGCTCATTGGTACAAATGGCAGAAAGTTTCCTTGCTGTTTCAGTAGCAGGGTCTATTTTATAGAAGGTGTTCAAAGCCCATGTTCTTTGATGGGGACTTGAATCGAGTCCCCCAGTTAGGCTTAGGTCACATTTCCAAAGCGGGGCCCAGCCGGGCAGGTTTTGGGAGCGTAAAGAATGATATGCAATACATCAAAATACACAAAATGTCAAGATAAGACTTAGGGGCCTGATTTGTGTTTATTTCTAGGTATACATTTTAATTTTTCATTTCTTAGGATATCCCGGCCGGGCCCCGCTTTGGAAATGTGACCTAAGCGTTACTTACTCATTGGCACTAGGACACAACTGTGAGGCTGCTACCAGTTGAGCCATAGGGACATTAAAAAAAATTGCTATCATAATAGTACTTAATTCATGATGGGTCTAAATCCCTCTGGCAATTTAACAAATAGAATTTAAGGTACATACCATGAACACCAGCATAGCTCCTGTTAAATCCATTGTGATAAATCTTGGTGCAGGAGTCAGCTGAAGAGCCGTGCCACAGATCCTGCTCTATATTTCTGGAAAAAAAGATTATGAATATTATATCAAGCATGTTTTGGATAAAAAATGGTCAAAACACATTTTTCTCAATTACAATTTTAAAGAATTGAAAAAAAATGTATCAGAGGTTGATTAAACTTTTAAAACTTTTAAACAGTATCTGATGTAGAATCTGATGAACATCCCCTGCTTTGATCTATGAAGTTTGCCACAAACATTTTATGTTGCTACTATCTCTTCCTAATTGCTAAATGCTAATACATGTAAGAACACCTTGTAACACTATATGTGCGTGTTTCACATAATGTTGTACAATGAGGGAATATCAAGAGAAAACAGGATAAAATCGGTGTCTTACATCCCCGGGTTCTTGAGGCTGATTTTCTGCTTCTGTGCACAGTACTGGCTCCACAGTGTTGGGTTCTGCACCCTCTCGATGCTCACGATGTTCCCCAGTCCAAACTTGCTGCTCACAGTCTTGTACTCACCAGAAGATGACTTAAGCTTTACAAGGTGGCATAGCACTGGCTTCCCAGACCTGCGGTCATTTGGTTGGGGATCCCAGTGAGATGGAACTGCACTGGTCACTGTTGTATCATAGAAAAGTAGTTAGTCCAAACTAAAGGAGACTAGCAATGCACACATATTGAAAAAAATATCCTTCTGTGGACTGTGGATAATGCCCTCAAAGTGTAATGACTTTGTACAATGCATACACAAAAGGAACATACTCAAAAGCAAACAGAGCTGATATGGTGCCACACAGTATCTGTTCTTATATTGAAAGCAGGACACTTATCTATGCTAACCTAGTAGATCCTACACAAGGAAGTATTGGGAAAAAAACTTAATTTGAAATTGACCAAAAGAACGCTGCCTGCAGGCAATCAGTCTTTCACACCCGGTCCAATTTTTTCACACATGAAATATCATGGATTAACGCTAGTTCACCTTTATACCTATATCCGTTGCTTTTAAAAACAGGGTACTTGGGGATCTCACGTTGATGGACGATAGTTTTAAATTGCAATATTTTCAGTATATTGCAGTTTAAAACTACCACCCATAGGCTTGTTGTGTCTAAATGTATAAACGGATAAAGGTTACCCAACACATAAAGGTGAACTAGCGTTACTCTTCTAGGAAAATCTGCAATCAAAATGGGCTACAGCAAGGTTAATTTGAAGATGTAGAGGAGAAAAAAATCCATTTATCAACTTGTAAAGGTGGCAACTTTTATTCATAACATACCTGCTCGAGCTTTCAGATCATCCCTGCGGACATTGGACACCTGTCCGGATGCCTTCTCCTTCATGGAGCTGAAGTCAATCTCACACTGACCCACATCATCCTCATACTGAACCTTCCCTTTCTTGTTCTTTTTGTAGGCTTCCTCAATTTGTAAGTTGATGAGGGGGTCAAAGGGGACGTACGTTCCATCCGGTTGTTCATAACACCTGGTTCAAAAGGATGAAATATTAAGTCAAATCAAACAAGAGCGTTACAACAACAAAAAATTCATGGGTCTTAGTGGCAAGTGTGCAGATGTTGCCACACTGACAGCCCCAAATCCGTAGGTGTTTTGGGCACTTTTAGACAGATTAGCCGTGAGGCTTGGTGGGCGTCATTCCACTGTCATGGGGGCAGGGGCATGCCGCTCAAGACCTACTGATTCTGATTCCAACGCTCTAGCCGTCGCGCCACACACCCTAAGCTCTACTTTACAAGTCAACTTTCAGTCAAAATGGTAAAATGAAAAGGACACAGAAAGGGGTGAGAGAACATCAGTCCATAGAAAATTTTTAGACACTGAGATCAACAGACGTGGTAACAAAAAATTTTCCCATCTAGAAAAGTAGGGTTAGGGGTTAGGGTTAGGGTTAGGTTAGGGGTTTAAGGGTTAGGGGACTTCATGTAAGAGACAATCACATAGATTCCACATTATACTGACCATGAGATGTCCTTTTGTAGAGACAAAGCCTGCTCCATTTTCCTGCTTTCCTCTATTTTAGCGTGCAGGACCTCCCAGACTTTGGACATAACTGAGGCCACATCAGAGATGCCTTGAATAGTGATGCAGTGACGGCTACCTTGATCTACGAATTCAAAGTATATCACAAAACATTAAATTTGACATAAAGCATGTCAAATCTACCAATAAATCTATCAGATTATGCAATTTTTACTTTTTTTGGCAGTTTTTGTGCAGTACTACAATCATCAAATCTATGACATCATACAGAATTCATTAACACTATACATTGTTTGCAACAACAATAAAATAACACATGTTGCATTCGAAATGAAATGCCCCAGCAATTTCCAACAAAGCTGATAGAGGGATGAAACATATGTCAGAAATAAGCTACTTACCAACAATCATGACCATAGCATGTCCAGAACATATTAAAACTGGAGTTTCACACATAAAAGCTTCCAATGGGTCCAAAATCAAACAATTTTTTTTCAATAGCACAAGACCTCAACTACGAACCAAATTTCCTAACAGTTCTGTGATTTTTTAGTTTTGCTGTTCAACTGCATACAACCACAACCAAAAACGCAACTTTGTTGGTAACAATTAACTTACCAACTCTGATGGACACATTGTTTTGCTGTCCGTAAGCCTTCAGCATATCAACCTCATCAGTGGACAATTGCAGTACTGCGGGGTCATTAATCCTTTCTTCCTTAAAGTTTTCGTCCACTGTTTCTTGGACTCTCCTTTTGGCCACACCAACTGCCCTGTCTGTGCCATAAAAGTGTAGGAGGAGAGACATGGGGGCCGTTGTTGTGTCACCAATACTACGCTTTCCATCGGACGAGGAGAAACCAAGGATTTTTGCCACCCTGCTCTTCTTGCCAAGGGAATGGGCAACTTCTGGAAGAGAGAAGTGTAACAGGTTGAGTGTCGAAAGTTTGTAGCAAGTTTTGACAGTGGATTAAACAGAATGAGAAAAATTGAAAATCAATTTTTTTTCCTTTTTCTGTATAAAAAATTTGAGACAACTCAAAATTCTGTCCACTTTATCTAAAACTCAGAATATGAAATTGGAATAAACATTCAGGCAAAAAGAGAGCCCACCAAAAGAGTGAAATATAGGCAAGAATATTTCAAGTTTGGATGTACAGGACTATAAAGAGCATTTAAGCCATCATATATAAGATTCTGTAGAAAATTGACAAAAGACATTTAGAGCTAGTCCAAGCCTGAAACAAACTAAACCAAAGTGCCAAAGATTTGGATCAAAATTGAAGGCATGATGCACCGTCAAGCTCTTTTTTTATTACATATTTTTTAAAGTTTACAGTGAAAGGCCATCACACTGAATTCAGTGAACCGTGAGTGGTTAAAAGGATTCATCATGACTTACTATACCACACATGATAATATATCCTACATTGTAACTTACAAGAGGATCAAATGCTTGACGGCGAATGTATCTTACTTTTGAATCTGCTTTTGACTTTTGCACTGAACCCCCTGGACTTGTGTCCCAGTCCTCGAGCCCTCCGGTCCATCTCTGAGTGAAAGTTGTGCAGCATCTGCTGCTGGAACACCGTGATCCTGACGGTGGTGAGGGACTGGGGAGAGCCCTTCTGGGCAAAGTCTGTAACCCCATCCAGCATCAGACTGGCTGCCTGGTCAGGGCTGATCTTAAAGCCACCTTAGTAGATAGGAGATGTTATTTAAAGACAAATGAGTTGTGCTATAACTTTATTTTCATCACTAAGTAAGGGTTCAGTGTTTGTCACATAATTGCATAATATTATATTCAAGTCTGTACAAGTCTGAATTGTGTATTTTACATTTTATTGGACAGGTTTTGATAAAGCTTGCAGGGGAGAAGTTATTCTTTACTTTGACCCACCATTGTGCAGCCTGAATATCTAACCAAAAATACTTCTTTGGCCTCAAAGCTTGCCTGAACCAAAATAATGTCAATACGCAACTCATATGGACTTGACTTATTCTGACGGCCTATTTTCTCTTAGGTGGTGAGCGACTGTACAGTGACCTAAATTGGATTTGTGCAACCTTTGATTTCATAATTGGAATATAGTGCATGTTGTACAGTATGATTTAAAAGACGGCAAAGCATGCAAAAGGTAAAAAAAAATCAATTTGCATCATGAACTTTGTTGAGAGATCCCTCAAGTCTTGGTTGCTAAGCAGTTGCAGTTTTGAGTGGAAAGGGGTTGTGAATGTAAGTTATTGCAAATAGATATTTTTGGTTTTCTGTTGGTTAAAATTTTTGTGTGTGAATCTTTGCATAAAGAAATTCCTCAAATCAAGTCTCATGCCTACTGGTCAGCACCCACCTGTCCCAACAGCAGGGAAACAGATTGATCTGAAGCCTCTCTTGTCAGCCGTCTCCAGACAGGTCTTGATGCTTTTCTTCAGGACCTTAGTATTGGGGTGTGCCAGATGGAGAATGCCTCTGTATGGCAGGTTACCAGCACCTACAGAGGAAAATAGTAACAAAGAATCCAACAAAATCCTCTTTCTTTTAGTGTGGGTCTGTCCTTGGTGCTGAAAATCATGTAAATCCTCAATATTTAGTAAAAAAAGGATAGTTTTACTGTGACAGGTAGCTTAAGCTGCTGAGTACAGACTTTCTGATTAGGAAATTATTACAGGAAGCCTAAAAGTAACTAAGGTCAACAGGAGACTAGAAAACACAACAAATTTGGCAGAAAATGCAGAAAAGTATAGAAACCAAAAGCAGCAACGGTAAACCTGAAGTGAGAAAGGCTTCCGGCACCAAAACATTGATGCATTACCCTCAGAACAATCATTTTCATAATAATTTTTCCACTATGTGTCTGTCCTTCTTGCTGAATAGCCTTCAGTTCTTTCTTTAACTCTAAGAAGCTTTATCTATAGCTCTGATACATGTACATGTAGCTCTTTATGCTTGTCTAAGCCATAATCATCATTCCAAATCTTCAGTATTGGACGGTGGTTGTGGGAGCTGAAAATAGCAGAAAATCTTGTGCAAGTGGTACTTGCACCAGATATACATAAATTGTCAGCTACTACTACAGGTAGGTTGACCATTGTTTTTCAAAACTCCCACCTGTTAAGACCACAGCCCCATGATCCTGCTGTCCGTTCCTTGTGATGTACTGTTGACACTCTGCTGCCACACTGGGTCCAGCCTTCTGACAGATGGCCTTAGCCATAGGACCACTTAAATCTGGATGGGAAGGCAGGAAAGCACATTCAAGTGATCATATCCCTAAATGTTTCTTATTACAACACCTAACATTGTGCAATCGCCCATGGCCTAACTCTCATTTTCTGTTAATGCATGAGTTTGACTAAGTCTTGTGTAAGGTCTAATGATAGAAATCAGGATTAACTTCTTAAATCAGCACTAAGATATGTCTGAGATCAGCACTATCATGAAAAGAAAAACTATGCACTTTTCGTCATTGTCAAGAATTGCCTGTGATTTGTAGAAGGTCCCATATAGCCTGTGTACATGTAGGTGGTTGATAAGTGTGAATGCACAGAATGTGATTTGGCAAGTATACCTAAATTTGTCAATGGTCATCCTGGAAGTTGAAAATCTGATTATGATAATTCATTCTGTTACAACACACTAGTTCTGCACAGGTGTCTCTTTTTACACCAGGGTGGAGTTAGGAAAGTCATGTTAAGTGCCTTTTTTTAAGGACGCAATACACTGGCCAGGAATACCACAAGTACTCAATCTTGTGCACACTAGCCAAGCTACTCAGCCATTTGGCACCACATAAATAACCCATGAAACTGATTTTTTTACCCAAATCTTTGCTGGTAACGTTGACGATACAGTCCACATTCTCAGTGGTGAGGTCACCTCTCTGAATCTGGAGGGTCACATTTCCAATGGTCATCTGCTGCTGACCAGGCATGGGGGTGGTCACTGCCGAGTATGGACCTGACCCTGCAATTAAAACGGTACAGGAAAAAAATTCTGACCACTTTGAAGGACAACACAACTACAGTAAAGTCAAAGTCAAAATATCTGCAACTAAGTTTACCTAATAGGTACATTATGATAGAGTATATTATTGACTAAAAAGACTGGTTCACAAATACAGTGGATAAAAACTGAATCTACTGTCGTATACATTCAGCTACATCTCGTGTTCATCCAGTTTTTAGCACATTTCTGGTGACCTCTAACTTCAGTGAAAAATCATGAAATATTGCATTACTTAGACTGTCACTGTACAACTGCAAACTCAAACACAGTCACAGACTCCTTTCCTCTCCTTGCGTGAACTTAAGTCCTCACAAACATAAATGAATTTACTGTTATCAGGAAAAATCTTACTGGTTGGACACAACTGTTACTGCTGTTATGGTAATGGTAAATTGCCCACCTGAGGCTGTTCCAGAAGCTCCTGGCACCCCCTGTCTGACCCTCAGCTCTGTTTCAAAAGCCTGGACTGTTGGCTGGTCAAACACAATGATCCTCACATCCTGGGGGAAGGGAAGGTTTTGAACATTTTAGATATGAGGATAAAAGATCACTCCAGGCCTATAAATGTCATTATCATCATTGGTCAACGTGCTTACACACGATAGGGTTATACCGCCCCTTACAGGGTGACACACCCTTTTGCTGGCTATTTACAAGACGGGGATGCGCCAGGTCTCCCGTCCCGGTAAATGATATAAATCACCATGTGGCTGATACGAGACAGAGGTTCACCAGGCCTCCATCCGGGTGATTTTGAAGTGAATCACCAACTCCACACTCACAGAAGAAGAGTACCAACGCACACTGCAACATCGCATGTGTGGGGGTTCTTTAACATGCCTGGGGTATGGCTCTCCCCAAACATGGGACCTCCATTTAAGGTCCTATCCGTCCTATTAATGTAAACAGCTTATCTATCAATGTGGCAGAATTATAGTAGAATGTTCACCTGCAGTGTCCTTCCAGGGTTAGACTGACTGAAGGACAGTATTTCATCATACATACAGATGGCGGCCACATCACGAGGGTACTTCAGGTTCCCTGTACCCATGGCAGGGAATGCTATGGAGGCGTAACCACCTTGATCAGCAGACTCCAGGCATTCCTCCACCATTGTTCTCAGGGGCTGGGGAAACAACAAGGAAAATTACTTCAACATTCCTTCCTTTCAGCCCCAAATACTGAGGATAGCAGCTCTACTGCTGGAACTAGAAGCCACAAGTTTGATTCCGACTGTGTCACTCACCTGACAAGCACGCTACAAGAAATGGCTACAGTCCTTACGATGATACTGGTCCACTACTCATTGTGCTGGTCAGAAAGAGCTAGGAGAATTCTCTAGTAAAATGAAATACTGTAGATAGCTTCTGACTTCTCTGTATGACCAGTGGAAGAATAGCTGCTTGAGTTCACTTTTACTTTTTTTCCTCAACTTATCCGATAAGGAAAAACAGATGGTACTTATGACATCATCTGATCCATCCATCCATCCATCCATCCATCCATCCATCCATCCATCCATCCATCCATCCATCCATCCATCCATCCATCCATCCATCCATCCATCCATCCATCAATTCCTCTATTGGTTCACCATGTTAATGAGGGGTCTCAATTTCCTCAGATCCAATGATGGATCATTCAAATAAAAAAACATGGTTGACACTCTTGTAGGAGACTCAAAATACACTAGATTACTGCCCAGTATTACAGCTACACCAGTGCTAAGACATGCAACAGACATACATTGATGGAATGTTTTACGTTACCTGATCAGACTCTTGCCAGTTGGGTAAGACAGCATGGTACACCTGTTTACACCCGAGGGTTCCAGCAGGTTGGGTTATCACTATATCACCTGCATTGGCCTTGCCATGGTTGTTACAGAGCTGAAAAGTACAAAATTCTATTATCAAATACACAAAGCAATAGTCTAAATACACGACTTGAAGACTTAGTGTTCAGAAATGCTCAGAGCTGTTTCAATGATAATATTTAGTTTATCTATTTTGCAGTCATGTTTCCTTCTTGCATTTTTCAAAGTTTTCTGGATATAATGCAGCAGTTCAAAACTATTCTTTTTGAAACAAGAACCAATAGATAAATTTTAACGCATAATGTACTAGATATTTTGACATCTTTTGTGTCTTTCACTCAGATATAGAAAAATGTCATGATGTGATTCTCTAAACAATGCACAAGATTGATGTTATCAAACTATAAAAGAATTGTTAACCCTTAACCTTCTCCTTACGTACTAAGGTAGCCATTTGGCAGTAGATTTATATTTTATTATATTTTTTATCCAATTGAGATTCTCAATGTACAATGGAGGGTATGGCGAAACAGGTGTCAGAAGATGACTTTTCAAAGCCACCATACCAGTTTTTTTTTTTGCTTTGTTGTTCGGAGTTTCCGTCTCCTAGGAGGACTTATTGGGTTAAACAACAGGGAAAAGGTAAAAACACCACACCACCCACCTGTTGTAGTTCCTGTCCTCCAGCCTGACCAAAGGCTCTAGCAACTCCACCCTGGCTAAGGTCAAGGTCACTGCTTGTTGTGTTCACAAGGACATCAGCCTGGACAAGAAAGGTCAAGCAATGTTGTGATGTTTCAATCAAAGACAGAGGCCAACGTAAGTCATATGTACATGGAGTTTTGTTCCTCAAGTCCAATTTAAAGTAAAAGTAAATATTACACTTGTCTTACTGTACTCACTCCCTATAAAAGCTGTGTACTAAGGCATAAACCTGGCCCTCAGGCTGTCTTTTCATGTCCTTGGTTTCTTTTGTTTATCTGAGAACCAATGATGAATAAACTTTAATGAAAAAGTGACAAAACAAGAAAGTGCGACAGTCAGTTTCATCCATCCTCCTACGCAGGGACATCCAACAGCAAAACTGTCTCTCTGGATGTACCCTGCTTTCTCAACCGCACTCTTAGTTCCTGTGGACATCCCCCCCCCCAACCCACTGTCAGTCAATCAGAGAATAAACCTTTCACTTTTCAAAAGGGGTCACATACACATATCACATACATGTATGTAAGGCTAAGTTTATTAATATTCATAAGCAGGGGGGTCAAGAACTAAGGGTGAAAGGGTGACAGTTGAGAAAGCAGGGTACATCCAGACAGATGGTTTTGCTGTTGAACGTCCCTGCGTAGGAGGATGGCTTCACCTTCTTTGCAGTAATGTCCCCTTTCTTCAGCTGGATGTTGATTCCCTCTGGAGTGGTTAAAGTGTTGCTGGGGCTGGCAGTAGAATCTGCAGCAGCTGCCCTGACCCTTGGTGCAGGTACCGGTCCTGATGGGGTGGTGTCCGTGGTGCCCATCATTGTTACTTTGTCTCGTCCAAATCTGTTGTGCATGTCAAACACATTTTGTCATGGGTAATAGACCGAGTTTAAAGTTCTAATTAGAAAGTATATATATATTTGGCACCAGACATCTTACTGAGGGATGATTGCAGTATGAAAGATAAAGGTTAGCTGTAGAAATGAGTTCACATTATGTTTTGCAGACATTTCTGACATTTGATCCTAAATTTTAACTGTATCCTAAGACTTACAACATCTCTACCATTAACTCAACATATATTTTACTTTTTCTGTAACAATAAATTTCGTTACACAAACGTGAGGAAATTGAAGAAAGTATCATAATTTATTCAAACAAAGTTTGGGAGGAAAAGTTGATGATTTGGCTGGTTCTCTATGATGTATTTAATCTTGTAGTCTATGATCTTCATATTATATAAGGTTTGCTACATAATTAAATATCATACCGGTTCAAGAGCTCATCTCTGAAGGCGTCTGTCTTTTGGGGATCCATTTCTACAAAGTGAACTTCTGACAGAGCACAGTCAGGGTCGGTGTTAAAGAAAGCTGTCACAGCAGCTACAATAGCAGCCACACAGGGTTGGATTGGGTAGCCAGAAATACCTGCAAAGCAAATTGATGAAATAACGTCATGTCAGCAATTAGTCAAACATCAACTATCTTTCAGACTACAACAATGCATCTGCAAGACTTAACAGACAAGCTTTTAGATTTAAGTACAGACATCGATTGAGGCAGATATGCATGCAGAAATAATGAAAAATAATCAGAAATTTTGAACACAAACGTTTGTACACTATTTTGAAACATATTGCAAGACTTAGCACTAGTGTTTTTGGACTTGATCCAATTCATGTCAAGAGAATCATGGTGACATACTGTATTCTTGATTATAATGTTAAGCATGCAAAGAAATAAATTTGATCCATATCATTATGATCTGCAATTCTTTCCAGTTGCATGGATGTGGGGTAAGTCTTTAAGACAACAACCAGGATTTGCGGCCCAGGCATAGGTGACAACTTGACTACGCATGCTTTGCATCTCCCCATGATCTTCATTGACAAATAGTTTAACATAACATGTAAAAAAAGACCCATTGCTCACCTGAACTGATAGCAGGTATGGCAATACTGTGGTAGTCTCTGGCCTCCAGTAAGGCATTCTCCACAGCCATCTTCAGGACTTTTTCTTTGGAGTCCTTTTGATCTGTAAGTTTTCCAGAAGTTAGTCATTACAAAACATTCAGGGAGAAATCAACTGTATTGCAATTTCAATAGTCTTATCAAGTATAGACCATTTAGTTATAAAGTTCTTAAAGTTGCAACCCTTTCAAAAGTTTTACAATCTCATTACGTTTAATTTTCTGCATTTTGTTGTATATATTATTAAGTCTTAGATCTCATTATTTGTACTTGAGTGGACTCCTGGAAGAAAAGTCTTATAGAGTTAAAGATCTTAAAAACAAACAAACAAACAAACGAATGCAGTACCTGCCATCCACAGTGGGCCCACGGCATGTACCACCATCTTGCAGGGAAGCTTGTACCCCTTTGTTGACATCACCTGCCCCTCAGTTAGTTTTCCATAGTCCTTGACATAGTTGGTACAGTCTCGCTGGATCTCCTGACCACCTGCATGAAGAGAAAGGGCAAAATCTGATATAGAGTTGTACTGATTTTCTGACACAACATTTCGGGCACCTTCCTCATGTCAAAAACTGCTTCATCTACTTCTCCCTGCAGGTAGATGCCACTGCTGCAGGGTGAAGTACATCAGTGCGTGGGTAAATCCACACTGTTTGAATGTGTAAGAAGAACCTTATCTAATGCCATTTTAGTAGTTTAACATCTACTAAAAACATATTTTTTTCCACATATTAACAAACGGCGGGCATCACATCCAAAACACTGTCAGTTTTACTGAAGCTAAAGACTGTGTTGAATACTGGGATATCTCAAATGTGCATACCTCAGGGGTTACTGATACTGCATTTTGAATTCATTATTTTTTAAATGTGGCTGGTTTATGTTAACTTTTCCATCATAGTAGATGTAGGGGAAACTATTCATGGTCATTAGAGTTATGTATAATTTATATACCCTGGTGTGAGAATTGGCTCAAACTTGGTAACACATTGTTACTTGTACCAAGAACAGATTTCTGCTGAAGTTTTATGGTATGTTATGCCAAGCATATATAATTAATACCAATCACACATACTAAGGACATATTCAGATTTTTACCTGCTCTAACAATGGCTGCTGCCAGCCCTCCCCCATGAGACAGGGAACCATTGGCAGTGTTCACCATCACATCCACCCTGTGACTGGTCAGGTTACCCTGTACCACTACCAGCTTCCGCCTTTCCGTCGTGTGGTAACAGATCTGGAATAGAAAAATCAGTGAAATATGGCGACAGCCCTATGTTCCGACATCCCTATGTTACAATGCTATGTATAGACAACCCTTATGCTCAGACACCCTTGTTTTCTGACAAACCCATGTTCCTACACCCATACAAATGTATGTCTTCACACCCAATGTTAGGTTAGGGTTGTCAGCACATAGGGGTGTCAAAACATAAGCATACAACCAAAATAAGGATGCTGAAGTGCCCTTGTTTGAAAGAATATAGCAACTTAAGTGAGTGTCTCATTGCAGCTGTGGCACGTTAGCTACCTTGCAGTGTCTCAGTGATTTGACAGACAAATTTCACTATCATCAATTGTCATCCTCATAGTGAGGTGGAAGAAGTTAGTTTGACTTCCAGTACTGTCTGTCATTCATCACTGCGAGGAGTTCCAGACCGTCCAGTCCAGTTTCTAGTTTCATTTCATTAATACAAAACAAAATTAATCAGACAGTGCATAGGCATGAAACAAATTTGTCAATCTGTTAGCACCTGATGCTCTGCAACTCAATACCTGCAAAGATAATCTGCTGGGATGTATTTTCAACAATAGCTATCACCTGGCTAAGTTGATCTCTGATTGGTTGATAAGTTAGTCTATCTTTCTCACCTGCTTTAGACCTCCAGGTGCTGCAGGTGCTGCAGCTGCTCTGGCTCCGCCCATGTCTCGGACAGGTACATCAGGTGGTTTTCCCCCCACCTGGATCACACATTTCACCTCCCTCATTATCCCCTTCAGCAAGCCACTCCCGGATCCCTTCGTGAAGAATTTGTGCATTCCTGGATAAAAGCATGTCAGGAATAAAAAAGTTACAACTGTGTCATCCTTTTAACTTAATTTCCTTGAATAGATATTATGAAAAAAAAAGAATGGGGTAAAACTTTCCTCCTGTCATATTGGGACAACAGACCTTGTCAATGATTGTCAAGTTATAAAAAGATAATTTGTAATAAGCATTATATTTAGCCTAATACATCACTGGTAGACTGCAAGTCAAGGTTATTTGCAACAAGATGAATTCTTTATTCAGAAAAGAAATTTTCGGAAAAAGATTCAGTCATCTACAATTAGTACAAGCCTGATGTTATTCACGGATGATACACTGAGAATGATAAATTTAAGGTTATAATAAAGGATTATTTATGTATGTTTTGATCCAAGGAGGTTCTTTGATCCGACCACACACGGACCCGCCAGGGTCAGCTTAATTCGTTCCAGGCAGGCGGGTTAGTCCAGGGCTTCATTCCCGGACCGCCTTACGCGCGTGCAGACATGAAAAAAAAATTATACCCCAGCGTCTCGCTCGTATGTATAGATTAAAAAGTATCCAAAGAAATACCACAATTTCACAACCCTCTTTTAGGAACCATGAAACAGAGACAAAGAAATTTTGCTTACCTGGCTTTGTGATGTTCATGGTGCCTGTTGTAACATCGTTAATAAGTGCCTGCAGTTGCTTCTTAGCGCTCTGTGTTCCATCCTTGGTCCCCTTCACGGTCAGTTTCCCCTGGCCTATCATGATCTTCACAAGTTGTTCTGCGTGGTCTTTCTCTACGTCTTTGACAGCCGAACTGTGGTAAAAGTCTAGGTACTTTGCCTCTCCTTCTGCAACATCCATATTGATGGCAACAATAGTGTTTGTTGTGATGTAAGTTTTGATGTCTTTTGCTGCAGCAGTAACCTTCTCCACAGGTCCAACCACCCACACTCTGTCCTTTCCAATATGTATGTCAACTGACAGCTGTTGTTGGAGTTTTGTTGAGCATGTTGCAAACCCTTGCTTGGTCAGCAAGTCACGACTTTCCTCTGCAATGGAAACGGGTGATTCTGAAACAACCTGCTGCAGCAAGTTGTTTGCTGCTTTTACTTCAACAAACAGCTGAGCTAGAATAGTGATTTCTTCATTTTCAATAGCGAAGGCTGCCTTTATATCATTCTTCTTTAAATTGTCCTCTAGATGCTTTCTTCCTTTGTCTGACTTCAAGTACGACAGTTTTCCACGTGAAAGGGCGACTCTTTCCTCAGCAATTTTATTGGTTGTTTCGTAGAGGTCAATCTTGGCCTTTCGTACCAATGCCTGCTGACCCTTGAAGTCCACACTCTGGTTGTCTATGTCAAACCTTATCTCAACATCTGGATACTTTTCTGTAAAGTTGTTGAGCTGAAGAATCCTCAGCTTGGCTGCTTTCATATTGGCAATGTGATCAGTCACGATGGAGGCTTCCCACTTCAGTAGTGCCTCTGACTCTTTGATGATGGTCTTGCAGACGAGCTCTGCCTCCATGACAGCTTCGGTTGTCCCAATCAGAGCAACAACTCCTCCTCCATCTTTTTCATCAGACCCTTCGATCCAAACATCATCCCTGTTTGATGTACTCACCTTTTCAGATACCTCTTCAAATCTGTCTTTGGCACGTTGCCAAATTTGATCCGGCACAGACATCTCCGTTACCTGGAACTGGAAGAAAAACTGTTCCACACAGCATCGACTCTCGTCTTCCCATTTCTTTGCCAGCTTCCGGACTCCTTTCATCTCTGGCGTCAGTGTTGGTGAGACTGTCACTATGTCTGTCACTGTCATATCCACTTCTGCATTAACTTCTGCCAACTTGCTTGTAAGCTGCTCAATGAACGTTGGTATGGCAATGACAAACAATATCAACTGAGGCTCAATCTTCACATTAATGGGTTGAGGCATTTGGAATGCTTCGGGTGCGTTGTCGTCAACCACTTCACCAAGGCATTCATAGTAAGGTTGGACACTTATCGGTGTGTTGTTTAGAATGTGTGAGGACTTCTGATGGACACTGTTTACAGCTGTAGGAAAGAGAGAGGTAGTGAGTGAGTGTGACTGCCTCAACTGTTGAAACACACAGATTTGAAAACGATTAATTTGTGGAAAATAACGATAATCGTTAAAACATTTATCAATTTGAAAGTTTTCAGGTACAACAGCATGGATTTAATAACCCAAGAATAAGTCCTACAGTATATCTGCTAGAAACATATATCATCAACAATTTAATACGTTTAAAGCCACTAAACTACCTTCAAAATCATATAACTGCACTTTCTTCAATATTGTGTGTTCACTTGGTAGTTACAAGTCATTGATTAGCCACATTTGTATGCTTTGCAGATCATGACTTTGCCTAACATCCAGTGGTAGTAATTACTCACTTAGGCAAGTTGTAGAAAAAAAGAAGAAAAAGAGAAATTCTGCTGCAGTACCACTGACAGCAACTAGGAGACCCAAAACTGTGCTTTCACTTTATTTTGCTGACTCCTACCAACATAACAAATAACAATCAAACACATCTACAGCTTCTCGAGTTAACAAGGCAAAGCCCCTGAGGCATCGCCAAAAACAGACTGAGAAAAGACTAGTACATACTGTTTGCATCATCAAACTGGACAACTGCAGTTCCAGTGGAAGAGTCCATCTTGATCTCAGTGACAGAACCTCCGCTGCTTTTTGTCTCCTTGTCAAAGTACAACTCCAGCAGATCTCTCGACACGTTGTCTGGCAGACCTGTCACTATGACAGCATCAGTGACGGGGACCCTCTCCATGGTGAGTTGCTGTCCCTCCAGTAGTCTGGACTGTGCCTTGGTTACCATCCTGTCAAAGTCTTGAAGATGAAATGGATGAAAGGCTCCAGTCAGTACCTACGTTACGTTGCTATTAAACATGTAGAGTTTTATATTACTCAGTCTGGTATAACGCTACTTTACCTTTATCCGAGGGGTAACCTATATCCGTTGTACCTAAAAACAGGATATTTAGGGATATCATGTTGATGAACAGTGGTTTGAAATTGTTTTTCTTTTCAATATAATGCATTTTGAGACCACCATCCATCGTCTTGATATACCTAAATACCCTGGTGTTAAATACAACGGATAAAGGTTACCCCACGAATAAAACGTTATATGCTGCAGATCAGAAACATCAAAATGCCTTCCACATGAAAGGAACACTTGATAAAGATATTGGAAATCACACACAGAGACAGCAAAAAAAAGCCTATCATAGACAATACTTCGATATCATGATAATCATATGGTAAAAGATATCATATAATGGTGTGATAATTTGTGACAAACCATGTTATGTTTATTCTGGTGATGGCAACTAATCTTTCAGCATGAAGAATTACTTAGTTTAAAGTTTTATCTCACTGTGATCAAACATTGCCATTCTGCAAAATTGCAAGGAACCAAAGACTTGCTGTTATTCATTCAAGTTGACAAATAACTGTACAGACATACTGGAAATCTTGTTGAAAGTGATCAGGGCAACTCCTGGTTGTGTGCTGTAGTCTATTGTGATCACTTCATCACCACTGATGCTTTCCAGGTAAAGGCTGAGGGTCTCTTTGGTAGTGCTTTCCTTGAATCCCTGTAATATGTGCAAAGACAAAAACAAAAACATTATGACCTGCATGCATGAACATCAATTTTCTAAAATTGCATATAGAAAGTTATGTGCTTGGTTTTATCTTCAACAAGATTTTGTGACTAGAATAATGTTTAAAATACTGAATATCAAAATACCTGTACTGTAGGTAAAATACATATAAGGTAAAGGTAGTCTGATTGAGGCCACAGGGACAGTGTGTTGTTTAAATCTCAGTATCTAAGAGTATACTTTTGAAGGCAGAGCCCTGTCTGACGGATCCCTCTCCATCAATTGCCTTACCCCTCCAGTCAAAGTCAGATTACCCATTTCTACACCTGGGTAGAGTGCGGAAAGTTGTGTAAAGTGTTTTTCCCAAGGACACAGCTATTACATCTAGCCTGGCGATGGAATGCCTGGAAATGACCCCGTGACCTCTCAATCTCTCACTAGCTCAAAAAATATCCACTTGGCTACTGGGGACCACCATATGACAATGTGGAGCAACAAGACAGAAACGAAAGTTGCTTTGTACCTTGACAAGAAGACGAGTGTTGTCCAGTGATCTGGGCTGGACCTCCTTCAGTTTGAGAACAGTTCCATCAAGACGATGTTCACGACTCAAAACATGCCGGCCAACTGTATAAAATGTATAAAATGTATAAAATGAAAGGGGATAATGTACATTGTGTACTACTAGGAAATGTGTATTAAAGACTCATTCCCCTGGCTACAAGTTGATGATACACTGTAATTGTCCTCTGAGCAAAATCCTTTTCTTAACATTTGTGCATGATTATTCAGACTTGCAAATGACATAATTTACACAGACCTTTTGCAAACTTTTGTCAAATTGAAAAATGTGACACTCTCATAAAATGTGCCTCATTTCTTAATAACTGCAATTGCTTTGCTGCACATATGTTCCTAATGATTACATCCTTGAAGTTCCAAAAACCCCTAACATCCTCTCTTGAACAAGAAAACATATCAGGTGACTATCTCTACATTAAAACCGCCTGGTCTACTTCTTGGTGGTCTCTTTTTGGTGGTCTAATTTTTCCCCATTGACAAAAGCATTAAAAGAACCCTCAGTTTAATCACTTCTGCAAATACACCAGATTTTATGGGTCCCCTGAGTTCTCTATTATTGAATTCACATATTATTGTCATGAAATAACTGTTTCCTACCTGAGGGATCCTTGAAGACAATAAACACTTTGTTGTCTCTGACTTGGATGTCCTGGATTTCTCCTCCTCCAGACCTTTTCTTGTTCTCAAAGTACAGCGTCATCATTTCCTTATTTGGGCTGGATGTAAAGCCTGAGACTTGGATGGTGATGTTTGATGGAAGAGAAGTGTCTGTGTTGGGGATGGCTTCCTCAGAAGACGAGGTGAATTCCTTCACGTTAAGTGTCTGACCGTTAAGGTCATGTTTACGGGCCAGAACACGCTGTGTCACTGTGGGTATTAAAATATAAACAACATAATGTCAATCAAATGGTGGCATTGAAAAAGAACACCAGGTCCTGTTTCATCATACCATCCAATGTTATGGAAAAGATCAATAAATGAATAGATAGATTAATAAATCAAAACAAATTGAGAAGATGTTAGTTTATCACATTGCTAAGGTAATACAGTATAGACATGTTTTGTGAATATGTTGTAATCATTGGAGCTATGAACCATTATCTGATTTTAAAAAGAAAACAGTTCTTTGTTTACTACAGTTTAGTAAAAGACAGTAAACTGTTCACAGATTTATTAATTAAAAGTATGATGATTATAACATAAGTAAGAGACAATGATTGTGGTAGATGCATTTCTCTTTGCAGCTATGATATAATGCTTATTCATGATAGTAACAAGATTACCACTGACATGTCACAACATAAGTTCAACATAACCCTCTTTCATCTGATTCATGCAAGGACAAAAATCAAGTAAGGAGACAATCAAAAGCTTTGCTTAACAACTGAAATCCTATAATGACACATTCTTACACATCAACAACATTAACCCCACCCACCTGATGGATCTTTGAATGTGATGATGACCTCATCAGGACCTCTGGCCTTAACCTCCTCAACCTCCCCTCCTCCCGACCTCCTCTCGGACTCGAAGTACAGCCCCAATAAGTCTACATCAGGAGCGGATGTAAACTCAGAGACGACAATACTGCGACTTGGCTCAACGAATGGTTTCTTGGCTTGCAGTTCTGTTTTGCTCGCTCCCCTTGGCATGGTATATGGAGCTTTACGTTTCAGCTTTGCTTCCTTTCTGTTTCTCTCCTTGTAAGAGGGATGGTGGTCACTTTTGGCCGCCGCACCCAATGGCTTTGTCGTTTCTTTTCTTCCCCGTGACGTGACAAAACTGTCAGCATCAGAGGCAAGACTTCCGACGTTGCTGACAGAATCCGAAGCATCTACAAAGGTTGATTCTCCATCACTCCAAACACTCATCACATCTGTTGGAGTTTGTCTGGAATGTACCGAAGATGCCTGGTCGGGTAGGTAGCTATGGCCTCTGTTTCTGTCTTGCTGTGGCAAGGGAAGGCTTACTGGAGAACCAGTTCTTGGGGACCCCCAGCTAGGTGATTGTGATGATGTAGGCTGATGATGATGATAGGGGTGCAGAACTTCCGGCGATGGTGACGATCTTGCTGCGGTAAGAGGAATGCCACTTGCTGGTTGTCCAGGAGACATGTAGTGTACTTGCTGAGGTCCACCAGTAGTGGTAGGTGATGCTTGTGGAAAAAATGAAGACTGGGGGCCTGATGGTGGATAACCTTGATCTTGAAATGGGACACCAGATGGAGGAATGCCACCTCTACCAGTCCAAGGAAAAACATGCCTAGGGTCTCCGTAGGGCATTCCTACTCCATGAGGCATGAAATGTGTCTGTGAGCCTGGTAGCTTTGGTGGGTAGAGTGGTGGTCTAGGGTACATCATTCCCATATGTGGAGGAGGAGGAGGCCAATGATAAAATGGTTGATGTTGTGGTGGCGGTGGTTGACCTCCCATGGATGTATTGGGTACGTTTGGATATAGAGGGGAAGGTGATGCTGTCCCAGGTGCTGAAGACGTGATGACTGGGTGAGGTTGTTGTGGAAGGCCTTCCCTTGGTGCATCGAGCAGATTTGGTTGTTGAGGGAAAGCGGATGTTGTCCCTGTGGGAACAGAAGATGTGGTGGCTGGGCTTGGATGAGGCTGTTGCATCTGACCCTCCATTGGTGCATTTGGTATGCTTGAAGGTTGAGTTGAAATTCTGGTTGCCTCAGTGGTAACTGAGGATGTAGACTGTGGTACTTGATGATGATGTGGTGGTTGGTCCCTGGTATCAGGCAGGTTTGGGTGTTGAGGGGAAGGCAGTGCTGTCCTTGGTTCTGAAGATGCAGTGGTCATGTTTGGATGTGGCTGTTGTGGAAGTTCTCCTCTTGTTGCATTGGGCAGATTTGGTTGTGGAGGGGAAGCTGGTGTTGTTCCACTAGGCGCTGAAGGTTTATATGAGGTGCTTGGATTTGGATGTGGTTGTTGTGGAAGTTCTCCTCTTGGTGCATTGTGCAGGTTTGGTTGTTGAGGGGAAGCTGATGTTGGTCCACAAGGCACTGAGGATGTGGTGGTTGGGATTGGATGTGGTTGTTGTGGATAGTCTTCTCTTGGTGCACTGGGCACATTTGGTTGTTGAGAGGAAGCTGGTGTTGGTCCACAAGGCACTGAGGATGTGGTAGTTGGGATTGGGTTTGACTCTAGTGGACGGTCCTCTCTAGATGCAATTGACAGGTTTGGTTGTTGAGCTTGAAGGGAAGCCAACATTGCTCCACCAGGGTCCGAGGATGTGGTAGCTGGACTTGCACGTGGCTGTTCTCCTGTTGATCCACTGGGCAGGCTTGGATGTTGATGGGGATCTGATGATGTTTCAGTAGGTGCTGAAGATGAAGTTGCCGGCTTCGAAAAAGGCTGTTGCGGCTGATCTATCGATGCTGTGTACATGTCTGGATGTTGAGAGGAAGCTGCGGTAACAGTTGCCTCTGTGGTAACTGCAGGTATGGGGGTTGGTTTTGGATGGTGTTCTTGTTGCTCATCTCCAATTGATTCACCTTCTGTGTTTGCATGTTGAAGGGAAGTTGCTGTTGTCTCCTTGGGTGCTGTTGAGCTGGTGGTTGGTTTTGGGGAAGGTTTTGGGGGCACGGGTGGCTTGGGTTTTTTGAAAAGGATCTCAGGCGGAGCGGGTGGACCTGTTGTTCTTGAAGAATCATCTTCAGGTTGACCTGTCTCTGTAAGACTTTCGAACGGACAAGATTCAGCCATCAGTTGTGGGACATGCTGTGATGATGCACTTAAATCAGATGAGTCTGCATTTGCTTGTTTTTGCAGCAGGAGGCTGTTGACGATAACAGGCTCGCATTCATCAATTTTGCTCTCGTGGCAGACACGGACAGGCAGACGTTTGGGGGTTGGAGACTCTGGAGGCGTTGCATAATCAGAGTCTGGACTGTGGTCTCTTGGGAGGTTTGCTGTTAACGGTGAATCCTTGATACCCTCCTGCTGTGATGATGCAGCTAAAATATGTTGATAGAAATAAAGCTATATCAGACACTATAACATTCAACTAAAGAGTTTTTAAGATAAGCTGAGAATGAATTGTAAAAAGGCTAGTCTTACTTTTTTATCCTATATGCAAATTAAAGGTCCATTATACACTCAGAAAATATCTACTATTTTCTCTTAGTCAATGCACTGTGAAAATGATGTATTTCTTTATGGAGGAGATGATTCAAATTTTTGAAATCATACCACATCTCTTATCCATCAGAATGATTTGCAATATATATAATATTTTTTTTCCAAAAGATACGTTTATGTACTTTGTTTCATTCCATTATTTCAACCCCATCTTTCCCTCAACAGTCACAAGGGATTATGAATGACAACTTTAAGTTATCAATATTGAAACCAAAATTTTTAGTAAAAGAGTTTTAGTAAAACTTTCTTTCAATATTTCTTTAAGTTAGTAAGCACTGGACCATGGACATGAAAACATGTCACTGATGGAAAGCGCAGCACCTTGAAAGCAAATTATTAGCAAGTTAGTTTGTTAGTCAGTTGGAAACGTTAGCCATAATTCAAGTTGAAAGGTAAAACTCATCTGTAATACCTTTGACTTTTGATGGCATTGGTTTAGGTGACTGGAACTTCTTCAGCAAGTCTTTGACACTTCCCTGTGACTTTGTTTCCACAGCTAGATTTAAAGACATTTTATTTTATGTGACTAAGACATGATTTCATTATTGTAATGTATATGACTTGCATAATATCATATTATTAAACATAGAATATTTTTATCAATGATTAGTAAAAAGCTATGCAATTCTACAGTTTAACTGTTAGCAAATTTGTAAAATAAAATAAAAATATTAATATGATTACAAGCAGTTGTTCGCTTTCTTGCTTACTTGAGGAAATAATTTTCTTAAACAATCATTCTGTGGTGGTCATGAAATTTGGCTTATTGAAATATTACATGGTGTTTGAAATTACTGCTTAAGAACTCATTCAGCTGATTTAGAAAAAATTCTTTGAATCACACAGATCTAGATGAACTGCATGTGGTAACTTGAAGAAGAATTTTCAAAAAATCATGTTGAATGTACAATTATCTAACAGTCAAGTATAACTAAGTGCAATGGACTTTGCCCACCAAATGTTGTTGCAATCCTGAGGGCAATGTGCTTGGTAAGGATCACCTGATCAAAGGTACACTAAACTGTTATTCAGCTAATCAAAACTGAACAGATTTGCAGCTGTGGTAAGAACTTAATAATCAAAGCTTGCCAAGGTTTTTGATTTCTCAGAAAACTGACTCACGAAAACAGAGTTAAAGATAGATAAAATCATGATAACACCAACTGATTAGTGTATAAAGAATATTAATCATAGTTCTGCCTTAAATTATGAAATATGAATAGTCAATAATGATAATGTCTGTCACAGAATATCCACCTTAAGTCTTTTCGATAGTAACTCTTCAGGTTGAGCACTTGGAATATTCAATTTTTTTCAGTATTTTTAAAAGCTCATATCATAACACATTCTATTCTCCTATGTAGCCTATATAGTATGCCATGGGAAGGACAATATTGCTAATCCAGGCTGAGGTTTCTACTTTAAAATTTGTGGATGTGGCCTCTATCTAACCAGCTGTTAACCAATTATGGAATCAGCTTTACCTAAAGTAAACAGTAAGGTCATCCTCTGATTGGCTGACAGCTGGTTTGAGCCCACGGCTAAAAAAGTGAAAACCTCAGCTGGTTTAGTATATCTCCAAAGAATATTGTATTAAAAGGCATGGCTTTGCATACGAAAATTAACAAATTTATGTCACAAGAAACTAATTGTTACTGCTGACCTTCTACTTCTGCCTGTTCAACTTTTCTCTCCTCTTCTGACAACGCTGCATCTTCCGTCTTGTCTTCTCTCTTGTCTGCTGCCCCCTTTTCTGTCTCTTCTGTATCTTCCGCAGATTCTTCAGGTACATCCAGGTGTGGAGGACATGTCGTCACCTTGATCCTGGTCCCGTTGAGGGTGTGTTGTGGATAAGCCAGCACATTTTGGGCAACTGGAGGGTGTACGAAGGGGTAATGTGTTATTGTCACTGTTAACACTGGGACTGATCATAATGGACCCTTCCAGCCGAACGCGATATCGAACAAATAGAATCCCCTGTTCTATTTCGAATACTCGGTCAAAAACAGCCCTTGTGGGACAGGAATGGGCAAAGAAAATGCTATGCCTTTTTTGTTGAAGACTATACCGACCGAGTATTGTTTTGGGAAGGGTAGGCGCTACACAGCATTACTTTCTTCCTGGACAGGATGCGCATGTAAAGCAATGTACGTAGAAGAGACGGGACTCTGCATTAGCGGACTTTGTAGTAGTGTCTTATATTTGACGCGTGGTACAAGCTCCCTCTCCGTGAGTGACCGAGCTGCTTTCTTCTTAATTTGGTTTTTCTCCTGAGCATGTATGCACATGCCATGCATGCAACAAACGCGGTAGAAACCCTGTCACAGATATACGTACCCAGATTTACACCTGCATCGACCGCATGTCAGAAACCGGGCACTCCTGCCCACCAACAAGGTAATATTATGGAGAGCCTCCCGCTTACGCTTTGACTGAAATTATATCACCCTTACCGCAACTATATGCGCCCCCTCCTCAAATGACTGTACCTAGTGGATGTAGCATTCCACAAAGAATGCATAGCATTTTTCTTCCGCCTGTTCTGAGAGGTTTCCAAGGCCCCAAAAGCTAAACCGAAGTCAGCCGGTATCCTCAGCTTGATAGCGGCGGCGGCCATGTTTTTGCAACTCGCGCCGTTTTTGACCGAGGTTTTGAAATAGAACCCGAGATGGAACAGGGGGCGGGGCTTATGGTGTTCGGCTGGAAGGGTCCATTACATGTAGGCAAGTGAAGAAGACTCAGGGACTAGGCATATAGGTGTGGTACTCAATACAGGAATTGAATTACAGTATGTTGCAGATAAACGTTAGTCAGGCCATATTTATTTGATTACATGGATGACATCCTCTGGGAACCCAAAAACTGATATGAGCGTGCAAAGAAAAAAAAGGTTAAACCAACAAAAAGTTCAAATAGGAAATCTTCCAAGGAGCACATTGGAACATAGAAACAATGGGTTTCCATGATATTTAGCTTCCAGTTATCTTTGGCAGTGATGTACATAATGAAGTCTAGCATGAAAATTTTGACTTAATTTGCATACTTAATGAGAAAAATCTACTTTTTTTTCCAATATAGGACTCGATTACATGTAACATATGTAGTTTGTGGCAGGTGGAAGATTAGCAGACGAAAGTTCAAACAATGATAATAATGATGATAATAATAATAAACGAAACAAACAAAGATGGCAAGATTTCAAAATTACTGTAAAAGTGTCCTATTTCTTCTAAGTACATGTAGTAAATGATTGGATTGTCAATATTGTGACCTGTTTAAGAGCTACGGCCTTGTGGCGTGTTGACACACCCGATCATCTCGATCTCGGAATTTAAGCAACATCCAGTCTGGACAATGCTTGGATAGGTTGAGACCACTTAAGGACTACCGGATGTAGCCCAAGCAAGCATTCCACTGATTCGTCTTTCAGAAAGGGGAGTAAGTTGACTAAACGGGGTTCCCATGTTCGAGGAAGCACCTCGATCACGTATCAGCCTCATTACTCAAACTTTGAGTACCTACTGGCTGCAATAATACACCAGATGTATTATGTATTGTTGTACATAACTAAGCATAAATTATGAAGATGTAAAAGTCATTTATTGTCAGAATATTTCATGGAGGTACGAGGTCTCCGAACTCTTGTATTCGAGAGTACTCCATTATTGTTCTTCCCTTTCCTTCGGTTTGCAGTATTTTCGGGGGGAAACTGCTAACTTCCTGTTTTCGTTAACACCCAGTGGAGATCGATCGATCACTGAATGAGTAAAAAAAAAACATCCAACGTTTAATATGCTTGAACAAGAAGCTGAAATGTTTTGTTATCTCACCTGTTTCGTCTACAAACGTGACCAAAGCTTGCCCAGGTCCTAACAACTTCACCCTCGTGACAGCCCCTCCTGCTGACAGACTCCCGCTCTGGAAGTAGCCGGAAACTCTGTCCTGTAGTCCGCTCAGCTCGGGCAGGCCTCGGACATACACAGACCGAGCGCGAGCCGACATTTTTGTCCTCCCTCGGCCAAGGTTCAACCTAAATGGCTTGTAAACAAACCCGGAAGTAACTTTTCAACACCCGAACTTGATCATATATTTGCTGCGCTGTACCTCAGAATATGCCAAGAGTCTCGAGTGAAAGGAACACATGAAGACAACGCAGCCGTCTAAATGTGAAAGTGAAAGGTTTTCTGTACCGCTTCGAGAACGCTCTACCTCGCCCTGGGACCCGAGAAACTGTGAAAAGTCCCTACCATGATGTCATCGAAACTTTCGGTCAGGGCGGCTGCTGATTGGTTGGGGGAAAGGTCATAGGTTAGCCGTTGGCGGGGAAATCCCCAGGTCCGTCCGCGTTGGTCGGTTACAGTCACCTGATCGGTGGTAGCTTGGTGCTTTCGTACCGAGAAACGATGCTGTGTTTCCGAGAGACCAAGAGCTCATACTCTTGGGAAGTTTTTCAAGCCTAAGGACACTCTACTGTGTTTTTGGTCACAGATGTAACTTTGCAGAATGTCACAGAGGGAACGAATTTTCAGTCCAGACGGCGCCTCTGCCCCCCAGTGAGTAACGTATCTGTATAACCACGCTATTCATAAGTGCGCAGTACGGGCAAGCTGTCCGCTAGCTACCTTTGAGCCTTACACACTACTTAACTTCTTTTGTTTGGTTACGTTACCTCTAATGTGCTGAATGCAACGATTACGTTTGTTCAGAATGGCAGCCATCTTGCATAATTTACAAGATCCAGAAGGCCCGTGGAAAGCGAAAGGGGTGGTCCAAGTTGACATGACAAATTATGCATGAATTTGATGAAAAATCGCATTACAGAAAATAGATCCCTGGGGTTGGGATGTGATACTAGTACTACTCAGGAGGTGGAAGTGTACCACAAAACTGCAATGTAAAAAACAACTGTGGATTACTGCTATGGATGGTTCCGTATTAATTATTTTTAGGGAATCGAAGGTCAAGTTTGATTTTCGGTTTCCTAGTAGCTGTAACGGCCATGACCTTTGACATATGAGATAATTAGGTAATGACTGTCTAGACCTTATGAGGAGGAGCTTACATTAGCATATTAGGTAATCCCTGATTGGCTGGATGCCGACAGCATCCAACCAGCTTACCTGTGATGGGCGGAGTTATACATCCTATTGTCATGCGAGTTAACCTTAGAGATTGTATGAAGAGATTTAGCCAGTCTCGTGCCCCAAGGACTCAGGTGAGGTACTTTGGTAGGGCTTAGTCCCTCTGTTGGATTGTGTACTAGTTATTAGTTAGACCGACTCTCTCTGTAAATATACTTAGATCTCTGTATCATTATCCTAGACCTGTATCCTGTAACTGTAACTTGCTGTAGTCCTAAGTGAAACACATTGTATTATATGTTACTTGAGTTTAGCATAGGTTGAATAAACACGGCTCACAAATAGTAATCGACTGGTTTGGCTGAGTTCCTGATAAGCTAATATAGGACTTAGATACCAAACACCCAGGTTCTTTCATAGCTTTCCATCGTACTGCAGCTGAACTTCTGAGGTACTTTTAATTGTGTTCATGTGGCAAAATCGGCAGCGTGCTTGGCTGACAGGACCGAAAGGTCCCGAGTTTGCATCCTGCCCTGCCACTCACAGTAAAATTGTGCCCTAGTAGGAAACTGCCACTAACAGACTTTTCCTCACTTCACTCAGGTGAAAATAAGAACCTTATATCTTCGCCGGGGGCCGTCTCTCAGATAGGATGACTTAAATGGAGGTCCCGTGTTTTAGGAGAGTCACGCCTCTCACACGTTTAAGAGCCCATGACACCTTTCGTAGTGGTAAAATTAGCTGAAAGTGAGCATCGTTCAACATGAATTATGCAGAATCAGGACCTCATTTGCATAATTAAGGAGGGCATACTTCTTCTATCTGTATACCTTTTACAACTTTTGATATTTGGGTGGAAAAAATGATAAATTGAAATGATTTATAGAAATGAGGACCTTATTTGCATAACCAATGAGAAACACATTGTAATACATCAGTTGGGAAGGTTAACATCATTTGTCAAAGGTATGAAGTCAGGGAACTTTGTGAATATGATGTAATCATTGTCTGACATTTATGCATCATGTACATTAGTCTCCAAGCAGACGTGCCATTTATTCAGGTTCTTTGTACTGACCATGGTCATGAAGTATATGTAAAATACCAAGGACTGAAGGAGCTTTTATATCTGATATAAAAGCTCCTTGGTAAATATTATGTACTGTAAATGCAGAAATGTTCGCGGTGGATTTATGTTCGCGGTTTTCGCAGTGACCACTTCACCGCGAACTTAAAACCACTGCGACCATTTTTCTATAATGGTATTAGACTGCTGCAGTCTATGGTGTTACCGCGAACTTAAATCCACCGCGAAAAGTCCTTTTTCCCGCTACCGCGAAATTAAATCCCCGCGAAATTAAATGCATTTACAGTAATATGTAACAGTCATGTAATTCTCTATGCATGTATGTATGTATGTAACTACATATAATTACATAGTGTGTTTATGTACATGTATGTAGAGATACATGTTGGTCTATATGTGGGCATGTATTTAGATATAACTATCATATAGCTATTATTATATCATTCTGGGGCCGTATTTATGTTCAATATCGGTGTTCCAACCACTCTGTATTTTATAGTAGGGCCCAATGGTACAATTCAAACTCGCTTGCGTGCAGTGCTGCTATCAAAAATTTGGATTCTTTTGATCAAATTGATGAATAAAGTTGTTGACACCTGCATGTGCATTAATTTATGTCACATCTTTTGCTCTTTTTTTTTTGCGATAAACTTGACGTGTGTTTTCTCAGGGTGGCATGATATAAAATTAATAAAATACAGCACCGGATGAATTCCGTATTGCCCTCAGTCCCTGCCCTCCCACTGGTCAGGCTGTCTCTCGGGCAATATGGAATATCCCATGTTGTGTTCTATATGTATGTCATATAGTCTAATTATAGATATGTATGAATTTTAATACATGTACTGATGTACTGTAGGTGAGTATGTGGGTATTTAGGGATATGGCAAGTCAATGGATGGTGGTATCAAACTGCAATATTTTGAAATACTGCAATTTGATACCAAGTTGACATGATTATGTTGTTTTTGAAATATGTTTTGTATTCCATGTCTACATGTATGTCATACATCTCCCTGTGATGCTAAAACTCAGGGACTAATCTGAGAGTCTGATGTTTACAGGAAACCGAAGAATGGGAATGATGATGATGATGACAAGAGGTCAATTCTGGTGTCCAATATACCACCCACCCTATCAGATGACAAGGTGATGATCCACTTCCAGCGGTCGTCTAGCGGTGGGGGAGATGTGAGACAGGTCAGGAGGCTGTCACCTTCACAGGCCAAGGTCACATTTGATGATGTGGAAGGTTGGTGGATGTACATTGTACATTTATCATTAGGGTGTTTTCAGGTGAGTTGGATCTGAGATTGTCAAGCCAACACCTAGGTTGAGTCCTAACCTCAACTGTACGCCTACATATGTGAAGCTTTACAAAACACCTACTAGTAGGTCGAGTCCCATGCCCAACCATAACAGTATAGCTTTACCCAATACCTAGATCGAGTCCTGATCCCAACCCTAACCCTAACCCAGCACCTCGGTTGAGTCCTAACCCCAACAGTGACCTTGGTTAAGTCCTAAACCCAACCATAACCCTATATCTATTGCCTACTAGTACCGGTAACACTTAGATTAAGTCCTAACCCCAACTCTAATCCTTCAACACGTACATGAAGGTTGAGTGCTTTACCCTAAACATAGGTCTCACCCTAACCCCAAACCTAGCCAAAGAGTCCTTACCCCAACCCTAACTCTAAAGCTGAACAAACACATAGATTAAGACCATACCCTACCCCAACCCTAACCCAACACCTGTGTGCTAACCCTAACCTTATTATCCAACATGTAGGTCAAATCCTAACTCTAACCCTTAATTCTTACATGCCCATATGATGGAGTCCTCTAACCCTAACCTGTAAACCAAACTCTGTCACCCGTCTATGGCAAAATGGCACCATACATGCCATATGTCTTTCTCTGAGTATATAGTAAAACTTGCTTGTGTCATGTCCCAGTTGTTCTATGAAAAAAATGCAGATTTCAAATTAATTTATGATGCATAACTTTTTGTCAATGTCAGTCTTCCTTTGTGAAGTTGAGCACCGTGAATCATGATCAGATGTAGCAGTTCATCATTGTTCTGTCGATTCACTTCTGTAACAATACTCTTAGACTAGGTACAACATTTCTGACTTCAAATGTTTTTCTAGTCATCGACAGAGTAGCAACAAAGAAGCATGAACTGGATGAAGTTACCCTGCATGTCGAGGCCTGGTCATCTTTCCTGGCCAGGGCACTGGAGATGGACAGAACCAGTCATAGAGAATCCAACTGTGTTGAGGTATGTGCCCTAAAAATCTCTCATCCATACTACTCCTTCTACATATACCGGTACTCCTAGCCTGTGTTACACCACCTCTTGCTGCCAGGGGCTTATTGGGCAAGTCAGTTGAGTCAGCCAGTCAGGCTACTGGTCTCCATGCTAGCAATGTTGATAGGCTAAATTTGAACTTTGCAACTTGTATATTGTGAATCAGCAGATTGAATAAAAATCTTAGTCTGGATGTGACGTATGAGATAATTTGCTACGATGAATAAATGCTAGTGACAAAATGCAATAAATTTTGAATGTAGAAGGAAAGTGGTTGGTTTGTACTAAGTGTGTGTCATCATGAGACTGTGGTGTAAATTGATCAATATACTACTGTACATAATATATGATCAGACTAGAAGGTCGCAATTGTCAGGCTGTTCTACACTCGAAGGTATGATTTACAACTGTTCCTTTCTTTTAGCGTGCTACAGTGAAAATTCACCAGCCAGTCTCTCAACATGTGTGGGACAGTTATGAGGAAAAGATGTTGAAAACAAACAACTCTTTGAAAGGATCAAGGTCAACAGCAAATGGCACAATTACTTTGAAAGGGAGCTGGAATGAGGTGGTTGAGGCCAGAAGTCTTTTCTTTGATTTACTTAGTGAAAGCGATGAAGTTGAATCTCCCTCAAGACAGCATCAGACAGAGGAAGGTGTGGCCAACCACCTGGAAAACCATCACGATGCTTCCCTTACAACACCTGCTGATAACATCCAACAGCTGCAAGGAGCTGTAAACAATGGGATGGAGAATCCTGATGATGAAGATCAGCCATTGGATAGGGTTAATTTGGACAGAAAGCAGGGGGAAAGAGCAAGCAATACAACGCCATACAAGGAAAAAGAACAGAAGAGTGGTGCATGTAATCACAGGAGTTCCTCAGAAATGACCAAGAATGGCCAGAAGTGGAATGATGACACTGCTGGATTTACTCGTAGTCAGAGCTTAGAGCCAATGGAAGAAGATGGCCTGAATGAAGCAATGGAATATGCAACACTAGGAAGCTTTCGGCGGTCAATGGGTGCCCCTGGTAATGCTTCGTCAGCATATGGGACAAGCAGCATAGGAACAGTAGGGCCACAATCAGATGAAACATATCACTCACCAGCATCTTTGGATCCCATGGAACTGAACAGTTCAAAATACAGCTCTGGAAGCAAAAATCAAGGTATGGCTGGTTTAGGTACTGCATTCTCCATCCCTGAGAACCACAAGACAAAATCACTTGATCCGAGAATGGCTCTGGGTAGTGAGCCAATGGATCAATCTGGACCTCCACAGGACAGAACAAGCACCAGTAGCACTTACAGGCTGCCAGAAATCTCTGCAGAAGAGAAAGATGAGGAACCAGAGACCATCGTTGACCAGACTGTTGACCCAGATATCATGTCCTTCATCATCAATGTACACAGCCCAGAAATCAATATGATTGCAAGGAAGCATGGAGTCCATTTTGATCACAGCAAAGACAACAGCACAGTGTACATAGAAGGGAGTAAGAGCAATGTTGAAGCCGCATCAGAGGATTTCATCACCATGTACCAAGGCTTGTTCAGTAAACTGAAGTGTAGATCTCTTGACACTTGCTTGCATAATATCAAGGCAGACGAGTGTTTCGATGCAGTAAAACTTGCTCAGGATTCTAACCCATCTGTCTTCATCAAGACAGTAGATGGAGTGATTTCTTTCATCGGTGAAGAGCAAGAGATCCGTGCAGCAAGAGCAACTATCTGCAGTCTGTTGGACATTACTGAGTCAAGGAGAAGACGACGAAACCCATCTGGCAATGTGTCATCATCAACTGCTGTAACTGGACCATCAAATGCACAGCCAAGCTGGTTTGACCTTAGCACTGGCAGTTGTAGCATCTTTTGTGAAAAGACAACAAGAGTGAGTATAAGTGTAATAAAGGGAGATATCACCACTCAGAAGGTAGATATCATTGTCAATGCAGCCAACTCCTCCTTGACACTTGCAGTAGGAGTGTCTGGAGCCATCAGTAGAGCAGGAGGCAGAGCTATCCAGACTGAATGTGATAAGTACATCATCAAACATGGTAGCCTACGTACAACCGGCTGTGTTTGGACTACACCAGGCAGACTTCCATGCAAGTGCATTATTCACGCCGTTGGTCCAAACTTTGTACCAGGTTGTGAGTCAAAGTGCAAGCAAGAACTGTATGACACTTGTCAGAAAGCACTCCTCTCAGCAGCCTCCAGGTTGAATGCCAAGTCCATTGCTATGCCAGCCATCAGTTCAGGTGCATCTGGGATGCCCAGGAGGTTGTGTGCAGAAGCTATGTGTAGTGCCATCGTGGACTTTGTAGAGAATGGACGGGGCATTGGTAGCAGTCTCCTCGATATCAGGATTGTGGACTATGACAGAGAAGCTGTCAAGGCCTTTTGTGATGTTTTCAAGGCAAAAGTTGCTAAGAACAGCACCAGTGGAGCAACGGGCTACAGCACCGGTGGAGCAGCCGGCTACACCACCAGTGGAAAAGGCTACACCTCCAGTGGAACAGGCTACACCTCCAGTGGAGCAGGCTACACCTCAAGTGGAGCAGGCTACACCTCCAGTGGAACAGGCTACACCTCCAGTGGAACAGGCAACACTGCCAGTGGAACAGGCTACACTGCAAGTGGAACAGGCTACACTGCCAGTGGAACAGGCTACAACACCATTGGGCCAGGCTACGCCACCAGTGTCACAACAGATTACAGCACCAGTGGGAACATAACACCAAAATATCCCCCCAGTTCACCAGACTATGGGTCAACAAGCGACATTGTGTCAAGCTCCGTAACCTACCCAGGTCCAACCCAGACATTCGTCACTGCAAGGTCTTCTTTTTACACTACTCCTAGCCACTCAAGTAGCGGTGGCCTGCCTCACACTTATCCTGGGACCAGTTGGACACCCCAGTCAAGTCAGTCACATTCACACCTTGGGCAAACACATCTTATCACCAGTCAAAATGTCTCACCAGGTGTAGCATCATCAGCATCCTCTGCTTCTGGAAACTCTGCTAAAGAGGACACTTGCCCAATCTGCCTCTGCAACTTCACCGGGCCAGTAAAAACCACACATTGTAAGCACAAGTTCTGTGCCGACTGCCTAGACAGTGCCTTGAAGGTTTCCGGTCAGTGTCCCATCTGCAAGTCTGTCATTGGACGACTGAAAGGCAACCAGCCTCGTGGGACAATGACACATCGTACGGACTACCTAAACCCTCCACTTGCTGGATATGAATACTGCCGTGCGACAATCGAAATCCACTACTACTTCCCTGATGGTGTACAAGGGGTATGTAATTGTCTAAAATGTTCTGTTTTGGCTCAGACATAAACATTTTCCCCCTCCTATATTAAGATATGTGTGCAAAATCAAGAATAGGCTCACACATAATCATAATTTCTCCTTCCTATACATCATCAATGTAGATAAAGATATACTGTGTCAGATGAAATCAAGACTAGGAACTAACTTAACAGTAATTCTTCAGAGAATTCTTTTGTTCAGCCTTTTAATAGCAAAAGCTATCACATGCTAGAACCAAGTTTTTTTATCCTATCAGCTTTTGGTGGGTAGTAAATTTGTAGTGGAGGTTACTGTGAAGACAATATGGAAATGGATGTTGTTTTAGACATTATTTACACCACTGATGTTAATCATAGTCAGTTTCAGTCTTTGCTGCATGTTGACTACAGAAGGCTGTGAATACATAAATTGATATTTCTCCCATAGCCAGACCATCCAAACCCTGGGAAGCCCTACACTGGAACATCACGGACAGCCTACCTGCCTGACAACATAGATGGCCGGGAGGTGCTTCGTCTCCTGAAACGAGCCTTTGACAGCCGTCTTGTCTTCACGATCGGCACATCAGCGACTACAGGACTGACCGATACTGTGGTCTGGAACGACATCCACCATAAGACCAGCAAGTATGGTGGTCCAAACAGGTATAAATTGTTGATACATCTTGGCATTTTAACCCATGATTCTTTAACTGTTAAAGTTGTAATCTAGCCTGTTATGCACCCTACTCATGATAATGTGATGACTTATCCACTGTGTAAATTGTCCCCATTTATTGAATGTTTAGTCCTTATGATTCAAATTTCTCAAAATCAGTGTAACGTTAACGGGCTCAAAAATTTTCAATTCTTGTTAAAACTTTGAACCCAGTAGCCAGTGGTGTGGATTGAGTGACTAGGCTATAGGAGCAAATTAGAGCTGTCACTTTTCTTGCTTAGTAGGCAAATATTGGAAAGCCATTCATTTTTTCTGTTAACAGGTGCCAATCAATTTGGCAAGGGAAGTGGTTGAGCAAACCAGACCTAGAATAGGATTGAAACCGGGCTGTGCTCAAACAAAGTCCACTAAATCTAAAATGACAGATCATTTTTGGCCGTGGATAATCTTATCAGATGGGAGCATTGTAACCATCAGTAACATTTATCTTAACCTGTTTTGCAGCTATGGCTACCCTGATCCTCAGTACTTGACAAGAGTGAAGGAGGAACTGGCTGCAAAGGGCATCAAGTAGGGAGTTTAAGTGCATAATCATGGTGATAACGTACACTTGCCCTGCTATTATAATGATAACAAAAACATTTTTCATGGGCTGTGATGCCAAGTTCCAAAGCCACAGTCATGTTCAAATGTGACAGAAATTAGTTTGATTACGTGGTGGCGGAAGGGATTTGCTTGTGGCTCAATTTAGCTCCTGGTTCCAATTCTGCTTTGGCCCATTTGATGCTGTCTTATACCATCGGTGAATCTGCTTGGAGATTAATTTACTGGTGCATATTTAAGCAATAGACCATCCCTGACAGTCAATCATAATTAGCAGTTTAACCAGTGGTAGCATGGGAATTAGCAATTTGGCCAATGTTTGGCTGTGTGCCTGTCAAATATTTTTATGTCTATGGTGTGCATAATGTCAACATTTTGAGGGAGGTGGCTGGGGCCTTGGGATTGGTCCATAGTGAGCAGATATTGGTTGAGGGAACAATCAGCTCAGTTTTACAAACATTTGTGTATAGTCATGGTACATTTTGTATATAAGGAACTGTTTTTGTCTAGTGTGGACTGTCAATAATCATTCAGAAAATATAGTTCAATTCAATTCTTTATTTACTCTTTAACAGCAGTATGTACAACATTCCAACTGCACCTGATAACGATGGATCTGAAGATGACTTGCCTGTAAGAGGACAGGGGTTATATTTACCGGTCAAACTGTGGGACTTAGACGTAGATGCCTTAATTGATTCTGGGGCGGAGTCATCCTGTATGTGCATTTCGTTATGGGAAAAAGCAGGAAAAATTCCTCTCAAACCGTGCATGGAGAAATTCGGTACTGCTGGACCGGGCATGCTGAAGGTGCTGGGGTCTTTCCTGGTACCCTTAGTGATTGCTGGATCAGTTGTTCAAAAGAGGATTTTTGTTGTGCATGAGCTGCAGGAGGAATGCATCCTTGGCCTAGATTTTCTAGTTTCTGTTCACGCTGTGTTGGACACTGTGGGTAAAACCATTACCATCCATGGTCAACAGTGCACATTGAAGGTCATGTGATAGAGTGCATATTGACATGTGACACTTTGCTTGGTTTCTGGGAAGTCTGAATAAAACATTTCGTTTTTCGCTGACCAAATGCCCTGATGGAAGAGATAAGGGAGACACAATGGGAAGATCATTTAGTTTTTTGTTTTATTTTTAGGTAAAGGCAACCTAAGCAATATTAGAGCGTCAAAAAGGATATATTCTTAATAAGGCAATCTGTATTATATTGACATCTACTGCACAATATTCCCACATTTACATCATTATTTCATATTTTGCGCAGTTGAAAACAGCGCAGAAACAAGCCGCACAGGGATTCCTTAAATATTGGAACCCAAAGAAATTAGGCCTTGATCCAGCATGCTGACTTTGGTGTTCTAACGGCATCAAATCTTTGCTCCTTGAATGCCGGTATGGAAAGGAATCATCATTATCCACTGTGTTCTGCCTTGAGTCTTTGAATGAAATGGAATGAAATACAATCTTATTTTGTAGAAAACTGCCAAAAAATGACTTTGAAAATTGAAGTTCTATAGACCTGAGTCAGTCTGATATTGATTAGGTTGTCTTTAATCAATGACCTGTCGAGCACGTGTGGTTAAAATCTGTTCGGATTGTATATATCAGCACCCAGCTATGGAATAAATAGAAGGCAGACTAGAGGATATCAGTTCAATAGGGACACAGAGCTAGAGATACTACTAGTAGAAGTGCAGAATAAAGATCGTTTTTCGGACACGGCAACTTCTCTGCGTCTGTCGTCATTTCCACTGAAGTACCATCTCTCTTCTGTGGAACCCAATGTGTGTAGGATAGGACTGATGGAATGTGTCACCATCCCAGGGTGTCACGAGGTGATTTCCCCCAGGTTGTATGCATGATGCCAATGGTGGCTGGAGAAACGTCTGGTTGTTGGTCGCATTTGAACCCTCTGATTCCGGGGTGTCTTCTCGAGAGGTCCCCTAGATCTGGGGAGAACAGACCAGCTAAGGTCAAGCACTAATTTAAACATCAAAACAACTAAAATCAATGTGGTTAATATTTACAGATTTTGTCAATAAAAAAATTGATATCAAAAGATTCTTTTTTATTACATAAATCATTATCAAGCCAGCAACGCGGGCCCATTGCATTACCTTAGATGAGGCTAATCTCAAAGCAGATCCTACGGTAGCATAAGATAGTATCAAAAGCTGGCAGAGAAGTGAAGCCGGCTTAGGAGTGTGTTTCGCTACCTACAAGGCAAACGGACACCTCTTGACTGACTACAATCCATGGCCAGTTGGGGACTATCTAGGATCTGCTCGGAGATTATATAAAGCCGTGGTCACAAAGGAGGTAAGGCATCGTACGATGAGGTCGTAAGAGCGTAGCTGCGTCAATCGCAGGTAAATCGGAGAGACAAAACTATGGCTGAAATGGATTTTGAACATGTTCAAAGTTTTTCCATCGTCGTGCGATTTTTATTACCCCCATAGCAGTCTTCATTACGGCCATATTTTTTACTCATGACGTTAAAGATTCATAAATCTTTAGCATGTTGTGATGGTTTCAGTTTTCCCTGATATTGTCGATGTTGACGGAAAGGAAAACTATATCAATCGCCATCCTATGTGGCTGTGTCAAGTGCACTCAAATACAATAATTCCATCTCTACAACTGGAGATTTCTTCCGGACGTTTCGAGTGACATCCATTTTTCAGGGCCTATCTCACCGGCCGGAGGCACTGCGGAGGTACATGTACTTTGGAGTTTGTTCACGGAGGCACCTTTGCGCTATTTTAGCCGATTTTCTCTAGCACACACACTGACGTGTGTGCAGTAAAGGGCCTATCTCACCAAGGGGAGGCACTTTATTTCGACAACGCAAATTGCCTCCAAGGTGCCTCTAACGAAACTCAACGGGCCTCCAACGAAATCCAACGGGCCTCCAACGAAATCCAACGTGCCTCCAACGAAATCCAACGTGCCTCCGACGAAGTCCAACGTGCCTCCAACAAAGGCGCTGTGTTTTTGAAATTTAGAAAATAACACAAGTGATAACATACCTCCACCATGTCTCTGAGTGCCTCCTCCATCATGCCATCACCATGCCTCTACAAAACGAAAATGTCAATTTCAAGGTTATACGTATGTTTTATCATCTGGTGGGGCCGCGTAGCACAGTGGTAGTGTATTCGGCCCGTGACCGAGAGGTCGCCGGTTCGAATCCGCCTGCCGTGTTGCCGGTCTTGTGCGCTTGGGAAAGGCACTTTACACGACTTTCCTCACTTTACTCAAGTGAAAAATGAGTCGTCCCTCGGATAGGACGTTAAATGGAGGTCCCGTGTATGGGGAGAGTCACACCCCATGCACGTTAAAGAACCCCCACATGTGCGATGGTGCGGTGTGGTTGGAGCAAACCCTTCTGTCTGGAGTTGGTGATTCACTTCAAATCACCCGGTTGTAGGCCTGGCGAACCTCCATACCGTATCAGCCACACGGTGATTTACATCATTCACCCGGACGGGAGACCTGGCGCATCCCCGTCTTGTAATTAGCCAGCGAAAGGGTATGTCACCCCGTAAGGGGCGGCATCACCCCGTCGTGTGTAAACATGTGCGAACATGTGTGATCACGTCGACCGATGATGATGATGATGATTATCTGTTACCTATATTGCACAAGTATCAATAAGTAAGTATGAAAACTAAACATCCTTTCATCACTACGAATCTTTTTCCGATGCGCTTCTAATATATCACTTTACATTGGTGATCAACTAGTGAACGAACTCCAACGTACCTTAAAGGAGTCCTAAAATCCAGACGAGAGTGTTATTTTTTGATAGATATTAATTTTAGGAACTAAAAAAATGCATACTACTTCATATTTTTTTTTTTTTTTTATTCAATATAACTTTCAAATACAAAAAAGAAACCCTGTGGCAAGCCCCCTAATATAACATAATATACATAATGAGGAGTAACTTATTACAAAGAATGTTGGTCTCGAAAGTTAATAACAGAAGATTGTGTCACAAAAATAAGGCTTAGTATTCGAAGATACATTCTTAAATATGGCATATTTTGCATGTAATAAACATTGATTCAAGTATTTATTCATTTTCTGCTTGTTAACCTTACCATACATAATATCAGTTTTCGTTAATACAATATGTTCTGAAAAGGTTTTCACATTATACGATAAAGTAACCAATAATTCCGCGTACACCAAAAAGCATTCAGTATTGCACTAAACTCCCAAGGTACTCTTTAATTAAATTGATTAATGTCAGCCTTAGGCTGAATACAATGTGTCTGACAAGGCCTGACAAACGTTAGCTTACAAAGCCAATTTGAGAGGCGATGTTAAAAACTCGTCTTGTTATGCGTTCTTTTATATTTTGTGAAGAATTGGCTTTCTTGACGTGAACATCGGCCCTCATTCATACCGAAAATACGTATGATGAAGGAAGTGTCTAAGTATACGTATAGGAAATACATGGGTAGGGTCTGCATAGGTTTAGTGAGTGTCATATTATTGTACAAACACACGTTGCGTACTTCACCACAAGTGAGATTACGAAAAAAATCCGCTGATTGTGTATTCATTGATACATAATCTATTGGAAAATAGCACTCCCCTCTGGAGTTTAGGACTCCTTTAACAGTACATCCACTCATGATCAGTGAAATGTATGTAATTTCTTTTGCTGTATTTTGATGAAGGTTGGACAGGTATGTCATGATATATTACCTATGTATTACCTAAGTATCATGAGTGAATATCCTTTTATATTTTCAAATCTCTTTTTGATGCATTTCAATAATTTTTGATAAACTGACAAGACTGCGATTTCCAATAACCCGTTCATCTGGACTTGAATTGCGACAGTGCCTTGCGCCCGTGTGAGTGCAGGAGAAAAGTGGCTGAAATAGTGGAAAGGTGCTTCCGTGAACAAACTTCATTTACCTCCTCAGTGCCTCCGCGCGCGCACGCACATACACGCATATACACAGACATACATAATATATAATATATATATATGCATGTGTGTGGGTGTGTGTATGTGCGCCTGTATGTGTGTGTGTCTCTGTACATGTGTGTATGTTGTCTTCTGTTCCACCAGACGCCAGACACTACAAGTGATTTCTACGTAGATCTATCGGGGGCAAAGACAAATGGTTCATGTTTTCAACGTTGGCTGGGTTCTCTTGTGCCGGGAAAGGGAGTTTGCCGAGGAAGGGAGTTTGCTGTGAAAGGGAGTTCGCCGTGATAGCGATTCTGCCCCGCCGGGCTTTCACAGCAAACTCCCTTCCTGCACCCCATACAAGTACCGTTTTCACTTACAAGAGGTTAACGGTGGTCACCGTGATGCAGTTAGAAGTGAGCTATGAGACGTCTCCTGTCTCCTGAGAGAGACCGGTAACCACTTACAAGTGGCTCAGAGAGACGAGTCTCCGTCTCCGCCCTGTACAATGATACCACGCACAGAACTCGCGAGACTTCGTTGACGGTACGAGATTTAGGGGCTCCGGGATGCGGAAATTTTCAGGTATCTGAACCCCGGATTGTTGCCTCGTTTGACGGCCAGCAGCTGATCAAGTCGACCGATTCCATGGCGAGGTAAGCACCTGTTATCCATTTACTGATCATTTTGAGGTTGATAATCACTGCAACCCTCACTCGTTTGCCTTGTGAGTTTTTTTGTGACAAAGTGTGCGCGCTTCGGCCAGGCGCGGGTGAAGGGGGAGGGGGGTGGTACACACCACCGCCAGTAGAAAACAACAACAACAAAACAATAATATTGTACATGTGATTGTGCTGATCGCAAGAATAGCCCACTGCTGTTGTTACTGGCCTGTTATAGCGGTCATTAAGCCCATGCATTTACAGCATTCAAATCAATTCACCCCAAACATGTAGTAAGACCATGAGTCGGATATACGATCGTTTCGATTCAAATTATTATCTCGATTTTGAGCTGTTCACTTTCAGAATCAGAAATCAACCTGAATATACCAGAGAAATTGACACTCGTGTAGCATGTGGCAAGATGCAGAAAGCACTATAGTATAGAGAACAAATGTATGTGGCATGACCATGAGAACATTTCCAAATCATAATGTTTGTCTCCTTGTGTATCAATTGAATGAATGGTCACAGATACAACCTTTGTCATTTTATTATAATCCACATATAGCTGAATTGTCTCCAAAGTTTCTTGTCTCTCTCAAGTGTCATTGCATTTTCCCAAGGGTAGTCAGCTGTTTTGGAAATGTAAGGAATCTCTTTGTACAAACTATAATTCTTTTTATGAATAATGCCTCAACATCTATGATATCCTCTGACAGACATGAGTGAAAAACAAATGAAATTGTTTTCCAGGTTGGAATCCACCCTGAAGCCTATTGAAGACATACACGAGATCACAAGATGGCGGCAGAGTGACCTAGAATGGACCAATCCTGAAGCCCCGTCCCCTGTTCGATCATGTTCTATTTTGAACACCTCCGTCAAAAACAGCGCTTGTCGGACAGAACTGTTCGCTTCCACTATTTAGCTGATAATAACGACTGACTTCAGTTTAGCTTTTTTTCACCCTGACCTCTTCTCAGACCGGGTTGAAAAAAAATGCGCTGACTTCTTTGTTGAAGGTTACATCCACTGAGTACAGTCATCTGAGGAGGGGGCTGATAAAGTTGTGGTAAGGGCTTTAATTTCAATCAAAGTGGAAGCGGGAGGCCATTCTTATCATAACCTTGTTCGTGGGCAGAAGTGTCCGGTTTCTGACACACGGTCAATGCACATGAAAACCAGGGTACACCTGTATTTGTTACTGGGTTTCTACTGCATTTGCTGCATGCATAACAGCGGCATGCTCATGATAAAAGCGAAATCAAGAAGAAAGCAGCTCAGGCACTCGTGGAGAGGGAGCTTGTACTATGCACCAACTAATGCGACACTTCTACAAAGTCTGCCAGTGCAGAGTCCCGTGTCTTATACATACCCTGCTCTACACGTTCATCCTGCCCACCAACAATGTAAAGCTAATTGCAGTGTCACTCCCTCCCACAGTACCTATACACGGTGGGTTTAGTCTTCAACAAAGAATAGCATAGCATTTTTCTTTGGCCATTTCTGTTCAATGATGATGATTTCTGTTCAACTGGGTATTCGAATTAGAATAGTGGTTGCATCTTGTTCTATTTGTTCAATATGACGTTCGATCGGGATTGGTCCATCCCTTGCGAAACTGAATGACCTCGACGTTGAGGAAAGAAAGCAATACCTTTCAATAATACAACGTGTGTCATGCCAAAGGTCATTTTATATCTAACTAAAGTAAAGGGACGTTATTACATTTATTGGTGTCAATAATCCTACATGTTCTGGAAATGTTTTGTAACATCTAGTACTTTGGAAAGGTTTTAGTAGCTTACTAATAGGAATGTTTTGTTTATGAAGACAGATGCCATTTTGATATTAGTGTTGTTGAGATCTTTTAAAGCATTTATATGTCATATATACATCCTTTGATTCCTGTGTTTGTAGATATTTCCAAAGCATAGTAAGCATGCCTGTACATTATAGTCTTACTGTATTTATAACTTCCAGTTCATACCGTATGCTTGGTAGTGTTGCTTGTGTATTCAGCTGAGCTTTTAGAATACAGACATGAATGAACTGATGCATATGACTTTGGACAGGTGTTTGAGTAAGTGTACATGTAAATTTTCTCCTGGTAGGAAGCAGGAGATGGTGCTGTTTATGCAAGTCACACCTGTCTAGAATGATCAGACCACTGGCTTTAGTTGTTCACACTGAAGAACCACATGCTTGTAGAAAAAGATGAAATTGTTAGAAATCTTTGGGCAAAATGGGTTCGGATACAGTCAAATCCGGGCCCATATTTTGCCTTATCCTTAAGGGATGCGATCAGATAAGGGCAGATGCGATTGGTTATGGATCTAAAATCTGACATTCGCCGGTTTCCGTACTTGTTTGGATATGGAAAAAATACAAAATACGTATCTTTTGCAGCTGCGATAGAGGTTTTATATCCTTGCTGTGAAATACACTTAAATGTCTGTAATTTTCCGTATCCTAACCAACACGCAAATCCCTACATTTGCCTGCGAATGCGCAGATACGAAAGGATTTTCCACCTTCTTAACCGAATCAGAAATCTGTATTTGCAATGTATACGCAGATACGAAATTCAGAATTTTTGGATCCTAACCAAATTCAAAAGCGGTATCCCCCCACATTTGCAACGTGTATACAGATAATGGGGATTTTCCTGGATCTGAACCAATGTTAACTGTGATTTGAATGCTGTATATGATACAATGTACCTAAGTGTGTTCATATATAGGATTACATCAGACATGACTTCTTTCCTTGTTGACTATGATTTTAATGCTGGCAGTGTTATACTAGATAATCATTTGTACTTAAGAGCTGATGTCTGTAAAAACCAAGCAAAATCAGAAAAAGTTGGCCAAACTCAAAAAATCGATTTTCCTTAAATTTTGTGTGGTGGTAGGGCCTTGGTCCAAACCTACAAAAATGGCAAAGTTTTAGATCTGCGGTCACCGGTTGCCATGGCAACGGCCATTTTCAAAATGGCGGATTTTCACCAAGGGACGGCCTTGGTCGCGTCCAAAATAGGCCTCCTTTGGACTCCTGTAGCCCCAACAAATTAACAGATATTTTATCAATTCTCGCATATGTTATTACCCCTATTCTAATAAACAAAATGATATATAGTGATGCTCAAAATGTTTTTGTGGTCAGGTGCAGTAGATGTTTAAAAATGATGTGTTTTCGTGAATTTCCATAATTGGCAAAAATCCATTTTTTGACCATTTTTATTGACCATTAGCTCATTAGCAGGCAAATCAATTTGCTTCATTTTCGGCACAGTTATAGTTTGAACCTTTGTATACATCATATGTAAAAATAAATTTGGGCCTTTTACGTATCGGACCGTGGTGGCCCCCAGAGTAAACCAATATTTCCATTTCAAGAAAATCGTAACCATAGAATTATTCCTGGAAAAACAGTCATAGCTTACCAGAAATGAATCTCATTATCATTGTATGTAACAGAGGAACTTACCTATCACTTATAAAAGCAGGGTTGTTTTAGATTTTTTTATAATTGCCTTTAAAATGATTTTATTGAGTTTTTTTGGTCGTTTTTAGACCAAAAAATGTATCTTTTGGCCCCAGCACTCTGGTATTACAAGCAAATGACCTGAAATTTGGTATGGGAATGTCCTGGACATGTACACACATGGGTTGATAACTGGTTTGCCATATGATAGAACAAAATGCTGAATTCTGTGACTTTTATGGGGCATTTTCGGCCCAAAAACTACATTTTTGGCCCCAGCACCCTGGTTTTACAACCAAATGACCTGAAATTTGGTATAGGAATGCCCTGGACACATGCGCACATGGATTCAATAACACTTTTGGCATACTGTTCAATAAAATTCAAAGGTTTGTGATTTTTGGTTTATTTTTTTCCCAAAAAAGTACATTTTTGGCTCCCCTACCCTGGTTTTACAACTGAATGACCTGGAATTCGGTATAGCAATGCCCTGAACATATGCACACATGGATTCAATAACATGTTTTACATACAGTACAACAAAATGCTTAATTTTGAGATTTTTGCCATTTTTTTTTACCAAAAAAAAGTCGTTTTCTTGCTCCTGTTCCCTGGTAAATAACCAGTAAATAACCGGTAAAAAATTGGTATAGGAGCGCATTGGAAATGGCTTTTATACCCCGTTTTTGCATACAGTGCAACAAAACGCTTAATGTTGTAATTTTTGGTCATTGCTTTACCCAAAGTACATTTCTAGCTCCTGTTCCCTATTAGGCATTACAGGCAAATTACCTCCTGGACTCCAAAAACCCCCACAAAGTAAGAGATATTCTATTGATTCCCGTATATGTTATTACCCATATTCTAATAAGAAAAGTGATATTAAGTTATCCTCGAAATGTTTTTGTAGTGAGGTGCAGCAGATGTTAAAAGATGACGTGTCTTTGTAAATTGTAAATTGCCAAAAAGTGTTATTAAAGTGTCCAGGGCACTCCCATACCGAATTTCAGATTATTTAATTGGAGAAACAGGTTATTTTACAGGAGCCAAAATATTTTTTTGGGTAAAAAAAATGGCAAAAAACACACACAAAATTCAGCATTTCGCTTTACTGTATGACAAGCATGCCCTGGACATATGTGCGCATATGTCCAGGGCATTCCTATACCAAAGTTCAAGTCGTCTAAATTCTTTTAGTTGTGAAACCAGGCTACAAGAGCCAAAAATGCACTTTTTTGTTTTAAAAAAATGGCCCAAAATAACTAATTAAGCATTTTGTTGTATTGTATGCCAAACGTGTTGTTATTGGATCCATCAGTGCATATGTCCAGGGCATTCCAATACCGAATACAGGTCATTCAATGGTAAAGCCAGGGTACACGAGCCAAAAATGTACCTTTTTTTTTAAATTAGTAAAAAAAATGACCAAAATTAAGCATTTTGTTGCACAGTATGCCAAAATTATTATTGACTCTATGTGTACATGTGTCCAGGGCATTTTTATACCGAATTTCATTTACTTGTAAAACCAGGGTTTAATGGGCCAAAAATGTACTTTTGGGGCCAAAAATTACAAAAAGGAGCCAGAAATGTACTTTGGGTAAAACAATGACCAAAAATTACAACATTAAGCGTTTTGTTGCACTGTATGCAAAAACGGGTTATAAAAGCCATTTCAAAGGCGATTCTACATGTGTATACCGATCTTTTACCGGTTATTTACTTGGAAAACCAAGGAACAGGAGCAAAAAAATGACTTTTTTGTAAAATAAATCTCAAAATTAAGCATTTTGTTGTACTGTATGTAAAACATGTTATTGAATCCATGTGTGCATATGTTCAGGGCATTGCTATACCGAATTCCAGGTCATTCAGTTGTAAAACCAGGGTAGGGGAGCCAAAAATGTACTTTTTTGGGGAAAAAATAAACCAAAAATCACAAACTTTTGCATTTTATTGAACAGTATGCCAAAAGTGTTATTGAATCCATGTGCGTATGTGTCCAGGGCATTCCTATACCAAATTTCAGGTCATTTGGTTGTAAAACCAGGATACTGGGGCCAAACTTGTAGTTTTTGGGCCAAAAATGCCCCATAAAAGTCACAAAATTCAGCATTTTGTTCTATCATATGGCAAACCAGTTATCAACCCATGTGTGTACGTGTCCAGGACATTCCCATACCAAATTTCAGGTCATTTGGTTGTAACACCAGGGTGCTGGGGCCAAAAGATCCATTTTTTGGTCTAAAAACGACCAAAAAAACTCAATAAAATCATTTTAAAGGCAATTATAAAAAAAATCTAACAACCCTGCTTTTATAAGTGATAGGTAAGTTCGTCTGTTACATACAATGATAATGAGATTCATTTCTGGTAAGCTATGACTGTTTTTCCAGGAATAATTCTATGGTTACGATTTTCTTGAAATGGAAATATTGGTTTACTCTGGGGGCCACCACGGTCCGATACGTAAAAGGCCCAAATTTATTTTTACATATGATGCATACAAAGGTTCAAACTATAACTGTGCCGAAAATGAAGCAAATTGATTTGCCTGCTAATGAGCTAATGGTCAATAAAAATGGTCAAAAAATGGATTTTTGCCAATTTTGGAAATTCTCGAAAACACATCATTTTTAAACATCTACTGCACCTGACCACAATAACATTTTGAGCATCACTATATATCATTTTGTTCATTAGAATAGGGGTAATAACATATGCGAGAATCAATAAAATATCTGTTAATTTGTGGGGGCTACAGGAGTCCAAAGAAGGTCTATTTTGGACGCGACCATGCCTTCCCTTGGTGAAAATCCGCCATTTTGAAAAATGGCCGTTGCCATGGCAACCGGTGACCGCAGATCTAAAACTTTGCCATTTTTGTAGGTTTGGACCAAGGCCCTACCACCACACAAAATTTAAGGAAAATCGATTTTTTGAGTTTGGCCACCATATGCTTGGTTTTTACAGACAGAGCCTCTTAAGTACAATGTACATGATATTGTTAAAACACAACCTGTACATATTGACTGTAGCTAGGTTAAAAATGATATGCTGTCCCAAATGCATTTTATTACTAGTACTTGTAAGAGCTGTGTGCAAAGTGCTTGTATTGAGCCCTATTGTTAACAGCTGTTGACAATTCAATAAATAAAATTTCCTGTTATCCAGTCACTGGCCTCAGAACTGCCTGTATTCGGTAGCAAAAAATTAACAATATTTTGATACCCCAACATACATACATACATACATAATCATACTCTATCGAGTTGTATCATTAACAAAGTTCCATTTCCAGCATGATCTATTATTCGTCAGGTCAGGTCCCTATCACTCCAGTCTCTGATTCAATGAAGTTCTTTAGTGAAAGGACGGCCTCTTCTCATGTTTGCTTCTGGGACCAAAGTAGCAGTTTACCGGCTGGTTTGCAATGTCGAGTAACATGGCCAGCAAGGCTTTACCAACGTCACAACAGATCTTTGTTTCCTGTGTGTTCCTGCCAATGTTTGTTGTATTCTCCAAGCAGAGGTTGAGTCTGGGATTCTAGTACTGTAAATGCAGGTGGTTTAATGGTTTTTCGGGGTGGCCACTTCCACACCACGACCATTTTTCCATGGAAGTAAGAGACTATGGTGCGTGGTACAGCGAACTTAAAACCACCGCAAAAAGTCCTTTTTCCCGCTACCGCGAAATTAAATCCCCGAACTTAAATACATTTACAGTAGTGGCTAAATTTGGTCCTCTGGGTCAAAATTAGATATTGAAAACAATGTCCAATTTTCTTCAACATTATTTGGTGCGGAATGGTTCCCCGACATTATGTATACAACTTATTTGTCGAAAAAGCTAAATTTGGTCTTCTGGGGCAAAATCTGCATTTTTCGCAAAAAAAATATATCGCAAAACAATGTCCAATCTTATTCAAACCAACATTATCGGGTGCAGAATGGTACCCTGACATCATATATACAACTTATTTGTCGAAAAAGCTAAATTTGGTCTTCTCAGCCAAAATATGCATTTTTCGCAAAAAAATCAATATCGCGAACCGATGTCCAATTTTATTCAAACCAACATATTGGGTGTGGAATGGATCCCTGACATAATGTATACAACTTATATGTCGAAAAAGCTAACTTTGGTCTTCTCAGCCAAAATAAGCATTTTTCGCAAAAAAAATTAATATCGCGAAACGATGTTCGATTTTATTCAAACCAACATTGTTGGGTGCGGACTGGATCCCTGACATAATGTATACAACTTATATGTCGAAAAAGCTAAATTTGGTCTTCTCAGCCAAAATAAGCATTTTTCGCAAAAAAAATTAATATCGCAAAACGATGTCCGATTTTATTCAAACCAACATTGTTAGGTGCGGACTGGATCCCTGACATAATGTATACAACTTATATGTCGAAAAAGCTAAATTTGGTCTTCTAGGCCAAAATAAGCATTTTTAGCAAAAAAAATTAATATCGCAAAACGATGTTCGATTTTATTCAAACCAACATTGTTGGGTGCGGAATGGATCCCTGACATAATGTATACAACTTGTATGTCGAAAAAGCTAAATTTGGTCTTCTCAGCCAAAATAAGCATTTTTAGCAAAAAAAATTAATATCGCAAAACGATGTTCGATTTTATTCAAACCAACATTGTTGGGTGCAAAATGGATCCCTGACATAATGTATACAACTTATATGTCGAAAAAGCTAAATTTGGTCTTCTCAGCCAAAATATGCATTTTTCGCAAAATGAATGGTTCCCTTCATATGAGAAAGACTGATCAGCTGAGTTGAGGGTTAAAGCGTGAGGGTTAATGTGTTTAAAGAATGAGGTGAGGGTCAATATGACTCTCTTTTTACAACCTATGCAATACATGCAAACTGCACAAGGAACCCCTGTATGTCTGGAACTCCCCGTTGTGGAATGGCAACAGCACAACTAGATTAAGAAATGTATAGAAGTGAAATATAGTATCACCGATGATACCTCACGTAGCGTCCTAACTGACCCAATAATTCATGTCGATCTAAGCTGACCTAGATGTAAAATGTGTTAAATGTCGTTTACCATGTCTGTTCCTTGCAAATCAAATATATCAAATAGCAGTTTACATGACGACTTTGTACAAGCTTAAGCATGAACATTTCATTTAGATTTGAAAGAAACCCTATTCTATTACGTTCGCTGCAAGTGAGATATGAAATCGTTCCAGCCAACCCGCGTTCCACTAAGCTCAACATTGTCCGACGTACAAAGAAACGTATGTTTAGACGTACAAAAATCATGTATGTTAGGAATTTATGAAGGTGAAAAAGACAATTTAGCACATACGCCTGTTAGGACATTTTTGTGCTATTCCCACTTTCTTTCTGAGTGTCTGTACTCAATACTTTAGACGGAGATGTGAACTTTTATATAAAAGTTGCGCCCGAAATATATGATTTATTCTCCGAAGTTCAAATGTTTGTAACTCGATGAACAATTAAGATTATCGCATAGGGATTCATACAGGGACTAAGAAAGCTTTCAGAATCTTGTAGAAAGAATTTGAGAAAAATCCATCGATTTCTGGGTGAGATATGAAAAACCAACATGTTCCACTCTCACGCAAGGCCGACCCGCCTGCCACCTGCTATCCAATTCTAGCGTGATTTAAACCGCATGCGACGGGAATCCCATTTTCTTTATAAATCATAAAGAGAGCGGAATTTTTCGATGAAATTTTCACAACATTAGGTCAATATCTCAATCTATCTGTGCCTCTTTTAGTTTTGTTGTACCATTAATCTGATTGAAGATATGAGTGTTACATATGTCTTCATTTTCGACCCCTACAAAAATGTTTACAGCAAGTGGCGCTTATGGCAACTTTTCTGAGTTTAAAAATCATTCATTCGACATAGATGATCTACAAAATGACTAAAACAGTCGTAATTTGATATTTAATTTTTTTACACAGTCATTTCAATGAGTTTTATTAGATATATTTACCAAAAAAACGATTGATCTATATCCAAGCGGTAATTCTTATTACTGCAGGGCGCCACTGCGGCTAAAATTAATCGGCTTCTTTTGCTGATTTTAAAACCTTTTTTTTCGTCAATGATAGTATACAAAAGTAGTCAAACCCCGTATTGTGCAATTTCATTCCTCCAGTAGTCTGCTCAGCGTGTTTGATTGAATGTACTTACAAACAACCGACAGTTATTAAAACCTAGCGACTTTCCTCAGAACAGCAGGTATCAATGTAGAAAGCATTGAGGTCCATGGTAGTCTTTCAAGCCTTCTTGTTCAAATTAGCTTTCAGTTGAGTTGTGTGGTTTTCTGGGTGCTTGCGGTCAATGTTAAAGGATATCAATAGCGTGTTTACTCTCAGTATATGTCATATGAATTTGAAATGAATTTTTGTTCTATAGGTGCAGAGCTTTCAAGTCAATTGTGCAATGGTAGGACTTGACAGTATCACTTAAAAAATTAACTTCAAAACTTCATGCTTTGGCTTTGTTTTCAATGAATATTCTTACTATTGTAACTATCAATAGATTACCTGGAAAGCTAAAAGAAACCATATAATTCTACTGTATCAACCTCTGGATGATTGCTGCTTATCTGTCCTATATAACTGTAAAGAAGCAGATTTTATAATCAAACAGACTATAGTTTATTTTCATAGTGACTTGACTGATGCAGAATATTTAAAATAAACAAAATAACCCGCATATAAAGAAAGACCTGTATACCGTACTTGAAATAGACACATCTTTAACGCCATCTTTTACAACAGGATATGATCCTTTGTGTTTATTCCTCATATGTATAACAGTACATGTGAAAATAACTCAAACTCGTGGATCATATTTATATAATAAACAGATATCAAAACATTCAGATTATCCAGATTATTTTGTCATGAAATCAAAGGAACATAAAAGCTTCTTAACCAACAATTTCATATTCTTGTCACCCTCATCAGTTATATGTATGTGGGTTAAATACATATGTGGGTTAAAAACAACACTGTAAAAGACTGGGATCATTCCAGTGTTACTGACAGCACAAAATTTTGTACATAAAGTAGTTCACATTGTACAAGTATGTACAAGATGCAAAATGGCTGCTTGCTAGCTTACCTTAATGATACTTCTACATGTATTATATAAGACAAATGTCTAATTTCTAAATTGAACTTACAAATTTCTACTACAATCTCAATACAAATATAGCTGTGATTTCACATGCATCTGTATTAGAGTCACTGTAATGTAACAAACTACATTGCAGAAAGGGTTTCTAAGTAAATTTCCACAAGCTATTTAATATTTTCATAGGCTCATAAAGTTATCATTGCATTAGGACTTGGGCTGGTTCATAAATAACTCCTCCATGCAGGAACAGGTGCTCTAGTACTTAGTCATATGGTTATTGTCCACTGTCACAACCATACAAGAACAATTGATCTAAGAACCAGGTTATAACAACACAGAAACATATCAGTTGTGATGAATATGTATGTATGTATGTATGTGTGTGAACATGCACGATGGTAAAAATTGGCCCCAAAATTTCCAGACTTCTATGTGGGGATTTAGAACACGAATCGTGTTCCAAATGACGTAATCGAACAGAACGGGCGTTCTATTGGAGGTCATCCACGGTCACCTGCAGGTTGTTACAGTAAACACGCAGAAAAAGCCCTTGTTTTCCTGGGTGCCGTACGTCAGAAGAAAAACAAACATTTTCACAAATATAAGACGTTATCTGGCAAGCTTAGTTTTGCTGCCGCTTAGTTTGGAACATGTGACATGTAACAAAGCTGCTGGCGTCATTATTGGTGTCCTTGAATACTACAACACTTGTTTACGGCGGTGTCAATTACTCCATGTCCCTATCAGCGCGACTCGACATACGACCAAACATGGTATTTAGATAGCTTACAAAACACGTGCACATGAACTCTTTCAGGACTTAAATTGTCGACAACTAATATCTCCAGATTTGTGTCTTAGGGATTTTTGAAATATGGATGCATTTTTTAATTATGAGTCTTTAAGTCTGAAAAAGCAGATTTTTCGACCTTGTCTTGGCTGTAAAAATAGTTCTAAGTACAAGTTGAAAAATTCCTAAGACAGAAAGTTTGATCTTACGATCATTACTTATATGATATAAAAAAATTGGATTTTCAGTCAAATTTAGGACCAATCTAAATATGGTATTTGTTTTTTTGTCCACCAAACACCCTTTCTTAATCAACCAACTAGGCAGATTTCAGAAAACATTGAGACAAAACTGTGCAGCACACGTACAGGGTAAGATTTGACGTATACATACTGCCAGTTTTCATTTAATATCGACAAGAAACGTGCGAGGGGTTGCTTTTCCAACTATCACGATCTTGTAGAAGATGTTTCAGTCACCGTCAGCCCTCCGCGGGGACCGCGCGGGAGCTCCGGTAACCCGATACTCTGCGTTCGAATGGAAACTTTTGGGCCAAATTTGACCATCGTGATGAGGGATAAAGACACAGTTTTGTTATTTGAATGGTTAGTGTTATCATAACTTTCTAAGCAAAAAAAAATGCATCTTTGTTTTGTCACCTGTTGACCAACATGGAGTATCAATTTCCCTTTGTAGATTCATACGTGTATGAGGTTTGACACGTCTGTGACTCATCACTCTTCAGAAACTGAGTCCTAGCAAGGAGGTTAATATCTATCTCATGTATTGATATAACCTTGATCCTAGATGTCAACACTCTCCACACAATCACACAGTACACCGCAATCATTTAAAAACACATACACACACACACACACGCACATAACGTTACATACATACACACACACACACACAATACCACTCACCTCTTTAGTTTGTATGTAAAGAATATTTAGGTTCTGTTGGAAAGAGTTTTAACAAGTTGTACATGTAATTTGTATTTCATAGGTACGCAGTTTTTGCTATGCACCAATCAATCACCTGTCATAAGAAAGATGTCTTTTGGTTTCATCATGCATATGCATAAGTCACAATCATGTTTTTTTGCCACCCCCTATGTTACTAGAATTTGGCTATATTAACAACAATCCATGAAATCTGCATGAAAAATACTTGTTCATATCTATCTATTTCATTGAAAAGTATTTTTAAAACTATATACTGATACTGTGAGGGCAATAATGGGGGTCAGAAATCTTCCCTCCCAACATCTGCTTGAACAATATTGATATATGGTATGGAGGTAGAATGAGAATGTGACCTTGGGGATTCATATTCATTTTTGCATTTTGCCGCCTTAGCGGCAAAATGCTCTGAGGCCAGAATAGTGGCCGTTGTGATGTTGAGATGAACGGACCTGTTCAATTCATGCCAAACATTTGTATACCTTCTAAAACAGGCATTTCTTCAACATTGTCGCATTGGCGCAGTGGTAAAATTTACGCATTCTAAACTAATGCACCCGGTTCGAATCCGGGGAGGTATTTTTTTCAACTTTTTTTTTTCTTTTTTACATCCATTAAAATACTAATTTTTACATCCATTAGGCCATACCAATTTAATTTGTTGGTTCTCGGAATCGCCGCTTCTATTTTTCCCAATTTCAAAAAAAAAAAAAAAATCCAAAAAAAATTCCTGTAACGTTAACGTTACGGTAACGTCAACGCAAGTTGCTGGACTTGAAACAAACTTTGGTTCAGTTGAAAATAAAAGAACTTCTGAAACTAGTACTGGACTTGCAAAATAACTATCACCTGCTTATGTTCTCCTTTATGTTGTAAATCATCGAAAACCACCCATAGATCGTTAAATTTGTGCTTGAAAAAGACGAAAATGTTGCAGTGGGACAAACAAAATGGCAGCTGCCATATTTGGAAATGGCTTGGCCGATGCTGCCATATTTGGAAATGGCTTGGCCAATGCTGCCATATTTGGAAATGGCTTCATTAATATGGAATGAGTACACTAACGCCCTCAAGCGATTTTTTTTCAAACTGCAGCTTTCACAAAGAGAATACAATGATGTTTCAGGCACTATCTATTCTTTGGGGTGAAATTAAGTCAATTTATTGTTCTTGTTGCTACATTAGACATTATACTATGCTGAAAAAGTTTTTCAACCTTCTTAAATGTTTTTAAAAGTTGTGTGTGCTGAAATACTCTATGTTTTTGTCTTTATTACTAAGCATTATTACAGCAATGTTACTGTGAATACTTAAGCAATACTGATTGCACATAATTTTCCATTTGTATTGCTAAAATTCCACGTAAAGTGTATGACAAAATGCAAATTTTGCATGTAAGTGTAACTGGATCTACCACACATACATGTATACACCAGATTACTATTATTATCATTATATACCATTGGTTCAAGTCTGGAATTACGAACCTGAAACTTTGGACCTGACTGAACCCAGAGTTGTTGCAAGTTTTTTTTTTTTTTCGCCCTGTCGCTTCAACTTTTTTCTGAAAAAATCCGAGAACCAACAAATTAAATTGGTATGGCCTTATTATACTAATGAACAATACTTTTGTACAGAACATTAAAACTCACCTTTGCACCTCTTCTACTGCATTTTTCCGCAGTTGGGATGTTTGAATGAACGAACCGTGAGACGTGCGATACTCTGCGTATATGTTTCTTTCTAACTTTCCATAAAATGCCCATACAACATCTATATCACAGAATTACACAAGAACAAACTGATTTTCTCGAAAATAACTGCATACTGGATAACAAAAAGTTTCAGGAAACATATTCATTTTCATATTCCAGGACATAACTCATTTGCATATTTGTGAATCTCTCCATGCGCCCATATCAGGTTTTTTATTCTGTTCTATTTATATGACATTCTAATAACTAGAAAAAAAAAACATTCACACACGCAAACCTTGGCAAAATGCCAGCTTTTTTAAAAGCACTTGTTTATCTGGTCTTCGAGATTTTTTTCAGGTCTTTACCAACTAAAAGTGTTTATTTTATGGTCCTATGTCATAACATCAAATCCAAATGAGATGCAAATGTAAGGGCAAGGAGCGAGAAGATACATTTATGGTACATTTTATTTGGGGCATGAATGAATTGAATTGTAAAACAATTGTTTGAATAATTTTCATCCAAAAATGTATATTTTGCACTCGTAGCTCTTGTTCAAAGCCTGATGATCTCAAATTTGGTATTGGGACAGCCGTTAAATGTACACAAGAACAGAGCTTCTTGAATAGTCCAATTGCATCACAATAGCATTGTGCTCATTCCTGACTTTTGTGTTGAGTAATAGTCTGCATTAGCATGGATGGTTTGGAAAATCCATTTTAGGGTGAGGCATTTTGGAAGTATCTAATTCTGCAAGGGAGAATCTTCAGAGTAAGTTCATGTTCCAATGGGTAGTAGAAAAGGACGTGAGAGAAATCCAAGTGTGAATTGTGCTGCGTGGTGTAGGAATGTGGAATAGAGTGACTGTATGGTTTGGACTCAGAGGTTTTTATACAGATTCTGTGATGTCGGATCTATTCGTATCGAGCAACTGCTTAACCTGTCTCGGTGCTTCACCATACTATTGTTGCTGAGTAATTTTAACATACATGGAATTGCCCAAGACAGTAATAAGAGAAAAGAAAATCTGAATAAACAGCTGTCACAGTAACCCCACTAGAGTCCATGCATACCCCAAAAGAAGTCTATTGCAAAAAAGAACTTATACCTATAGGTGAAACATTATAGTCTGTTGGGGGGGGGGGGTGGGGCATGTAAGAGAAATCCATGTGTAAACTGTGCTAAGTGGTGTAGGAATATGGAATTAAAACTATGAGTTATCTGTATGTAGCAAAATTTATTGATTTTAATTTCTCCAGTTTTTAGCCAGGGTGTCCCCAAATTCTCAGTGGAAAACACTACTTTACAGTCCAGGGCCCTGGAATGAATTGGATGGTCACACGTACAGGACTGCTGGTCAGTTTGGATCATTCAATACACGACTTGCACACTTCCCATAATTCACAAGGCCAGGGATACGGATATAGTGACCAGTGAGGTCATCGGGGGAAACCAACAACAGCTACATTGGTTACGTGCTGGCTACTGTAGCTGGTTTTACCCTGGTTTTAAAATTCACAGCGCCAGGGTTACGGATATGGATGTTACCACCATTGTCCAGGGTGCGAAACCAGGGTAAAACCAGCTAAAACCTTTCGTATAACGGCGGCAAAGCATATAAACTAATGAGTTGTATGACAAATATAGTACTACTATTATTAGAGCCTAGTATTTTACAAGTTTTGTAGTCAGAAGTATAAAGTAACCAGCACGTAACCACTGTAGCTGTTGTTGGTTTCCCCCAATGACCTCACGGGTCACTTTATCTGTATCCCTGGCGCTGTGAATTATGGGAAGTGTGCAAGTCGTGTATCCTCAAGAGGTGTGTTGCATCCTCCTTGATCAATTTGAATCAATCCCAACTTCACATTCAGGATAATCTATTCCAATTGATTCAAATTGGCCATTGAAGACCAAGGTTGTACTACATGTATATAAAATCACCCAATGAATTCGGCTAATGCAAACCAATGAATTCGGCTAATGTAATCTACCAGCCCTCAGTCTGGTCCCAACCACCATGGTGTTCACATCAGTGGAGGCAGGCTTATAAGTTTAATACAGATTAGCAAGTATTGGAGTTATTCTTCAAAACAGTTTTAGAAATGCATATAAGCCAGTAGTCTTGACCAGATAAGGATTTGAAGTATGACTACACACAATTCAGAGTAGCTTCATAAGTCAGCCTCCAAAATCATACAGCAATAGCTCATGGTCTGACTCGATTTGACTCAGATACACAGAAGAACACAATGTCTCTTAAAGCATGACCCAATTGTAAGTTTGGCGACAAAGTATTGCGTCATGGACATTCATCTGTGCAGGGCAACCAGTAGGAAACCATGAGTGCTGACAAATATGTCACTCCCTTTTGGGGTCCATAACCATGATGTAGATCTCCATTGGTGAAATCATATGATTGTTCTGCTACTTTAATGCGAATCGATTATTTTGCAGAGTGGGAACACAGTACAAAAAGTATTCATCAGCATAAAGTGTATCATAAGATACTAAAACACCCAGAGATAAGACCATTTTTTTTTCAAACGAGTTTGCTCAGTGTAAGGCCATCGACCACTGAACTATGCTCACTGTAGGCTGTGTAGCAGCATCTCTTCTCCCTAAGTTAGAAACATTGTCGAGCTAGTTCGACTCACTGACTCAATAGGCGAAGCAGAGGTTACGAGTTGCTTGTGAAATTCCCTTCCCCATTCTAACCAGAATGGTTTGGTCCACTCCCACCTGGAGTTATGTGTTTTGACTAATTTGCTTCAGATGTTGAGATAATACATGTGTATAGTCGTTCTTGGTTTAGGGTGGGTACAGAAAATTAAGGTACAGGTATGGTTCAGGTCTAGAGGATCAGGTACAGGTCTGCACCTATCTGTGAAAACTAATGAATGGGCGACTCAAAACAGTGGTCCATTTTTGCAACAAATTAAAAGATTGTATTTGGACGTTCATATGCATTTTAAAAAATTCTGTATGTCAACAACACTAACTGCCTCTGTTTTAGACCAAGTTTGACTGTAGAAGCTCGGTAAAAATGACTATCAACTCTCTACTTCACTGTCGTTCTTTTCTTGGATCTGTAAGCCCCAAAACACGTGAACGTCTGCCGATATAATCTGTTCATTTCGAATCGGTCCAACATCCAGTCCACTAATTTTTAAGGTCTGTTTTTTCTGAATCGGTCCAACATCCGGACCACTGATTTTTTCAGGTCTGTTTTTTCTGGACCGGTCTAACAAGCAAAAAACGTTTTTTGTACCCACCCCTTTTCTTGGTTAGTGAAAAGTAAGGTACCAATTGAAATTTTTTCTTATGGTGTTGTGCTGCTAGATCATAATGTTATTATGGTTTCTTGCAAATTCTTGCCCGACAGCTAATTGCAATTATTATTATTTGATTTACAATAATAGGTGAAGAACAATATAGCCATTGTGTCACCTCTATAGTCTGAAAATCTCAACTCTAAATTCTTTCTGGAGAACACATCGATGTTTCAAAGGTCTGAATTCGATCCCAGGGTCGGCTGGAAAGGTTCAAGTAAAAAGGGAATCCTGTGTTTGAGGAGGTGCCTAGAGCGCGTTAAAAGCCTTATTACTCAGATTGGGTATCTACTGGCTGCAATAATACACCAAGGTGAATGAATGAGACAGCGAAAGACAAAGGATCCCACTTTTTCTGTATTAACTGTACATGGATTCCTTGGCAGAAAGTAGTTTTTCACTTGAGACCCAATTGCTATATATGGGGCACAGGGGCGTGGAGTGTTGCCCATTTGGCATTTTTGGTACGAAGATTGTCTAGGTGGTATAACGTCAGTAATTAGTAATACTACCAACATTCAAAGCCGCCCCCCACCCCACACTTCGCCCCCCTCCCCATACAGTACCATTAGCAGTTCAGTTCTGTGCGCAGTTGTTAAACAAGAAACCTCCAGATTCTATCAACAACGTCCGCTACTACAAAATGTATGGCGAATTATGTCACGGTCGCTGGGAAATGATGTAAGGTTACACAGCGGTAAAGGTTTAACGTTATACGTTTACCGATCGAACCGACCCTGGACCCGCCTCAAAGCTGCGATCATCTGCCGACGGCCGACTAGGGTTTGAAGAAAAGGCATATCTGCACTGTTTGCTAAACCTTAGCCTTTGACAGTGCCAAGACATGTAGAAACAATACACCCAACTCACTTTCTGGTTATATTCTTGTCCAAAATAACGTAAAACTACACTTTTCCTTGCATATTCCTAGGGTGTACGGCAATTTGGGGCCACTGGTCGTCCAGGTCAACACAGAGCGAGGTGACCCATTGCAAAACACAACACATAGAGTCTGACACACTCATCTCTCTGAGCCACTTGTAAGTGGTTACCGGTCTCTCTCAGGAGACAGGAGACGTCTCATAGCTCACTTCTAACTGCATCACGGTGACCACCGTTAACCACGTGTAAGTGAAAACGGTACTTGTATGGGGTGCACCCTCGGCAAACTCCCTTTCCCGGCACAAGCGAACCCAACCAACGTTGAAAATCGCGAACCAACGCCCTCATCTCCCCTCGATATAAACCAGTCCCGTTCGAAGACTGCAACGGAGTCTATATCCCGGCCTACTAAGGGGTTAAACAGTGTTGAACTGGCCGGGGGACGAAAAGCCTGCTATGGTATTATATAGTATCTTTCCTGCGCTGTGATTGGCGATGCCTATATTAGGCGAAGACCCAATCCCATATAAAGGCAGGATAGACTATTCACATGCAGTTTGACGGACTCCTCCCCACAGCCGGTTCGTCGACGCCATGGCTACGGAAACACAGAAGATCCACAGAAAGACCGCCAGCAGGTTTTTTCGGGGTGTAGAAGAGAGACCGAGTATTTACCTCGTTTGCGTTTACAGGGAGTATAGAATTCGAAGATTGCCCTTTTAGTGTCATGAAGATTTCGTATTTTATTTTGCTTTGTGAAACTGCGAGAAGTTGTTGCTGCGTAGGGACGAATGTGAGTTGTCTGCGTTTTGCACGTGTATCGCTCTTTGTCATGCTGAGGTCCGTTCTTCTCGCAGACACTGGCGTGCCGGGCATTGTGTATGGGTTATGGAAGAAAGCATGCCTCACTGAGAGAATAGACGCTTATTTTGGGCGTTTGTTAGACATCACAGGTATATGCAGTACTGTCTGGCAGAACGTCGACGGAGAAGGCAAGTCACACCGCCGGCACGGCCGACCCCAGCATGACTGACGCAGCAGCCTTGTGAATGAGCCGGACGTTCCATAGCAGAGCACCAGTAACACTGTTTTTGACAGTGAGACTCACCAGGACAAGTCTGCGATATCTACGACCTTCTGGGAACGGGTAGGGAAACTTGCCGACAACAGAGAAGATAGAGTAGTTTCCTACGGGCGTAGGATTTACAAGCCAAGCAGGTACGCAAGGTTTTGAGCTCGCCGCCATTTTTGGCGTCTTGTGGAATTTTCCATTTTGATTTGTCTTCCTACGTTGGCTGTTTTTCTAGTGGATCCCTCGGCTGTTTTCTTTCTTGTTCCTTCATGATTTTATTTTCCTGTTTTCCCCTTTTTGTATGATTATGGTGGGTTTTGTTGGTCAGCAACTATTCTGTCGTTCATTTCGTTTAGCGACTCGTAATTTGCATATGTTTGCGCATCGCACATGTTTCGCGTGCGCAGGTGTGAGTGATTCTATTTGGTAAAATAGGCTTGGTATAATTAATTTTTGTGTTGTCTCATTTGAGTTAGGTATGTTGATACAGCTGAGCCACCGCTAGGGCTGCCGTTTACCCCGTCTTTTCGCCATAGGAGCCTTTGTGAAGCGGTACAACGTTGTTCCAGTTTCCGCACGCTCGGAGCAGAGCCCGACCTTTTTATCAAGAAAGAGTCGGAGGCTTCAACTTATCACTGGTAGCTCTATGGGTGAGTTACGTTCTTTGAAAGGCTTTAGACAGTATTTGGTATAGTTTTTTTTTTTGTCTGCCTATCACGTTTGTTGTTGTTGTTGTGGAAGGAGTCGAACGTATTGCCTTATTTTACGTATTTTCCTTTTGTTTGTTTTTTCTGTATATTTGCTTTGTTTAATTTTGAAGTTAGGTTCGGCGATTCTGGGCATTGCATTTTGTGGACCAGCCAGCATTCAGCAACTCGAAAAGCTGAGGGACCAGGCCTCAAGACGCTCGGACAGCTGTCAACCACTGCGGCAGTTTTCCTAAGGTGTGTCATATATCTCAGCTAGAGGTTGTTATCTTGTTGCTCGTCAGGTCGGCAGACAACCTCGAGTTTGTAGCGAGATTTCAGGTGATTTGATTTTTGTTTTTTTTTTATGAGCCGATCTGCTTTTTGTTGGGTTTCTCGCTTGACAGGTTCTTGGACAACCCTAGGTAGAAAAAAAAAAGTGTTTGCAGTTTCTTTTTTTGTCTGGTTGGTGTCATGCAATAGTTTGTTGGACAATTGAACTGTTGGACAGTTTTTGTTTGCTGTTGTCGTACGACATGCTATAAAAAAAACCCAGAGACATAACAAGACTGCTGGAAAGTTTTGTTGTTGTTGTCATGCGACAGGTTGTTGGACAACCCCAGGTAAGTAACAAGACTGTTGGACAGTTTTGTTTGTAGTTGTCATGCGACAGGTTGTTGGACAACCCCAGGTAAGTAACAAGACTGTTGGACAGTTTTGTTTGTAGTTGTCATGCGACAGGTTGTTGGACAACCCCAGGTAAGTAACAAGACTATTGGATAGTTTTGTTTGTGGATGGACGACGGGTTGTGGGATAGCAACAGGCAGGTAACAGGACTGTTGGACAGTTTTTGTTTGTTGATGTACGACAGGTTATGGGACAACACCAGGCAAGTAACAAGACTGTTGGACAGTTTGATTTGTTGATGTACGACAGGCTGTGGGACGGCACCAGGCAAGTAACAGGACTGTTGGACAGTTTGGTTTGTTGATGTATACGATAGGCTGTGGGACAGCACCAGGAAAGTAACAGGACTGTTGGGCAGTTTTGTTTGTTGATGTACGACAGGCTGTGGGACAGCACCAGGCAGGTAACAAGACTGTTGGACAGTTTTGTTTGTTGGCGTACGACAGGCTGTGGGACAGCACCAGGCAGGTAACAAGACTGTTGGACAGTTTTGTTTGTTGATGTACGACAGGCTGTGGGACGGCACCAGGCAAGTAACAGGACTGTTGGGCAGTTTGGTTGGTTGATGTACGACGGGTTGTGGGACAGCACCAGGCAAGTAACAGGACTGTTGGACAGTTTGGTTCGTTGATGTACGATAGGCTGTGGGACAGCACCAGGCAAGTAACAGGACTGTTGGACAGTTTGGTTCGTTGATGTACGATAGGCTGTGGGACAGCACCAGGCAAGTAACAAGACTGTTGGACAGTTTTGTTTGTTGATGTACGGCGGGTTGTGGGACAGCACCAGCCAGGTAACAGGACTGTTGGACAGTTTGGTTGGTTGATGTACGGCAGGCTGTGGGACAGCACCAGGCAGGTAACAAGACTGTTGGACAGTTTGGTTGGTTGATGTACGACAGGCTGTGGGACAGCACCAGGCAAGTAACAAGACTGTTGGACAGTTTTGTTTGTTGTCGTGCGACAGGCTGTGGGACAGCACCAGGCAGGTAACAGGACTGTTGGACAGTTTGGTTTGTGGTCGTGTGACAGGCAGTGAGACAACGCCAGGTAGAGTAACAACAGTGTACGACAGTTTTTTTGTTTGCTGTTGTCGTATGACAGGTTGTTGGACAACCCCGGGTAGGTAACAAGACTGTTGGACAGTTTTGTTTGTTGTTGTCGTGCGACAGGTTGGTTAGACAACCCCAGAGAAGTAAAAAGGCTGCTCGACAGTTTTGTGACGCTGTGCTGTAGTACGACAGATTGTTTAGCAACTCCAGGAAGCCAACAAGACTGTTGGACATTTTTTGTTTGTTGTTGTCGTGCGACAGGTTGTTAGACAACCCCAGAGAAGTAAAAAGGCTGTTAGACAGTTTTGTGGGTTGTCGTACGATAGATTGTTTAGCAACCCCAGGTAAGCAGCAAAACTGTTGGACATTTTTGTTTGTTGTTGTCGTGTGACAGGTTGTTAGACAACCTCAGAGAATTAAAAGGCTGTTAGATAGTTTTGTGTGTTGTTGTACGACAGATTGTTGAGTAACCCCAGGTAAGCAGCAAGACTGTTGGAAAGTTTTTGGACTAGAGAAGTAAAGAGACTGTTAGACAGTTTTCTGTTATCGCACGATACGTTGTTACAAATTTGTTACCCAGGTGTTAGTGGTTGGTCGCACGACAGGTTGTTTAGACAAGCCTATGTAGGTAACATGGCTGGCGGACAGTTTTTTATTTTGTTTGTTATGCGACAAGTTGTGGGACAACCACAGGTGGAGTTTAAGACTGAAGGACAATTTTTGTGTGATATGGAGCCGTACTATTAGTTATTGGACAGCTTCAGGCTGATAACAGGACTTGGTTTTCGTTCGGTTTGTTACTTGACAAGTCGAGGGACAACTCTAGGCTGATATAGTTGGTCGTGCGGCAGGGTAGCCACATGTAGGAAATGAGAATAGTACAGTTTGGCTGGCTGACTACGACAGGTTTTTGGTTAACTTCGTGATGGTACATACCGAGACTGTCCGATACTTTGGTGAGATTTGTGGCATTGCAGATTGTTGATGGACCCCGTGTAGATAACGAGAACGGCAAGCAGTTTTTAACGCGATTGAGAAAATATCTACAGAAGCACTGAAGTCGAGGCCGACAATTGTGAAGATTACGGTGTGCAATGTAGAGAATAGTACGTCGTGGATAGTTTTAGGACGGACAGCACAAGACTAAAAGTTGGCACTTATATACGTATAACTGCAAGGAGTTTGAACTAATTACGAGTATCATTCGTTCGTTTTTCAACACGCTATTGTATCGCTATGATTCTTGGTACACGTACGTTTTCTTTGAAGTACAAGACACAGAGCAACATTGTCGTAGAACATTCGTAACGAACGACGTATTCGTTAGCTGGTACAGGTTTTCAAGAGAAAGGATAGCTTCATCCCGAAGGACATGCAATATGATAAATATGTTACAGGAAGCATTCAGTACAACGTGCGTGGGTGTGATGCGAGGACGTCTGAAAATACCACCTCAAGTTCAGCAACTTAGACCCACCAGCCAGCTGAGAAGTACACGCAGCAAACCATATGGGAGGACGGCGTACAGGCAGGGATGGTGGCCAATCAAAGGGATCAAGAAGTTTAAAACTACACTTAAAATTCAGAAACAGAGAGACAACAGCCCCAGAATTTTTTTGCTCTCTCGTACGTTCGAATTGTGACCTGAACTTCCATTTTGCCTTAAAGTAACAGAATATGTTAGAGGACGTCTGTTAAACGCTTTCTTCGTAAAAAAAAAAAAAAGAACATCTATTCTGTCTTAGAGTTCACTGTAGGGATGACCACTGTATCTGCTTGTTTTTAATTAGAACACATCAACGTCAGAAGTTGTCCAGGAAGTGACATGTTTTTCGTTGTAATGTTGAGAAACAACTAGTTATTAAATCGGTTTGCTGTTTTCGTCTGTCTCCATTTTCTTTACTTGGTAGCACGTTCCAGCGCTTATGGTTTATAAGTAATTTGAAAAGGAGCATGTTTAATATAAAAGTGCCATGGATAAATACAGGTTCGTGTATCTTGGGTAGTAATTTGTTGATAACTTGACGAGGCACGAAAGTTAAAAGGCAGCAGTTATTTTGTCGTTTTATCGAAACATTTAGGCCAAAAGTCTAATTTTGCTTCGTAGGTAGATCTGACATGTTTAGCTGTAATGAGTCCAAAGATGACGCTATAAAAGTTTCAGGTTAATTAAAAGGTCACTGCTTACTTTGTCTAACTGTCAGCCTTTATTGGCACACACAGGGTTAAGGCTTATTTATAGAAGACATTAAGGTTTTTGCTGCACATAAAATAAAATGTCTTAAATTTATCACATATGCTTTCCAAGCTAGACCTAGTAATATAGGGTTGGCTACCCAGCGCAAAACGGCATTGGCCAAATCTGGTTTCGTCAAGTATGTATCAATTCAAGGGTTAGTGGATTTTCCAGAGAAGTTGTTATCAGTGAAAAGCTAGAACAGTAGTGAGGAGGACTCTAACACTTCAATACAGATTTTTTGTTTAGATACAATTATCCCAATGTATGTGACGTAGCTTGGTTTGCTAAACGGCAGTTGAAACAAATATTTGAAACCGAATGTCGACATTTTTGTTTTGTTTATACCCGAGTTCTGATAGGGAGAAATGGGATTATATTCGGTATTTATTCTTGCAATATGTGTGGGCCATTTGTGTACATCGAATTTGGAGAGATCCGTTATACGAAAGTTACATCTGCTGCGATAATAGACCATTGTTACGTACCGTGTCTATTCTATTTATGGGGTTGGAAGTATGTTTGGAGTTTGCAACATCTGACAGAGGACACTTCTAGTAGTTTTTAGAAGAGGACCGCCGGCGATGCAAGAAATAAAAAGTATCAGACTGCACATTAGTTTTATTGTAGTTGATTCACTTCCGATAAGCAGGACACGAATAAAAGAATAATGAATGGAGGTTGGGGTAGAAAGGAATAGAGAATGATGGTGTGAAGAACTTGGCGGATGAGAGTGGGAGAAGTAAGGATGAGAGTGGGAGAGAACGATAGAGTCAAGGAAGGTTAAGATGAGATTGGGGATAGTAGGAGGTATGGATATTTATGAACGATGGAGTGAAGGAAAGTTAGGATGAGATTAGGAATAGTAGGAGGTATGCATATGTAAGAAGGAAGAATAGTAGCGCCAATATTGTAGAGTGATTGTTATGGTAGGTCTGGACCACCACCTATATAAATGGTAGAGTCCGCTAGTGGTTACGTCACGCACTGTGTGGTGCTGGTTGTTCACCATCATGGAACGGTTCCATAAGAAGTTGTCAATAGACTATGTTGAGTATGTTCCTTGACTGTGCGTCCACTGTCGTCCTTGAGTATACACCGCACGCGTTCCCTTTTAGCGTGGAGTCAGCGGTTGGTCTCCTAGAACCCACACACGCACCAAGAAGCTTAGATGCCACGCAACTCAGGTAATGATACTAAAGGGAGAAGAAGAGGCGCGACGGAAGGCACCACCCCATAGCTTCATATGGATGAGTCAATCACTGCGCAGAAAGAATAGGTAACTATCTTTCCTGCGCTGTGATTGGCGATGCCTATATTAGGCGAAGACCCAATCCCATATAAAGGCAGGATAGACTATTCACATGCAGTTTGACGGACTCATCCGCACAGCCTGGAATCCGTCGAAGACGTGAACATGGGATAGAAGGAGTGGGACAAGGGAAAAGAGGTAGGCACGATGGAGCGCAGTTTTCTTTTTCGCCCGCCCACCCACCCACCCACTCAGTCTGGGGAATGTTATATGTATCACATCTTCGCGCGACTCCAGGCACCACCCCATAGCTTCATATGGATGAGTCAATCACTGCGCAGAAAGAATAGGTAACTGATGATTGTCATTTTACCTTGTTTATACAAAAGTGACTTGGTTGGAAAATGAGTCACAAATACTTACCCCCCCCCCCCCCCCCACAATCTGTATTAGCACTAGGCACTACAGGGTCGTGAACGAACGAACAAGACTAACAGACCAAACAACGTAATGTAAATGTCTGTATGGCTTTCTCTTGACCATACAGACCACATCTTTCTCAAACATAAGATCGATGAACAATGCATTCCATTGTCTTGGCATTGTCTGTGTTTAACACCTGAAGACGCCGCTCCTGTAGGTGATAAATACGTCATAGCTATGCTAATTATTTCCGCCCAGAAAAGCTGGGGGAAAAGCCTAAGGGTCAGTCGCCATTTTCTTCGGAACAGAAACACGCTTCGGTTACAGGTTACCGGGCTTAGTCTGTGAGCTCCAATGTTTGCTGTTCATAGTTGTTGACACTAGTCAAGAGGATCGAAACAAGGAGTTAGCTGCAGCAGGTGTTGTTTGAGCTCGGGACTTAGACTTTGGTGAAGTATGTAAGTTTTTCACAACAAACCCACGGACAGGTAAAAACTGTTGGAGGGTCAGTGCGTGGGAGTCCAGCAAGCTCGATCGTTTGGTGCTATTATAAAGCGAGTACGAACTGTACGTACGCCATAATTGACTTGCACCCTGCTGGTCTCAGTTCACCATGAGCTCACAAAATGTTCCCGCCGACTCTGTGTTTGACGAAGTCGACCCCGGGCCCGTCTCGACTTCTCCCGGCACTGTGGAGCTCATCGCCCGGCACGACTACAACAAGGGTACGCTGGAGGTCACCGTGGTTCGGGCTCGCCTGAAGGAAGACGCCGTGTGGAACCAGGACGACATGAAGCACCAAACAACCATAGGTCGCAGAACCATCGATCCTTACGTCAAGGTAGCACTCGAGGGGACGACTCTGACGACAAAAGTCGCCAGCAAGACTTACACCCCGATGTTCAACGATACGTTCCAGTTCGACTCCGAGAACATAACGTACGACTCCGTCTTACACGTAAGTGACTGTTCATTTAAATAGACCTTTATCATTCTTGTGATTTGATTGTACTTGCTCAACTGTGTAAAGACGTATACGTAGGCAAGAATAATATCATGGCCGTCAACTCGCCCTAACTCGGTTTCCTAAATCAAACCAAGTCTGTATATCGAATTAACCTCCTTGATCCAATTCGCCCTTAATAGTAGCGTTACTAACTACCAAGTTATCATTATTATGATAGAAACTCTTTGATTACGTTGACCAAGGAGTGGCAGACAATACTGGGGTTTTATTCCCTGGAAAGAAAAAGAAGATATCCTACTTCTGTATCTTATTTTTAACACGCTACCAAAGCCTCGTGACTTCACTAGTATTTTAAAGCTGACCCAAAAAAGTCTGTGTGCGCTACCGATGGGGAAATTGTTGTTTATGTCTGTCAGCCCTGTCCACTGTACCGTGTACGGCCTCTCTGTGTGGTAGATCTCATTAGCTATAGGTGTGGTCTCAAGCGTAACGACCTGAAAGACCACTGGCTTACTTTATTAGTTTCCCAGCAGTTTAACTATACTAAATGTAGGGCAACAGTCATTTTTAAGACTACAGCGAGCGGTCGTGCACAGTGGACACGGCGGGCCGATATAACGACATGACCCGCCAGCGCCACCACAGTACGTCGGCGCTAAATTTCAATCGAAAACAGAGAGTCCAAATAACAGTCATTAGGTTTTAGTAGCATATAAAGTAATCCGACAAAAGAAGTCGGATTTTTATTTCACGGATGGTCCTGTTCAAACCTATGGCGACTTGGGCGAGTGGAGTGTAACCCATAATCAACTTGGTTTATACACTGAACCCGCTGTACAATCAACTCGGTGGTCGTCGGCAATTATATGATGCAATACTAAGTATTTTGCCAACCAACGGAACTAGACAATAAACTATTCTCCAAGCAGTCTGGTTGGGTTGCGGAGATCGTAGTGGTCGGGATTTTTTACTGGCTCGCTTCCCAACCATTCCTGTCTCCGCGACACAACCTTTGAGAATCATGAGCAAGGACGACACTGTAGGACCAAGGAGGTTGAAAGAGGGACTTTCAACCTCCTTGGTAGGACCAAGGAGCTTTTATCAGTAAAAAAGCTCCTTGGTAGGACATAGTCATAGTACAATGAGTACCCCGTCATTAAACAGACAACATGGTGGGCGTAATTACCCACTCTCTGCCAAAGTTTTGATTGCTATAATTGTGGCATTGGCGACGAGTAGGCACATCCTTAGGAGAGAACATAATTATTATTTTCAAAGTTTTCTGGTTGGCACTAAACAAATCGTTCGCCCATTTTGGCCAGTTTCGCGCCCAAGAGGACTCGGCTTAACGGACTTTTCGGCACACGAATAGTTGCCCCCCCCCCTCCCCCCCGCCTATATGATAAGGACGCATCGGCACCAAGTCGAGGATAATTCGACGTCTACGAAGTCCATTTCAAGTCACCAAGACGGTTTCATAAGTATTTGTAATGAGTTTGAACTATTTCAAGTAAAACAATATTTCATTACAATACTTTTCAATTGTTCAAACAATCTAAAATAAAAAACTCTAGCATTTCCTCTTATTTAGAAATAAAAGTATGTTCAATTTTCAGTTGTTGGAGCCATTGTGAAAGCAACGGTACAGATAACGTTATAATGTCTTTCTTTAGAATAATTTCAACATATCTGTGTTTTTTCACTGTTGGAATGTTCTAAATAATTTGCGTCATTTTGCCTTACTGGTGGTGCCAAACGCCCTGATACCATCTTGGAGAAGAGGACCTAAATTATGCCAATTAAAAAGTAGCCCAGCCATGGAAACTAGGGCGGGCAATCCAGGTCTACACAAAGGAACTGATAAAGGTTCTTTAGATGGCGAGACAACACCCAAGACATACTGCCTTGCACACATACTACACTTTATGCCTACACCATATTTCCTAACCGGGGCCCGGCCGGGCAGCTTTCCGTAACGATAAGTAAGATATAAAAGAGACCAAACTACACAAGACGTAAAGAGAAGAGTCGTGGGAATTATTTGTGTATATTTTTTAAGTATGCATTTCTATTTTTCGTTTCAACAAACAGCCTGGACGAGCTCTGGTTAGGAAATGTGACTTAGGCCTAACCAAGCCTCATCTAATGTAACAGACGTGCATTTGTAGCGATTGTGAATAAATTTACCTGAAGCCATCAATAGACATTTTTATTATACACAGCATTGTATCCTTCACAGATACCAGCAATTTCAAACTATATATTTAGCTATTCAATTTTCATGTTCCTGTCGTATCCTTATCGTGAAATTTAACACTGATTTACTGGGGAAAAATAAAATATGTATTCATATTTTTGCAGGTGAAAGTTAAAATCTTTCGAATGATTCATAAGGACTCACTGATAGGGGAGCTGACACTGCATCTCGGAGACTTGGACATGGGGAAAGTACAGCAGTTCCCTCTCAAAGCAGTGAGTAACCTTACCTAACCGCTATTGGTTAATCTTAATCACGTGGTTAATGCAGTTTGGCCAATCAGAAGTTCTTGGACAATATGAACGTTTTGGGACAAGAATCACGATTGCTATTTCGTATCTTTTAGTAAACTATTGATAAGACTAAACTAAATATCATGGAATGTACAAAATTGATGACTATATAGACGCACACGTAGAGTGGTAAATGTATTTCACTAAAGCTGTGGTCATCCGAGTATTAGGGCATCCCGGTTGGGACTGCATTTTTATTTCGGAAGGGACGTAAAATGGGGTTGAAGAGGTGCCTCGAGCACGTTACAACAGCCTCATTACTCAGATAGGTACAGGTGCCCTCTCACTGCACTTGCGTCAAGCTTACGTCACTGCGGGGTAAGTTTACTGCGTCACTGTTTTGTTATTTTCTGATTTTTTTTTTATAATTTAGATATTGCGAAATACGTAAAAGTATGACTTGGAAGACGACAACATACACAAAAAGTCAGAAAATTCGCTCTTTATCTTTGAAATTCGTTGAGTATCTTTCGAACCCCGCAGTGACGCAAGCGTGACGCAATTAGCGAGTGCAGTGAGAGTGCACCTTACCTACTGCCTGTACTGCAAGGTGAATTACGTTAATGAACGATTAACACACTGAACTGACATTACAGCCACAGACTGTATCGACAACCGAAGAATCACGGGGCACCGATCTGAACACCAGCAAAACGGAGGAAACTGACACGCAGCAACTGGTGTCAACTACGGTGAGACATCCCGGTTTGGTCCCTGAGACGTTGGTTGGAGTACCTTAGTTTCTTTCCAGCACCATCGGTTGGCCAAAAAAGACACGGGTCGGCAGGGTTTTCGGGGAAACACAACTTTTTTTTTCTTAGGTCTAACCACAATTTATTACGAAATGTTATTTAAGTTATTTTGTAGTCTATTTGTGTGGATTCTTATTTGTAAGCGTGCGGCTCCAGTACTGCTGTTGTATAAAACACACAGCAATATATTTTTATGATTTCCGTGTATATGATATATGTATATCAAGCCTCACGTTTGTTATCTTTTCCAGGATGGATCGAAGAAGACATCGGCGATGGGCTCCATGTCATCATTATTTAGTGGTTTTATGGTAATAACCTTTCCTTATTTTCTTTTCCCCATTGCATACATCTTGAGTAGGGCTGGGTACCGGTACAAAACCGGTTTTTCTCATTGGACCGGTCCAGAAAAACCGGACCTGAAAAAATTCCGTGGACCGGATGTTGGACCGATTGGAAAATGAACTAATTATATGATCAGGCATCCACGCGTTTTCGGGGTTACCGGTCGAGGCAAATAACAAGAGCGAGGCAGAGTAGACTCTATTGTCATCTTTACCAACTTTTACAGTCAATCGTACAGAGGCAGTTTGCCTTGTAGGATTTTAAAACATCAGTGGGAGTCGAATACTACACAAAACAGATTTCTTTGTAGCAAAATGGACCATTGTTTTGAGTGTCGTCCATTCACAAGTTTTCACATAATGAATCAGGTCCAGGTTCAGGTACGGACCTGGACCTAATCCTTTGGACCTGAACCGGACCTGGACCTGAATTTTCTGTACCGGTACCCAGCCCTAATCTTGAGTGTTCTGACTTTAAGTCCTGTTGTTCTAGTCCGTGTGTATATTTCGATAGTACTGTGCCACATACCAGCGCTTCCTACCAGCTTGTCTAGTACCAAATTCTCATCGCATGTAAGATTGTTTGATGGACAGTTGATTGACAATTGTGATGTGTTCTTATTATGAAGACAAGCAAGGTCAAAGACCTCCACACTGCCGCCTTGGTGGGAGACATCGGGAAGGTCAACAAATTCCTGGAAACCGGACATGACGTCAATGAGAAGAAAATAATGCAGTTGTTTCCCGAACACGTGAGTCTTGCTAGAACCTATAAATTTCTTCAGTGGAATCATAATTATATAGATAATCTTGATATTGATATTGTAGATGAAGCGGTTATCTTATTGGGCTATAAATTATATAGTAGAGTAGATTCATCCCTCAAGCTACCGACATCTTGCACACTGCAGCCGTCCCTCAGAAAGACATCTGGAGCCGCATAGTTCAAGTTTTGAACTTTTATTCAGCCTGTCGGCCAAACTAGTTTCGCTATGTACAGCTTCTTCACTGGCTAGAGGCTAAATTACACAAGTACTGTGAAGTCTGCACTTATATACATTTCCAGTGCATCTTACTAAATTGTTTCGGCAACTTTGCTCATTTTTTGGCCAATTTTCCCTTGCACATAATCAACAACATACGTCGATGAAAGTTAGACATCCAGGTAGTACGATACACCAAAAAGCAGTTGCTCAAGCAACTGGATATGATTTTGGAAATGGTCAGACGATTCAAACGACATCCGTTATTTTCAATTCACAGCTAGGATATAAAAACCCTATCCAAGAAGATTTCTCCAGTTTCACTGACAAAAAACAACGGATGTTGTTTGAAGCGTCTGACCGTTTGGCAAAATCATATCCAGTTGCTCGTATGAGTAACTGCTTTTTGGCTTAACTGTCACAAGCTCACTGTTGTCTGTTTGTTTGCAGCCAGTGAGTTATTTCTTTTTTTTATCTAACATGTGAAAACGTTTTTATTTGTAGTCAGACGAAGTCGTCAGTGAACACCAGTTTCAGGACGTGACACCATTGCACTGCGCGGTGATTGCTGGGAACGCCAAGGTTGCTTCCCGCCTTCTACGGGCTGGTGCCGATCCCCTCGTGCGCAGTAAGGTAAGATCTAAGGCCTTCTCTCAGAAACACACACACAAAAAAAGCAAATCTCAACGATTTAAAATGTCCCTAGGCCTGATGTCACACAGACAACGAGCATCGGTAACATTTGTTGATCTCGATCTCTTGAAGGTCGCTGAATTAAAAAAAAAATCGCCAGCTAGAGATTCTAGAGCTAGTGTCCAGTTGGTTGCGCTTGAACCCTACTGTTACTGTTACACCAAGTGTACTATTGCCTCAAGTGGTCTGTCTAATATCCTCCAGTTTACAGCCCCACACAATACATCCCGAGGCTGCAATGTTCCATTTTTCTACAGGACCTCCAGTCGCCCATGCACACTGCTACGTGGTTCGGTCAGGACAAGATCATGGAGACCTTACTGCTGAAGTATGAATTGGAATACCAGCAGAACATGAAGCAGAAGGGAGTAACTGGTCCTCTGTCTACTTCTACTGCCCGACTGCTGTACTGGGTAGATCCAACCATTCGTGCTGATCTGGTAAACTTTATTTCTTCTGCCTCTTTTGAGGCCTTCACCAAATATCATGTCGCATAGCACCTGATCATGAACAGCTAACACTAGAGTAAGAAATTTCCTGACTTTTCCTCAAATTAAGTTAACAACGATTTAAAAAAAAAGTTATTTGGAACTTTTCCGTGTTTATCGTTAAGTGCATTTTTCATTATCAAAGATATATATACATGTACATCATGTTGATTTGATGACGTCATCGGCCAAAATCAGAAATGGCGGACCATGTCACAAGAGCAAGTCATTCATGTTTCTATCTACAATAGAAGACGTAGCAGCCATTTGTATTCATTTATCTAAACTTTTTATACATTTACCTCATAGCTTGAAGTCTTCTCGGATTATTCGTTCTCCATGGTCCCAGCCAACATCACATATTACATCAAATGACATCAAAGTTCTTGGATTTAACGTCGACGCCATTCTCTCAAAGTAAGATGGTCTGCAATAAATCGTCACAAAATTGGGCCTTACTAACTTAGCTTGAACCAACCCCAATGTCTTTCAGGAAAACATGGTGTGGGAGGCGGCAAAGGTAGACAACGTGGCTTTTCTGAACGTGCTTGTGGGGCAGCTAGAGTGGACAGTGGAGGATCTCACTATTCGAGACAATGCGGGGGTAAGCAACGACCACTTTCTTTGCATATTTTGCTAGAAACAAAATAGCATGTCAGGCGTACCAAGAATAAGTTGATTTAACCAAATAATTATGAACCAGATAAATTAAGTATGTCTGGTGGTGAAGGGTGGCAACGAAAGTAAATGGCAAACGATAAAAAATTAAGATCTCTATTGAAACTCTGTCTTCTATGGAACCATCATCGAGATAACAAAATTGATTTATGTTTTCTTTCAGAATACGCCGCTGCACTACGCCGTAGACCAAAGGTACCAGTCTAAGAAGTTTGCACAGGCGCTGCTGGATATGAACTCTGACCTCCTGCAGGAGAAGAATAGCAAGGGACAGACGGTGCTGAACGTGGCCGGAGTCGACATGAAGTATACACTGATGGGGACGGCAAAACGCGTCGGTTAGTGTTTGCTGCTGCTTTTTTTCAATCATAACCAGTAAACCCTTTTGAGGCCTGTTGTAAATTTGTTCATTATGACGATTATCGTCAGAACATTCGCATTTTTAAAGTTTGCAGATCGTTATCAGTACAATACCAGCCTGGCAATTCATCAAATGAGGAACACAGATCCTTGATTGGAATGAACCATAGTATACCTTCTGTGTTTCCTTCTTGAGGCTTGCTGACAATGGCTGAAATACTTATTGTTTTGCATAGTGTTAGGATATGTTGACTTAATTATATATTTACTCTGATACTGCTGATAGATAAACAAATATTCTGCTGACGATGACGATGTTTGTTCCACAGGGAGTTTGAAGAGCGACAGCCATTTTGAGGAGGATTCCCTAGGCTACCGAGTGTACGCCAAAACAGTTGCCGACATCCTAACGGACGAGTCCACTACCATGCCTATCACTGTGGGGATCTACGCGCGCTGGGGGACGGGCAAGTCCTTCATCCTCAACCAGGTCAAAAGTGAGTATCTTTGACAGTTCTCAATTTTATCGATCCTTGCAGTCCATTCCAAGTCACCGGGAGGGTTGTCATTGTCATCATTTACAAGTGATCTTCGTAATCATATGTCTCACATCGAAATTGGAATACATCTGAAATATTCTGAATACTTTTTCAACTTCCTAATGTTTTTGCCCTGTTGAATATCGAATGAAATGTCAAAATTCATGTAAAATGATGTATCATCTATGCTCATCTATGTTTCAGACGAGATTGATGCAAACATTGAAAAGGCAGATAAGCTACGACATGTAGAAGAGTTCAACGCCAAGATAACAACCAAAAGGGATCGGAAGATGGCCGTTCCTCCACTCCCCTACGCTTCCTGTGCGAGTATCCTCACCTTCCTGTTATTCATTCTAACTGTGGTAGGTGGCGCTCTGTCTTACTTCTACTACCGCGCCATCTTTAAGATTATACTCATCGTCGGCACAATTTCCACCATCTGCATGTGCGTGATTGTTGGGTATCTGAAGAGGAAGTATCTGAGTCGGATCTTACTGACGCTGTTCCCCGATCTACGGGTGAGAAAGAGGCACCTTCAGCTGATAGGGATCTGGCTGGATCTGCTGGCTCCGCCGGATCTCGAGACAAATCTGCCCAACCCTGGTCACGTTAAGGTGATCCACGTGCAGTTCAATGCCTGGGAGTACTCTGGCTGCTCCGCGCTCTGGGCAGGCATCGTCACTAAGCTGTGTGATGAAGTCGAGGCAACATTCGGCCCGTGGACAACCCGCTTGTACCGCGCCATCCACGACAAGTTCATGGCGTCGGAGAGACCACCAGTGACGGGCAGGCTGTGGTTCAAGTATGTCTTTTTTTCAATGCTCTCTTTTATTGCTATACTCTATAACGTTCAATTATCTAGTTCAATGAATGGGGTTCCTTGATAAAGTAACTGCTGCTGGAAATTCCCTTCGGGGAACGGAATGCAGACTATCATGATGCAACTACGCATGTGTGGACTAAACATTATTGAGATGCCTATCCAATTCTGGGAATTCCTGACAAACGGACGCACATTATACTATTAGGCATCGCCACTGAAGCGTCGCCAAAAATAACGGCATTTAAAGCTGGTCAGGGTTTATGCGTTCCTTAAAATTTTGCTTGCCTTTTTAATTCAGTGCCTACAATTTCTTGTAGACATACAAAAGACGATCTTGTTTTGCATTTTGCCGTTAGGTTGTTGATCGGGACGATTCTGGGGACGATGTTGATCGTGCTGGCATCAGTTTTTGGCATCAGCGGGGAGTCTACTCTTGAGGTAAGTGTCAGTGAGTTTTTGAGCTTTCCTTTGCTGGTAAATAGTGAGTGATGATCATCTGTATATGACATTTTTGTGATTTCTCTACGAACTGTCACCGTATTGTCTGTTATTTATTACGAACTTAATTTTATACTTTGCTCATGTATGTTTCCAATGTCTGTTGTTCGTATGTATGTTTCAAATATCTACCACATGCATGTTTCCCAATTCCACGTACATGAAATTAGCCTTTGGGCAATAACCTTTATTTCAAATTAGTTTCTTTCTTTCATTTATAGATAGCAACCAGCATATTCCAGATCCTCTGTGGCGTCGTCCTCAGTGCGGGCTTTATGAAAAACGCCACTGAAATTTGGTCCTTCTTGAGAAAGATGGCGATCTCACAGAGAGATAGGCTGATGGCACAGACCACCAAACCCAACTTTGATCAGGAGCTGGGATTCATGGCGAAGGTGAACCTTCTGATTTAATTACTTAAATATTAATCTTCTTCTGTTTCAATGACCTCATAAAATGGAATGCCATTCTTAATGCAGGGAAATTTATCGGCAGAAGAATGCGAGCTCTAAACGACAGTTGCAGGAGAACTTCCGACCAAGAATGCAAGGGGTTCCTATTACCGCTGACCTTGTGTATAGCGGGTGCGTCATGCTTGAACATGCCCCTAAGGCCTGCCACTGCCACCAGCCGCAGCTAGATATTTTTTAGAGATCACGGCCAATGTTTGCAGGTACCTAAGTCCAGTTCAATGCGATGGAGTAGCTTTTCAGCTGAACAAAACACTAGAGCTCTGGTGATAAATACGATTTAGTCACCTTCAGCAGAAAATACGGTCGAAGCTGGTTCTCACTATTATCAAAGAGGCTTGAGAAATACTAACGTAGATTTTTCTTAGTGACATCATAGCTATCTGTTTATAGCATCTTCAAAATCCTTCATTCTCCTCCTACAACAGGTGAAGACAGAAGTGCAGGTAATAACGTACCTGTTACGGTACTTCGAGGCAGCCCGTGGGAAACAGTACCGGGTGGTTGTCGTGGTGGACGATTTGGACAGATGCCCGAAAGACAGAGTCACCAAAGTCATCGAGGTGCTCTTTATTACTGTTCACGTACACCACACATTACATGTCACGTAGTTAAGTAAAGACACAAACTATTCTATGCTCAATAGGTGGTAAAACATTGAACCGTTAATGCCAATTAACGAAAATGAACGTAACACCCGAAATGGATGCATAAAAGCATCGTTACTGATTTGTTACTCTTGTGAAAATGATTTTTGTTAGGCCTACGCCACATTACCGGGGGGGGGGGGGGGCACGGTGTCTAAACGATGTGCAAAATATCATCCCCTAATCTACCCGGCTGGGGCCCTTTGTGTAAATGTGACGTTAGCCTTAGCACTACGCGATGAAGAACGGTACCCGGACCCCTTCACATCTGTAGAGGCTGTGATCACTGAGCTACCAAAGATTTGACTGAACGCTCAACAAATCTAATAGATAGAGAACGAATATTACAATTATGAAATCAAGGATCACACAAATCCAATTTTTGGTCGCTGTCCGTTCACTCAGCAATCGTTGTCAATATGAATATGGGATTATCGTAATATGAATATGGGATTATCGTACCCTACTTCAACGACAAATGTGTACAACACGGATTTCAGAAATCAATCAACATCAAGGAATAACATCAATTTATTTCTTTAATTTAGGCGGTGGGCATCCTTCTATCAGACCCCAACTCTCACTTCATCTCCCTCCTTGCCGTGGACCCCAGGATTGTCGTCAAGAGCATTGAGGAGAGCTTTGGTGACGTCATGAGGAACGCCAACATCAACGGGTACAGATCTTAATCTCGAATTTCTACTGTTCTCTAAGTTTTCTACTAGTACTTTCCGAAAAAAAGTCAGATACTCATTGACAAGCAACTGGATATAATTTTGAAAACGGTCAGATGTTTCAAGTACGTAGCATCCACCGTTTCCAAAATCATATATACAGTTGCTAGAGTGACCCCCATTTGGCACATCTTATTACCTCGGCGTTTAAACCTCATCGACATATTAGAACTTTACTTTAATTTCCAGTAAATGTGCTAAAAGTTTATCTAAACATACTAACAGAAGTCATTTGTTTTTGTGTTCAATACCCAGAGGCATAAATTGCTTGTCGAAAAACTATTTCATGAAAAATAGCTTCAACACCAGAAATTTTATAATCTGACTAAACAGATGGACACAAATTTCATCGGTCCTCTTTGCCTTTGCAGACAGGTTTCACTCCTCACTATGTACTTGTGTTAAACCTAGGTACGAGTACCTAAAGAAGATGGTGCAGCTGCCCATCTGCCTGCCGGGTCCTGGTGCGGAGGAGAGAAAACGCTTCCTGTGGGACACGGCAAAGATGTCCGCCACCGAGCGGAAAGTCATGGCAGTGCAGAGGCAGGAGGCTGGCCAAGCAAGGGCGAAGGAGGCAGCAAAAGTAGGGATTATTCTGAAATAAAAATTAATGTACAAAGAATGAAAATTGGAGGACCTTTTTGTTTATTTGAAAACTATATCGAATCTCCCTATCAGTGAGCATTTTCATCAGATTGGCAAGTCACTGACTAAGGCTTAGGACCAAATTGGAAAAGTGGGCCCTGCCTTTCAGCTGTGAACCCCACATGGCCCCGTTGGACACTTTGCGGCTTTTGGGTTTTTTCGGGCTTGAATTTAAGTCGGACTTAAAATGAACCCGGGACCCGGTAACAAATAAACGCCTTGACCTAACCGTGGGGAACACCGAGGGGTATCCGGCAGTCCACCGTTACAAATTTGTGGCTTCGAAGCCCGACCGGAGCTGCATCCCTGACGGGCACTCAGCCACTGGTACAGAAATGACATAAGCCTTCAAAAGTATGAACAGCTTTGATATAGTGAATAAACGAATTTTTTATACACAACCGAGTGTTTCATTCAACCGAAGTTTTTTGTGACGATATGTCACTTTGCTCAGGACAAAGCAAGTGTCGGAGCGTCAATTGAGTACGATCCTTGGATATTGTTATTTTCTAGAGCAAATCTGTTGAACTAGGGCTGGGTACCGGTACAGAAAATTCAGGTCCAGGTCCGGTTCAGGTCCAGAGGATCAGGTCCAGGTCCGGACCTGAACCTGGACCTAATTCAGTATGACTCATACCAATGGTACATTTTACAACAAAGAAATCTGTTTGGTGGAGTATTAGACTTACGCTGGTGTTTTAAAATCCTACAACGCTAACTGCACCTGTGCGATTGGCTGTAAAACTTAGTAGAAATTACTACAAACTCTACTCTACTTCACTGTTGTTATTTTCTTCCACCTGCAAGCGCCAAAACGTGTGAATGCCTGATAAAATAATCTGTTAATTTTCCAATCGGTCCAACATCCGGTCCAACTAATTTTTTCAGGTCCGGTTTTTCTGGACCGGTCCAATAAGAAAAAACGGTTTTGTACCGGTACGCTGTACCGATACCCTGCCCTATGTTGAACCTTTTAACATAACATACTCATCTTTTTTTTTTACCCCAGACGCTTGTGCTTAACAAGGAAGAGAGGGAGGCTTTGAAGAGAGGGTTGCACAAACTGTCTATCTTGTGGCGCGACGACAAGACACAAGAGACGAGCCTCGGATGCAGACGTGTATCGGTAGTAAGCTCATCCGAAAAGCCTGGTCTCGACATGACTGGAAATGACATCACCGACAAGAACCTCTATCTGACGGAGGCCATCAAGAGTCTACAGAAGGACGACGTCATCCGTTATGTAGCCGGAAACCCACGTCACATCCGGCGCCTCTTCAACATCCTGTGCGTCTCGGTAGGCGTTCTGTCTCAGCGGGAAAGACTGACAAGGTTCACCCCGAAACAGGTATGTAACAGTGACTGTTCTTGGGCAAGAGGACTAGATTCTGAACTAAAGATTTATTATGTAGGGGGCAAAGGTATCCCACCGCTGCCCCCAAATGTAGGGGAGCAAAGGAATCCCACCGCTGCCCCCAAATGTAGGGGAGCAAAGGTATCCCACCGCTGCCACCAAATGTAGGGAAGCAAAGGTATCCCACCGCTGCCCCCAAATGTAGGGGAGCAAAGGTATCCCACCGCTGCCACCAAATGTAGGGAAGCAAAATATAAAGGATGAGATGTGCGCTCTTTGCCTGCCTGATCACAACTGTGATGGACAGACCTGGGGTCGATATGGTAACTTTATTGAATCATATGTGGGGCGGCCCTGTCATAGAACCACCTATCGACAGTCTTATTGATCCTCCTGATGTCTCCTCCAAAACACATTGCAACATCCAAATATGCTTCTAATACTAACATACAATGCAATGTACAATGCGAATCAGACAATACTCATATCAAACATGAACTTGATAGTTGATCCTGTTGGTGAAAGTCCTTCTGGATCAAAATTTAACTGCAATTTCCAACACGACAATTGCAAATACAAAAAATACCCAAAGTGTTGGAAATTAATTATTTGATGTGGCAATAATTTTTTTGTATTATTGATTTTACAGGTTGCAAGGTGGGTGCTGCTTGTCGAGCAATGGCCCTACAGAATGAGCTGGATCATCCAGTACGTTGAGGACTTCTTCCAAAGGAGAGAGCTCGGAAGGCGGGAGACTCTGCAGCGGGGAATTCAGATGCACGACAAGCTGGTGGACATCTTCCTACAGAGGGTCAAATGCGAGATCACCACTCAGGAGGAATGGAGCCACCTCAACCCACTGGACGAAGATCCAGAGATGTTCGAGCTCTTCCTGACTTTTGCCAAGTTCACGGTCGAGGTATGTCCAGTACCTATGAATGAATAGGTACATTTATTGCACATCTATACCAACTGGGTTAAGTCCAGGTCGCAACTAACTTATAGTTGACAAGAACATGTTATATCTACAGTGTCATCCAACAACAAAGTGTCATATTCTACGAAGTGAACTCAACTTCTTCTCGCATCTTTGTGACACTGTTATATTTACGAACTTAGGTTTGTATAAATTCATAAGGAATATGATTTGGTCTATATTACTCAGGTGTATGAAGTGGGGAAAACATAGGTTCTATCAGTCTATAAGGTTAAATGATCTTCTCTATCGCATCTGTAAAAGTTCAGTTCCTTTATCGGATGCGTACTAGGATACGTCGAAGATGATGTCATCCGCCAATGATACTATCAGTATGTCAACCCTAACGAAAACGAAGCACTTTTTAAAGATGTTGTTTTCATTCAAGGACATGCAAGACCTCCTTCCCTACACCGTGAACCTTGACCTCTCAATCCGACAGACGGTTGGCTACGCCCGAGCTCAAACTGATGTCAAGGAAGTTGAACTGACCAATCAGACGTTGACAAGTCTTCTGAACGAAGGCGAGTCACCAGGTAAGACTGATAGACACAAAACTTTCATCAGCTACCTTAAGCAAAACTGGTGACTGGAAAATTAGAAATATACTAACTAGGCGGTTATTGGCCCCAGTGCCAATTAGCTTTGAAATGCAAAATTAAGAACTCAAAAAGCACACATTCAAAGCACGCCTCACAGTTTAACATTTCAACTTGAAAATGTGGGAGGGTGTATGGCATTTTGATACGTCGATTTTGGTTGGACATCCAGGTAATATGATATACCAAATAGCACTTACTTGAGTTGTTAAACTGCTATATTTCCTGTTTTACATATTGTAGATACAGTGCACTATTCTGAACGAACGTTTTTGAGTTATGAATGTGTCTCATGCACAGCAGGCGATTTTTCTTGGAAACAAATAATGCCACACCCGTAAAAGAACAAATCGTCCATATCCAGCCAAGTTTTGGTTACCAGCTTCTGATCAACAATAACAGCTATGCATTTCTTTCAGTTTCACTTGATTCTACAGTTGCCCTACTCTCTGAGCTCCTAAGAAAGGGGAGAAGAGAGCCTGGAATCATGAAAACACCAGATAGCGTTTTAAGCGTGGAGCAGGAAACAGACGACCCCGGGTCCTCCTCACCAGAAGCCCGCGCTGAGACAACCACCCCCGGCAGACGACCGCAGGTGCGTCCCCATGGTAACTATTCCAGCCCTGACCCAAACCTTGACGTCATCGCTGAAGAATCTGCGGAGGAAGTTTGCAGGGACGTCCAACGGCAGCTGTCTGCGGTGATGGATGACTCCACTGTCAATGATGACGAGAATGGTGACGATGATGAGCCGGCAATGGTAACGACCATTCCCACGGTAGCTGATGTCAGGGAGATGCCACTTGAGAAGTCACCGCCCACCATCGTAACAGCTGACGAAAATGATGAGAAAGAGAACGGCCCAGTGCTGGGACAGGTTAACGGACATTCATCGGAAGAAGATGTGGCAACCGCAGAGGCAACCGCGACTTCGCCTGACGACATAGACCTAATTGAAGATGGGGAAAGGAACGGCACAGATCATGATGACCGTGAAGACGACGAGTCACCTCTGTTGGAACAGCCGCCAACCGTTGCTAACGGATGCTCGGATGATGTCTACGATGAAGAGGAGAACCTGTCCGCCCCACTTTTAGATGATAAAACGGGAGAACGCGAGTCAAGTGTGTAATCGTGATGGTAAGAAGTTCCCCAAGTTTTGAAGTCATGAGCGCACACGGTTTGTTAGAATCGCACTCTTCTGACAATGATGCCTTTTTAACTAGTGGCAAAGCGATAAACGCACAACAACCAATAGAGTAACTACTACAAAACACTTAAGACATTCATCAGTATTTGTTGTGGTATGCCATAGGATAGATCATCATTTAACGTTAACGTTGCTTGTTTTTATCCATGACAATGGAAGTATTCTGCAAAGTAGACTTATCTTTACTTCCCAAGCAGGCTCGACTATTTTAAAACCCTCATGTTTGTTTTTATGACTTTTGTTTGTTTTTAAATTGGTGATTTTAACAATACCACCAGCTGGCAGGATTTTATAGACATATGGTAATCTTGTCTTCCGATTTTTACTTCATATTTTATATTGTTTTGTTAGGCCACACCGATTTTATTTCTTGGTTCACGGATTCGCTCGCTCCTATTTTTTTGGGAAAAAAAATAAAAATAAAAATTACCACTCAGCAAATTTTCACCATTAATGAAACCATTCACCAACTTTCTGGTGTAGCAAATTGGCCTTTATATTATAAGCTCCTTAAAGTGTGGGTACAGATGCTGTTACTGTACAAAAATAGTGTTTTTGTACTTTTTTCAAGCCGAAAACTTTTTTTCTTTATGTTTTGGATTAGCCGTTACCTTTACCCCAACCATTTTACAATTTTTATTTTTATTTTTATTTCGCCCTCTCGCTCCATATTTTTTATGAAAAATCCGTGAACCAAGAAATTCAATTGGTGTGGCCTTAACAGCCATTAGAATCCATCGGAATTAATGAAGCACAACTTGGTATATTGTAGACTTTTAGTGTTTTTTAAACAAGTTAGATAAAGAAGATTTTTCATGATTGTCCTTGTTTTAGCTGTCAATACATTTGTCATACAATAGCACTAGTTTGCATTTTGGATGAATGGTGACGGGAGAACAACTTCTAACTACTATATTTGTGTCCTCATCAACTGTGCTTGGTTTCAGTATCCTCTTAGTTAAGATGGCTTCTTGGTGAATTTTTTGTTCGTCGAAGGTTTAGAACGTGGTATTTTACAGGGTAGTAAATAGCTCATCTTTTTTTTTCAATAAAAAATCAGGTGAAATGTTTGTGTGTGAATTTATTCAATTGTATATTATTTGATGTGGTTTAATGTCAAATAATCAACAATCAATCTACAACACTACATACAAAACTGTACAACACTGCTAGTTGCCAAATGCTATCTACTGACATTTAAATCACTTCTGTGACCCAAGAAAGGATAAAACCTCTTTATTTGCTTCAGATATGAAAACGCCATTAAAAATTATTATAAAAGACATAACTAGTACATATGACATTTAAAACAGCTTGATACAATCTGTCAAAGACAATCGAGCAACATCATGATATGAAAAAGTGCATAGTTAAGACCTGTGATGTTCATAATCTCAAGTATTTTTTTTCAAAACTCACCATGCATAGTTAATATATAAAAGTCTCAACATTAGAATATTATAAGATAAAGATAAAAGGTCCATCTGCCACAAACTTGTCAGGCATTTCAAGAAATAAATAATATACATTGTTTAGAGTTCAATACTGTAACATTAACCCTAGCAGCATGCTTTATCACCCTTAAGAGCAATACTATTAATAATGTCACAATGAAAATTTTAATACCATAAATAAGATACTTAATACATGTTGCACCTGATGTTAACAGAATATTTGATAATGGCTATTTTCCTTTGCAGTTGTATTATACTTAGAATGAATCTACTTTGTACACCATGCATTATAACCTCTATGAGTGGCAAACTCAGAGTTCTATTATAGTGTAATCACTTATTCTACACCTGTTTTATCACTTCCAATATGTAGGTAAAGGTCTTACAGCTTTTAGGCATTGGGCTATTAATCCATTGTGTGTTGGGTATTGTATAAGTACCAGTGTAGCCCATCCCTCTCCTTCCGCTTTCTTTTAACTCCCCAACCACCCATTTTACACGTGAGTGGAGTGTTTAAATCCCAGCCTTTCTAAAGGATACAATGTCTACCAAGTAGTGCCGAGAAACTGAATCCGTGACCTTTTGATTTTGTGTCAGCTTAAAACTTGGCCATAATCCAAATAACATAAAATATCAACAACAACAACAGCAGCAGCAGTATCAGATATGAATTTACAAGGTAAAAAACAACACCAGCAACAGTCAAATATCTAGTAAAATTAACATGCAAAGTGACATGTCGAAAATCAGATTTTAGCACAATGTACATCAAAATTAGTTTGTTTTCTCTTGCAATGACTGATCCGTTAATCCTTTACGATGCCTCAGCAGAAAAGAATTTCCCAAGATTTGTTTCCATTTCCTCTGCAATCTTCCCTAAGTTTACATTTTAAAAATTCCTTCTCTTTCCCTTCTTCTGACTGATTTCTGAATCCTTCACGATGCCTCAGCAGAGAAGAATTTCCCAAGGTTTGTTTCCACTTCCTCTGCGATCTTTCCAAAGTTTTCCCGTTGACGGAGACCTTCCATCCACGCGGTGAGGTTGGGGTAGAGTTTCTCGGAGAGATGGACGCCCGTCCCCGGTAGGAACAGCAGGCGACAGTACACGCAGATGTCAGCGAAGGTCAGCATGTCTCCTACAAGGTAGTCCTTGTTCTGTGGGTACATCAAGCAAAATTTCAGGACTCAAAAGCCAGCCAGGATTGACCAAAAAAGCCCGGTCTGAATATGGTAAAGATAAAGTATAATGCCTTTTATGAATATCTAGTACCCAAATTCAAATCATTGTGATCATTACTAGACTTTGCAGGTCACAGATGCACGATAACGTTAAAAGCACATGTGACCAACTACCGACGTATTGAAGCGGTAAGAGAGACAACAACAACAACATAACTGTTACATTATGTGAGAGGAAGAGAAAAATATGGACAACTGAGTTGCAATCAGCGGTTTGCCAACTTTCTTCGCTGAAAGTCATTACCCACTTCTTTCTAGCTGAAATACAAAGTAAGGGAATCCTCACGAAACATTTTGACAATGTCTTTGAAGATTTCATGTTATGAGCAACTTACCTAACTGAATTTTTTAAAGGACGTCGACTGAAAAGTAATGATCACGCTTATTTGAAATTTGGTAGATGCTGTTAAAAGACTTAAAGTTTATACTATATAATAGGATTACGCCCGTAAATTTGAGCTGTGCAGCTTTTTTCTTGGTGATGCCATGAACTCATTGATCATCCCTTCTTTACATTCTTGAGTGTTTGGATGACAAGGTACAGACCAAACAGCACATTACATATGCTATATTTTTTTCAAGTCTTTACTTGAAAAAGGATTAAAAAATATAAATATCTTGAAACTTAAGAAGATCCCACCTTGAGGTACCTGTCCAGGTACTCCAGACGTCTTCTGATCAGCTCCATGTACATCACCACGTTCCCCACCCGCACTGCATCCCCCTCTACCAGGTGTCCATACATCTTACCCAGCTTCCCCCACATGTCACTGCCACGGACCACCCTGGAATAAGGTAACAATCAACAAGAATCATGTTTTAAAAAATAACGCCTTGGCGATGCATGGTTGTTTTTCTACCTACAGTACTGTACATGTACCTACCAACCTAGTCCCTAGACCTGTTAAGTGTAAAGTTAACTTCTTCAATACAGTGGATACATCTTTTTGACATTTTCCATATCTAAGTGCCATGGACAACTCTAAGAATCAACAAAAATGAATCTAAAAACCACTTTGGCGACGCATGGCCAAGGAAATAAAATGTTGTGTTTCGGGTTCCCTGAGCGGCCTTATCGAAATACTTCTGACCCTATCCTTTTTTGGGTCCGCTACAAGTAAGGGATAAAAATAAATGATACAACATGGAGCATGTATCACCCGAGGTACCAGCCCAACCCACGGGAGGGCTGGGACCGAGGGTGATGTGGAATACAACGTGTTGTATTTTATTTATGTCATGCCTACCTGAGAAAACACATGTTTCCATGTGAAATGCGCCAGAAGTTGAGAAAATTTGGTGCCCTCGAGCAATTTTCCAACATCCAAATGAGGTATTAAAATTTTCGAACCATGCCACACTCAGCGTGTGCATCGTACATTTTGAATTATTCGATGGGAGCCTGTGTGATAAAACTTTGAAGCCTGTGTGATACCGCTTTTATCACCCAAAGTCCAGAACACCTGTATTGTACGTTATTGCGGCCCAGGTATGACGTAAAATCTTTGATCTGTCATCTGGTTCATGAAAACGTTGTTGAATCATTCTTCAACATGTTCTTATTTGAACAGTATTCTTCCTAGGCCTATATAAATAGATTCGAAAGTCTATTTGCCAGAAATGCTGAGAATCCGTTGGGAAATGACGTACCTTGACATGTAGAGCTTCATGATATGGTGAAAGGTTGCCAAGAAGCGTACGTCGCTCTGAAGTGCCAGGAGCTCGTCCAGATTTGTCATGTCATACCTGATGGAATACAGAAAGCTTTATTCTACAGGGAATGTATAGTGTCCACACACTCAGCAATTTCAAGACATGTATATTATATGTACCATATACCCTTTGGGGGGGGGGTCCCTTAAATGAATCCTGTCTGTAGTGACCACCTGACAAATGTACATGTGATGTTTCTCTGTCATGGCCAGTGAAAAAGTAGCTCTTCATGAAGTAAGCTGGATCAAGATCACTTTATCCTTTTTTAATAGGATCCACAGAATGAGCACTGAGAAGGATTTGACAATAGAATTGATATTACCAAGCAATGATTCCTGAACAAACTTGACATCTCCAGAGTACAGTTAAAAATGAATTATAAGAAATATCGGTCCTAACTTGATACATGCTAAGAAATGACAACAATAACAAGATAACAGTAATGAAATCTACACATTGTCTTTACCAGATGAATAAAACACATGTTGAGTGAAAATGAAAATGAAGATGATATTGAAAAAAAATGTCAGGTTCATTATGCTTAAAAGCCATATCTTTCCAAAGAAAACCAGACTTTGGTATACAGAACAATTGGTCATGTCATCTATTTCAAATCTATGTCTATCTAAACTATCTGAGGGGTTCTTTTTCTTATGCAATGGGAGATGAATTGTACAACTTTTTCGAATATAAACGGGTTGGACGACTTGAGCAAGAAGTTGAGCAAGAAGGGTGGACGACTTGAGTAATTTAGTCCAACGTTAAAGTATGCGGCAAAGGTTTGGAGAGGACTATACGGCCACAAGCTTCTGTATGTTCTGACCTGTCGTGCAGTTTCTGTGCGACGACCTTCCTCTCCAGTAGGTACACCAGGTCCTGACAGTAGAAGTCCTGTTCCCAGGCCTGCCACTGCTGGCACTTAGCTCTCAGTAGGGGGTCCTTAGGGTACAGGGCCGGGGACGTCACTGCAAAGATATTAAGCACATTATGAAACTTGAAAAAAAGACCTTAACAGACCCCTTTCCAAACTTTTCAAACAAGGTCTGGGCAGACAAACAAGATTTGTCTTGCAATGATCATTTTACCACCCGACCCTCATTTTCACCCAAAGCACTCTTGAATTTGCAACCATGATTTCATAACGCAGCTAAAACTTCTTCCTGTTAATTGTTATGTTGTCAGTATACTCGATCCACATAATATATATTGTGCAATCCCCATGATATGTTGCAACCAGTAACCCGGCCACTATACTAACATCTGGTTAAATAAAAGTTACTCTGCATCGACATCACTTAGAGTCAAGTCGTGCTTCTTAAAGCTCCACATAGTTAGGCTCCTCATAGCTAGGCCCCGTAAATACAACATTTTGGTGTCAAGAACGGGATCAAACAAAATACAGCACTTCCTATCACCAAATGGAACCATCATAAAAGTACTAGTAAGTGTATCAAAGAGCAACTGACGGTCAACTCCAGTGACAGAGTCCACATACTCCAGGACCCCTCGCGATCCTTTCAGAATCCTGTTGCCGTGCCGCACCCGGAAACGGCCACCAGACCCATGAGGACGACCAATCATCTCCACAAAGCCACGCTTCATGGTCTTATATTTGGCTCCCTGTAAGGAATTTGAGAACAATAATTATATTACTGACTGAGATCGTAAATGCTATTTAACCCTTTCTTTATATCAACCAATTTCATTTCTGTTTTGCATCCATCAAAAGGGAGCAGTATTGGTTTCTTTCTCATGTGACTACATTAGATTATGGAACGACAGACTGAGTTTTTGTGTACATTATAGTTTCCGTGCTACAAAACCAAACGTAATTCTATCCGCTGCTCTATCTCCAAAAACAAAAACAAATTTAAAGCTGGAGACAGAACTGAGCAGTAGCATAGTATCCAAACCTTTATAATAGCTGCCGATTCTCTTCTTTCTCTCAACTATTTGAGAGGACGAACAGACATGGAAGCTAGGACGTGGGAGTTTTCTTTTACACAACCAGTTTTCTCTCACCTGCTGATGTTTCGTTGTAGGTGGCACTTTTCTGGCAAGAACACTTTTAATATCCCCAATGTGGCTGAGTTTATACGCCCCCTTCATTCCGGTTCATCACTGGGGTTGACTTCCTTATCCAGACTGCTTGTTTAAGCCACGTTTGGGATAGTTTTCTTATCATAAAAGCGCCACCTACATTGGCTTCATATAGCGACGAGAAGCAGAAGTTAGAAGCTCTGAGGAAGATGTCCGACAAACAACAAAACATCAGCAGGTGAGAGACAACTGGTTGTGACAAAGAAAACTCCCATGTCCTATGATCTATCAACCTGCATGATGAAATTATTTTCGGAAGACATGGAAGCTGACAGATTTTTGTGGCACCCACCTTCTCCATCAGTAGCAGCTGGACCTGTAGTGGTTCTGCAGCAGTGGAGTAGTGATGGACCAGGAACTCTTCCTCCATCACCTCTCCCTCCCGCTTCAACATCTCCCTCTCCATTGTCCGCGTCTGGCTAGCCACCTTGAACACACTAGGGTAGAAGAAAGATAAAGGGGTCAGCTTGATGGACAGAGCCGCATGGAAGTACAGTGTGAAGACTAGCTGCTGCTGCCTACCCCTGTGTCAGGGATCCCAGCAGCAGAATACAAATACTGGATACTACTACTAACTACATGTACTACTACTACTACTACTACTACCAGGTAACTGCTACTGTCCCTTGGGTGGTGACATTAAGCATCGTCCCATAAACTGCATTATGGACCGGAAAGGGGTCAATGTTGCAGACAGTGAAGACAACAAACAAACGAGCTTGATCGAGGAAGCCATCTATATCAGAAAGACAATACCTGAGGCCTGCAGGACGATTGGAGCTTTCATGAATAGACAAAATTCTAAGCGGGCACAAGGATGAGTAACTACACCCATTCTCAAGTAGGGTCTTAACTAATTCTCACTTATAATCTAACAATTTCCTTTAAGTTTAGAACTTAGTATTTGGAAGCAAAATCCTGACACACATTTGTATCAAAGTGCAGCTACAGAACGTTACATCCTTACCTGGACAGAACGGTGGACCCGCTGAACCTCTTGACCTTCTTGCCACTGCGGAAGTTCCCCATCTTGACCAGGATGCCCGGCACCACCGACAGGGTCAGTTTCTCAACCCACTGCTTCATGGGCTCACTCTTCCGCACTGCACCCCTATACAAGGAAGATATGTTTCAATTGATAAAGGTGTATGCAGCAAATACATTCAATATGTTAGGTAGAGACTACAATCTGGAAGAATCAGCAATTTTGCTGGCAGAGATCCCAATCTGAGTCCGACTCCGTAAATTTAAAGATATTCCCTTACAAGACAATGACAACGATGATCATAGAGTTTGTTATCACCAAGCACAGTGGGAACATCTTCGCTGGATAGTTTTGAGAATACTTAGCAATGCATGTAGATGTCTAAAGGTTAGGTGTGACATGTTGTTCAGTGTAATAGAACCAGCTGCTGCCGTGCCATGTGCCTGCGAAGCTAGTGTGTTACGCCAAAAGGCAATTAAACTGGCTTTTTGCAATTGCATATAGATACAGATACAGAACTTTTCAATGTCAATGAATTAAGATCAATGGACTGTCTTCATAAATGGGAGACCACCCTAACATATCAACTGGGATCTTCGCCAACAGAATTGGCCAGTCTGACATATTAGCATCTCTATCCTGACATGTGTATCTAGTTCTAGTAGCCCCATGGGTTCAAGTTCAAAAACTGTAACAGTTCTTCATTAAACACTAATACATCTACAGTATTTGTCAAATACACAATATAATACTACTTGAAATACTCTACCTCAGCTTAAAAATACTTCTTTTCTCTGTGTCGTATAATTTAGCTCATAAGGCACATGCTGTTATTATACAATTTACTTATAATATGTTAGTATTAAAAGTAGTGTGCAGACTAATAATAGAACTTGTCAAGGATTCAACTCTGTTCAGGCAAATATGGCTACTTACAAACTCCGGCCCCAAGCAGAAGCGTTAAGTGAATGTGGCAACTACAGCGAGCCACCCTCTACCCGACACCTTACTGAATCCTGATGTGACGGAGCCACGCCACTCAGGTTTAACGTTACCTATACCAGAGGTTGCCTAGGTAACGGGAGATGTTTGGGAACACGCTGCTCTGTATGGGCAGCCCGGCACTGCCACACTGGTGCAGGCGTGGGTACAGGGTGATCTCAGTGATGGAGAAAAAGTCCAGCTGGAAAAATAAACAATAATGATATGACAATGCAAGATCGTGTGGCACAATACGGAGTGAAATTATTTCAAGAATACGGAGTGCAATTGGGCTCAGGCCCAAGAGGTCCTTGGTTCAAAACCTGCAGGTGTCACCGATTTTTGTGCTCTTGGGAAAGGCTGACTTTACACGACTTTCCTCTTTTCACTAATTATAAGGTGTCATGTGTACCCAGCTTCTGCTAGGGATGTCCCTCGGATGGGATGTTAGATAGAGGTTCCGTGCTTGGGGAGAGCCACACCCCACGTACGTTAAAGAACCCAACACACCTTTGGAAAAAGAGTAGGGGCATGGCCCGGTGTGCCATGGAGCAAACCATTGTGTCTGTCTCATGGAGTTGGTGATTCACTACAAATCACCCGGACGGAGGCCTTGCAAACCTCCGTCTCACTATCGCCAAGTACTATTCAATTTATATTTCTTGGATACGATGGAAAGATAACCCGAGACAATTGCTACTCGACGATGTACACAACACGTTTATGTCCCTATGCTCCCTGTACAGAGCTGACATAAAATAAAGTGCCGTGGCGGACACGGAAAAGTTAAAAAAAAAAAAAAAAAACTCCGTCTCAATCAGCCATATGGTGATTATGATTACCATCATTCAACATGCCCCGGAGAGGAGGTGCCGCCAGGGGAATAACAGTCTGCCTTTTCAGACAGTATAATAAGTTGTGCTGCCCCTACGGCTGATTTATGCTACGGAAATTTGATGATGTTGATTGTTCGTATTACACACCGGGTAAACAGCCTTATGGCACAACATACCAGGTTTGTACTGAAGAGCACAAGCTGCATATCGAGACAGATGTATTTAACTCACTGACAATAGGAAGAACCCCAACTCCTTTTGATATGTGTGGTGGGTTCTTTTACATGCTTGAGATGTGGCTCTCCTCCAACATGGGACCTCCATGTAATGTCCTATCTTAGGGACGTCCATAACTTAAGCTAGACACCTATTTTTACCTGAATGAAGTGAAGAAATATCTGTGCAACATATGTCAGAGCATATTTGGGGACTCTAACCCAGGACCTCTGGGCTTCAAGCCAAACACCCTACTGTTAGTGTTATGCTAATGTCATGATGCCAAGTAAGTTGAATGGCAGTTTCCAACAAACTGACCGCACCAAAATTTCTCATTGAATAGATTTACTACATTATGATAGAACCCAGTGCTTACCAGATAGTCTTTCCCATTTAAGGCCTTCTCCAACTCAAGTAAGCTCTGATAGCAGCCTATAGCATGATGATGTAGCTCCTCCTCCGTACGATATGTCCCATCGTACGTTCTGAGGAACCAAGCGTATCAGCATTTAGACATTCATACGGACAACATCTGTGTGTGCGTCAAGTTTTGCCCGTGCCCCCCCCCCCCAAAGTTTTTTATCATTATGGTAAGTTGTAAAAAGCAGCTGCAACATGAACAACTATATGCCATAACTTGTATGCCATTAAATGTACTAGTACTAGTAGGTAGTTGTAGAATGCCAATTTCATAGTCAAAGAAGAAGACATGAAAGATCAAAATCAAACATCAAAAATTGTCCAGTACCATAATGCATTGTGATACCCTGTGTGTTTAGTCATTAATTTTGTTCAAATTTCCTGGCTACTTAGATTTCCAAAATTGAATTACTTTGAATTCGTCATTTTTGTATTGGTAACTAACCCAAAGGACCATGCAGTTGCTAACACTTTACTTGTAAAATGAAAATTTAACAGCAAAAATGAAATGACGCAAGTTATGCAAAAATATATACTATAAGGGAAAAATCTTTGTCAGATGATCTGAACTCAAAGTGAAGAAAAGGGTGGCAGGTACCTCATCCTTTATCACCATGCAAACCGAGACAGTGAGAAGAGACTATAGAGAGAAGGGGACAAAAATGTTAAAATAAGCAAACTGAACAAAGACAACCAGTTTGAAACTGAAAAAAATAACTTTAATGAATACAAACTAAATTGTAATCATAGTGTAAAGGGTGTAGGAATTTCTTCATCCAGTTAGTATGTGAAAGAAATTGAATTAGGAAATGTATGATGTTAGAATTTTTTTCCAAAAGAGCACCGTAAAAGAAATTGAGCTTGGAACCAAAGAAAATAGATGACTGAAATCAAACGCAACGAAAATGCTCACTGTAAAATGATTTCTCGTTGTTTCTCGGGTAAATCGTCGCGTAAGGTCGCCTCCAGCGCGTCTCGTGAGGGAAACGCGGCCCGCTGTGCCACGCCTACCATGTTTTGCAACATGTACGGACTAAAATCCTGCCAATTCACATTTTTTGAATATATTTTTTTAAATGTTTAAAATGCACATACATGACAGTAGCAAAATAAAGTTATTGATAAAATCAAGACATGTGAACAGGAGTTACAGAATGTACTGAGAAAACAAATTACCTACTAGCACAATTTATCAAAGACAAGGAAACAAACAAACAAACAAACAAACCAAGCAAACAAACAAACAAATAAACACAAAGATTCCTACAAAAGCTATAATGCTACTAAGTCTTCACCTTTATCCGTGGGTTAACCTTTATCCATTGTTCATAAATACATGTACTGGGTATTTAGGGATGTCAATACGATGGAAGGTGGTTTTGAATTGATAAACAAGCTGTACATGTATTTTAAAAATATTGCACTTTAAAACCACTGCCCCCTGGTTTTAAAAAAACAACGGATATAGGTTATCCCACGGATAAACTTAAGGTGAACTAGTGTTACATCTGGTACATTTTTACTGCTGCTTGTGTTTGTAAACAAAAACACAAACAAACAAACAAAAATGTACAGGATGACTTACATCAGTAAGACCCAGCTCCCAGTCCTGCCACATTTTGACCTTTGCCCTTTCCCAGGGATCAGTGGGGTACAGTGCATGTTCCCCATAATGCACGTTGGGGATAACAGTGTCCAAAAACTCTGTGATGATGTTTGACTCATACAGAACACAGTTGGGGAGACCCTGAGGAAGGTAATAAAAGCATTTTGATTAGTAATGGTTATTGGGTGGGATAACTACTCTTTGCAGCCAGGGGCTGAAAAGTGAGGAGTTTACAATGAGCCCTTTCACAGAGATCAGAACGCATGTGCAACAACAGAAATTCTAGGTAAGAATATGTCAAAGGAAACGGCCTAGAAAAAGAAAAGAAAACCCGTCTGGATGTTGTTATGCAAATTGAAACAATCATCGAAACAAGGACAGTTTATCTTTATCAAGGGCTTTACCTTTGACATATTACCAGGACCTAGAATTGACCTCAGTACAACACTTAATTGCCCCAGGTGCAGCCATTACACTGTACATACTAATCTGAATGACATGCAGCAAGGATGAGTGAGTGAGTGAGTGAGTGAGTGAGTGAGTGAGTGAGTGAGTGAGTGAGTGAGTGAGTGAGTGAGTGAGTGAGTGAGTGAGTGAGTGAGTGAGTGAGTGAGTGAGTGAGTGAGTGAGTGAGTAAGAGAGTGAGTAAGACTAAGAGAGAGAGAGAGAGATTTAAAGCTAATAATGCCCCTGCATGGGTTACCTACATAATATGACTGAGCAAAAATGAAGTATGGGAAACACATATTATGTACTTAAACTGTTGTAAGTTTGCAATTATAGACTGATCCTGACTGTCCATCTCAATTAGCAGTGCAGCCAATGATAGCATGGCAATTAGCAGTTCAACCAATGAGAGAGGGGGTAGCTGCACTTCTGTCTAAAATGTGCATTTTCATATTCTTATTTTGCATTTTTAAACTTTGACGGAGGTGGGCAACGCAGTGAGATTGTCTATTGCACTAAAGACCTAAAAATAATGAAGGCTTAACCAATCAATGTTCAAGTTGAAACTGTGAGAGAGGGTCTCATCTCAATTATTAGATAAAACCAAGAAAGGGTCTCACCTCGCTGTTAGATGAAACTAAGAAAGGGTCTCACCTCAATGTTAGATGGAACCAAGAAAAAATAAGGGTCTCACCTCAATGCTAGATGGAACCAAGAAAGGGTCTCATCTCAATGTTAGGCGAAACTAAGAAAGGAACTCACCTCAATGTTAGAAGAAGCTTAAGAAAAGGTCTCACCTTAACAACAAATGAAATTAAGAAAGGGTCTCACCTCAATGAAAGGTGAGTCTCACCTCAATGAAAGGTGAAACCAAGAAAGTTGAAACTATAAAAGGGTCTCACCTCAATGTTGAAGATGGTGAGGACAGGGACCTTGCCGTTGGGGTTGAGTTTCAGAAAGGCTGGGTGGATCTGCTCACCTTTTAACAGGTCAACCTCAACCTGAGGGAAAAAATATCACACTGGTAAGAGAATCGTGTGACAAACATGAAGTTTTCTTTGATGATAATGATGTTATAACAGGACACAATGCACAAAGGTCATTTAGCTTTTAAGACCCTGTACAAATGTCTAAATAATTCTTAGGCCTAGGAAAAAAATGTTGTGTTTCCTGTTTCCCTACCTACCCTAGAAAAACCTGCCGACCTACCAGAGACTTTTTTGGGGGTGGGTAGTGGTGAGTTTTACTACAAGTGTTAATGTTATGGACTGTTCATTGCCTTTGAAACATGAAAGGTAAGTTTATAACAGTTTTATTGATCATCATTCGGCAGCTACTACACCTAGCCGGATCGACCATGACGACCAAATGTTGAAAATACGGTAAGTGTGTCTATCTGTGTATGAAGGAACTTGATTAACTTTGAATATTGAGGCACGTTAAGACACATTACAGAACTGTTTCTCGCTACTCAGATTATCCACGCCCTTCGATTTTGCCACGAACTTAACTCAAATGTGATCGATGCATGCTACCAATGTGTATAGTACAAGTAGTCTGTCGTAGAAACTGTCAACAATACAATGAAATAAACCCAGAAAAACAACCAAATGTTAAACACACAGGGCTAGGGCGGTGAAAAAAAACCCAGTGCAGATTATTGTACAATCTTACCGGCATCTCAACAATTACTTCATTCGTTTCCTTGCACGCACAAAACGACCAGAACAAGTGTAGATTTTGATTGCCGAGGTCTCCTACTACTTGTGCCAGAAAAGGTCGACAATATATCGCACATTCTGTCAACACAAATGTGACCACGTCTTAATGTAATATGATACATAATATATGCACACCGTGTGTCATTAATGTAGCAAACATGTCTGCATGAAACCTTAGACCCGCATGAAGTGCGGGTGCGCCACTTGACTAGGATTGACAGGCTTTGTCTTTGAAGTCCACGCCGCTGGCCCGACGTGACAATGTGTAATCGCTTTGCGCATCATAACATTTACGGAAAATTTCTCATTGCTTGCTCAAATAGAAACAGGACAAAACAAAACTGGCGGACTAGTGAGGATTCGGTTCAAAATGTGTCATGACTTTGCACTGAACGGACAGTCTGGAATAAAAAGGGATTTGCCGTGTACTTTGAAGTTTGAGAGCCAACCAGGGGTCACCATATCAGTTTCCGGCTTTACCATGCTTGCAGGAGACTTTTTGGCCTCTTAGTGACAAATTTGTGGCATTTTGTGGGTTCTTACTCAAGAGCCATTGGCGTAGAATGGAGTATTCACTTTCACTGCAACAGGTCGTCAACGTTGACATGGCTTGGAAAGCAACAAGTGTTACAGCGGGCCTCGACGGAGATTTACGCACGGTCAAAAATTACATGCAATACGATGTCGAACTCATAAACTTACGTCCGAAGCTAGAGGACCTCACACACTCACACCCTCCGTTACATATGTTAACACCCCTTGTCTGTAATTTTAGAAGGTAAAAGAAGTAACGATAGATGAACATTGCATGTAGATATAAAGCAACAGTAAGGACCAGGGTCAGTCCAATTTTTGCTACAATTCCACCGGCATCAGAACAATTGTGTCGCGCACTCACACGCACAAACCAATGAGGTTTTATCTTGATAAAACTCCTTGCACAAACGTACAAAACGTTCATTTATTTTTATCGCAGCGATGTTTACTTCATACTTGCCATCAAACCCCCAAAGTTTTGACAAAATGCTGCACGTTCTGCTCCTCAAACAAACTGTAACGATACGTGTCATAATTTGTTACGATGTGTGCACGCAACGTTCCAAGTTTCAATCGGTTTCCGTGGCAGTTTTGCGGAGCTGTAAGGTATTTTATTTGGGACCTCCGGGATATTTCGCTACTTGACACCGCCGCTCGCTGAAGCGCGGAAGCGCGGCCCCGCTCGCTGTAGCGCGGAAGTCCGTCCCCGCTCGCTGTAGCGCGGATGCACGGGCTAGTCTATGCGAAAACAAGTTATGATTTCCAACACAGACAAATACAGAATTTATGCTGGATAACCACCGCTGCAACAGTTATAATTTTGCTGACCAAACCGTAAATTTTAAACATTCCAGTTGTACCTAACGGCAGGCCATGAAGTTGTTTATATTCCGCCCAGCAGGGGCAGATTAGTGCTCCTCCCAAGTGTCTTTGATGTAACCGCCGCCTGCATATGAATGGCCGGGACAGTCGCGACAGGGAAAAACTCTGACGCGTTCTGGTCGGTGGCGGCGCTAAACTATAACGCGACTCGCACGCGACAGTAACGCGTTCGTATCGCGTTTGCGTTTGTCAGAGTTGCATACTATGTCGCGATCAGTACTGTAGCTTCCAGAATTTGTATTAAGCCTGCTTCCTATCAAAGTAAATCACTGCTTGTCCTATCTAATGAAGGATAAATGTATCTAATTATAATGCATAAAATTAAAGTTTGACATTGAAAGACGAGTGTCCTCATGGTTCCGGGTCGGAGTTCAAATCTGACCGGAGTTGACGGAAGGGTAGTGTAATATGCCGGAAGTGCGCTGTTGTCTCCCTAGCTTTTGCTCCCTATTGCTCGGTGATTGTTATAACTTATAGCTGAGCATAGTATTTCCTGAAAGGGTTGTATTATTTTTGTGCGAGGATTAGTTGGTCGGCCAGCGAAACCATATAGTCCGCTGCAACGGTGATGCGGTTTTCGTGTTTTTCATGCAATTTCGAAGAAATTACATCATCAGAGATTGCAAAAAAAGTTATCACATGGAATTTTTTTATTTTCATTTTACCCAGACATGAAGAATTTAGCTTCTCTACCACGTAGGCCGTTATCCTGGGAAAATTAGTTTTTTCCAAGCAGCTTCGATCAAAAAAGTGTTAAAAAATGATAGTTTTTGGGTCCAAAATTGAAATTTTACTACATATTCTACCCAAAATAAAGAGGCAACAGACGATACCAATAGGTTTGTCGGAAAGAGGCAGAAAACGGCTTTCCGCCATATTGATTAAGTTTCGCATCCTACGTTTACTAGCGGAACTGTAGACCTTCGGTCTGCGGCTGTCCGCCAACCTCCAAAATCGTAAAAGAAACTCTGGTCTGATACCTCATACATTTCAGTTAACTTTATCAACTGTATTGCAATTATAATATGAGTTTTGGCTAGTTTAAAAAAATGTACTAGTATGGAGAGTACAGAAGAGACTTGGGAGTGGATACCAGGCTAGTATCAAAGCCTAGGACAGTATAAAAGCTGGCCAAGCAGTGTCTCCATTGCATGCTGATACATGTACTTACTGTCTGGTAAGGGATCTCCTTGTCAATCAAAACCATGCGCACTCGACGGCTACAGGGGCTGGAGGGGCTGTCATACAGGGTGATGCCCTTCAGCGCTTGGAACTTCCTAGAAACAGAGAAATTCAATCACAATCACATGCTGCTCTTATTTCCAAAATTCTCAGTAGAAGTCGACTCTAATGCATCATAATTTGCCTGCATAAAAATGCAGCATTTCAAGTTTTCACTTTCGTGTGTCTGTGGGTTTCGGTGCGTTGCTGGCAATATATTTCCAGATCACAGCATGCTATTGCGATGACATTTGGCAATTGGGTCAGTGGTGGTGGCCTGACGGTCAGGTTTGATTCGGGGACTTTGAACTTGGTATACAGCAGGTTGCTTTTTGTGTGCTTCTGGGACATTTCCCTGACGGAGAAAACATGCGCACTCTGATAGGGAAAACATAAATAAATGATGCATGGTACTTCTACCTATAGGGAAAACATATTATTTTTGCTGGTTTGTTCCTTTCCTTCTTCTTTTCCTTGTTCTTCTGGCAAAAACAAAGTACTAGTAGGTTGGCAGCACAAAATAAACTTAGCCGAAACTAGGTACTCATTTTCACCTGAGTGAAGTGGGGAAAGTTGTGTAAAGTGCCTTTCCCAAGGGCACAAGATCGGTGACACGGCAGGAATCAAACCCGGGACCTGTTGGTCAGGAGCTAAACACAATCTCCAAGCAGATCTTGCGGTGGGATAAGACAGAATCATAAGCTTGGGAAAGGAGTTTAGCCGGCAGAGGAGTTTCATTGGCCACTGCAAGATCTGCTTGGAGATTAAAACACACTGCCAATTACGCCACGGGATCCGACTATATGCATCTGGCCAGCTTTAATAATAAAATCTCAGCTTTGCTATAATTGTAATTCATATATTATTTACTGAAGTAGGGGGATACACATTAACATGACAGAGGTGGGCGGGGCCATGGGATCAGTCTATAATTATCTAAGTTCATTGATATTTAAATATAACAGATTGTTATAGGAATGGACTCACTTTTTTTGCATATATCATTCATTGTTGAGTGTTGAAGGTAACATTACAAATAGTCCTTACCTCTCCAGCTGTTTGTTGACTTCTTCGGCTCGAGGTTTTTCCAGCAGCAGTTTTTTCCTGTGGGTTCCGTTCTGCTCTGTATCTTCTGCAGGTAGGGCTGTACCATCGATACTTGGGTGGGACATCTTTTTTTTTTTTAAGATTATGTATTGCAGTATCTGAGCAATAAAACATAAAATCACTGTTTTTGGTCATACCTTTACATCATAAGTTGAATCTAAATTATTACACTGCATAGCAATATTCATAATGTATGAATGCAACTTTGTCGCAAGAATCCTTTGAAATACACTTCACACCACAGCTTGAGTTGTCAACCATTTTGTCCAACTTTCAAACGCACTCGTAAACAATCAAATTAAAAAACATTGGTGGTTCACTCAAATTGTTATTGAAGTTTGTTAACAGACTGTTTACAGTTCATTTGTTGTGATTTCTGATCCCCCTACGAGTCTTCAAAGATCTCCAACCAAAACCGTCAATTTGAGAATCTGTTTTGCATTTTGTGTCAGCTGGCTGGTTTATTGTAGACTATGTACAAGACATAAAGGAACTTAGCCAAGCCTTGCTTTTTGCATTGTTCAGACCTACATTTGAAAATGAAATGTGCTAAAATGATAAGAACAATCCTGAACATATTGAAAATTCCTAGTTACAAATGTCGAAGATTTAAAAATTCAGAGTATCTGTAGTTTTGACACCCAAATTCTACAGTACATACCTTTAAGAGACAAAATTATACTAGTCTGTCTCTAGAGGGTGTAGTGTGGCCTGTCCTTGGTACTGACTTCTACTTTTCTAGATGATCAGCACAGTTATAAAGTATGTTGTGAATCCAAGGAACATCACATCACAAATGGTGGGTGGTGGTGGTCGAGGTTGAAACGTTCTGCAAACATAAACGAAACAGTCTTTCTCGAACCAACGTCCTTCAATTTTTCAAACACTCAAATTCCTGATCACAGCCCCAGAAATGCACAGATGTCCTTTAGTTGGTTTTACTATTTAGATATATAATATTTACTGTGTATATATTAGAAAAGAAAAATAAACCTTCAGTGGGTCAGGAACAGATCAGTTCTGCTTGCTGTAGTGTTTGGATAAGGTTACAGATAGTCTCCGATCCTCCGAATTTGATATGTTGATACTTGCGATAACAAAAAGAAAGGATACACAGTGAAACATCAACAAATATAACGTTACTTGACACAATTTAAGAACGCTTTACGGACTTCAACTAACCCTGGATGCGCCAGTTGAGTTCACAACATTTGCAGGAACCACAAAACGCCCCTGTTGTCGGTTCTTCTTCGCCGATAATACCTGCATATATGCAGTAACCGGTGCGGTGAGGTATTTAGGTTACCTTTGTGGGTTTGGCGGTTAAAGGTGAACGACCTCGGGACGTGCCATTACGTGCTACAAATGGGGTGAATTCATCCAGTAATATTGGCATTAAAACGTCATTTGTTGTCTCCAAAAGAAGTTATCTAAAGTACAAAAATTACTACATTTTAAATCCTTTGATCTACGTAGGAAAAACTTAAGATTTTTCTTCCAATATGATCCCTTTGCTATAATAACGTACGGTCCCTATTAGAGGTTATAGGTTACAAAGGTCAAAAGTTACCTGGTTGGCATATTTCTAGCAAGGCCGTTACAATCTTGAGTTATAATCAAGTATTTCCTCAGATTTTACGGTTTTAGAGGCCAAAAAGGGTAAACAGTATTGTAGTGTTTTCTTAACTCTATTTCCTTTCACCCGTTTTATAGATCGTTTTCACAGAACGTTCGAAAACCGTTCGATCACGCTTGGGCGCCATGTTGGATGATAACCTGGATGACTAGAACACAGAACGGCGCTGTCAAAGTTTAACTTGCGGGTTCAAGTGTGCTGTTTTGTCTCCATTCTGTGAATCATTAAGTGATGTAGCCAAGGTTGCAATAATCAGGACAAAGTTGCAATAATACGTCTTGATTTATAAACTTTTAAAATGGCAATTTTTTCAACGATTTAATGCTGGTGCCGATCGCGAAGATTTACTTTTGCGGTAGCGGGAAATGGAGTGTTCGCGGTGGTTTAGAATTCGCGGTGAAGCGGCCTCGCAAAAACCGCGATCATTCACTGTACCTGGCCCGCTACCCTGGGTGATATTTTTTTACTGACAGGCGGCGTGCAGAGGACTAGCTACCAATCCCCACCGCATGCGCGCACGAGCTGGCCCTCACTGTCCACTTGCCTAACAAGGGGCAAGATTTAGCACTTCCCCGACCCTAACTCCGTGAGGCAAGCGGATAGTGGGGACCAGCGGGATAGTGGTATTAAATAAGTTCGTGCGCGCGTCTTTTTTCCGTATTTTGGCTTTGTCAACATGTGTATTAGAAAGGTCTGTTTACAAAATTACAACTCAGTTGATCAAATAACGTTAAACATACGAATCAGGGCTGCTAGCGCTGACGTTATTGCGACAGACTGTAACGTTGCACTTAATACTGAAAATTCAAACTCTGAGAATGCTTAGCACATGTTTAGTCAGATGCCAAATTGCGTATAGTGCCCGTCGCGGCATGGAGGTGACAGAACTCGACCAGACTTGTAGAAACTTCCCTCGCCACAAGCGCAAAGCTCGCTGGAAGACACACCACACTTTGTCGATTCAATACTAAAATCGTGCGAGATTCGGTCAAAGTTTTGTGTAGGGGTGCCGTCACACGTGCGTATACCTGTTGTACATGTAGACCTTACGAAAGTCTCTGTACCTCAAGTTGTCGTGTCTCAATAAAGAACCTGTGTGAAAATTTGCCCGTCCGGGACTAGTCCGAACGGGCATGAACGGTCAGTTCGAACCATGCAATAGTCCTGGGGTCGGACGGGTTGGTCGGACCGGACGGACGCTCGACCGTTCGCAGAACGGCTCGGACTGCCAAAAAGGGTCCAGATTGGCCGCTTGGACTACGTCCGGGACTGGTCCCGGACGGCATGGTTCGAACGCTTTCGGGCGGCGGCCTGGAACGGGCCGTTCGAACGTTTCGAACTGGTACGGCTCCGCCCGGGCCGGACGGCCGAACTGGCGGTTCCCATAGCAACAAAGCGATTCGAACCGTCTGGGGGCGTGCAGAGCACCGCGGGGCGCCGGTTCGGACGTCTGCGGACTACCGCGAACCACCAATTTACATGGAAACTGTACCTCCCAAACATCTGTGAAATGCGTAAAATCGAGCTGTTGTGAGGTGGAAATTGCTGCCCAAATAGTACGGATGGTCTGAACCGCCGGACTGCCGTTACAAAATAGAAAGAATTTGAAATGCAATTCATCCCTCTGCCGCCAGCGCTCCTATAGACATAATACACAGTATCATTATGACGGAGGGCTTGAAGTTACAGAATGGCACCAGCCGCAAGACAACCAATGTAACTCACATTGACGTTGGTGCGTGCGGAGTCCCAGGAAGCATTTGATCGCCCGCACAAACCATGTTGCTCCTAAACGTTAGTTGGGTTTCTGATGTCTTCAGTCCGACTGAAGTGTGGTTACCAAACATGTGGTGGATACACTATCAAATATATGATATACAGTCAAGTTTATAATCGAGAAGATTCATTTGTAAACACCATTGAATGTCCTAATATATTCATACCAACCGTTGCTAGGCACGTTATGCACCCAGCGGCGGCGAGGGTTCATTGACCCCATTTCATTTAACGTAAACAAGAAGGCGATCCTATGAAGAAGCCGAACATTTTGTTGGTGTGTGTTGAAGTTCATCGTATCTAATTGGTGAAACAAAGTGGTATCTAAGTATTGAATGGTAATGCACATCTGTAAATCTAGCGCCACAAAAGCTGAATCTATTTGTCTAAAATAAGACTAGTTTCGATAAAGGTGCTGGCCCCCATACGTGAATTGAACTCTCCCAATTGAAGCCTCCCGGTCCTTTGAGAAAGCCGCCCGACACGTGCACACGTAGTCTTTGAACTCGTTGTTTGTTGTTTATTTTACTTTCCACGTGTTATTAAATTTTTGGCACAGTTTGCACATCCATTGAAAGGAATACCACTAAGAATGATGTCGTCATTACACTCGTTTCCTTTGTGTTTCTTGCCTTTTTCTTCACTTTTTCTTCACGAGCAAAGACGGGAAAATATATACGATCCAGATATCAATTTACGAGCCAGTGGCTAGGCCACACCCACACCGCGCGCAACTTTAGTACGGAGGCGTGCCGCTGTCCATCATTTCGTAGCGACCGACAAAAGCATAATTAGCAACCATCTCCGCTGGGTGTCATGCTGTCCGTATTATAAAGCGTCTGTACAATTATTATCGGAATCTTTCGTCAGTAAATTTACTTTTGCGCACAAGCGACTTTTGACAAGATTGGCCGCTGTTTCCGTAAAGCTTTCCTTCCTAATCCCAGCAGAACTGGTCTCCGGGGACAGCCGCCTACCATATGTAAGACCGATTCGTAGGGCGGGAATCAACATGTCACACTACAAGGGGTCTCCAATTTCTGGAGGGGTGGCAAAATCACCAACGTCCGGCCGCACCTTTGAGCTTAGGCCGTACTAGAAGTCTAGAATCTACTAGATTATTCAGCGAAGCAAATAGGATGTAAAATCTGCTTGCCTCTAGTGTATAGTTATTGTGCATGTGATTTCATTAACCTTTGTAAAATCAACGATATTCTGAAGGCTTCATTATTATACAATGTTGATTGAATGAATAGAGATCGAAAGACATCGCCCTAGAGGATTATTGTTAACCTACGTAGACGTTTCAACTTTCACATCGTAAACTTTGATAGATTTTCATGCTAGCGCTCGTCAAAGGTAGACTGTGTAAATAGCAGGCGAAATCTTGACTTACGGCACAAGTGAATAAACGTTTTTTGAAGAGTTGGTAAGGAGGAACTATATTAAACGGGGATTGTTGTCGGGGAAATTCCGCTCGTGAGGACATGGATACAACGTCCTTGGGAGGAAGGAGGAAGTCATGCCATGGTGAGTAGAAAAAATTCTATGGAACGTTGATATTAATATTTTTCAGTTGTAGTTGTACTTTACTCTCTCTCTCTCTACTCTATACGAAGCATGATGGACACCTGACCTAGTTAAACTACGCTTAGTCCACAATTTAGTCTTTGTTCTGTCTGTGCATTTAGTCTAATTGTTACACAACATCGATGGTACATGAAGATACGCCACTGAAGCACAGATAAGAAAACAACTTCGTTGGAATTTCACAGGTTTTATCCCCAGGGACAGATAGGCGAGTTTCTAAAGCTTGACTCCCTGCTGACAATAATCAGGACAGCCCGTCCGAACGGTTCAGACGGTTTGGGATTTACTGTGGCGTGTCCAGAGATCCGCCTGGCTCCGACATGTCCGACCAAGAACGTTGACCCAACTAGGGAGGTTTTATCAAACCCGGGACATTGAGGAAACAACTTCGTTACCTTCGTCATGGATTAATATAATAATAATTAAAAATTACCTCCGATCAGTGGTGTATACGGAAATTGTAAGACGATCATAATTACATCGTTATTGATATAATATGCAACGGTGCGTGGTAACATGACTTCCTCCTTGATGCAAAAAGTGAAAATTACGTCGTACCACTGTGTTTTCACGAAAATGGGCGCTAAAACATGTGCATAATACAGCCCTCCAGGAGTCCCAGTAAGTGCGGTAAAAATACATGGATTCTAAGGTTAGCCAGGAGACTGTGCTATTGATTCTTTCACATCCAACACACTGGGTAACACTGCTAAACGATGTAAAACAATTTCTTACCAGTTCAGTCTTGAACAAGAAGGGATGTTTGTATTCCAGTCTGTTTGTATTCCACGGAATCTTCGGCAGGTCGGTTGGAACGGCACCAGAAGTAAATTCCACACAATAGGTTGTGTTGCTAGTCCTTTTCCATCTCTCCATGGCATTTTGATGCATCCTGACCCGAAACGACAACGTACAAACCCCTCACGCGACACCTCTTCCAACTTATCCATGATAGTATGTACATTTAGCCTTAGTATAAGACTAAAAAGCGGAAAAATACCACAGGACATCAGGAAACTGTTTACTGGTGAATTTTCAATTTGAAATGACCGCGACGCACGCGCAATGCAGTTATTTAATCACATGTTATCCCCAGGGGCAGACAGGAGTATCTTTCAAACTTGACACCCTGCTGACAATAATCCTGATAGCCGGTCCGAACGTTCAGAACGGTTCGGGAGGCACTGTTGCGTGTCCTGAGATCCGCCTGTCCCTGGCCCGATCCAGGACCTTTCCCTGCCCTATCATATTACGAAGGATGAAGCGTCCAAATTTCCCAGGAACATGCCATCGACCCCCAGATTGTGCGTCACCATCCCTAACCCAGTATATCAGTTTGCGACGCACGGGTAGTGCATAGTCTCTCCTTCTGTATTATAGACGTGCTGGATGCAGCCATGCATTTCTTGATCTTTCTTGATCCAGTCGTAGATTCGACTAACATATTTTCGACCTTTACTGTACGTTTGTGCTCTTCAAGCTAAGTACAGGTCAAAATGATAAAGTAGTGAACCCTTCTAACAACAATATAAGATTAAGAGTGCGGTATCTTAGCATTTATTATTTATGTAAAATGGAGGCGTTAGATGTTCGGCTAACCGTTACCCGTGCACTGTTTTGGGTACCGTACTCCAGCGTGACACAGCACTGTACTTGTTTTAGTCTGACTTTCTTCATATAATTTCAAGGGGAATATTACTGGTCAAACTCAACACGTTTTCAGAGAGTCGATTGAAGTCTCGCTGCAAAGTTACCGGTAGTCAGGTCGTCCAACAGGTGGTCCAACTGGTACTGCTCGCAAAAAAAGTTCCTTTCCGGCCACAGCCTGCGCTTCGACTCCAAATGTTGGTGGAAATTTTTGAAAGTGAGAAACATTTCAAATATTGCACTTCACAAATCATGTTAGGTATTGTCCACAAGACTAGATAATGCCGGACGTCATGAAAGGCATTAAAGATGTTAAATACGTTTTCAACATCATCTCCCGTATCAATGCACATTTGGACAGAATCGCCGCTTGGTACCATGACAGTCAGTGGAAACGTAGCGCTACTCAATGTCGTCCTATTTGTAAAGCGCCAGAGACAATTATTTAATCATAGGGTAGAAAGATTAGTTCTACAGAGAGCAATGGTGGTCTAGATATCTGTAACTTTTCTCCGCCCGTTTTAACGCCGTGCGAGCATGATCAATCCCGAGGTGTGTGGTGCACCGGTGATCTTAGACTTGTGCCAGGGTGACCTACAATAGTATTGTCGTTTATTCTTCTTATAGTACTTTGATACACTGCGCTTGGAAGACAACGATTCTATAGGCGTGGGCAATGTAGTTAGCAAATCAAACACGGCAGCAGAGCGGAGAATACAGCGTTCGTGTGTTTTAGAAACGAAATACGGAGTAATTCACCATGCCACTGCGTGACTATTCGTATCTGCTGTTACGTGTTTAAGACTTTTTTCTCATTTATCGCTAGAGAAAAAAGAGACAAACAGGACTAAAAAAACATGTTCATTCTTCATGAGAACAGATTTCGTAACAATGACTTATTCATACCTAAAGATATTCATATGTCTGTTTAGTTATAGACCTTACGAAAGTCGCTTTACTTTTGTCGTGTCAATAAAGATTTTATATGCTGCATGCACGGCATTGGATAGTGTAAGAGATACGATAGAAAGACTGGTGCGTCGAGAGGGTAAACATGTAGGTGTGATCCGCGCACTCAACGCCGTATGGGCGTGATGGACAATCCAAACTGCGATATTTTCCTGCAAGTCAGAGCAAGCCGACTTCTTTAGACCGCCCCGGGTGGGACCATAAAAAGGCATTTGTCGCAGTTCTCCCAGACGTATTTTCCCGTCCAAAAAACTCGGACAGGGCCCACAACTTGAATTATGTCACAAAAAGTCACGCGATGTATTGATTTTTAACCTCCTTGGTAACTGCGACAATTTCGGCATTGTCTGAATCACTTGAATTTATCGTAAAATTTCTCCGTTTGTCACATTTCTGCGTATGTTTTATTGACGACCAGGGGGCTCAAGAACGTGGTTGAACAACGTGTTTTGGCTCGCCATACTCAGATGAATTTCCAAGAAACTTGATAGTGGGGCATAGGATTTCAGTTGCAGTTTCTTACAACCAATCATGTGGCTCATTATTTGCAGTAAAAATCGACGTCTCCGGCTCATTTCGTACAAATTGTAGCGATTGGCTAGCCAGTAAATAGATTGTCCCACACTGTACACATCAGACGGCTGCCGCCAGCATTGCACCATGGCAACAGCCAATGTGTGGTTGGAAAGACCACCAAGGCGCCAAGGCTCACGTGCGCCGCACAGGCGGGATGTCAATCAACCCGCTGTTCATTTCAGCTGATGCGGCCTGGAACTGGGATTGCCCGATAAGGCCGAGCAACGCTGCACAGGCAGAAAAAAAACCGCGCTGAGTAGCGGAGCAGATTTTTCAAAGGGTAACTCTACACTGTAAGCTGGAAAATGAACAGCATTTTATAAGTGTATGTAAACTTTACTAGAAGACCCATCAGTTGGTTTTGCTACTCTCTTTACTTCAGATAGCCGTGCGTGGTGACAGTATATTAATGAACGAATATGTACAAGAAAATACGTCACCCATTCATTAGTCGCGGCCAAAATATTAATATAGAAGAAAAGTTGTAGATTTGAGGGTAGAAAAATATCTCTTTTTTATTTTCATAGTATTGTTCAGGCGATAGTACAACGTTATTACTATTAGTGTTCGCCCGCTCTGGCTGTTGCCCCGTAATACTGGACGTAATGTATGCCTCTAACAATGTCTAATAGTCTCACTTGCGGACTTTAGCGCTCTTCTGGTCGCTGCGTTTAGTGTACGGAAGGGGGCGCTGTCGCACGGCTTCCGACAATTTAGGGACTTAGACAAAATTTGGCCACGCAGCGGCAATTTTTTTCTAAGTGTTTTACGGCGCCCGAAGCGTCCGGCGGTCCTGAACTGCCGAACGTGCTGAACCACTTAATGACGGTTCACCGCCCGGCGCGCGGACGGGCAGCCTCGCGGGGCGGACGCCTTTCACGTAGGCGGACGAGGTGGACTGCCCTCGGACCGGTTCGAACCGCCCGGTGCGAGTTGATTTTCACACAGGAATCTTTATCAAAGTTCATATGAGGTCCCTACGCTATGGACTATTTGTCTCTATCAGGCTTCACATATCTCACTGGGAAAAAGCAGGAATTAAACAAATATAGACACTCAGATAACATGCTAGAGAAGTTAGTTGGCCGAGGGAGTATGTTTGCGACCTAGCTAACTCATCTGGCATGTTATCTGTATATATTTGTCCAATTTTATTTTCCCAGCGACCTGTGGAGCACGGTGGGGGCTAAGAATTTCATACGAACCTCATACGGACTTGAATGTATACGCATGTGTGACCGCATGGGTTGGCGGAAACGGCTGCCCGGTCGGTCGGCGGAAACCGCTGCCCGGTCCGGTCCGGAGGTTAGTTTTGGGGGTTTCGAGTGTACCAAATGTAAACAACATGGCTTGCTGTCGCAACAGTAATTTAAGCGCATTTCTCGTGTAGGCTGACCCTACGTTGAACAGTAGCACTAATATCGTAAACATTACCGTAATAACAGCGTAATTTTGATCTTACACACGTTTACGGTAAACACCAGATTTCGGTGATGCCAGCTAATTAAGATTAATGCTTATAAGGTCGATAATGAGCCGCGTGTCCTCACAGTAAGAACAGATTAGTGCCTTGTTTTTTTTTTTGCGAAAATGTAATCCCCAACACTAGTTTTATATTATATACTCTGAAATAAGAAAACTGTAGGTTGGATTGATTGGATTGTGTAATTTATCGGAGGTTTTCGTCATTCCATGCGGCGCACATTAGGTCGTTGACCCCGAAATACGCAGCGTGTGTAGACACGTGGATATGTGTGAGGTGCTTCTAATAGGGGGCAGTAGTAAACTTTATTATTACTTGCTCTTCGGAGTAGCTTTAGACAAATAAGATGTGGGCATTGATCAGGGTATGAGTCATTCGTGTTGAAGATTAATTGCTAATCAAAAATTTTTCTCGAGCCGACCATGGCCACGTTGTTTATCACGGTGTTATTTGGGCTCTAGCCGCTCTATCCTTGGTTAAATCTTTATTGTCTGCTGGTTTCTTCATTTCCGACATGTGAGAAAATAGTATCGTGATCAATCAAAGAATTGCAGTTTCAGGCTGTTTGATTAACAATCAATTATGTTCTCATTAATATTCCGTCTACACGGTATTCAGAAGATGAATATTCTTAAATTACCGACCGCTCTCCACGATCGGATTTACAGCATGTTCACGATTACCCTCAACGTGATTTAGATACAGAATACTACCAGCCGTTTTCCAACCAAAACCCTGTCCAAAATTTCGACACGGTTTTGTATACGTTTATTCTACGATGGGTGTATGTTTAATATTGAGATCACAATGCTTTCTGCTGCAAGAAGGCGCAGCTGCACTAGATACCTTACTCTGCTGTATGCAATACTCGAAACCCCCAAAACCAACCTCCGGACCAGACCGGGCAGGGGTTTCCGCCGACCGACCGGGCAGCCGTTTCCGCCAACCCGTGACCGGGTCCTTCAGGTGCAGTCACACGAGCGTATATATCAAGTCCATATGAGGTCCGTATTGACATTTTTCTTCATATAATCATGTACCAGTCGTATGCACAATACACACCTCACCTCATACTTTTAGGTAAGCGTACTGGGCCGTGCTGAGCGTAAAACTGACACAACGATTGAGATGCGCGTGAGGGTTGTATTGACATGTTTTGTCTTGCCTTAGGTAAAGTTTGCAACTGAAGAAATTTTTGTTTTGTTCTACCAGCTACACAATCGTGGGTAAAAAAAAGTTTGAATTTCGTTCCTCGTGAACAAGCCAAACAATTTTTAATCCTCGCTTGATTATCGACAGAACATCGGGGGCAGTAATGGTGAAAATATCATTCACAGCTCAGGAGGCGATGTGCCGTGTTTTATGAAGAAGAAATAGAACAAGCTTGCTGACATTTTCGTGTAACATGGTATACGTCCATGACATACCCTGTACCAGAAACCAACTTTCTCCCAAAAAATAAAAGAAAGCATGCACAAACTCCGCGGCAGGGCTACTGTTGGTGGGCTGGTAGGAGAGTGGTTTAGTCAAGTTATTGAAAAGCCGGAGAACTGTAGGTAATATTGTTGAATAGAAACGGCGAGTAGGCCGTGTCCTGTGTTTATGGAACTCGCAGTTAGCACGGCAAACATCCAGTCTGTTTCTGAATTAAAAAAAGGCTTCTTTCCACGTAGGAGTCCACCACGTGCACACACAGCCGTGTGGAGATCGAGCCGCTTATCATCCAACATGGCCGTTCGAACGTTCGAACGCGACTGTGACGTCATTGTGAAAACGATCTAATAGAAGGAATAGAAGGCGAATTCGAACAAAAAATGGCTACAGACGACAGAGGCGATCGCAGGCCTGTGAGGGTTTGGGTGGACGGATGTTTCGACATGGCGCATTTTGGCCACGCGAACGCTCTCCGCCAGGCCAAGAAGATGGGAGACTATCTGGTGGTTGGGATCCACTCGGATGAGGAGATCACCAAGCACAAAGGCCCGCCCGTCATGACGGAACAGGAGAGGTACAAGATGGTGGGAGCCATCAAATGGGTGGACGAGGTATGTGCGTGTGTGGGGAGGGGGGCAGAAACATCCTGTCAGTAGTGCAAAAATATCTTGATTTGCCAGGATGTGGCAAAAAATTTATTGACGGAAACATCGTGTAAAATAGTGTAAAAATCATGTTGATAGGAACATCCTGTCAGGAACATACTGTCAATTTAATATTTATTTATTAAAGTCAAATTATAGTCATTCAATTCAATAGTGCCAAACAATTCATATTGACAGGAACATCCTGTCAATTGTGCCCCCAAAACTCCCTATTGACAAGGACATCTTGTCCCATCATATCGACAGGAATATCCTGTCAATATTGCCAAGAAAATTCTTATTAACAGGAGCATCCTGTCAAAAGTGACAAAACATTCATATTCATATTGACAGGAAAATCCTGTCAATTGTACGTATCAAAATTTTGTGGATACATACATCCTGTCAATAGCTTAACCCGTCATGTTATAACTATATATATAAGTTAATTATTATAAGTATATTTAGTTGAAGGGAAACATGGAGGCAAATATAGACTGTAAGTTAGCGGCATGTGGTCAGAGATCCTGTGTATACAGGCTAGGGTTTTCATTGATGTCGTACTTTATTTGAATCCTCCAACCTGATGTTGGCGGGATATTGAATTATGCAGTAGCATCTTTGTATATATGATGTACTGAGTCGTAAGCTGTAATCCAGCATGACATAGATGACGTCAACTGAAAAGCCTGTATTTGTTTTCTGAGAAGTTATTTGAAGATACAACTTAATAACATTATCTATGTTATTGCTATTACTGACTTTGCTGTTCACAAATTTTCAAGTGCTCTACTAGTACTAGTACTTTCTAATACAAAAAAAAGAAAGTTGACCCAATGTTATTCTCCTATCAGGTTGTGGAGGGTTCCCCGTATGTCACCACCCTAGAAACCAGGGTTCGATGAAAGAGCTGGGCTGGGCCACTGGCCTGTCTACCTGGCCTGTCTACCTGGCCTGGCTATCACGTCAGGCCACCAAGATCCCCCCATTCATACCCTCAGAAATTTTCAGCCTCTCATCTAGCTGCGCACTCTAGTGGAATATAGACAAATTGCCGAGATTGTGTACTTAGTCCATTGTCAAGACACCTACTAGCAAGATAAACTGATATCTATTCAATGTTACTTGTCTGAATTTAAATTTCTATTGGTCTGCAAATAGATAAACAACAACATTGAGGGAGAAAGAAATGACGCTTGTGGCTGATGTTGATGTTGATAACAACGATACCATACTCACAGTGTAACATTTGATCTAGTGGCAACAGTCAGTTTGGCCAAACAAAGGAGGTCATATTTAGGTCACCACGTAACTGCAGGCCTGGGTATGGCAGAAACGGGTGCTGTCAGAGGATTGCACTTTGACTCAAGACATTTTCCCCTTCACGTTATCAAAGGTTTGAAGATTGAATATTCAGTCTTCAATGTACATAACAAGGACTGACTGCTTTAAAACAAGGCTGTAATACAGCAGTTTGTTTTTCATTTAGCAAATGTTAGTTTTACACACTGCTTTAGGGATCTGAGCCATCTGCTGTTTTCTCCCCCAGACAACTCTCTAAGGGAACCAAGCATGTGACCCCGGTCATCTCAGATGCTCCACCTGTCATGTCTCTTTTAATAAAGCAGCAACAGGCGCTTGTCCAGGGACAAAATAGTTGATTGAGAGGCATAGTAATTGCTACTCTTTAGCCCTGTCAGGGATCTCAGCCTGGCCTGTCAGCCCTGCCCCTTGACTGGCCCTTTGAGGAAGTAGAAGTATAAGACGTATAACTCTGTCTGGGAGGTATTAGGCCTTTCTACCAGCCAGAGATACAAGTACCACAGTTTGTGTCTTTTTGATCTGTCATCGACTAGCCAGTACAACAAAAAGAGAAGTAATGTGCATGACGTGCTGTTTAGAGGTAAAAACAACACTTTCCTCTCCCAGTCCCCGAAGCCAACAATCTCCACCCATTCCAACACAGAGTTCCCCAGCTGTTTCTCTGACCAGACCAAGGATACTCTGCTCTTCGGAAAACTTTGTACAGAAAGTACTGGAACGTCTTAAATGACCGACTTGCCTGCTACGATCCTAGATACATAGACAAGAAGAACAGATTGGATTAGGGAAGTAACGTTATACCTGGATGGATTAGATGGAAGCAAATGCTTGGTTCCTGGTAGACACAGTCCAACAGAGCAGAGTATTAGAGAAATCATTCCTGACTGTGTCTTATAAAACACAAAGTTACACTAGGTTCAGCAGCACTACCCAAATTTGTCAAAGGTTCCATACAAAGACCACAAGTTCTTCTGAACCATATGTTCTTCTAAACCACTGTCGCACTTTTCTGTTCTTTTCGTCACAGTATTTATCACACAAGTCTATAGTAAAGTACCACAGTTTGTGTCTTTATTATATAGCTGGGGTGAAACAACGTTTTCCTTAATTTTTTTTGTTTAAACCCCCAACTGTTCGCCCAGAGAGCCTTTTTCAGCTTCACCACCTTGCCCTTGGGGAGATGCTCCTGTCTGGAGCAGAAAATCGAGGCACAGCCAGTCTGTGAGAGAGCAATTACTCCTTCCCTGCACGCTTTGGCATCTGGTCCTCACAACCCGCCCTGTATCCCAGAACAGCCTGATAGTGTTCTCACACTGTTCTCTATATTTTTTCATTATATTGTTTTGCAATATCAGACTCTAAAAGCCCCTTTTCCATAGTGTTGCATGTAGCATTGTAGGTGGTAAAGGTTTTAGTTATGACTTTTGTACTGCTGCCTCCGGGTAAAATGCTGTACAGGCATTTTTTTGACAGGAGCCATATCCACAGCTACTGTAAAATCTTTAATGGTCTAATGAAAATTATGGTCTGTTAACCGATTGGAAAATGTCATCGGTTATTCTAAAAGAAATACGTTATATATCAAATACAGTTGTTGAATGAAATACATTACAAATTTAGGATAAGCTACTTTATGTATGTATCGCACTGGCCTGGCTAACAGAAACTGTGAATGTAAAAAGAAGTGCCATATACACCAGTATTTGGCATTAGATAAGCATAGAAATAACATCACAAAGGCAAGAAAGTCTCCATCATAACTACAAGCACAAAACTACAAGATCGTAAATATGAGCTGCTACAAATGTGGGTTCCTGGTAGACACAGTCCAACAGAGCAGAGTGTCAGAGAAATCATGCCTCAGACTGCGTCTTACACCAGACAGAAAGTATTAGGGTATAAGGGCAAGTATTCTCTTAGACTAGCCTTATATTTTCGGCGTTCTGTCTAAGAACAATGGTGTGAAAAAATCTCAGGGCAAAATACATCATTTTTTCCATAGACTTGTGTGATATATACTGTGACGAAAAGAGCCGGCCAAGTGCAAGTTGACAATACGTAATGGTTTAGAAGAACATATGGTTCAGAAGAACTTGTGGTCTTTGTATGGAACCTATGTAATGGAACCTTTGACAAATTTGGGTAGTGCTGCTGAACCTAGTGTAACTTTGTGTTTTATAAGACACAGTCAGGAATTTTTTCTCTAACACTCTGCTCTGTTGGACTGTGTCTACCAGGAACCAAGCATTTGCTTCCATCTAATCCATCCAGGTATAACGTTACTTCCCTAATCCAATCTGTTCTTCTTGTCTATGTATCTAGGATCGTACCAGGCAAGTCGGTCATTTAAGACTTTCCAGTACTTTCTGTACAAAGTTTTCCGAAGAGCCGAGTATCCTTGGTCTGGTCAGAGAAACAGCTGGGGAACTCTGTGTTGGAATGGGTGGAGATTGTTGGCTTCGGAGACTGGGAGAGGAAAGTGTTGTTTTTACCTCTAAACAGCACGTCATGCACATTACTTCTCTTCTCTGGTCAATTACGGCATGTGACACTGCGGTAGACATGGTAAAATGGGTACATGCTTGTACAATTCGATAGTATGGTCGTATAGCAATGAAATTTCACAATATGCTAATAATAATTAAATGAAATAAAACACCGGACAAGTTAAGTTGATATGCTGGATTTTTGGTGTTAAAAACACACATTTTGGTTAAAAATATTAGGTTTATTTCATGTGACCTGTCCTCGGTGGAGACAACGTTCTGGAACCTCATATTTCACATGATGACAGATTACCTCAAGTAGATTTAGTTTGTCCGTCGCTATTTTGTTGTATATTAATTCATCATAACTATTTTTGGGTCAAAAATAGGTAAAATGGAGATCTTTTCTCATTTTTGGTCAATAATCCACTCTAGAGGAAATCATTTTATGATTAAACCAAATAGCGATGGATAAATTTCTTTTAAAAGGGATTGTAGATGCAAATTTACCTATACCGTCAGCAAAAGTACTGTTGTCAACGAGGACGAAGCCCGTAAATGCGATGGTAACGGTCCTTCAGAACCGCTTTCAGCGCCGGTGTCGTTTTCCCGCCATTTCACAACCCGGGGGGTTTGGCCGTTCGATCGAACGGGGCTCGGACGGTACCATTATGCGGCTTTCGCGAGGGCCTCTTTTTGTCATTCGCATCGAATTATGTCACTATTTGATAAATTCTTCATCAATATCTATTAAGGTTAGCATTTAGACGTTTTACCAAAAGTAATCAGTGTGCCCCATGTATACTGAGTTCCTGTTTTCGCAATGTAACGTTACATTATGACATCTGACCGTTCTGCAAACGTTGTGTTGTGGTCAAGCGGGGTCAACTGCGGTGACGGAGTGGTTCGAATTTCATGTTCGGTTCCATCGCCCTGGTAACCTTGCGGGGCCGCGCCCTTTTTCACTCCCCGGCAAGCTCCATCGAATCACAGGCCGTAATTGACCAGAGTTTTTGTTGTACTGGCTAGTCGATGACAGATCAAAAAGACACAAACTGTGGTACTTGTATCTCTGGCTGGTAGAAAGGCCTAATACCTCCCAGACAGAGTTATACGTCTTATACTTCTACTTCCTCAAAGGGCCTGGTGAGTCAAGGGGCAGGGCTGACAGGCCAGGCTGAGATCCCTGACAGGGCTAAAGAGTAGCAATTACTATGCCTCTCAATCAACTATTTTGTCCCTGGACAAGCGCCTGTTGCTGCTTTATTAAAAGAGACATGACAGGTGGAGCATCTGAGATGACCGGGGTCACATGCTTGGTTCCCTTAGAGAGTTGTCTGGGGGAGAAAACAGCAGATGGCTCAGATCCCTAAAGCAGTGTGTAAAACTAACATTTGCTAAATGAAAAACAAACTGCTGTATTACAGCCTTGTTTTAAAGCAGTCAGTCCTTGTTATGTACATTGAAGACTGAATATTCAATCTTCAAACCTTTGATAACGTGAAGGGAAAAATGTCTTGAGTCAAAGTGCAATCCTCTGACAGCACCCGTTTCTGCCATACCCAGGCCTGCAGGTATATGTGGTGACCTAAATATGACCTCCTTTGTTTGGCCAAACTGACTGTTGACTTGTAACATTTGCCACTAGATCAAATGTTACACTGTGAGTATGGTATCCTTGTTATCAACATCAACCACAAGCGTCATTTCTTTCTCCCTCAATGTTGTTGTTTATCTATTTGCAGACCAATAGAAATTTAAATTCAGACAAGTAACATTGAATAGATATCAGTTTATCTTGCTAGTAGGTGTCTTGACAATGGACTAAGTACACAATCTCGGCAATTTGTCTATATTCCACTAGAGGGCGCAGCTAGATGAGAGGCCGAAAATTTCTGAGGGTATGAATGGGGGGATCTTGGTGGCCTGACGTGATAGCCAGGCCAGGTAGACAGGCCAGCTAGACAGGCCAGGGGCCCAGCCCAGCTCTTTCATCGAACCCTAGAAACCATGGACAAGTACAACTGTGACTTCTGTGTCCATGGCGACGACATCACCATGACAGCAGACGGACAGGACACCTACGCCGAGGTGAAGAACTGCGGGCGCTACAAGGAGTGCCGGCGCACGGCGGGCATCTCCACGACAGATATGGTTGGGCGGATGCTGCTGCTGACCAAGACGCATCACGATCGCGAAAATGAGGCCCATCCTCCGAGGAAACAGGTACTCTCACCTCTCAAATAAACGTACCGGTACGTTTATTTTTTTCCGCCTCAAAATCCACCCGGTACGTCCTTATTTTAGACGGTACGTTTATTTTTTTTTTTTCAAATTGGGGCTTTCTTAACTAACCAGGGACCCCAAAAATATTGAAATTTTGGTATTTTCTGCCCATATTTCCGCGGTATTTTCACTTCAAATTCACTATTTTTCGGACGAGGCAGCGCGGATTTCCCTGCCGCTAGCGCTATGACCCAAACATCCTAGGGATGCGTACCGGTACGCAGGACCGGTTCTGGACTTGCAAAAACGTTTCGGTTCAGGTCCAAAAATACCGAAACCCAAGTGATTCGGTACTGGACTCATAAAAATGTATCCTTTTTGTTTTAGACCATCTTTAACCTTCCATAAATCTTGAAATTTGCGCTGAACAAAGACGAAAACATAGCCAAACATCGGGAGGGTCTTTTTAGCGAATGCCCACAAACGCCCACTCTAGAGAAGTCCGCGCTGCACGAATCTCATTTTTTTTGCTTGGAATATGTCCACGTTGTGCTCCCATGTATTAATCCTGAGTTTCAAGTCAATCCATTGACCCGAAGTGACATAAATCAAAGTTTTCGATTCTCGATGGTCTTTTTAGCGAACGCCCAGCAAAATGTCTTTTTAGCGAATGCCCACTATATCCACAAAAAATATTGGCCGTCGCGCAACGACACCTAAACCTACCGCCACAAACATGTTCAAGATGGTGTCCCATTGATGTGTACGGAGTTTCCGTGCTTTACAAGCATTTTAAGTCCCTGTTTTTGGTCAAAATGTACGGCGACGATACTACCATACATTAACTATAGCAATTCAAAATGGCGGGCACTAGTCATGTGACCTCCTTGCGGGACTGTTCTATAAGTATCGCGGGAGGGACTGTTGTAGCATAGCTAATCATACAACCATTTTAGAGTGAATTCTGAACAAGATTTTCATTTCATAGTGCTATCATCTGACTGATATTTACATTGTGGTCCTTTTTTCTGTGCTATTATTACCCAGGTTTGAGGAACTTAGTGCAAATATGGATATTGATTCACCTCAGTGCCCAATTAATGTACAAAAGGCTCAGACACATTAGTGTTATAAACCTGACTAGGGGCAGGTAACCAATACTAGAAAAACATAGCTATGTATTATTAACAATACTATTTACATTATAATAATAACTCTTCACCAAACTGGACTTTTCTTATCTTTATTAATCACAGAAACATTGTTACAATGAGGATTTGATTACATGAGTATCTGTTACAGTGTGTACAAACTTATTTCAAATACAAAAATGCATTTCATTTCACTTCCTAAATATTTTTAAAGTATTCGAAGAAGTTGACACATAAACAATATTAATTGCATTATTTGTGTGCATTAAATTGTGACCACATGCTATCAATAGCCTAATAAAATGTTGGAACATGGCACAAGCGGGCTCCTCTTCTGAGTACAGAAAGGAAATGTTTTATAACATTAAGTTATGACGTAGAAAATTTCAATTGTAAAATGTACCTTTATCAACATTTACAAACAAATTGTTTTTTTCTCTTCTTAATAAATGACAACAATACAGGTAAGTAAGGTGTGTTTCCTTTTTAAACAGGCCAGGTAAGACGCCGTACAGGTAAGTAAGGCGTATTTCCTTTCATTACAGACCAGGTAAGACACCGTACAGGTGAGTAAGGTGTGTTTCCTTGACTACAGACTAGGTAAGACACCGTACAGGTGATTACGTGTTTTTCCTTTGATTACAGACCAGGTAAGACACCGTACAGGTGAGTAAGGTGTGTTTCCTTGACTACAGACTAGGTAAGACACCGTACAGGTGAGTAACGTGTATTTCCCTTCATTACAGACCAGGTAAGACACCGTACAGGTGAGTAACGTGTATTTCCTTTGATTACAGACCAGGTAAGATACCGCACAGGTGAGTAAGGTGTCTTTCCTTTGACTATAGACCAGATAGGGCATTATACAGGTAAGTAAGTTGCTTTACTCACTTGTATAATACCTATCTGGTCTATAGGCAAAGGAAAGACGCCTTACTCACCTGTAAAATGGCCTATATGGTAGTATATAGGCAAAGGAAAGTTGCTTTACAAACCTGTATAATACCCTATCTGGTCTATAGGCAAAGGAAAGACATCTTACTTACCTGTATAATGGCCTATCTGGTCTATAGGCAAAGGAAAGACACCTTACTCACCTGTATAATGGCCTATCTGGTATATAGGCACGGGAAAGACACCTTACTTACCTGTATAATGCCCCATCTGGTATATAGGCGAAGGAAAGACACCTAACTTACCTGTATAATACCCTATCTGGTCTATAGGCAAAGGAAAGTTGCTTTACTCACCTGCATAATACCCTATCTGGTCTATAGGCAAAGGAAAGACGCCTTACTCACCTGTATAATGGCCTATATGGTATATAGGCAAAGGGAAGACGCCTTACTCACCTGTGTAATACCCTATCTGGTCTATAGACAAAGGAAACACACCTTACTCACCTGTGCGGTGTCTTACCAGTTCTGTAATGAAAGGAAATACACGTTACTCACATGCACGGTGTCATACCTGGTCTGTTATAAAAAGAAACACACCTTACTTACCTGTATGGTGTCTTACCTGGCCTGTTATCAAAGGAAATACACGTTACTCACCTGTATGGTGTCTTGCCTGGTCTGTAATCAAAGGAAATACACGTTACTCACCTGTAAGGTGTCTTACCTAGTCTGTAGTCAAGGAAACACACCTTACTCACCTGTACGGTGTCTTACCTTGTCTGTACTGAAATGAAATACACGTTACTTACCTGTACAGTGTCTTACCTAGTCTGTTATAAAAGGAAACACACCTTACTCACCAGTACGGTGTCTTACCTGGTCTGTAATGAAAGGAAATACACGTTACTCACCTGTACGATGTCTTACCTAGTCTGTAATCAAAGGAAATACACGTTACTTACCTATACGGTGTCTTACCTAGTCTGTAGTCAAGGAAACACACCTTACTCACCTGTACGGTGTCTTACCTGGTCTGTAATCAAAGGAAATACACGTTACTCACCTGTACGGCGTCTTACCTAGTCTGTAGTCAAGGAAACACACCTTACTCACCTGTACGGTGTCTTACCTGGTCTGCTATAAAAGGAAACACACCTTACTTACCTGTACGGCGTCTTACCTGGCCTGTTATAAAAGGAAACACACCTTACTTACCTGTATTGTTGTCATTTATTAAGAAGAGAAAAAACAATTTGTTTGTAAATGTTAATAAAGGTACATTTTACAGTTGAAATTTTCTACGTAATAACTACTAGTAAATGTTATAAAACATTTCCTTTCTGTACTCAGAAGAGGAGCCCGCTCGTGCCATGTCCAACATTTTATTAGGCTATTAATAGCATGTGGTCACATTTTTCTGCACACAAATAATGCAATTAATATAATGTAAATAGTATTGTTAATAATACATAGCTATGTTTTTCTAGTATTGGTTACCTGCCCCTAGTCAGGTTTATAACACTAATGTGTCTGAGCCTTTTGTACATTAATTGGGCACTGAGGTGAATCAATATCCATATTTGCACTAAGTTCCTCAAACCTGGGTAATAATAGCACAGAAAAAAGGACCACAATGTAAATATCAGTCAGATGATAGCACTATGAAATGAAAATCTTGTTCAGAATTCACTCTAAAATGGTTGTATGATTAGCTATGCTACAACAGTCCCTCCCGCGATACTTATAGAACAGTCCCGCAAGGAGGTCACATGACTAGTGCCCGCCATTTTGAATTGCTATAGTTAATGTATGGTAGTATCGTCGCCGTACATTTTGACCAAAAACAGGGACTTAAAATGCTTGTAAAGCACGGAAACTCCGTACACATCAATGGGACACCATCTTGAACATGTTTGTGGCGGTAGGTTTAGGTGTCGTTGCGCGACGGCCGATATTATTGTGGATATAGTGGGCATTCGCTAAAAAGACATTTTGCTGGGCGTTCGCTAAAAAGACCATCGAGAATCGAAAACTTTGATTTATGTCACTTCGGGTCAATGGATTGACTTGAAACTCAGGATTAATACATGGGAGCACAACGTGGACATATTCCAAGCAAAAAAATGAGATTCGTGCAGCGCGGACTTCTCTAGAGTGGGCGTTTGTGGGCATTCGCTAAAAAGACCATGCGCCAAACATCGAGGTCACATGCTACACACACAGTCACTCACTTCCGTAAATTCTCTATCAAAACACAGAAATTAACCACCAACCAAACAAATTAAAAAGTTACCAATACTTTTCCACAACTTTTCACCCGTAGTCAACTTGTTTTAATGTTCCAGCAACGAAAAAATCCTTCCAAAATAAAGCACAGCGTTCAATCGGCTCGAAAACATCCGCCATGTTGGATTCATCAACTCACGCCAAATCTCGTGGTAATGCGCGAGATATTGACATATTTGCTGCAGTACCGCTATATCTCGATAGGGGGCAGTGTCTATGACCTCCTTGGTTTCAACAACATTGAAAATACAACAAGTGGTGAAGAAGGTATTCTACTAAGTTGGAATGTTTCTTCAAAATTTTATTTTGTAACAATGATCATAAAATAAACTTCTTTTTTTATGTCTTGAAATTTTTATTTTCATTCATTTTTTGCTTTTATTTTAATCTTTGTTGATGGTGTGACACTCAGATAAAGAAAATATGTGCAATAACATAGGAAATATTCTGTTCATCATTTATACAATTAACTGATATGGTACTGAGGCATAAATAAATAAAAAGAGCATACCTGCTTATCATCTTCTCTTGGACTGAAGTAGCATGGACACAGTTTACATGTCAATTTGGTATTTTTCCGGGGGGTACTTTTATTCCAGGGGGTACTTTTATTTGATTTTGAAGATTTGTCCGGGGGGTACTTTTATTCCAGGGGGTACTTCTATTTGAGAGGTGAGAGTAGGTTGATGTCATTTTATTCAGTTTTGGGATGATATTCCTTGTTCGGTAAGAATGTGTGTGTGTACATGTATGTGTGAGTGTTTGAGTGAGTGTAAATTTGTGTACATTTGTATATATGAATGTGAGTGAGGGCCAGTGCAGGGTTCTCCCCAGAATTTTTTAGTATAGTGGAGGGGCTGGCAAAAATAACCCGCACCAACGCGCTGCACTTTCATGAAAATGGGTTCATTTTGCAATGACAGAGGGTGTCAAATACTACAAGTATAATATACTGTTGTTATTCCTTTGTTGTGAAGTGGCAAAACTACTATTGTTTTGATCATTGCTCATTCACAAGTTTTTGCAGACAATGCTGACTGGAAAAGTGATGCCACTTGGTACAAAAATCTGTGAATTGTCATTAATCTTAGCAAAACTAACAAAGAAAATAGGGAAGAAACACACTAAATTTGAAAAATAGTATAGTGGAGCTGGCTGAGAGTATAGTGGAGGGCCTCCCTTATTCCACTCTCTGGGGAGAACCCTGCAGTGGAAAGAAAGTCTTCCCAACCGACCTCTTTTTGGAGAGTAGGAGTATGTGTGTAAGCGTATAATTTTGTATGTGTGTGTGTGTGTGTGTGTGTGTTTGTGGTTTTTGTCTGAGTGTGTGAGGTGTTCTTCTTTTTCCTTTCTGCCTTCCCTGTCCTGCAGTTCCTTTCATGACTGCTAGGAGGCTCTGGTAGACTATTATTGTGTGCGAGTACTTGTGCTAGCCTGACAGAAGGTGAATCAAAGAAATATCCTGCATTTTCTGGAAAATGTTGCTTTATGTTTTCATGTCTTGCCTAACAGGTAGAGGAGCTGGGTACCGGACACGAGGCCCGCAGCCCGTGGACGGGGGTCTCTCAGTTCCTCCCGACGACGCAGAAGATCGCACAGTTCTCCGAGGGCGGGGCAAACCCCCAGCCTGGCGACCGCATCGTGTACGTCTCCGGAGCCTTCGACCTCTTCCACGTGGGGCACCTCGACTTTCTCCAGAAGGCTCGACAGGAGGGCGACTACCTCATCGTGGGGCTCCACACCGACCCCGTGGTCAACTGGTACAAGGGCTCCAACCACCCCATCATGAATATTCATGAGCGGACCCTGTGTGTGCTGGCCTGTAGGTATGTTTCGGAGGTCGTCATCGGCGCCCCCTACACCGTAACAAAGGAACTGATGGATCATTTTAACGTCGATGTTGTCGTCCACGGGAGGACACCGTACCCTCCCGATCGGGACGGAAGCGACCCCTACCGGGTTCCGAAAGAACTGGAGAAGTTTAAGCGCATCGACAGTGACAACGACATGACAACCTCCAAGATTATCAAGAGGATCATCAGTAACAGACTCAACTTCGAGGCAAGGAATAAAGCTAAAGAAGAGAAGGAGATTCGGGCTTTCGAAAACCTGCAGAAGCAGATGGCATCGGGGGAGTGCTTCCTGGAGGAAGCATAATTATGTTATTACATGTATAGAGCTTCCTGATTTTGATCTTTTCTTGATGGTTTTATGAAAGTTGTTGACTTGATTACTGTAAATGCAGAAATTTTTGCTGTGGTTTAATTTTAACGGTTTTTGCGTTGCCGATTCACCGCAAATTTAAAACCACCGCAAACATTTTTTCATGGTAGTAAGAGACTACAGTTCATGGTGCAATGGCAAACTTAAAACCACCGCAAACAGTCCTTTTTTCCGCTACCACAAAATTAAATCCCTGCGAACTTAAATGCATTTACAGTATATGGATGGCATCTTCTTGGAACCCACAAACTGATGCAACCTTGCAAATGAAAAAAGGTTTGACATTTGAATGAAATCCAAGACGTGTTCAGAGAGGCTGAACTAATGTCTGAGTATGCAGAGTATGGTAGACCTAACAATAGATTCTTCATTTTTGTTCTTTCACATCCTCATCTTTGACCTTGGAATTGACATTGACATTCTATATCATTAGTATTTTGTTTTCAGGAATATTTTTTACCATCAGCAGCATGTATTTGCTCAATTTGCAGCTATTGTTTACAATTTACAGCTATGGTTGAAAGTTATTTTTTGAACGGTCAAAAATCTATGTGAGGAGATGTCATCCATATATTAATCAAATCAACATGGCCTTATAACCAATTCAATGTATGAGGGCATTGCTTGCAAGGTACTCGTAGTCTGTTATTCAGCAAATAGGAGCTGGCAAACATCATTTTACATATTTTCATAAAAACAAAATACTTTTGCATAATGGTTAATATTTAATATTGAATGGTCTGGGCATGCAGGTCTTTATTTTGTGACACAATAAATAAATAATGTTTCTTATGATGTTTTAAGATTATTATGTTGCAGTGAATTGTTTGATACTTCTGTACCTAGTTAGATTTGTTTGCAGTGAATTAAAAGTCTTGGCAGTTGCTTTTGTTTATTACCAGTCTGATAATAGTTTTACATTCATGACAATGTGTAGGGAATATTTTCCCATTGAATTACGTTATTCAGCATAAAAAATATAGACTTTATGTTAGAACAGTTAATGCTCTGGTTATCATGTTAATGTGATTTCTAGTAGATTATTGATAAATTGATATCTTGCTATAATGTTACAGTGTTTATGAAAATCGTTTACTAGTATTTATGATAATTGATTCTACAAATAAAATGTATTTTAGAGAAAAAATAGAGGGACTGTCACAATAGTTATTATTTTTCCATCATCCATGCTTCAAATACAAAATTATAGGCCATCCTCAAATTTGCACATATCATCCTTTACCTAATAGAGTTAGGGTGAAGAGATTTGCTTTGTTGAAGAAACAAGCTTTGCAAAAAGCAGCAGTTGTAGAAACAGCAGGTTTCTCCTACTGCAGTCCTACTAATAATCGCTAGATGCCGCTGTGTCATTGCTCCATTACCTCTCATATTCCCGCGAGATCTGACGAGACTTGACGGCTGTCGCCATGACGACCACCAGCACCAATGTCCGCCATGATGGAAAGGGAAGAAAGGTTTGAAAAGTTGGGGCTAGTTACTTGGACGTAAAAACCAGTGTCTTTTAGGACTGCCGACTCCGTTTTATATGATTCACAGGTACGTCAAGATATTATTCAAATGTTTAGAAATTCTCTAACGCTACAGTTTCTGTTAAACTGAAAAAAGAAGGCCCAAACCTCGATGTATATGATGTGCTCGAAATAAAATCGTCTTAGACTTGTTTGTTGGAGCCAGAACAGCTGTTCGTAATTGTTAATAACTTGTATACAAATCCCAGATAAAGGTATTACCATTTTCCACCAAGTTTTCGAGCGATGTGAAAGGTAAACTGGGGTATGTCGGTTTTAGCTCAGTGTCTAAAAATTACATCAACAAGTCAATATGTCTTTCAGGTTAACTTCCATTTGTGACACTTATAGTATAATGTTAGCAGGTTTGCTGGGTATTTACTAACATGAACACGTTGTATATAATCGATAGCATCATTTTGCAAATTGATGTCTTCGTAAGATACTGTAATATAAGTCAGTGGACCTGTTACTAAAGTGAGTCGATCTCTATGTATAATGTTTTCTGTTGGTAATAAGAAGTTATTTTGGTGCTGGTTTTCTTTCTGTGAAGTCTAAAATGTGTTTATAACTAAATATGCATTGGACCTCTTGTGAAGAAATGAACACAATTCTATATTCTATTCACATGGAAGTTCATCTATGATGGCTTAGGATACATATACACAAAGAAAATGCCTTACCAACAAGCTTTTGTTCAGTAGACTGATCCTTAAAATGTCACCCAAAGCAACTGTCTGTAGCCGCCACGCATCAACTCATGATGCACGTGAACGATTGATTGAAGCAAATACTATGTCAGGTTAGCAAAATTTTGAAACAAAAATTCATTTCATATTTGTTGTCACTTTATTGCAGAGAATATAATATTTCATATGTTACTTGTCATTCCTTTCAGATTTTCTAGCTTGCAGTAACCATGGCCACTTTACCAGCCATTTCCCCGAACCAGGGGATCTACATGGGGGGTGCCAGTATACCACAGCGGCGCATGCCCAGCCCGCCCAAGGGGAGGGCCCCCAAACCTACCCTCAAACCAGTGAAGAGAGTGCAGGGCACGAAGGACAGAGATATGATGATGAAACAACAGAACCTGCGAGTTCAGCAACCAGAACTGGACAAGTTAGAGACAGCAAGGTGAGGATTTTAATTGCAGCTTGAAAATATTACATTCCATGTCTGCTGTTAAAAAAAGTACTGTTTTATAGTGGTAAATATGCAGGGCTTTCAAATCCCAATATAAGTAGTAAGTGTTAGGACAGATTTTATTACACAATAGATAGAGGCCTGGAGGGCATTTCTTCATCGTTAAGCGAGGAAAGTCATGTGAAGTGACTTTCCAAGCAAAGGGCACATTCCCCGGACATGTCAGGGGATCAAAACCTAGTACCTTTGGTTTTGAGCCAAATGCAAATAATCCATGGCTGAAGGACTAGTCTAGCTTTAATACTAGAAATATTCCAGTCCTGTATTATACAGTTTTATATTTCAAGAGTACCAGTCCTGTATATACGTTTTTTTTTTACCATATGATATAAAATATCAATATCATTCATGCTTTGTCCTGTGACATGGAGTGGCTCTATTTTTTTCATTTTTAGATGAACTGTGACTTGTTTATTAAGCTATCAGGTAATTAGCTTCCACTTTCTATACTTTCTGAATGCACTATGATCATACAAAGCATAAATGCGTATCAATATCTAATTAGGTTACTACTACTACCCTCTCCTGACAGATATCGTAACTCCTACAAACACAACCTTTGCCTGGAGATGCTGAGGGAAGGGTTCCACAAGTCCTTCACAGAGCTGTTCCAGCTCATGAAGAAGAGGAAGGATGAGAGGGAGGAGGCGGGGCAGGACTCGTTGCTATGGCAGGAGCCTCTGCTGGAGGACCAACCAGAGAAGCTGGACCAGATCAAACACTACCTGACCAGAGGAGAGGCTGCCAGGAGAATGGGTCAGTGTTTCAAAGTTGTTTTTTTTTTGCAGTGTCACAGTTTACACTAAGCAGGCTTGTGAAGTTAAAAAGTTAAACCCGTCCAGCGTCAAGATGGCGCATAGGGGGTGCCCATTTCTGTTTCATTAGCCCTGGGCCACACACAACGCAATCACTACAGCAGGGGGCTAGTCCACTGGTAGTGGTGTATGTTCAACTTCCATACTCTTTCCCGAATGCTGAGTGCTAAGCAGAGAAAGCAGCATGTACCATTTTTCTTTGGTATGACTAGGCCGGGGATCGAACTCACGACCTACCGAATGCAAGGCGAACACTCTACCCACTCAGCCTTGTGAGTTAAATCTTAAAGGATATGTAGCAGTTTTAGTGTATTAGGCATTGTTTTGTAGGCTTTTAATTTTATGCATATTTCACCCTCATTGTGTTCATGTGTTGAAACAATCACTATGTAGTGTTTCAGCCCAAAAAAGTGGCCAAAACAAGAAGTTTTGCTGAAGTACCTCAGAATGCTTCTAGGAGGCCCATAATCGAATTGACTTTTGTTTTCCCGACCCCTACCCGTGCCACCCACCAAATATAAGGATCTATCCACAACTTCTCGAGTTATACTGTTCACACACATGCAGACACACATACACCAGAAATGGCATAGAAAAAGGTAAAGGTAGTTCCTTTGCCTTCTATTTTTGTAAAGGCCATACGCAGGGACAGTAGGTTGCTATTCACTGTGTCTATGGCATGGTATTGGAAGGCGGAACCCATCCCTTTCCTTCCACTACCTGTGAGTGTTACCATTCCAACCAAAGTCAGGTACCCATTTTTACACCTGGGTCGAGTGATGAGGAAAATTGTATAATAGTAAAGTGCCTTTCCCAGGGGCACAAGATTGGTATCATGACAGGTTTCAAACTCAGGACTTCTGTGTTCTGGATCAATCACTTTGCAGTTACATCACAAGACTCTCACAGAAAACAAATACTAGTACTACCTATTTGTGGATCTAAACTAATCCCTGTTGCACCATGCCATTGTCACAGGTAACATGGAGGAGGTGTACCACTGTCAGTACCAGCTGGCCAAGTACTTCCAGAGTACCGGCGACACCTGGCTGTCCGACCACTTCTTCCAGGCCTGCCTGCAGACCAGCCTGTCGGTACGCGGCGATGGCAGGAGGAAAGAGGCCGAGGCCAACTGTAACATCGGACTGGCTTACGAAGAGAGAGGTGAGCTTCAGTTATTGAACTGATGTCATGATATCCTTCCATTACACATTATATAATAATAGAAGATGTAATGCTTTTGCAGGCAATGATAACTGCTTGTGTCACATGGTATAATAAATCATTTCTATGAATGTCCCCTAAGAACAGAATTTGCGTTAGGAAACATTTGCATCAAATGAAAGTGATCTCGAACCAGTTTAGCTCACCAAGGAGCTTAAGTCTTCCACTTGTCATGGAAGAGAAGACAGATGTATTGTACAGTATTTACAGGTTCAATGTACTGGGAAAATTCCCCTAGCTCTTTTTTCGACAAGCACTGGATACACAGTAGACCACAGCTTAACACTTTGTCTTGAGAACTGCTACCTAGTTGGGATTGAAACTCACATCTTCTTGGTTCAGATGCAGGGCCACTAACCAATGGACTTCTGCACATTATGGAAATGTTTGGATAATTGGTTTATCACCCCATTACACAAGATGTTTTTGTAGTCCACAGAAGGGTGAACTTCTCTAGTCTAATCTGTCTCTGGTCTATGATGAGTTTTACATAGCCTACCTATACTATAAACAATCATGGCCATGCTAGCCTCATTTTGGTGCAATGACCCCGGAAAATCCCAAATGGCCGCCACAACTGGAATAAAGCATATTGTAGAATTCACGTTTATCATGAACCCCCCCACAGGAGAGTACGACAGAGCTGCACAGCACTTTGTCGAGTTCCACGAGCTGGCGTCCGGTCGGAACTGGAAGGACGCGAGCGGGAAGACGCTGGAGGCCTCGTCATGTGACCACTTGAGCCGGATCTACACGACCATCGCTGATCAGATGAAGGTACAGGACCCGCAGGGCGCCATACAGTACCTCGCCAAGGCTTTTGAGATGGCAAAAGAAGGTGAGATAAGGCTTCTTCTTCTTCACTAAGCAGGGCTCGAAATACTGGGTGCATGTGCACCCAGGTGCACCCAAAATTGGAGCTGTGCACCCAATTTTTTTCTGTGGGTGCACAGGGTGCACCCAAATAATTTCTTGCATTTATGTATGTATAGATATCAAAGTATACTAGTATACATCATCTCATCATATTCTTGACATCTAAGTGTTAGAAAGATAATAAAAATGTCTGTCATGGTACGTGTGTAAGAATTTGATAATTGTAACTAAGTTTTATTATTAGGTTATTATTTGAATTTAAGTGTTTTTGGTGCACCCAATTTTTTAAGCTGGGTGCACCAGTGCACCTAATCCCAAAAATGAATTTCGAGCCCTTCTAAGTGTTCAATATTGTAGTCTTATGTAATTCTCTTATTTTTGTAAAATTGAATGTAAAGCTTTTAACAAATTATGCAAGGAACAGTCATCCATAGGAAAGCTACACACTGAGACTTTAGTAACATATTTTCTGAACTGTGAAGGTATGAAATTAGAGTAGTTTCAATCAATGATAATTTTTTTTCTGTTCTAAATGCTTTTCAAAGAATAATTGTGAGAATCCTATATTCGGCGTCTTTATTATTGTTCAAGTTTAAAGATTCAGCCATGATATTTCAACTGCTGGAGGATACAGGTCTGCAGGTCAATGAAGTCCGCTCCATCATGCTAGACAAGACCTTATGGCAGTCATGGTGTCACCTCTATGAGGATGAACTGTACTGGACTGATGAAGATGGAATGCAAATGACTCATTGATATTTTCCCATTTGTGTTCTGTAGGTGGAGACAGTTACAAGGAAGGTCTGGCGAGTTACAGACTTGGAAAGGCGTACGAGAGTAGTGCGGACTCGGAGACAGCAATTTTGGTCAGCTATTAATAGTTTTCATCTTTTTGTTGCTTTCAGTATCTTCAGTTTCTGTAACTGCGAATTCATTGAATCGATTTAGTGCTTGTCAACCAGTTTTATTTTGTGTTACCACGGTAATCAGGGTTGTAGCCAGCACCGGTCCTTCCGTTCTTTGACGGAATTTCGCAGCTGGGAACAGAAAAAAATTGTGCCCATTCCGTCCTCTGTGATGGACAAAAATAGATATTAAAAAATGTCTCCCTTGCGTAATTTTTCACCAAAACAGATGCCATTGAACGACTTAGTCTATCAGCAAAATTTACACCTCAAAATGTAGGAAGTACCTTTTTAGAGGGTCTAGATTTTAAAATTTTTAGGGGGAAGCATGCCCCCGGAACCCCCTACTAGTAGGAATGTTGTGCTGAAGTGCTCGGTAGGATTCAAATCGAGGGGACGGAAAATGATTTCAGGCTGGCTACAACCCTGCCGGTAATACTTTGAGACTATATCTTTGTTCTTTCCCGTCCCTTCCCACAGTACCTGAATGGTTACCTGGAGATCTGTAAAGCCAATGGAGATGACATGGGGTTTGGGCAGGCTTGTGAGGCTATCGCCAAGTCTTACGAGAGGTAACTCAGTTTTAGAAATCCTAAAGAAATGGTTATTATTGTTGTAAGGCTTTTCTAGTGACATAAATGTTAAAACAATCTTGGCCTGTGTCTAAATTTATTGTGCTATTAGCATGTACAAGCAAAATGTGATAAAAGTTGCCTTGTAAGAGGATTAGATGTAACAATGTTGTTTTTTCTAAAAACCAGAAGGTTGTTACAGTCAAACTTGCCAAAAACAGTCCTCTCGGGTTAAGGATAAAACTTGGTCTATGTGGACAGGTGGTCACCATACACAGGACTCTTAATGCTGGTGTCAATGGGAAAAAATTATGTAAGGGACCACCAAGAAGTGGCCAAATTGGCCAGGTGGTCCTTACGTAGATGCTTGACTACAGTTACTGTTAGTATGAATGAGAATTCTTTGTACACAACCAGTGGGTACTTACATAGTTTACGTTTCGATATCTCTCAGACACCTTCGTCAGAGCTTCTAACTGGAGTTCTGCTTCTCACCGCTATATGTAGCCGATGTAGGTGGTACAAACTAAGCCACGTTTGGGATTGTTTTCTCACCGCAAAAGCGCCACCTACATCGGCTACATATAGCGGTGAGAAGCAGAACTCCAGTTAGAAGCTCTGACGAAGGTGTCTGAGAGACATCGAAACGTAAGCTATGTAAGTACCCACTGATTGTGTACAAAGAATTCTCCTTCATCCTATATTCTACCAACCTGATGAAACTATTTTCGGAGTTACTGTTAGTATTAGATTGAATTACAGCAGTATTGTAGAAATTACAAATGTGCAACTGTAACTGTAAGTAAAACATGGAATTACAGCACTGCCTGTTACCATGTTGTTATTAATTACACATTCATATCATCTTCTCTACAGCCAGGGAAAGATAGAAGAGTCCATCCAGTACCTGGAGGCGTTTGTGGATGTTGCAGAGAGAACCCACCAGGACACAGCACTGGTCAACGCCTGCAGCTGTCTGGGGGTCATCTATAACTCACTGGTAAGTGGGATAGTCTGTGTAATACAAACTCTGTAATACAAAGCTGTCCAGGGCTGTAACTGACCCCTAGGACTGGTAGGAGGCCAGCTGATGTTGGGTGGGCCAGGTTTGGACAAGTCCACTAGCCCTATTGTCCCGGGCAAGTGAAAGTGCTGTTCGGGCAAGTGCGTGACCTACACCACTTGTCCGATCGGGCAAGTAAGATTTTTTTCATTGATTGAGTGCAATTTTGATAAATCTTACTGTCAAGCAATGGTAAACAGAGAATTCCATTGCTGGGAGTGAAAATGAATATACTTGTATTAGTTGTAACAGTGACATTTGAATTTTGGGCAAGTGAAAAATTGGTTTGGGCAAGTAAATTTTTTTATGTGCTTGCCCGATAGGAAAGCTTTAGAAAACTTGTCCAACCCTGTGGGCTGCTGTAACCGAGATTTAATCGGGCTATAGTAGGTCGGATATAATCAGAACACCTCCAGTTTACAGAAATAAGAATAATATTATTTCTTAGCTGGGAATTTTATATGTAACCCTTTATCTGCCCCATGTATTGATGGCATTCAATGGCAAAATGGCTAGGCAAGTGGAAAAGAGGTCAAGGGTTTGATGCAAAAGGTTGTAGGAGGAGAGGGATGGACTCTGCCTTCCAATACTGTGCCCTAAACCTACTATCCCTACAGCCTCAAAAAAATGCTATAATGGTACTACCTTTACCTTTTACCTACTAAACTTATTGATGGTTGCATGACTTCCTGATCTCCAGGGCAAGTACGGCCACGCCTGTCAGTACTTCGGTAAGGCGTACGAAACAGCGCGGGAGCTGAACAACCCGGGGATGATGGCGGCAGCACGCGTACAGTACGGGGTCTCCAACGCCCACCACAGACTGGAGGACTACGCGGGACACCTCCAAACTCCTATGAGATACCAGATGGAGAGAATGATAGAGTGGAAGGACGTCAGATTTGACGAGTTCGACCAACCAATCAGAGAGAGAGGTGAGAAAATTGCCACCTTTTTTTTCAAACATACACAAAGATCTAATTACAATTCTGATATGTCAGAAATACACGTAGTATCAAAATAAACGTGTTCAATCAGAGTACATTTTGTCGAATGTTTGAGACATCAAGATCGGCCAAATAGCTGTTACTGAGACAAGCAACTGGATATGATTTTTGAAACGATCAGACATTTCGGGTAGCATACATTATCTTTTGTCAGTGACAATGAGTCTATCTTGTTGGAGAACAGGTTTTATACTGTAACAAAGCCCATTAAACTTACTTATAACTGTTTTATGCCAGTAAGGCATTTAAGCTGTAAGGTTCCAACATACCGTCCTTGAAATGAAAGAAAAGATTTACTGGTACTATGTATGTTTGTAGTGAAATGTGCTGTATGACAATGTTCGAATTCAGGAGACGTGTCTAATTCTGAAACAAAGTTGAACTTTATTTTGTAACACAATGGGAAAAATTGGACTTGCTCACATTTTTGAGTGTACATCACCCGTGTCTTTTTAAAGGAACGGATCCGGACAATCCGCTGCTTCTGTGATGTCTCTTTATGCTGATGAGATATGTGACTTGGTGAGTGGATCACACGTTAGCATCCACATTTCCTTCTGTAGCTGATCCACTGATCACCGAGTTACATGTCTTTCCTGCATATCAACATGACATCACAGAAGCGGTGGACTGTCCAGTTCAACTAAATGTTTCAGTATGATTCCATTAAACAGACGAATTTTCAAGCTATGTCTGAGTATGTCTAATCTTTCCACAGCCCCCTTGGGTCACACAGCTAGTGAGGAGACGGCTACGAGCGAGGAGGACACGCCGCGGGAAGTTTCAGAGCCCGAGCCTGTAGCGGAGACGAACGCCACAGCGGAAGAGGAAACAGCAGAGGGCGCAGACGAGCAAACGCCACAAGAAGAACCGGCCACATAAGGAGGGGGGGCTTGTCAACACTGTTCATACCAGGATTTGCAAATTGAGATTGACCGTGATATGCAAATCATTCCTCGTTTGCACAGTCCAAATCCGGAATTAATCCTGATTCGCTGAATTATCGTTAATTCTACGGAGATTTGGCGTAATAGGGGAACATTTCTGTGTATGAGTGAATCCTGATTTGCGAATCCTGGTATAAACGAGGTCTTAAAAATGGGTGGGGATTGTCCAGGTGTATATTTCCATAACAAACCACAACCTACAGCTTATACTGTTTAGTTGAGGGTGAATGACAGTGAATGAAACAACTTCAAGAAATGGACCCTCTTTTCTTGGAACTAGTGGTGCGTACCGGTTCGCCGAACCGGACTTGGACTTGCTATAACTTTCGGTTCAAGTCCGGTTAAAACCGGAACGTCGAAAACCGGTTTTCTGGAAAACCGGAAATCTCTTTCTTGTTGTATACTAGTATCATCTAAAAACAACGATAGATACCTATGTAACTTTATTAATCGCAGCCAACGGGCCAGAAAATAACGTACTTCTGCGAAAATGAATTGTCCTACCGGGCTACCGCCATAAGCGGGCCAAGCACATGGTCGCGCCACGGGAACCTTCTTTCAAAATCCCGACAACGCGGCAAAAATGACAGGTTCACTTTAGCAATATATTACCCATGAAAATAAAGTTTATCTCCTGGTCTGGGTTTTAAGTCCCATATCTTCTGAAAATGAAGAAAATTTCCGAGATATACAAGCTAAAACAAATCTCCGGTGACTGTTGACATCTGCCGCTTGCCGGGATACTTCACTGAAAGCATGGGTGAGCAGCTTATTAAAAAGAAACACCGACACGTTTTATTTAAAAAAAAGTTGAAGTTCATAAACTATTTTATACCTCCTGTCTTTATCTTTGTAACGAATAAATTTACAAATAATTTGTAAGGTTGAATGTAGAGTATAAAAACACCGCACGCATCATTTCTACCCACATTACAGTAGGCTATCCTATTGACCCCTATGACCTCGCAAGCGCCATTTCGAAATTTCGGCCGTCAAAAAACAAGCGGAAAAGGTCGGATTTTGCCGTGATTTCCCGATAGTTTTCATTAAAAGTCGATGTTTCTACAACTTTGAAAATGATGCAGTCTTCTTTGGCAATATTTTGATAGCATGCGGCCCGGTCGAATGTGGTTGCGGGCGCCGGAGACGCAAATTACGTGTCGCCTAGAGCAAGTCGCTTTATGCTTGTGTCTATATGGGAAAATTAGCGACCGTCAAAAACCGGACTTATAAGTCCGGACCTGAACCGGAATCTTTGGACTCGAGTCCGGACCTGAACCGGAACGTGAGCTTCGGTACGCACCACTACTTGGAACCAATTCTTTATTCGAAAAGAAATTGAATTACCCGTAAGGTGGCCAAATCAGCAAAATCTGCATGGTATTTTTGTCTTCTGTTCAACATGTACTGAGTCCTACACTTTCAGCATTCGATGATACTTGTATATATTTTTCAAAAATTTTATGTGAAGAAATACTTTGAATTCTCATTATGTGATCTCGTGCACCAGTATGTAAATATATTGTGACAGTATAGCAACATATTTTTTTGCATGTCTGTATCATAGATTTTGACAGGCTACACAACTTAGTTGGGATATTTCAGTTTTGAGGTGGATAAAGAATAGGCATTAGTAGGCTGTATGCATGTTTCTGGACTACTGTGAATTATAATATATTAATAATTTTGATACTTTGTTTGGACAGCCATTAGGTGCCATAAAGCTTTGACAGCATGACTCACTGAAAAAATATTTTCTGCATGATCTTTGTTTGTCTCAGAAGCAAGTGTATTTTGTTAACTCTTGTCAAATAAATGTAGACTTGAACCCTTTTTTTCCTCTGGGATTTTATAAAAATTGTGATTATTGTGGCTGTAATAAGCACGGTCAAAGTTCCAAGTAAGCATGTGCAGCAATGGGAATTGTGGGTAAGATGAAGGGTCAAAGGTGAAGGCCCCTGACTTGTAAACAATACTTGTGTGGACTCATTGTCTCAATTTGCATAACAATGTTTTGTTTATGTCTCATGGGCCTTGACCTTTGACATCTTACCCACAATTTCTCACTGCACAAGCATACTAGTACGTACTTGGAACGTTGAACCTCTTTCAAAAGGAATACGTAGAGATGCTAAGTAATAACATAACAATCCAAATATCTGACAGAGTCATGTAGCCACTCTCCCATTGGTCAAACCATTAATTGCCATGTTGTCATTGGGTGAACTGCTAATTGTGGTGGACAGCCATGATTGGTCTATTGGCAGCTGGGTCTAAGTAGCAGCTTATGTCATCAGAGCCTTCACTTTTGACTGTGTGAGAGGATATTGCCAAAGTGCCTTAGTAAAACATGAATTATCTACTTTGATAAAATATAGAGAAAATAAAATAAGAAGCATTGCAACAATTTGTTTCCTTGTGGTATTTTTTTCTCTTTTGAAAAAGTTACATGTACGCATCAATGAAAAAAAAAAAATTTATCCGTCTTAGAAGCCAAAATGTACAGACTCAGTCCCTGTGCATGTGGACCTTGAACCTTCGTATAAATTGTTATTTTATTACCCTCAGTCAGTCATGATGTCCGTACATACTTGAACTGCAATAAATACCAAGACCAGAGAATGCCTAGAACAAAACAAAACAAAAAACGGAAGTTCTGCTGCAGTATCAAGGTCACACACCAGGGGGCCCAAAATTGACATCTTCCCTTGAACCACTAATTATATATCCACTTTAATAACAAATATTACATTTATATCCATCCATAGGTTCTTAAGTCAGACCACCAATATCCGGAAACACAGACCCACACATAAACAGACCAAAAACTATACCTCAAATTTCCAAGATGGAGGTAAAAATCACATGCAATTGCAACTCCTTGATATCAAAAATACGCTTGGAAATTGCAGTTATGACCTCCCCTAGTTCTTCCTTTGCATGAAAACACACTGCTGTATATCTCTATTTAAGACGTTTATAGACGTAAGTACGCTATAATACCTAGTGTTCAAACCAAAGGAGAAGATGAAGATACAGACGTTCACCCATCATTTCTCGTGACCCGGGGTCAAAACAGCAGCATTCCTGCTTGTACGAAAGCCCAGAGCGACAACAGGAAAACGCTTACTCAGCTCATTGCCATTGAACACTTCAAGAGCTATTCTCAAACTCAAGCGAACATGTGTCTGGAATGTTTGAAAACGAGTGTAGCGGCTTGGAAATTAATTTTGAAAATTTGGGAACGGATTTGGAAGTCTTGACTATGATCTGAAGAAACATAATTTTCTTATTGTCGCTTCAGGCTTTCGTATACTTGGGAACGACACCTCGTCTTCGGGAACGAGAGGCGGACTATTACATTTCAGAACGTCAGGCAAAGATGACAAAGATGACATAAGAATATTTTTCAAGAAAAACATAAATTTGAAAAAAATGCAATTTTTTACAAAGTTGAGATGGAATGTTGCGATGTTTTGGCCTAGTTGTTGCTATTACGGTCTGATAGAAAAAGATGAACATAGATTTGTAACACCCCCTAGACAGAATGTAAGCTTCCTATTCCGCCATTTTGAATGCGTGACTCGTGGGATAGAAGAACGATGTCGATGACCAAGTGGAAAAATTGAACACTTTCCCATCGGAGTAACGCACCAAAATTTACCTAGATCTCCTCCTGATATGTTGAAGGAAATCGTTGGACTTATACCAGCCGTACAGAGAGGAAAAGCGAGACGGGGATATAGGGCGAAGTTGGTTCGAACTTGTCTGGTGATCGTCCCAGCAGCTTGATCTTGCCGAAAAACACATTTTCTGTTCGCCATGCCGATCGAGAACGTAGAAGCCTTCAAAACCTGGCTGGCAAACACGCTTTCTCCGATGTAAGTATAACATTTGTTCCCAAACATTGCATCCTCTTATGTTAGGATAGGTTATTCTGCGTTTGAAAATGGGGAATACCATTTGAGTAGATCGTACTGGGTGTACGTTTTTGTGTACATATTGAAAGGAAGGGAGGCGTTGCAGTTTTGTGTTCCGCACTAGGAAGTCGATTTGATAGAGTCCTCTTTAAAATTAATTGAAAGAATAAGATTATACTATTTATGGAGAAGAAGGAACTTGGAATATTGTTGTTTTGTGTGTTAAGCTCCAGGCTTTTTATCTCATAAATTTATTGACTTTTATGATATAAAATATAGTCTGCTATAAACTTGTCTGAAAATATAGCCAGGAGAATTGTACGTATTGGTTGTGAGGTTCAATTGATAGCACATATTTGATTAAATGGCAAAAAAAGAAAAAGCAAAAAAGCAAGAGAAATAATACATGGACTAGATTGTAAACGTAAGAAAACTATTTAAGAGAAAACAGGTGATAGGGATATTCAAAGAAACTGTGGCTGCAGGTCTGTTTATAATATATTGTGCCAAGTGCCACCAATTCCCTAACCATAAATGCATGGAAAAGAAGTCAGCATAAGCACCCAGGATACTATAGCCAGTGGTAGGGACGATTCCTTTCAAGTTAAACGTAATTTTTAGACTCGCCAGGGTACCATCCAGGTTGAACATTAAGTTTGCTATTGTGTTCCCTTCTGCTTAACCCATATGGGGAATTGTAGATTCAAATCGTTTGGGCGGTGACGTCAGTTAATGAGTGAATTAAGGAATGAGTTCTAGAGGCATTCCAATCCAACGAGTGATTCGAGTGATCATCAGATCAGTTAACCATTTCAAGTCTTTCGGGCAGCAAATGCAAACCCATAGGAGCGATCTACTATCCGGATGGGACCAATCAGCGCCTTAGTGCAACATTTGGACAACGAGAATGAAATATTCCAGGCGTGAGAGATGTCCAAGTTCCAATACGGAATAGCAGAGAAGGGACCGTATATAGTTTATAATTAACATCTGAGTGAGCTACTATATATCCTTCCAGATGGTAACCAGGATAACATTGTTGACAAGGTCAGAAGAAAAGGTTTGCCATATTGATGCCTGAAAATCAATCAATTCCTGTGCATCAATCAGTTCTTTATAGTAACTTTATTAGTATTGGTTTGGATGGACGTTGTTATAAATATTCAATCCGTGAATATTTGTTACTGTGTATGGCAGTCAACGCACAGATGTCATTCTAAGTCTGGTGCAAGAAGAAGAAACATTCACAACATGTACTGATCAGCTAATAATAGTATTATCACATGATGGAGATTTTCAATTTCACAGTGAAGTACCATAGTGATAGATTGGATATATTGATTTCACAATGAATGAGCCGTGTGTATACACTAAATAGAAAAGATAGTCTGCATCTCCAATCATGTGGAAACCTGGCTATAGGAATTGGACAATTGCCAACCAAACCAAGCACTTAAAATTACTGTTCCAAGGATTTCTGTTCTCCACAATGACCCAAGATTTTATACTAACCTGGAATAAATCAAGACTAGATTGTTGAATTGGGAAGCAAATTGCAAGCAAATAGAAAGTCAACTAGAAACTAAGAAAGGCAACATTTTTGCAAAATTTATAATGTTTTTCCTTGTTCTGTAGGGTATATTGTGTGTGAGAAAGGGAAAAAAAACTATTGCCTATCTGCTTTGTATTTGGACCTGGTCTGTCTGTCCATTAATGTAATTATACCTCATTAACTCGACCTTCGATTATTCTAGTAGAAGTAGTACATGTAGGTATGCCACTTGAAGGTTCAACCTCCTTGGTTTGCCCTATAAGTATAGTCTTTTGTGCAAGGACAAAAAGGGTTTAGCTACTTTGCGTACCTAAACTTTTACTAAGTTTTAGGTTAGGAACACCATTACACCTGTTCCCTGAAAAAGAATATCAAGCCCTGACTGTGTAATAGGGTTGGATACTGGTCTTATTTCAGTTTGTGGCTTTTCCTTATGCCCTACCAGGGTTTACCTTAAGGAGTCAATGAACAATAAACAATAAACCTAGCCTGCATCCGTCCTTCGTCCTTTGACTTTGAGGGAAGTTTGATGCAGGAGACGGAAAAAAAATTGTTTCTATTCCGTCCTTTGTGACGGACAAAAATCAGCATGTAAAGATATTGATTATTATATATAAATCATTATACCAAGCTGAGTCTACCAGCAAAATTTGTTTACACAAAATAAAATAAATAGCATTTCAGGGGGTCTAGATTTCAAAATTTTCTTGGGGGAGCTTGCCTCTGACCCCTTTGGACTGCTTCACCTTCGCAGGATTTGCAAAGTCGTCCCCAGAGGATGGAGTAACGGAGGCCCTCCACTATTCTCCTAGTCCTAGCCTGGGATTTCCACTATACTACTTTTGAAATTTAGTGTGTTTCTTCCCTATTTTCTTGGTTAGTTTTGCTAAAATGAATGAAAATTGATAGATTTTTGTGCCAAATGGCATCACTTTTCCAGTTGGCATTGTCTGCAGAAACTTGTGAATGGGCATGATCAAAACAATAGTCCTTTTGCCACTTCACAACAAAGGAATCACTACAATATATTATACTTGTAGTATTAGACACCCTCTGTCAAATGAGCCCATTTTCATGAAAGTGCAGTGCGTTGTTTGGGTTATTTTTGCCAGCCCCTCCACTATACTAAAAAATTCCGGGGAAAACCCTGATTTCCATTTAAAATCCAGGGAATGAAAAAAATTTCAGGCTAGCTAGAACACTGTGCCTTACCAATGTTTTTCTTGTGTCCCCACCTACAGTTGTGATGCAGACCCCCAGGCCCTGGCCAAGTATGTGGTGGCACTTGTGAAGAAGGACAAGCCTCAGGAGGAGCTCAAGGCCCTGTGCAAGGATCAGCTGGAGGTCTTTCTTCAGAAAGGTACAAGATACAACCTTAGTTTAAGACTTATCAACTGTGTTACTTGCAATTGGATATTCAAGTGTCTTCTTGCATTTCAGTTTACTTTGTTCAACACTCAACAGTTAAAGTACAACTACAAGTAGAAAAGATAATTCTTACCTACTGACCCTATAGTATCTTTCTCAGGACTGAAACAGGAAAAACAACATTTTTTCCCCTTGGCATTATAAAGCAATTCCATTATCCCTCAAATTTTATGGTTTGTCCCTGAGGACTAGGCCTACCAACTGAACGATTTTAAAAATGCCATAAATTTCCAGGTGTAGATATGACATACTGTTAATTATTTAGTTGTAACTGAATTTGGCTCAAGCAATATTCAACGGCTAAGCTTTCATCTTCACAATTATGTGAACACTAAGTCAGGCCCAGAATAATGTCACTGCTTAAGTCGATGTCATATATAGTACTTCCTATCCCCCAGTTGCTAGAATTACGGACTGCAATCATATATCAAACGGATTTACTCTAACTATTTTTGCATGATTGTACATGTAAATTCTTTTTCTCCTTCTTTTGTTCATTGTCAATGTTTCATCTCTTTTCTTATAAAACATTTTGTTTCTTGGATATCTAATGTTCTGTTTCCTCTGTTGTACTTGTAGAAACGAACACCTTTGTGGAGAGCCTGTTTGTTGCGCTGAACACAAAGACGTACCTGCCCGTCCACGTGCCGGAGCCTGCACCTGTACCTGTTACTGTACCTGTTCCTACCCCTGAACCTGAGGAGAAGAAACCAGAGCCTATTATCACACACAGAAAGTCTGAAGATGTAAGTTTGCTTCACCTTTTTGTTTTTCACTAGAATGATCATAGAACTGAACACATTGCTACTAAGTACTGTAGGGGCATCTGCTTTAGATAGCTTTAAAGAACACTTACACTTACAGTCAGATGTGCAAAGGTTACGTGCGACAAGTCTTTTCAGAGTGTAATATAACATGCATTAAATTTATCAACCTTAAAAGTAAAGCCATCTATATAGAACAGAGTGAAAACTTTGTTACAACACCAAAAACTAGTGCAAAGAATTTTTTAACTCTTACTACTGCATGACTATCATTTCAGTGTATATGGGCAATGCCTATGTCTGTTTTACAAGCCACTCTAGTAAGGGGCTAGTCCCATACTCTTTCTTGTAAGTGCTGAGTCCCAAGCAATTAAGCTGTACCTTTTTTTAAAGTCTTTGGTATACTATGACCTGACCAGGCTTTGAGCCCAGACTCTCTGAATACAAGGCAATGTACCACACCAGTGTTTCCGCCAGACCTCAGCTGGGAGGCCGTCCACCCTGGGGCGCGAAAACCGCGAAAATTAAATTAAATTTAATTGCAAAACCGCGAACATTAAATTTAATTGTAAAACCGCGAAAATTAAATTTAATTGTAAAATCGCGAAAATTAAAGTTAATGATTAACTGTCGCAAGAAAAAACAAAACAACTAACGTCCGATTAAGTTCAGTGCCGAAGTGTTATGATCTGTGCCGCGTACCGGTATGCCGCACCGAACGGGTACTACGACTTTTAAAAAGTTCTAGAAACGGTTCTTAGGCTTTCAAAAAAGAAATAGCATTTGTATATACTCTCTTTTATGTTGTAGTATACTTATAAATCATCTAAAACCTTCCATAGATCGAGAAATTTGCGTTCAGAAATGACGAAAAACATCGTCTATCGGCGACAGTGAGCGTAATGGCGGCCGAAATCCCGCAATCTCACGTGGTGACTTCTCGCGAGATCTGGGAAAGCTAGCGACGTCACGGGAAACTAGCGCTGTGATTGGCTAGGATACACAACAACTACCGACCGCCATTTTTGATGCGTATTTATCCCGAAAATTTCTGTCGTTTTCGGAGATTTTGCGGGCTCAAAACTCATATAAAAAGGAACTAAAGTTATACTTGATGTTTTTTTACGTCCATCACCTCTTATGTGAACACTTTATTTTTCCGCTGTGTTGCCGATAACGAACTTGAAAGAGGTCTTGGATTTCCCGTGCCAAGCACCCGGTGGGCACATGTTTCTGATCATCGTGTTTTGTTTTGTTTACGATGATTGATGATGAAAACAGAGACTAAAGTTTTTAATATCTAGACAAAGTTAGTGTGTTTTCTTATTAAGTTATTTCTCCCAATAACAACTATTAGTTTGTAGTGTAATAGCGAGATCGACCTACCGCCAAGTTTTCGAAATGTGGCAGGGAAAATTCGCATTTATAACTGAGACCTTGAAAAACGGGTTTTAACGTATGCGAAAGGAGGCCGACAGACATTTGTCAATAATCATAACAATAGCAAAACAAACAGTAAGCGGCTTTCTGACTGTGGACGGCGTCCCCAAGCGTCTTGCTTCAATACAAAACACAAAACTGCGGTTTACATTTATCGACTTTGTACAGATTTCTCGGCAAAATGTGGGTCGCATTTTTTTATGAGGACGGCCTCTGTTTGCGTTCAAGCCGTCCAAAACGAAATGAGACCGTCAATGGACGGGTGGACGCCCCTCTGGCGGAAACACTGTACCACACTGATTTTTATACTCTGTTGCTTCCAATCATTTAGGTTCCAGATGACGATGAACGTGATTTCCGCCGGGTAAGAAAACGCAGTCGTAGCCGCAGTCCACACGACAGAAGTCGCGGGAGATCAGGGTCGGCAGAAAGGTAGGATATGATTTGGTAACTTACTGTTTCACTCAGTGTCACATTTGGGACCACTTTCTTTACAGTGCAGCAGCGCCACCTATCTGCAGTGCCATGTAGAACATATCATTATTGCTCTGAGGAAGGTGACAGACAATCACTGAAATGTTGGCTTTTGAGGTATTAACTCTGTGGTTTTGTACAAAGGACTTTGTTAACCAAAAGAGGAGGATTCTTTAAGTGCCTATTTCAATAGCATGGTGTTAACCTTGGTAACTATGTTTCTTTTGATGATATGATATTTTAGTCTATCGCTGTACAATGTAGCAAATATAGTTTTGTAGAGATATATCTTTATCTTCGCAGGGACAGAAAACGTTATGGAGATGATGACCGACCAAGACGAAGGGACGACTACAGACCGCGAGGCAGAGAGCGGGACTACAGACGTGACTACGGCAGGGGTAAGTATTTGGACCACTCAGTGTAGGGTACAGTCTTAACTATGTTATGAGTGGAACATAACTATATTACCACCATAAAAATGAAGGTATTGTTTTTCAGTTTTCTTGTTTATCTTGGGTGTGTGTGTCTGCAGTGATTTGAATATTGTAGGCAGGAAAATTCTATAACTGAAGGTTTGAAAAATAAGAAAGTTGGTTTGGCCAGGGTCCAAAGTTGTTCCCTTAGATGGGAAGTATGGCTTGGCCCCGGTCAAAAGCTACACGGGCAGGAAAATGCACAACAGACAGAAATCGAGAAATCCCCCAAAATGGAAAAGAAAAAAAATTCATGAAAACTATATTTCACGAAGATATAACACCTACTATTTCTCGTTAGCCTTGCAATCAGTACTTTAAATGCATTTAAGTTCGTGGGGTGGTGGGAAAAAGGATTTTTTGCGGTGGTTTTGAGTTCGCAGTAGCACCATACACTGTAGTCTCTTAATGCCATGGAAAAACGTTCGTGGTGGTTTTAAGTTTGCGGTGAAGCGGCCAATGCAAAAAACGTGAACATTAACCCGCCGCAAAAGTTTCTGCATTTTACAGTCTCTGTTTGAGTTGTGTTTAGTAATGATAAAATTTGTGTTGTTTCAGAGAGAAGAAACTACACCTCTCCTGACAGAAGACCACACAAGGACAACCCCAGCTCTGCCCCCGGGGAGCCGCCCGCCAGTGACTCACCCGACGGAGCGAAGGCCCCACCCCCCACGTACACTACCCCCTCCCTCAGCAGTACCATAACCGTGGTGTCCAACGACCAGCCCTGGATGTCCCAGGGGGGGCGCGGGAACTTCCGCGGGAACGACAGAGGTCGCGGGGGTTTCCGTGGAGGTCGAGGGAGAGGGGGCCCTCCCCGACCACAGAGGTGCAGGGACTATGATGGTAAAGGACTTTGTTATGTCTACTGGGTTATTAGATTTCACTGCTGTACATCTGGTTGGTCCTTTGTGATGTTCCGTACATGCATGTCACCCAACGATACTTAACTTATAATAACTTTGCAAGGATATGTGAATTGCTTTCTTCCCAGCCCACTGTCCCATTTATGAAATTTACAAAACATGGTAGATAAATGGTAGAAAATGGTAATAAATAATACCAGTAGCAGAATGCTATTACCATTTCTTAATTGAAGTACCCTACTCCACATCATGAATATTCCACATTCCAAAGTTTTACACAACCAGGGGAAATATTTAGAATGTGGGATCCGAAAAAAAAAAATTTAATTTTAGGGAATATGCATATGATTCCATATGTGAAGCCAGCCATTACATCTAAATGAAAGAATTAATCATGTTTAAACTTTGCACAATAAGCTACATAAAAAAGATTATTCATAATTCAAAGTGCACATCTGTTTAGGTCAAAGGTTAAAGCCCCTGACATACAGTCAACAGTTGTGTCAGCTTCTCTCCTAATTAAAACCTGAAATATAAATCTAAGAGAGATTTTTGCAGTTTCCCCTTTTTGCAAACTGCCTTTGAGTAGTTTAGTTTGAGAATTGTCTGGGTTTTTTTTTTGTTGTCACAGAAAAAGGGTTCTGCATGCGAGGAGAGTTGTGTCCGTTCGACCATGGCCCAGACCCTGTGGTGGTAGAAGACAGCAGTCTGCCTGGTATGCTGGCCTTCCCGCCAGCCAGTAACGGTCAGCAGCAGGGGATGCCACCTATAGGGCCTCCAAGGCCCCCTATGTCTCAGGCTCCCCCGTTTAGTGGAGGAGGGCCACCACCACCACAGCAAGGTACAGGCAACAACCTTATTTGTCAGTTGTCATAGCTGTAAAGATTGTCTTCGTTTTTACTGTTCTTTTTTTGTTTGTTTTTACCATACATTTTGTATGGTAACCCTGCAACAGACCTGAGTCTGCAGTTTACAGATGTGCCCTATGTGGCAGAGACTGTCATTCTCATATAGGACTGTTTAGCCACAGTCGACACTGTAGGCCTGATAATGTGATATCAATTAGGATTTTACCATAATGGTCAATATTGTTCAAATGAGGACATAATAATGCATTTTGTACTGTACTTTGGAGATTTTTTTAGTTTGAAGCCGCACATGCTTAGAAAATATAAAACATGGAATCATGGAAAGTAGAATGCTTTTTTGGTCTTGTTTCAGTGAGGCAGAATTCTGTTGTTAGGTATATGCTCTGACATGACTTGACCTTTCCAACAGGACCCCCCAATATGGGCCCAAGACCTCCAATGGGTCCGAGGGGGCCACGGCCACCCAGACCCCCCATGTCACAACCCCCTCCAGCTACTGGAGAGGGGGGACCCAGACCTCCACCCCCTGGACCAGGTGAGTTCAGCATCATTACTTGGTTGTAGAAATATAATTATGAAAAAGGAAATCAAGTCGAAAGTGATAATCTTTATCTCAATGAACATTATGCTTATTAAACTGATCATAACAGAGAAGACTGATGATAATTGTGCTATGTACAATATTTACAGGTACTTTGTTTGTACCAGGGAAAAGCCCCCATTTCTTTTTGACAATTACAATGAACAATGGATCACAGCATTGTCCCTTCAAAAGGAGTGCGACCCCTTCCAGTAGCGTGATATACTATTTTGTTTGCTATCATACAAGTTTTGTACTGTTTTTGTGTTTAAGGTGGACTGGCTCCCCCAAGGCCTCCTCCTGGCCCCCCTCCAACTAGAAGAACACCCCCTCCCCCAGGGACAGCAGCACAGCGCCCCCCTGTACCCCGGGGTGGACCTCCCCCTCCTCCAAGATATGCACAAGGTAAGGGTCTTTATACATCTTTGAGTTAGGTATTTATCTAAGTCAGGTTACAAAGCAATTTCCCCAGGTACAGATGAATACAACATTACAAAAATTTACTTTTCGGGGAAACATCTTTTTTATGGAAAACATTTTTCTAAGAAGCTGATTGCATAAATGTTGGCTCTTTTAGTTCGTGCTTGGAGTTTCACAATCGGTTTATGCAATTATGTAGCTTCCACAACTCTTTTGTACTTGCCTGATAAAATTTGCTGCACCAGGTCTTTGCAACAGTTTTATTTACTTTTAAAGAGTAGGAAATTAATTTGTCAGTAGTATTAGGTGTGCGCTGACTAATATATACTTTTGAAAGTACAGAATAAAAGAACGGAAAAAGCAAACGGTCATTGTCATCTTTATTTCATACGGGAAACTTGGAACCAGGCCAAATAAAGGCATGTCTTTCACGATTGGGGAGGTTCATTTGGGGTGGGGTGGGGTTGTCATAATTACCTTGGTTTCACCCCTGCTCAGATCTAGATTTTGCCGTCATAACATGACCTCTGACCTGCGCCGCCTGAATAAATCATATTTGACCTCTGACCTGCTATACCTGAATAAATTATATGTGACCCCTGACCTGCACCACCTTGCACCGCCTGAATAATATTACTCAGCGTACAACTACTATACTACTTTTGTCCCTATCTTTCCTTGTTTCAAAATACCATATGATGAAAAAAGAAACAGACCTATTGAGATTGTAGGAAGTATTTCTGTTGGCAATTGAAAAGTCTGACAGAATGCAAAAATGCATTTGTGAATGCTGAATGTTATTTGTGCATGTCTGGTAAATTCAGACTACACTCTTGAACAATGTACATTATGTTTCTCCACATTCTCCCAGACATGATCAGAATGCCAATCATGCCAACAAAACGCAAGTAGAAATTCCATAGCTGATAACAGTGAACCACACTTCGCATCTCTTACCTCATCTTTGTCGATTTTGCAGTATATAATGCTTAACACGAAATGCTTTTTCGGTAGCTAGTAGTGTAATGTGAATTTGCCATGACTCACGTTCATAGCTAATCACACTGGGTCATCTATGCCTTTCTAGATTAGTGTGTTGGATTGTTTTACGTGCAGAGTTGTCACGCTTTCACACTGTTCCCACCAGGCCTTTTTGGCATCGGGGTTCCCTACGCCGTGATTTCCATTCCCTATGCTGTGATTTGGACCCCTAGGCTGTGATTTAGGCCCCTATGCTGTGTTTTGACATAAATAGGACTTTTTGGTTGTTTTGTCACAAAATTGAAAAAAAAAACATTGGATCTATTTCACTGTCCAGAAAACATTGGAAATAGTGTTTCTGAGAGTTATATTCTTATAAATCTAAAAATTTTCAGGGAGAGGCATTGCTTAATGTGTTAGTTTTGGTGTACTAAGGTGCTTTTACGCTGTGAAAAAATCCTGGTGAGAACGCTGGCTTGAGGCTAATATTCCTGAAGCTCTGTCATACACGAGGCCACCAGCTTACGCCACTATTCGTAATTACATATGCGATCCACCATAACTACATGTGAATTGTGTCTTCCAAAAAGAGATTGCATAAGATGTAGTGTATTATTTAGATTTAAAACATATTATTTAAGTACATATTATTCTACTTTGTTTATTCAGACATCAGAATGCCACCTCCAGCCCCACCTCCAAAAAGCAAGTAGAACTCCTTATAGAAGAGCACATTGTTGAGCAACCCTGCACAAATTAATATGCACACATATTTGTAGTGCAAGTAAATGTGTGTATTTTAGAAATCTTCACAAAATGTATGTCCAAAAACTGTATATATTCATGTTATTATGCTGAAAACGCCTACATTGGCGATATGTAACCCTGGTTAAATAAAAAATAAACAAGCAGACAAACAAAAGCACCCAGCAAAAATTCCTGATGGAACAGCATAAATTCTGTGGAGTGTCATGTAAGAAGACCTACTGTACATGTACATTGAACATATCATTCTATTTTTACTTACATGTACATAGACATCAGAATGCCACCTCCACCCCTGCCACCAAAAAGCAAGTAGAACTCCTTATAGTACAGAGAACTTTATTTTCTGGAATGAAGTATGCACTTTTTGAACTTTTCAAAATTCAGAAGTGCTGCAAGTTGTTACCAAAGTGGCATACTTTATAGAATTATATTTCTAAAGTACAGGTGCATACTTTATTTTTGGTTATTGCACAAAAAATGGGAGAAGGACCTCAAATAGAGCAAGGTGGCACTACAGACTGTAAGTGTAACTGTTGTAGGAGGATACAATGTTATTCTTTGTGTACAACATATTCTGCACAATTTTGCTACTCACCATAGCATTTCACAAGTTTGTAGATACAAGGCCACGAAGAACAATTATAGCTTTTTTGCAGAATACCCTACCCTTATACTCCTATACCGTACTATACATAGTTTATAGAGAGTTCCTTCAGTGTAAATATTTTTGGTGAGATGATAAGCTCACCAAGAAGGCCAATTGTTGATACCATATGTATGTTATAAGACATAACAAAACGAGTATTTCTTACGGCCCAAAAAATTATTATAGGATGAAATTGCTTCTTAAATTCCATTAGAGTGTACTCATGCAGGGACCTTAGTAGAATACTGAATGCTTTTTGATGCATAGTAATTATGGTTTATTGAGAAACGGTAACTACCATGACATTGTCACTACTATGCTTGCAGGACTAATGCTTGGGTATACTGTGAAGTAGTATGAATTTTTTGTACTTCTGAATCACTTATTTTATTATGGAAAATAACAGCCTGTTCTGGAGTTTAGTTCCCCTTTAAAAAGACCTCCTCAACATTGTACCTGTACACCGTTCTAGTGTATTAGAACTTTAGTACCAAAATTCTTCATATTGTGTTGCAAGTGTCTAGGCTTACCTTCTAATCTTATTGATATCCCTTATTTTTACAGGAGAGCCGTTTGATCCGGACGGTTACAACCCAGAGTTGCCAGGACTTGATGCCGGTCCGGTTGCACAGAGGCCCCCTTACTGGTCAGGTGGGAACAACAGGAACGTTAACCCCACCCAGACCCGAGCACTGGTGTCTGTACCCATGGTCTCTACCATCACAACACCCAAAGGTGAGACACTAATTGACGTATGATTGAGAGATAACTGGTTTGATTCCCAGCAAGACATTGTGTCTTTGGAAGGGTTCTTTTCCCAAATTTCTTCACACAACCCAGGGTTTGGGAGGCACATGTAAAAGCCTCTACCTTGCAATACTGTGCCCTAGACAGACGGGATTAACAACCTATGGCCGGCCTTTGTAGCTTTTAGGAAATTTTTTTTTTTCAATTAGATGAAAACTATGATCATTATTTTCTAATAACTACAGAATGATCATTAGCAGATATCGATTGGCGCAAACGTGAGTTTGTAGCCTTCATCATTATGCACATGAAAATCATAGTTTTAATGCAGTGGAATGTGCCAATTTAAGTGCTGTATTTTCTCATAGAAAAAAATAATATCAGGGGCAATAAAACCTGATGAAGTCATCCATATGGCCCAAAAAGTCAGATTTTGAATTCTTTCATGCCGATCTATTAATAGTCGTTACCGTTTCATTCTTTCTTCATTCATCAATGAGAAAACAATGGAAAGTCAAAATGCCAATTTAGCCAACCCTGAAACCTTAATGTTTTGAAGAAAACTGTTTAAATGAAAAAGCACATGTATGAAATGGCCATTCAATTACTTCTGGATAAAAGACAAGAGTTTGTTTCACATATTTAAACAAACTGGTGAACTTGTCAGGTTATACACTCAGTAACTACATTTTGTACAACTTAGGTTTGTTAACTGGCGCAAGGAAGTAGTGTAGTGGGTTCTTTAACATGCTTGAGGTGTGGCCCTCCTCTAAAACAGTACTTCTGAGTTCTTAGATAGAACCTCTAGATCGATGCATACGTGAACTGAATTTCTTATAAACTGTAATAAATTTTGCTATTTCCATCTCTTCACGGACATAGTTGAACCCCAGGTGTCAGACACCCCGTCCGGCCACACCCGTGTGGTGATTGACAGCGGAGAGAACCGTAAGAGAACGTTTCACCAGGCCATGGGGCCAGGCAGCGGGCCGGGGATGCCTTATGCGGGACCGCCGGTAAAACAAGGTGAGCTCATCCGCGAATAGTTTCATCTCGCTGGTAAATCAATGGTTGAAAACGTCTTCTTTGTGTGCAACCAGTATATGATCACTTACTGACGTTTTGGTGACTGTTGGCATTCAAAGGTTACGGTGACACTTTCTCTGCTTTGCACTCGGCACTTGGGAGAAAGAGTATTGGAGTTGAACATATTCTTCTACCAGTGATAAGCCTAGTTGCCTACTGAAGTGGCCTTGTGTAGCTATTGATTCAGAAACAGAAATGGTCACTGCCCCTTTGCACCAAAATATGTGCGAAGGATTCTAACTCTAAAGGATTCTAAACTCTAAAGTTGCCTGTGCATCTTAGGGGTCCTAACAGATACTTAAGGGTTGTACCCATCTCCATTTCTGTAGCCCCTGGGCCACACATTTCTGGAGGACAGTACAGCAGGGGGCTAATCCGCTGGTAGTGATGTGTGTTTAACTTCCATACTCTTTCTCATTAGTGCTGAGTGCTAAGCAGAGAAAGCAGCATGCACCATTCTTTAAGTATTTAGTAAATGACCAGGCCAAGGACTGAACTGACACGACCCACAGAATGCAAAGGAAACACTCTACCCACTTGGCCATTGCACCGATTGTCATAGTACAAAATTATGAATTTTAATGAAAGTTATTAATTACTAATAAAAATGTCAATGATGTTACAGGTGGCCATGTGAGGGACAGACTTGGATGGAAGCACACCAACTGCACCTTGGAGATTAAGAAGGTCCCACGGGACATGAACACTGTCTCCAAGCTCTCCGGCTACTTCGAGAGGTTCGGAACGGTCTCAAATGTACAGGTAGGTTATTTGTTATGGGGATGGCCGACTACTTTGTTTGCCAGGTTCTGAAAGCAGGTATCATATTGTAACTGGACAATGTACTTGAAGTGTGCAAGACACTAGGATGGCTCCATTTTTCATCATTGTACCCAATATCTTGCAGATTAACAGTTACTGTACGTATTATTATAGACATTGTAGGTTTTCTTCTTGCTACAAGTGTGACAATCTGTATTGCTCAATCACTCACTCACTCACTCACTGTCTCACTGACCCACTCTAACTCACAACTGTTGCTCACACATTTGCTTACTCACTGACCCTATCTCACAACTCTTGCTTCCGTCCTCACTCACTCTCACTCACTCACTCACCCACTCTCACAACTCTTGCTCACTCACTCACTCACTGTCACTCACTTTACTGACTAACTGACCCACTATCACTCCCTGACACTCACTCATTCTTTGACTTGCTCTTGATTGATTGACAAAGAACATTTCCATGCTTCCAGGTGTGTTTTGACGGTGACCCTGAGAGCGCCCTGGTGACCTTCTCCAGTAATGCAGAGGCGCGAGCGGCCCACCAGTGCACCGACGCTGTACTGAACAACAGGTTCATCCGGGTCTTCTGGCACAACAAGGACCAGGCGCAGCACCACCAGGGACAGGTAGGGGGCACTGTTGTTTGTTCCTGTTCGTGTTCAGAGCATCATTATTTGAGCACACTTTCTTACATAAAAATCTAGAAAGGTTAGACATTATTAAAGGTAAATAATATAAAGAGACGGTAAGATTTGTATTGTTTGTACTACCAGCACATTCTAGCTAGTGACATTGGAGAAACATTTTTGCATTGAATTTTTCAGAAACACTGTTTCCCATAATTTCAGGGCCAAATGTAATGAAACAAAGACAATGTCTTTTTACCTTTGTTACACAATAACAGAAAAAGCCCCCTTCGCTGTTTAAAACACAGTGTAGGGGCCCAAATCACAGCATAGGAATGCAAATCACAATATAGGGAACCCCATGCTCAACTGCGCTGGCAAGAACCCTGTGTCCTACGTGAACTTATAGATGATAAAAAAATAGATTTTAGAGTCAGACAGGCCTTGATCTTGAATGGATGAAAAAGCTACGTTGGTTCAGCATGCACTAGGGCTCTAGCCAGCGTCCGTTTTCCCGTCAATTGGCGGAAATTTGCTGCGTGTGACAGAAAAATTTTGATACCAATCCGTCAACCTTGACTGACAAAAATCCTTGGTGGAAGCTACAGGCGGCTTGGGGACGCCGTCCACGGCGGTAAAAGCCACACACTGTTTGTTTTGCTATTATGAATGTGTCGGCGGCATTTTGCATACAATAATCTCATTAGAACCCGTTTTTCAAGGTCTCAGTTCAGTCTCTCTAATTCCTGGAATAGTGTTTTCGCGGTTTTCGCGACAGTGGGAATTGGCTGACGGAAAACAAGAGCTTTTAAAAAAAGCTGGTCTTTCGCTTACTTATATTGTGTAGGTAAAACTTTTACCAGATGAGTTTCAGAACAGTTTCAATGGTATGAACTAGGGGTGGGTACTGGAACAGAAAATTCAGGTACAGGTACAAAGGATCAGGTGCAGGTCCGGACTTGATGGTCTGTGCAAACTTTTGAAGGGGCGATACTCAAAACAATTATCCATTTTGCTACTAAGGAATTAGTGGAGTATCTGATTACCACTGGTGTTATAAAGTCCTATGTTCATGTGAACAACACTTGTTCTGTACGTTGACGTACAAAGTTTATTCAATTTGTTCTCGTAATTTTTTGCACCAGTAAGCCCTTAAACGTATAGATGCCTGCTGATATAATGTGTTCATTTTCTAATTGGTGCAGCATCCAGTTTACTGATTTTTGTCAGGTCTGTGTCTGTTAATAAAATTGTACTTAATGAGTTTCAAAATGCAAATGCAGTTTCATTGTGGTATGTTGAAAGGAACGTTTCATTTCTTTTCGGAAAGCAAAATTATTGAGATTTTGATTCATTACGTCAGTGGTTATGGGCCACAAACTCACTCCATCGGGGTAGCTTGGAATCTTCTCATTTGAAATCAATTAGATAAAATATTAGTCAGTGTATTTTACATATATCAAAGAGGGATACACTTTTGTTGAAGTTTCTTCCACGAAGATCCCTTGAAATTTCGAGTAGTAAGCAATTTTCCACATGCAACCGCCTCCCACCCCACGTCAGATCTCTGCACAATTCTGGATTTCATAGAGGTAATTCTCCACATCGTGACTTAGGCTCTGGGTCATTTCAACTTGAGAAGGATCGGAGGACTGATCGAAAGCGTCGGTATATAAGCGCTTTATTTTGTGCACGGATATATGGTCCTAAAATTGTAACATCGTAATAACACATCAAAATCGCGACACCCCTTCCCAACATGCGACACTCCCTTGGGACAAAATGGTGGCGCCCATGGACGCCAACGAAAACAATATACTAGTAGGTTTTGTTATCGCAGGCCTGTAATAAATTGCTATTTGTTCCAACATATGCAACTATACAAAAGTAGTTGTCTATACATGCGACGTTCCGGGCGAGCTCTCTCCGGTCACCGACCTTCCAAAATTTCCACATGGCTGGGGAGGACGCGAGACGCCGCCAGCGAGACCCCGACGGCTGTTTAATAATACCAAGGAGGTTAAAAAAGACCTCGTCAGAGAACTTGATGCTGTGCCTTTAGGAGATTCATAAATAGAATAACTGACAAATTCAGTCGGTAACGATTTTTGTATGCAAAAAAAAAATCAAGTTTTATTTGACTCTTTTGACAGTAGACCTCCACAAAACTCAGTAGATACATTGTATATAGCTTTCACATCTTTCCTGTATGTACAATGCTCACAGTTCCCTACTCAAGTCAATCTATACACTGTCACCAGTCTTCACCAAACACGATTAGAATGTGCTAAGATTCAGGATGGATGCTTTTTTTCCGCTCAATGAATGTTGATCAAAGGCAGATATTTCCTCATGATAGCCATCACTTGAGTTGTACAATGTAAAAGTGGAAAGGACATCATATTCTGACTGTATTTCTTCACTACCTGCTAGCAGAGAGACTGCACCAGTACACACTATGAACATGTACAGACTCCAGATGTTACAGAAGGTATGAATCCTTTATAAGAATAAGGCGTACTAAAATTACATACCGGTAATTATAGGTTTGTTACAATGGCCATTTCTACACCAAAATCTTACATCATGTCTGTCAACCCAGTTCACATGAGATGGAAACAATTGGAGATTTCTTTGATCCGACCTGGTCCTCCCCTCCCCCATCTAAGTTTGTGCTACTCAATATCACTAGTTCATGAAAGGACTTACTATACAATGGACTAGATATCCTTTACCATATGAGATGACCACAAGCTGACCAGTGTAAAAGCTACAGGTGGTAAGTTTTTTGAAAGCCCATGTTCCCAAGTTTCTGAAGGATGTATAGTATCCTGTGTGGTAACCATGTGCTACCGCCCGACAATCATCTGTTTGAGATCCTTGAGGCTGTGTTCTCTGGCGACCTGCAGGGCGTGGTCCAAGGCATGGATCTGCACCAACAGCTTAGCTACCTGCTTAATGCTCTCTCTGTAAGGAAAGGGGATGCAAAAATGAGCGAGTTGTGGGGTAATCAAAATATGTTACAACTAGACACATGTTCGATGTAGACACAGGCTTTGTGGCACTGGAACTAACCTACTCACTGTAAAAACCGAAAACTCTCCTTGTTTTAAATATGAGGTTCAACAACCAAACCTCCAAACAACCAAACAATCAAACAAATAATGATTCTCCAGAAATTTGGACTCCAGGTCAAATAGCAAATGTAACATAGCCAGAAAATATAATTACTGCTGGTCACTTCTTTTGTGGCCAAGAGCATGTCATCATTTTATTTAGTTATGAAGTTTTCATAGCTTTAGAGTGCTACAACAAATACTGTGGATATCCGCCAAATAATGTTAAATTTTGGACAACACTTACGACATTTGTCAGTTTCTTAAAAACATGAAATCTGTAAAAACAGGTACAAATCAACATTTTACCCGTCATGCATATGGCGCATCTGAAGACTAAAAGCAAGGAGGTTAAAGAAGGACTAAAAGCAACGAGGTTAACCTCCTTGCTAAAAGTCATATTTTGCTGTATAGTTTATTGTGTCCACCCCTTACCTTGCTTTTCTCCTGTCTATGTCGGGACAGCCGATGCTGTTCTTGTGTATGTTGAAGTTTAGGAAGATTTTAGGATCTCTTTCCATTGCAACTTCCATCTCTTTTTAACCTCCTTGATCATTACCACACGGCGTACGGTGAAAATGGCACATAATGGGTGAATGTTGGTGAAACACGGTGAAAATGTGTCACCCGGATTCGCATTGTTCCCATGTAAATATGGAAGAGTGAAAGCAAATATTGCACCTACGTGACAAAAGAGTGAAACATGGTGAAATGACGGTTTCACCCCTAGTAAAACAAACAGCAATTACGTCATTGTGTGTTTCACGAGCTAGCGACGTGCTCGCCGCTGTCCAGTCGACGGCACTGAAGACTGCCCGCCCAGTTCCTCAGCGCAAGCCGAGGATTTTTTTCGCATTGCCGCTAGCTCCACAAGCCGTGGAAATATCTTTGACACTGGGATTGAAGACTGCCCGCCCAATTCCAGGATTTTTTACGCTTGCAGCTAGCTAAGACGTGCACGTGATCGCAATACGCACCTCTGATTGGTTGATCCTACAGCTGTAGGGGGTTCCCCGCTATCTACTTTCTTTGCTGCCCCATGATGCTTTGCGCCCACCCATGTCAAAGAAAATTTCTTTTACATTTCTACGCACACAAAAAACGCTATATTCCACAATTACATTGCAATATTGCCGTGTGGTAGTGACAGATTGTGAGATGAAGATTTCCTTCAACTGCTGGCATTGTAACGTTGTTATGCTCTGAACTTGCCAAGGACGATAACGTCCTTGGAACTTGCCCAGTGTTTCTTGACCGCCTAATCATAAGGTCCGACCTACGCCTACCTACTGGGAGGAAAGACACCACAACGTTTGGACCCTTTCGTACGCGCCGCGTTCACTAAGAGAAACGAAGTGTGACTGATATCCATCGAATACACGTACGCAAAGATACCTTAAATGTTTTCTCTTTACCTTGCAGATATAGTACAAGTTGAATCGCGGAGGTCTTTGGTTGAATAGACGTCTACAAATACGTTGTGCAGGGCACATTGCAGGTCCTTTATTCCTGCTAATAAGCCATGCATAAACCAAGCAGCACATTCATGGCAGGCCGATACGTATGTCATACATACTAGTACTTGCATGGCCTTTGGCAATACCATCGAATCTGCAGGGTAGAATATCTCGCTAGCACGGTATGGCATGGTCGACCCGGACGGACGGACGGACGGACAGACGGACAGCAATCTAATATCAGTCTGATTGCCTTTCGCCGCGGAAGCGCGGCGAAAGACAAAAAATTCAAGCTGGCTAGAGCCCTGGCATGCACCCTCCCCAAATGAGAATATCAGTCGGATTGTGAGTCTTGTGTTTCTTGTGTTGTGTATATGTAGTCCACACCTGGTGAGGCACCCCACCACAACCCTGGTCCACACAGGTTGTCTGTCCGGGACCGTCTGTACATAAACCCCGAGCATGCCAAAGCTACGGGAAATTCAGGGCCAATGTCGGAAAAGGTAAAACCTCCACTGTGTTTGGGTGTTTTTTAGGTGCTTCTGTTGAAAAATTATTGAGCTTGGCATGTCATAGTAGGAGCACACTAGCCTGGGTACCATCCGGATAGTAGTTCGCTCCTACATGTATGTTCGCTTCTGCTATCCGTCTGGAGACCTGCACATTCAAACTGTTTGGTGCTAACGTCAGTTAATGAGCGAATTAAGGAATAGGTTCTAGAGCGCTCGTTCGATGACAACAGGCCCTCCCACAAGTGGACGGAGGACGTTTCGGGTGTGGAACACCGGTTCGAATGATCGCTTGAACCCATTCCATAATTTGCTCATGTGTAGGCACCAATCAGCGCCCTCGTCCAAATTTAGACGATTCCAGACATTAACGGGATTCCAGATGGAACAGCAGAGAAGCAATATATGCAGTGTATAATGAACACTGGAACAAACTACTTGCTGGAAAATACCCAGGCTTGGAGCCCACAGTTTCTCCTTTTTTTCCTCACAATCTTCCCTAAAGTAGCATATCTACAGTCCACAAAGCAGCAGTAAAATCGAATTGTGCTATTCAAATTGAATGTAGTGGAGCAAGCTTGGTGTACACACTTATTTAACAATATAAGTGCTGCCCTTCTTCGCTATAAAAAAATTCCTTTGTGGCTTTTTCTCTTTAACTTAGTTTAAGCTGTCAGTTTTTTCAATTTTGCCTTGCTGTTTAGCACTAAATAGCCATGGAAAAAAAGCTTCAAGTTTTAGAATAATATGGTTTCTTTTTTAGAAGAAATGTTAAACTTGCTCTGTCAAATGATGAACTTTGAAAGCAAACAAAGGGTATAGATATGCTGACAGAAGATAAAATCATATTTTGTGAACTTATGGGAATGACAACAAAGAAGATTGCACGACTTTTTAAAAAGCGTGAAGTATTTTTTTTTTTACACGTCTCTTCCCACAAATGCTACATAATTTATTTGATAGTAGTTTCCAAGCAGATGTAAGGATACAACTCTTTCTCAGATTCTGCATCTAAGGCACTGGCATGAGCTGGAGTCTTACATCCGCTTGGAGATGAAAAAAACATTGGGAGATTAAAAATTTGAACATCAATCATATTTCTTTTCTTCTACTTCTTTCCAAAACTGTTACATTTTACACTGATACAGTAATATTTTCCTATTTTTGTTAAATTTCCTTCTTTTCCTTTTCTCCCAATAGGTCCATGCGTCCTCGTCGGGCCTGTCTAAGACGGTGTATAACCCAGAAGCCATGAAGAAAGTGAACACACCACAGGCAGCTAAACAGCCGTCAGCATCACAGATAGCAGCACAGAAGGTCGCCGAGGCACAGGAAGCACTCAGGAAAAAACAGGAGGAGAAGAAAAAGGTGAGGAACTGTACACGGTCATTTGAACACTACAGTAACCACTAATCCTAAAATTTGTGCAGTTTTTGGATATCATTTGGCATGAAAGCTGGACCCTCTCTCCCACAGACAAATTGTTGCCCCATCTCTTTTTACTGGTCCTTTCATGGACATTGTTGTTCCAATGGTCTCACACTACTTCACTGAGAGCTTTTCAACAAAAGACTAAAGTTTCTTTTATCTCACATTGTTATATAACTTACAAAAATGTATACTGTTCAATTACCTGTCTCAAAGTCCTCTGTAACAACAGCTTCTTTTCTAAGACTTACAAACTATGGAACTCTTGATGACAACTGTTTCCCTTCTGTCTACAATCTTCAAGCCTTCAAAACCAGTGTTCACTGCTCTCGCCTACCATAATTCCACCAACTGGGTTCATTGCCTAGAACTTAGAAATGGTCAAATGTCCATGCAATAAACAAATCCATTAAAAAAAGAACTTATGATAGTATCACTGGCAGTGACCTTACCACTGCAAAATCATGACTCTGTGAATGTGTTTCTAATGTACTAGACAAATTGTTCCAACTGTGAAATTGACATTACCACAAAAATCTCCTTTCTTCTCATAGTCATACCATGCAATTAAGGCCCAGCAAAATGGATTTTAACTACATTGTATATGGTCAGCCCTGTAGAGAATGTTTCTTTAATTAGTTAGCATGGACTTTTTTCTTTTTTTATAGTTTCATTGTGACCAATGTTTCACATATCAGCATAAAATTGTCGTGTCACATCATGAAAGCTGTAATCTTTGCAAAAACCTGCACTTCCTTTTCTATCTGCCAGGAGGCGCTGAAGTTAAAGATGAATCTACAGACAAAGAAACAGGAGCTGCTACAAAAGCAAATCCAGCAACAAAAGGTAAGAAGTTACAAGACTTAGTGATGTGGGCTCTGGGGCTTCTTAGGGTTGGGGTTATTAGATACTTTTTTGAGCCTAGAATTTGCATAATAAATGATTGAATTTATAATTATGTTGTTTTTTATATATTAAAAAAAGAAAATACCATAGAAAAGTGTGTTCTATTGCGGGCCAGTTCGAATGACATTTTTATCCTCTTGATCTGGGCACATGTAGTTGTAAGGAAGAGTTCTATCTTTGGAAACATTATGTTATATTATAAATGACATTTTATACTCTTTTGAAAGCAACATTTTGCTAACTTGAAGACAAATACTATATATGTGAAGTAAACAAACTTCTTTCCTGTATTTGACAGATGTTGATAGAAAGATTAGAGAAGAACAAAGGTATGGCAGCTACGGAGAGGGATGCTATCATGAAGGTAAGTGTTGTGAGGAATGATAACTATACTCTATACAGTTGTAGCTGGGCTATAATTTCTAAATACTTTTTTCCCGCATACCTGTAAAACATTGAAAATTACCTGCACCAGACAAATTTTACCTGCACCACTCGGAAGTATGGATCATACTGAAATTGTTCAAGAACCAATGATTGCCATTTTTTCTTAATAATTTAAAGGTGGTAATAGTCATTGCAGCTGAGAACAATCCACATAGTTTACAAGATATTTATGTATTAAACCCAGTACATGAACCAGTGCAGGTTAGGTGCAGACATCAGAAATACCTGCACAGCTCCAATTTTACCTGGCACTTACACAATGTACCTGTATATGCAGGTGGTATTTCGAGCCCTGATACAAATATAGCAGACAAAATATCTTTTTCATAGCTCCATTTCTGGTATTTAAATCCCCTACATGTACATACCTTCCGAATGCAAGAAGACTGTAACTTATAACCATAGGCCATTGCACCAGTATTTACGAGGTTGGCTCAATGCAACTTTTTGACGCACTTAATCGCTGCTTATTAGTATATATCTAACTCCCTTTATTTATCTGATGATGTACCATATTTCCAGATATAGTTGAGAAAAGTAATGTCATAATGTTATTTTTCAGACATTAAAGACTGTACAGGAGAGTATAACCAAGTTAAAAACAGACAATCCACCCAAAGCAGCAACAACGGCCAAGCCAAAAACCAGACAAGAGGTATGTTCAATGTTTGATATGTTTGGATGTTTCCTTATTCAGTTAGGCATCGCATTGTTATCTTTGTCAATTATTGATATGACCTTGTAATTAAAAAGAACACAGTTTTAACCTAAGATTATTACAAATACTGAGTTTAATTCCTGATTCTTTCTTCTTTTATAGATTAATGTTACCACTATGCTATCTTTACTTTGAAGTTATAACCATTACGTATTATTGTATATCAGAATCTGTAGCTTTATGAGAACCATTTGAGACACCCTCCCAGTCCAACCACCTGTTTTTCAAAATTTCCCTAAAGTAAAATAGTATACCAATAATGAACAAAATTTCAAATTTTCTCTCATATTCCCAGTCTTTTTTTTTTTGTTGACTTTTTTTTTCTTACTCACTCTTCCCTAAATCAATTTTTTTCCACTTTTCTATTCTGAAGTTTTGATACTGTTATGCTGGCATCGCACTCTTAAATATATGTCTATGAAGGTTAGACATCCAGGTAATAAGATCATGCCAAATAGCAATTACTCACAGAAATCAAACTGGATATGATTTTGGAAACGGTCGAACGTTTCAGATAACATCTGTTTTCTTTCTTGACTTGTAACTGACGAAAAATAACAGATGTTATCTGAAACGTCTGAGCGTATCCAAAATCATATCGGATCCTGAGATGCCTGTCGAGTGAGAAATTGCTGTTTGCCGCACTCTCAAAGATTTTTGGGTAAAGATGTTGATTGCAAGATTACAAAAAGGTTGCCAATCTTTCGATTCTGTCTATTATTCATATGATATGTCTGCCCAGTGTCACTTAGTTACTTATCGGTCGACCCCTAAAAATTGTGCTATGAAAATGTCCCCTTTGAGCCACTTTCCTACTGTGTGATGCCAGCTTCAAACCATTTCGTTCCTCAAACCTGTTCTGAAGTTTTGACACTGATTTGCCCCAGAGTGCCCCCCTCCCACCCCTAACCAGAGCACAGATTTGCCAGCCATATTTGATTGACAGGACTCCCGGCCGCTGCACATGTTGCAGGCTCAGAGAGAGCTGCTGGACGCTGAGATGGACCTTCTCAACGCCAAGACGGCCGGAGAGGACACCACGGCGCTCAAGAAGAGACTAGCAGAACTACAGCAAGAGGTGAGTTACAAGGAAAAGTTGCTCGCACTGTCGGAGGTTTTTATATCAAGTGTCAGGGTTACTGTATTCTACATGGCCTGAAATACTGTAAAAGCATTTAGGTTTGCGTGGATTTAATTTTGCGGTACCTGGGATATTTAGTTTTCACTGTGGTTTTGAGTTTGCAGTGAAGTTGCCACCGCGAAAACTGTTAACGAAAAACCACCACAAACATTTCTGCATTTACAATACTGGAAGCATGTGCACCCAAAATCAGAGCTGTGCAGTTAATTTTCTATTGTGGATGCACCAGACTAGTGCAGCCAATATTTTCCTTTGGGTACATGTGTATTGTGCACTAGTATAATACAACATGTTTTTGACATCTAAGTGTCAGAAAAAATGATAAAATCTTTACTCTACTTTATTTTATGTTGTGCACCCAAAAGTTTTTTGTGCACGCAAATGTTTAGGTTGAGTGCATGTATTCCCAGAAATGAACTTTGAGCCCTGCTGTAGTATGGTCTCTTTACCCTCTCACACTAGGATATAGATTTAGAAGTTCTTCAATCTGTACATGTCTTATTTGAAAATTATTTTTTTGTTGAAAAGTCAAATGAGCTAAGTTTGCAAAAAGTCGAGTGAATTTGTATCCCCCAAAAAATCATCTATCAGAAAATAACACTCACTTCTGGAGTGGAATGCGGCTTTAAGTTGTGGGAATGATTTGGACTTTTTAAAAATCTGAAATCTAAAGAAAAATGTCACTTCTTTCCTCTCGTTTCAGGCACAGTCCCTGGGTCTACTGAACGCTGGTCGAGGCAGGGGTAGGGGGCGAGGGAGGGGAAGAGGGGGCGTTGTGAGGGGTAGGGGCAGGGGGAGGCCGTACCTGCGGACACGAGCGGGGGCGGTACTGGACAGGAGACCCAAACAACTGGCTATCACAGGGTACCAGATAGGAGACAAGGATGAGATTCTCACTCATCTCTCGGTAAGGATACATGTTGAGTTCATTATGTTACAATTTTGAAAACCATATATCCATACACAAAATAAAGGGCTTACCAACAAGCTTTCGATCAGTCCTCTGATCCTTATCAAGTTGAAATGATCCAAAGCCTAAGTCACACATCCAGACCAGAAGTGTGACGTCAGCAAAGGGTCAAAGGTGCTTGGCAGTTGGTATTGGCCCCCGTCTCGGTTGAGGGAAGGTTGGTGGGTAAATGGCCGCTTTCACTCCCCTGAGAAAGTAATCCGGTTCGGAATCATTAGTATCTTCACCTTGTCGAAGTTGAGTTTATCATACATACTGTAACAGATAAAATAGAATGGACCAGGTATAAGTATAACTTAGGGACTTAGTAACACTAAGTTAACATCTCATCTACATGTATACTTTAGTCTAACTGTTTTACTGGTGGGGCATCACAGAAGATTTGACAATCAGTTTTCACCACCCTTCTTCGTTTTTTGTTCTTAATGTTTCACCAAGTATCATTCATTTTGAATTCTTGGACTGATATTATATTTGAATCTTTTCTGTCGTCTACCCCTTTTCATCTTCCCTGACAGTTCCTTGCACGATAGATGTCTAGTCCTGATGACCTCGATACATTGACACTTTTGCACAACCATGCCCGTACACCTTTAGGTTGATAGTTTTTATTTCTGCAGCAATTTGGTGAAGTGGAGAAGGTGGAGTATGATGAGACAGGTTTGACTTTGCTGCTGGAGTTCAAGACTAGGTTGGAGGCTGAAATTGTGAGTAGTCAATAAAGTTTGTGTAAGTACAATGTAAAAGGAATATACATTCACACAGAAGCTGCATATTCTTCACAAACTCACACACATATGCACAGTGTCACACATGTTCAAACACGCACACACACACACACAGTGTCACATGTGCAAACACGCACGCACACACATATACACGCATACACACACACACAGTGTCACATGTGCAAACACACGCACACACACACACATGCACAGTGTCACACATGTTCAAACACACACACACAGTGTCACATGTGCAAACACGCACGCACGCACACACATACACGCACGCACACACACACAGTGTCACATGTGCAAACACGCATGCACACACACACACACACATACATTTGTATACACGCATACACACACACACACACAGTGTCACATGTGCAATCACACACGCACACACAAACGCATACACACACAGTGTCACGTGCAAACACACAACACACACACACACGCCCATGTATGTTAGTTGTACACACAAGGAATAAACAAAATATATGCAAAAAATCTGTGGCAATTATGCTTATGTCAAACAGAAAAACTCATATCCTATACTACATAATACATTACATTGTATACCTATCTTAATTAATTTTTGCATTAATTTTTGCACATGACTGACACTACGTTTGACTCTTGCATGCCAGGCTGCCACCAAAGGGAGCATTTTCAAGGGCACGACCTTGACCATCACGTGGAACCTTCCAACCAGGACAGTGACCTTAGACCATGATGACGAAGGCGAGGTCGACCTGAATGTGAGAACTCTTTTATTTACCTTAAACACCCTCCAGGTTAATTTTGGACTTCCAGATTAATTCCGGACAAACCTTAATCATTTGAAAATCGATTAACCGAATGAATTAAGATTTGTAACTATGGTCTGTTAAAAGGTAATTAATATGTAGATTGCAATTAGATGTCTCCAGGAATAATGCTTCTGCAGAATTCTGGCTTTAGGTTCCCAGAATTCTGCAGAATTCTGACTCTGGGCCAGAATTCTGGCCCAGGGTCCCAGAATTCTCCAGAATTGGCTTTGTTCCTGGAGACATCCAATTGCAATCTACATATTAATTACCATTTATTAAACCATAATTTCAAATCTTAATTCATTTGGTTAATCATTTTTCAAATGATTAAGTTTTGTCCGGAATTAATCTAGAAGTCCAAAATTAACCTGGAGGGTGTTCTTAGTTCTACTGATTTCATCACAATGGAAACTACAGGTTGAATCATTGTATTTGAATCTGATCAGTCAACTTTTACATGGAATAACACACTATATTTTTACTTTTGCTTTGCTTATTTCTAGTACCAGTCAGTGACAATGTGGTGGAGTCACCCAATGTACACTCTGACTGGTGCTTTTGTGGCTCTCTATTTGTTTTGTTTAGATAGGACGTCAAATGGAGGTCCAGTGACGTGTTTGGGAGAGCCACACCCCAGGCACATTAACAATAACCCACCACACGTGTGATGGTGCGGTGTGCGTAGTTCAAACCCTAAAGGCCCATGGCCACACCTGGGGCAAATACTGTCGTATTGAAGTCACCTGAGTGGCGCCGAATGGCTGTTCGCTAGAGACACTTGTGACTGTTGTATTGAGATCACCTGAGTGGTGCCAAATGGCAGCTTGCTCCAGAACCTTGCGATTTAGCCCTGCCTATTGTAAGCTCCTTGCAATTCAGCCCCTGGCTGCCAAGAGAGAGTAGTCAGCCCAACCAATAACAACAAAAACAATAACAGTATACTTAAAGATTAGATTTCTTCATGTGTTGATAGCTGTTTGCTTCTGTCTACAGGACGATGAAGAGGATGCTCTCCTAGCTCCACTACCGGATGATGACGAAGATGATGAGGACGAATCAGAGTCCAGATCCTGGAGACGGTGATGCCAACGGCACCTGGTCCAAATCTTCCGAACACTACTGTTACATTTTAAGTGCTTCTCACAAGAGGAATAGCCTGGGTACCATCCGGAAAGTAGTTCTCTCTGACGTTCATTATATACTCTATACAGTCGCTTCTAGCTCTGACATTCATTATGCACCACATACAGTCGCTTCTCTGTGTTTCCGTCTGGGAACGTGGACCATCTTAACGTCTGGAATCGTCTGGAAGTTTGGACGCAGGTGCTGATTGGTCCCCACATTTGAGCGAATTGTGGAATTGGTTCAAGCGATCGTTCGAACAGGCGTTCCAACACCGGTCAAGACCTCCGTCTGCTTGTGCGCGGGCCTGTTGTCATCGAACGAGCGCTCTAGAACCTATTCCTTGATTCGCTCGTTAACTGGCATCACCACCAAATGGTTTGAATGTGCATGTCTCCAGACAGATAGCAAAAGCAAACAAAGGAGTGAACTACTTCCCGGATGGTACCCAGGCTACGAGAGGAAAGCATCGTCTTATATTTCTAGCTTAAAGCAAATTTGCTACACATCGTCATTGATGTATGTGGCCATGTTTCTTCTTTTTGTTCGGGAGTTTTTGCAAAAGAAGTGTATTTATGGCTATGTCATATCACGCATGTCAAATGTAACATACAAAGCAGAAGCACTCACTGCCTCTTGTACAAATACACTTGACTACTTGTATGTATACTATTTTCATGTTAATGGTTACTAGTAGCAAAAAAATTAGGTTGAAATTTGTTAAGAAATTTGTGTAATACTATGTTTTGTTCTAGTTTGGTGCTGATGAAAATCAGAGTGTAATTCTACCATGTATGTTTGAGATTGTTTGAGTTTGTGTTCCATTGAAAATCTCAAGAAGGGGCAATCAGAAATTCATTTATGATGACTACATGTACATGGCTAGGTCAAGAATGAATAGGAATATGTCGATGGAAATCAAATAATGCATGTAGATGGAGCAAAAATGTTGCTAGCTGCCCTATTCTTGAGGTTTTAAATGGAACGTTCTGTAAATTGTAAATGAACCCTCAATTTCTATGTTTGCAAACCAAACGAAGCTGCATCAGTCTTTTCCATTGTCATGTTTTTTCTACATTGTAGAAACTTTGACAAAAAATTGAGACAGGTATTGTGTTGCTACAATATATTTTTGCAAATGATAATTGTAGCTGTTGGAATTCAGGCTTCGAAATTATTGAGGTTGTTCGTGGGACAAGTTAGTTTCAAAAATCGTTTGCTGCAATCCAACTTCTGTGCTAACATTCTCATTGTTGATTTTTTCGTGTCCCAAGTTCTCTGACTCCTAAAGTTGATGTGGCTATTATATTACAGTTAAAATGTACAAAGTTAAGGAAAAATGTTTGTACTGAATTGTGGTAATACAATTATAATGTTTTTGTAGATGAACACTAAGTATCGTTTGGTGTAGCATGTTAATGTGACAAAGTGCAAGTGAAAATTTGTCATTCTGTAGATATTTTGTTAAAAGTAGGGAAGTCTGTTGTTTTTTGTTTGATAATTGAAGTCAGGCATGTATACAAGGCAAGTTACAAGTGTCTAGTGTTGACAACATCAATGTAAACTTTCTGTACATTTATAAAGATGTATTGAAGATCATTAAACTGTGGGTGAGATGGAAAAAGAAGAAAAAAGAAAGTCGGCCACATTTTAAAACGTTTGAAAACAAAAACTTATACAAAAAAAAAAGAGAAGAATTTGGGCTAAAAAAAAAAGAGCATGCAAAACAATTCACTGAAAAGAAGAAAAAAATTGATGTGGCCAATAAAGAAAAAAAAAGAGACACAAAAGAAGAAAGTCATCTCACCCAACTGCTGCAAGTGCTTGAAAATAAAGATGGTGGTTACAATTGGCACCAAAAAAACAAACAAACATATAGGAAAGGGCATATCGTATCACAACCCATAGTCCACTTTGTGGTCATGGGTAAAAAGAACTTGACAAGTACACAACTGAGACTGGTAAGTATTAGCCAGGTTAAAGAATAGTCTGTTTGGAAAGATAGATTTCCATGTAGATCTTTGAATAATATCATAATACAGTCAAACATGTCTATTAGCGGCCACTCAAGGGACTGGACAAATGTGGCTACTATAGACAGGTGGACACTGGAGAAAATGCTCATCAATTGACCACGTGCAATAATGCACATGATTTCAGTTACCCACTGATCTTTCTCACCAAGTAACATTGTCTTTATCGTCTCAAAATTCAACTGACCCTGCCAAAGTCAAATCTACCGAAAATGATTGATATTGCCATGCGCAATGTTGGTAAATTTGCCAAAATGACCCTGTCAGGAACTCCAAGTCCTTGCATGTATGGCCGCAATATACAGTGTTTCTGTGTCTTACTTGTAACGGGACTGGAAATTGTGTGGCCGTGTTGGACAGGTGGCCGCTATAGACTATTTCTTAATGCTTTAAGGTCAATAGGAAAAATCCAAGGGACCAACAAAAAGTTACCGCAATGGCCAGGTGGTCGCCATGCAAAGGTGGCCGCTTATGCAGGTTTGAATATATGTTGTACGAGGGGCATTCAATAAGTAATGTCCCTGACCCATTTCCCATAGCAGGAGATTAATTAAACTTGGCACAGTTATTAGTCTTTCTCTTCATAGGAACCACCCAGAGTTTTGCATTTCTCCCATCATTTGATGTAGCTCTGGACACCGTTCTTGTAGGACATCCCAGGTTGGTCCTCCGACAGATGCCTCATCAATGGCAGAAGAGGGACGACCAGGCCTGGGAGCTGTTTCCACAGACTTCCGGCCTTGTTTGAATTCAGGATGCCAGCGTTTTACAAGGTCATATGATGGGGCATCATCACCATAACTTTTTTTCATTTCATCAAAAGTCCCCTTTGGTATGCGTCCTTTCAAATACAAAAACCGGATCACTGCGCGACACTCAACTTGCTCCATTTCACACCTGGTCCATTTCACACCTGACTCAGTTCAAACACCAGTAAATCAGTAACCACAATTAGTTCAGAGCTGTTTTTTGCAACATAACCCAAAGAGATATGACTCATTACACATGCAAAATTTCATCTAGATCAGACAACTGAAAGTGGGTCAGGGGCATTACTTATTGAATGCCCCTCGTACATTGTAGTAGTAATAAAAAATGTAGTTTCATGGACCACTTTGTGGTTATCATAAAAGAACTTGACATTAGTACACAACTAGGACTAATATACATATTACGAAGCAATAGCCTGTTAGGAAAGACAGATGTTAGCTGACTGTGAAAAGTTTCATCAGGCTGGTATATTTTGAGCATTGAGTTTCTTGCAATCTTCTGATACAACCAGATGCATGTGACAAATGGTCCCCGAAAACTCAACCTAATAATGTTATATTTTTGGTTTATACTCAATGACAGATAGATGGCGCATATTTTGTACATGTCAATCCATTTTTCCAAAGATTTCCATGCAAGCTTGTACATAACTAAAAGATCCATCCATAATCGATATCAGGATGATTTATATCTATTTTTGCCAGATATCAGAAATGATCTTTTGTCTTGTCACCTGTAATTACTACTGCCAGGCGTAAAAGCGACAATGGTGGCAGCTAAGTGGAACCATGGGCAACCCACAGGTGAGGTTGGATACTGTTTTATTATTACCTCCATGAAAAATGGAGATATATATAGTTTGGGGTGTGTCTGTCTGTCTGTGTGTCTGTCTGTGTGTCCGGATTTTTGTAGTGAGCATATCTCAAGAACCTCTCAATGGGTTACAATGATATTTGGTTTGTGGGCAGGTGTTGGGAAGACAAAGGTCAAGGTCAATTTTGGGCCCCCTTGTATGTGACCTTGGTACTGCAGCAGAAATTTTTTATTTTTTATCTTTTGAACTGGATGTGTTATGGTCTTGATTTTTGGATGGTAGGTAGCGTGTGACATAAGGAATATGTGATCTTTAGTTTGGCCCCCTAGCAGATTGCTCTGGAACTGCACCGGGCTATTTCATGGAGAAATGAGGTCTCCGAACTCTTGTTACATGTGTATTTTGTTGGTTCTTAGATTTACAGGTTCATCTTTTATGCGAAGAAAGGTAATTTACCATCCAGCGCACTAGGAACTTCACTCACACTATGTCCATACATGTAAAACGTATACAATACTTCATGTGCGAAATTATGGTAGGACACCATGCATCCGTTGACCTTAAAGTTAACAGCTGTTCACCTGCTCATGTGGAGTAAGAGACGACTGTCAGAGAAGCTGTTTATCTCTAGAAAATACATAACCATCTTTCATCCCAACATCTGCTTGGAGATAAGGTAGGTTGTCTTGTTTCAGAAGATGCTGTAGCAAACTAACTTCTATATTTAATTTTATAGATTTTTTAAATGAAATCAATGTTTCCAAAATGGCGCCAAACTGGCAACTTTCCCCTATCTTTCGGAAATCGATGTCACCCACACAAGCAATTCAACGATTTTCAAACTGAAAGGTACAATCTATGAGACCAACACAAATGTTTTGCATGGATCAAAAGCGCCCCCTATTAAGCAGCTGCAATAGTGCACCAGTGCAAGTGGGAGAGTGCTGCAATAATATCTAAACTGCTAGGTGTCACTAGTTTTTCCTGCCAAACTCATGGGTTTCTTTGGATTGGGATTGAATCTTCCGCTTGTTCGGTTTGTAAGTTGACCACTCTACTCCCAGCTATTGCATTGACTCTTTGATTACACCTTAAAATGTCTGGTTCAAGTGTATTCCTTTGCTTCCTGTCGAATAATACTTAAATAAGCAGGATGTTCTTGTCAATAACCATACAGATTCTGCATGCAAATTCGCATTTGTGACTTCATCTGGTACAGAGAAAAGTGTGCACAATGTAATCAAGTTCAGGGCTCGAAATACCACCTGCATATGCAGGTTAGTGCAGGTAAAATTGGAGCTGTGCAGGTATTTCTGTTGTGTACTTGCACTGGTCCATGTGCTGGGTTTTATACATAAATGTTCTATAATGTAGCTGGTGTATATGGATTGTTAGTAGCTGCATTGACTGTTACCACCTATAGAGTATAAAAGAAAAAATAGCAATGGTTCCTGAACAATTTTAGTATGATCCATACTTCCTGAATTCAGAGTGCTGGTATGCAGAAAAAAGTATTTCGAGCCCCGAGTTATACTTAGAAGGACCATCTGTCAAAGGACAGATGTTTATCGAAAGTCTTCCATTAACATATGCCAAAAAGTACTTACTCAAGCAACTGGATATGGTTTTGAAAAGGGTCAGACGTTTCAACTGCGATCCAGCAGTTTTTGTCAGTGACATATCCAGTTGCTTGTCGTCTAGACATCCAGGTAATAAGATACGCCAAAATGTAGTTACTCATCGACAACTTGTCGATGAGTAACTACATTTTGGCGTATCTTATTACCTGGATGTCTAACCTACATCGACATCTCCCATTAACACTTACTGGATGTGAAGAATCACACAAACACACTTTCATTGGTTTTTTGTTCTCTTTAATAATAATCTTTATTGCAAATTCATGCCCGAGGGCTAATTGCATACAAAGTAAAGTAGTAGTGGTATACATAAACATGATTAACAAAGAAGGGAAATGATATTCATAGATAAATCAAAAGGGAATAACGTCTAAACTAAATCTATTTCTACCTAAGCTATATGATGGGTTTGACTTCTTTTCCGTAAGCAGTGGAAGATGAATTGTCCAACATTTTCATATATAAAGGAGTTGGACGACTTAAGTAAGAAGATTGATTTTTGTTGGTCGGTAAGGTGATAAAAGCTTGGGTAAGTTTTACTGATTTTAAGGAAAAGTTGTTTCTTTCGTAACTGTAATGTGAACATTGACAAATGATCATTCTATGGCAACATGAGGTAAAATCACCAACTTCAATTGATCCAAGTCTTCAAATAAAAGTAATCCTTTAGAATGGAATGTTTTAATTATAATTCACCAATATTCTATAAGAAATGCTAGAAAGAAAAGGATTACTCTCACTGGACTGTATTCTTGTGCATTATCACCTGCTAGAGTCAATTTCTACAGCTACAATTCCCATTGACACATGTGTAATAATCTCAATAAGTCATGTAGTTTACATACTTGAACATACACTAACAAGCAACACAATAATTCTGGACTGACAGTCTAATTCAGGAAAACCTTTTTCTCAAACAAGATTGACCAATTAATATGTAAATGACTACAAGTATGAAGTTCCACATCTACATGTACATGTATAATGCTGGTCCCTTGTACATCATATGCAACACCCTTTTTTTCTTCAAATTTCAACTAATAATTAGATATTATACAAAGCCAAAATCTTAAGCTACATTAAGTAATTCAAAGATATCAGCTACCCACATACACATAAAATACTTTTGTCATAATCCATTGATACTCAATGTGCCCTATAATGTACAGTCACACTAATGGAGATCTATGAGGTACAATTTGGTTTTATGACAGTGTGCAAGGTTCCTATAAATTACCAATAGCTGCCTGCAGCTCATCATTCTATCCTAGTCTATACATTTACATACAATTAACATTTCGGTAGTCAGAACTGTTTATGATATTATTATTATTATTAATAAGTGCATTGAGTTTACCGTATTCTTAAAATGGCGTCCTGTTGATGTTATGACTAGGGTGTTTGGTCCAGAACTCAGAGGTACTGGGTTTGAATTCCCTGACATGCCACCACTGTTTTGCCTTCTGGGAAGGCTCTTTCCTTCCTCCAGATGTAAAAAAGGTACCACCTCTAAAAAGCTATCAGTCTTTACCACTACCTTTTTTTCTTGAAATTGACTGGAATACTGTACCTGAATCCTAAGAACAATAACATGATTAATTTGACATTTCTGTTTATCAATCAATCAATCAATCAATCTTTATTGCGCAACAATTGTACGGGTACAATGTATGGCAAGTTCGGGTGTAATACATGTACAGAACATCAAAACTAATATCTACGTGGTTGCTTAACAATGGTAAGAGGGTTCTATGTAACAAATGACTAGTCGCTATGCTACTTTAGCTGAGCGGATTAATTCATGGAAAACAGGTATTACTAGAACATAGTGGTACATGATACAGAGTTAACATCAAGTGTTTGTGTCAGTACGATTCCTTTTTTGAAAAGCAGTAGAGATGTATTGGCCTATGTACAAGGAAATTGCATCAGGACATGACATAAGTAAATTGAAAGTTTCTGAACTTGTCTTAGGTAATGTTATGTTTGTAGTCTTGTTGATAACGTCCATAAGCTTCTGCCTTTCCTCAGTATATGTGGGACATGATAATAGAAAATGTAGTTCGTCTTCGATACCATGATTGCAAGTAGGACAACGTCTCTGAGTGGCTGGTATATTATTATATCGACCTTTTTCTATCTCCAAACAATGTGCACTAATTCGCAATTTTGTTATGTTAGCAACAAATGATTTATTTTGAATTGATGAAAGGTACTTTTCGAGAGTGAAGTTGGTCTTGAATTTAGAATAGGTTTGCAATTTGCTATAATTTCTTGACTCCAGCCAGAAACAAACGTGTCTTTCAGACGTTCCTTGAACACGTTTCCAAAATGTTTGGCGTCAACTGCAGGGTTTAACCAAACATTTTGGAAACCGTGTCTGCACAATATGTCTTGTACATGTACGGCCCAGTCCTGTTCTTGTTCAACAGCAAAATCGTAAGCTTTTTTAACTATTCTATCGTTTGGAAGGTTTTGTAGTCTAAGCCAATATTTAATAAGTTGAGATTGGGCTTCAATGTATAATGGAAATGTTCCGAGTTCACCCCTTACGGCGGCATTAACGGAACTTCTGGGAACTTGAAGTAGGATTTTACAGTAATTGAGAAGAACATGCTCTAGATCAGACACTCCATATGAGAATTTGGGATGTGTCAATAAAATGTTTTGATTCGATAGTAATTCCGATTGATATAGAATATTTAATTTGTCACTATATCTCTTAAACCGGACTAGAACAGGACGAGGCGATGTCACATCGTTTATGAATCATTTAATTTATATTCTTCACAGATGGTCTATTGTGGATGACCAAATCCTTCACACACCTTATAAATAAAATTGTACATTTTAAATTTCCCCTGAGCTCCCTTTTATTTTACCCACTCTTAATCTTGGACCACCATATTATAAAGATGACTATACACCCTCTATCATCTAATTATTCTTATCATAATGAATATTTCTTATCCTGATACAGGAATTACATTATGTATTTTCAGGGATGTACAAAGTTTGGACCCTTTGTTACATTCATATGTACTTATTACATTATGATCCTATAATGCAACAAATTGACATTGATAATAAAAATGGATCTAATTGCAACTTGTGGCTTTGATATACTCTCAGACGTATAGGCCCAGTTTACATTTGTGCATATATTTAAGTCCTTATGAGTTCCTTATTGACATTTTTTGGTGCTGGTAATGTTTTCAGGAAGAACTTTTTTTTCTTTGACCAACCCATTCTGTGGCCTTAGGTTTATCAAGATTTAAAAGAGAATGACTTCTTCAGCCAAAAACTTTACATAAAAGATGTCAAAGCGCAAAATGTGAATGGGCCAATAAGTGGTCATTGGACTCATGATAAGTTAATTGATTGAAATAGTCAGGCATCAAATGCCAACTATTAATCAAGAGTTGAATGATTGCAGAAGAATGGATATGTCACTTGAAATAAAGAGGGTAGGACTAAGGACATTTTCCTAATAACAATTTTCTCCCCCTATTCACCAAAAGACATGAATAATTGACGAAAGAAATAATTGCACAATAGAATCAACACGACAAATATTGCGATTGACAAAATAGAACATTTGCACCTCAAATCATAAATTCCATTCACCTTCCATGATTTTTCCCTATCTGATCTCCAGGACCTGAAAATAATTTCAAGTTCATTTTAACATACTACATGTAGTATTGCTGTTGCCATAGTAACACCTGCCTCTGAGCTGGGGTTGCCATGGCAATAGCCTCTGAGCTAGTGTTGCCATGGCAACAACCCCACACCTGCACCTGAGCTGGGTTGCCATGGTAACAACCTCACACCTGAGCTGGGTTGCCATGGTAACAGCCTAACAGGTGTCCATGATCTGGGGTTACCATGGTAGCAACCTCACACCTGGGCCTGAGCTGGGGTTGCCATGGTAACAGCCTCACACCTGCACCTGAGCTGGGGTTGCCATGGTAACAACCTCACACCTGCCCGAGCTGGGGTTTCCATGGTAACAGCGTCTCACCTGCACCTGAGCTGGGAATGCTATGGCAACAACCTCTGAGCTGGTGTTGCCATGGCAACAGCCTCACACCTGCTCCTGAACTGGGGTTGCCATGGTTACAACCTCACACCTGCCCGAACTGGGGTTGCCATGGTAACAACCTCACACCTGCACCTGAGCTGGGGTTGCCATGGTAATGGCTTACCACCTACCCCTTGTCTGGTGTTACCATGGCAATGACCCTGATCTGGGGTTGTCATGGTAATGACCTCACACCTGCCGCCGCCCCTATAATAAGATAAGGTTACCATGATCATGATGATAATGGCCCCAATTAATACTTATATATCTAGTAGGTTTTGTTAACATTCAGGTATTCTGCAGCATTATATCATGACATTTGTACATCCATCCTGATACCTCAGACCACTTTCCCATCTTGTCTCCTAGGATAATTCTTGAGCTCAGGTTGCCAGCATCCCACCTTTGGAAGAGTCCAGTCTCCAACAGGCTCTTCTATATGGGCTACAAGTGGTACAGATGGGCCAAAATGGACTTCTCCTGATGACTCCTCTTGAAAATTATCCATCCCATTGTGGCATTTTCCCACTATTTGGCTAAATGAGAGAAGTCTGGAGAAGCTGGGGTTTGATGTTATACTGCCTCTCCTGGGGCAGCATGGGAGTTTGTGTTAGATGACTTGCTCGCTCCGCTGGAAAAAAACAACAACATTTATTGGTAAAAATATTACTACCAAGTAGAAGTGCTTTAGATTTGCATTATGTAGGGATTCATTTTATTTTTCTTATCAGACCACAAAAATTGAATCCAACCAAAATGAGCATCATGCCCAAACTGGAGAGTTGCCTTCATTGTGAGATCAGAAGTGGTCAGGAAGGTTCAACATATACACACAGTTTGATATACTAAACAACAGATAATTCATTCTTTCACATCAGTTTCGTAATTTCAATTCTTTGACTTTAAGATTGACTTTGTGGCATTCTACGACTATACAGTATATGTCAGTGTTAGTATTCATTCTCTGATTTTTTTTCCACGTTAGGGCACATATTTGCTCATTTTGCAGATGCTTGAATGTGCGATTTAGAGCATGGTGGAAAACACTTTTTTTTTGGAAACGGTCGAAAATTGATTCAAAATTTTATTCTTTTTATTATTATAACCAGGTTACCATACATTGTACCCTGTGGAGTAAGATTGTTGAGCAATAAAATTCATTTATTAACGTGGCTTATAACATCTAAAATCCAGCAAATTGGAATCATTTTACAATTACTGATCTATACCTTAAAAACAGCTTTTCACCTAGAGTGTATGAAGGATATTTACGTTACTTTTACTTTCTGAGCAGCGAGCATCCACGTCCTGACGGGGGACACCAGCACCCCCCCTAGCAGGATCTGTGTGGGGTGGTACACCAGCAGGGGGATGGAGATGACTGACAGGTGCTCGTAACCGGCAAACACAATCTTCAACATGGGAATGCCTGCAACACATTTAGGAATAGACAGTTACTGTAAATGAGTGCAGCAGTTGTATGTTTTGTGCATTTTGCAGTGGTTTCTGTCTTTTTAAGAATATATAGTGATCTCTTCATTCAAAACTACACTCTGTACACTGTACCAGTATTCTAGCCAGCGTCCGTCCTTTGACTCTAGATTTCAAAATTTTCCAAGGGGAGCATGCCCCTGGACCCCCTAGAATCGTCACACCTTTGGTGCTTGACAGGACTTCCAAATTCAAAGTCTAGGGAAGGAAAAAAAATTCAGTCTGGCTAGAACACTGCACTGTACCACCAAATTTTTGTTCTATATTCAACTAAGTATACCCTATATTCAACTATAAGTATTCTCCCCACTGACCTCCTAGTCTAATCATTTTACATAGTTACGCTATATACACTGAGGCACCTGCAACAGTGAGGATGTATGAATAACCTAGTACAATTCATAAATTGAAGACCTGATCTTTGAACATTGGATATTAAGTAGTAGGAAGTGCTACGTATCCAGAGGGTAGATACAGTTAGATTCAGTGCAGAGTATAGTAATTGTGGATCCAAATAAAGTCAGAGTCAAAGCAGGAAATGATGAATGATCTTTCCAGGCAAGGTAGAAAAAATGAGGTTTCACTTTCAGGGAGAACAAAAGTGTTAGATTACATTCTGGTCAGACAAAGCAGAAATGCAGAAGTGAAACACATTTACGTTGAATTAAGAAAATGCTGCCTCAAGGGTTCATTTTTGGAAATAAATCAAACATCACGAGGAAGTGAGTGACAGTCTTGGAACAATGCCAATTTGTCTAAAACAGCACCATAACGGGCAGTCTGAAGGAACTGAAAGTATGTTACAAAAAGGAGAAAGGAGAAACTGTGACTCATGTGAACACTAAGTCAAATACAGTACTCTTGCATGGGTGTGAATATTCATTCCTCTGCATATCTGCAAAGCCGGACAGTTCTGCAGTCTGATGTTGTACATGTACATGTACTTCAGATCTGTTGTTTGACATAATCCTTGGACAACGTGAAGCGAGAAAAGAACCAGCAACATGTCAAGACAGTGGCTCTTAGTTTGTTTCCTGTTGGGCCACAGAGTTTCTGCAATCAGAAACGACGCCTTCCCGTGTTGGAGTTTGAACACTACCTTTGTGGACTGTACTTGGCTGGATCTGGATTATGTTCCTCTTCTACCGCCGACAATAACATCCGTCGATTTTAGCCACAACAGTATTCCCAAACTAGCGAACAACTCGTTCCACGGGCTGGACAGCCTCCTGCAACTCCAACTTTCCAACAATGCTATAACCTCCATTGAAAAACAGGCCTTTGCAAACATACAACAACTGGAGGAACTGAACCTAAGCGATAATCCGCTTGTTTACATGCACTCGGGTGCTTTGCTTCCTCTCCATTCCCTAAGGAAGCTGGATCTATCCTCACTAAGACTGACGGCAATTCCGGAAGCATTAAGAATGCTCCATAACCTGCAAGATGTCAACCTTGCGACCAATTTCATCACATCAGCCAATCTTGATATTTTCAGAGGTATGTCGAACATACAAACAATAAGCATTCAGGGCAACCTCATAGGAAACATTTCAGCAAGTGACTTTAGTGTGCTTACAAACAGTTCGCTGCGTGCGCTGTCTCTCTCGGCAACTGTGGACAGTTTGTCTCATATACAGAAAGGCACTTTCACTACTTTGAAGAATGTACAGGAACTGGATCTTACTGACATTAAAGTAGGAGGAATGTCAGAGTTTTTGCACTACACCGGTGAGTTGACTTTTGGCACTGTCAAGTTTCTGCGCTTGGTCTACATGAGACTGTACATATATCGCAGTGGTTTCTTTGATTGTCTTCCACGTACAGTCGAGACATTGAATCTAGATCTTAACATCATCGAAAATTTGCCCAAAAATCTGTTTGTGAGACTTACGAATTTGCAGGTACTCAGGTTGTCTCAATGTTGGATGTCTAGCATTGAAACGGGAGCTTTCAATGGCTTAGAAAATCTGAAAGAACTGCACCTTAGTGGGAACAAGTTGGCAGTACTAGACCCACATGTGCTCTCTCCTGTTTCTGGAAGCCTTGAGGTACTTAATCTGGGAAATAACGAGAACTTTAGACTTCAACTGGGAAATTTTAGAAACCTAACTCTCTTGCAAATTCTGGCATTGCAAAATAGTGGAATTCGCTCTTTTGAAAGTGACCATTTTGAAGGTCTTGGTAATTTGGTACAGCTGAACATAGGCTTTAACAAGGCGAAGTACGAACCAACAAAAAAAGGCATTTTCAGGCATATTCCAAATCTGGAAGTCTTTTTGGTAAAGGACAATGATGCAGCTTTGTTTGAACTTGATGCCATCTTATCCACAGGCCTGGATTCCCTACTGGTTCTTGATTTACGCGGTGCGAGTATTAACATTCTGAATGATAGAGGCAGGAGCATTAATATTTCAGGTTTGCAAGTTTTGAGAGTGACACATGCGATTCATTATGAATTTATAAGTTATAATTACCAATATAGGGCTAACCTCTTCTGGAATCTAACTGAATTACAAGAGATAGATCTGTCTAAAAATGGGTTCCTAGACATAAAAAAAGAGGCATTCTGGCATTTAAAGAAACTGGACACTCTGAACTTAGCAGGGAACTACCTGTCATCTTTGCACCCAAGCATGTTTCGTGATGCACGCAGCCTAAGAGTCCTGGATCTCAGTTACAATCGCATTACAGCGATATCGCCAAAACTGTTTCAAAACGTAAATTCTCTGCGTCAGCTTAACATGCGACGAAACCTGATCACATCCATAGGGCCACAAACACTGATATATTGGAATAGATTATACGAACTAGACCTGTCAAGAAATCAGTTTTCCTGCACATGCCATCTCTTAGATTTTGTGGAGTGGGCAAGGAATAATACGTCTGTAAGGCTGATGTCTAATTCCTATACTGGTTTGGAGTATAATTACAAGTGCTTCTCTCCCCCAGACCTGAAAAACCTGCCCCTTCTTGACTACAGTCCAGATTGTAACTCTTACCTTGGATACTACGCATGTATAGTCATGTCCACTTTTGTCTTTCTGTATACCACCTTGACGTACATGCTGGTAAAGTATCATGCTTACATACAATATCTGTATCAGTACGCGAGGGGGAAGCTGCGTGGGTACCAAGCCATTCCGTACAGGAACCGTTACGAGTATGACGTGTTCGTGTCGTACAATAACGAAGACATCCGGTGGGTCCAACAGGAACTGATCCCGCACCTAGAGGAAGTAGCGCCGCACTACAGGCTGTGTATCGGCGACCGCGACTTCCTGGCCGGACGTGACATCACGACAAACATCGTGGAAGCGATCCAGGGTAGCAGGAAGACGCTGTGCCTTCTCACGCAACGGTTCGTGCGCAGCGGTTGGTGCACACTGGAGTTTAAGATCGCCCAACACCGTCTGTTTGAAGAAGGAAAGGATGTGCTGGTTCTGGTTTTGTTAGAGGACATACCGGCGCACGTCGTGCAGCGGTACAACCGCCTGCGCCAGCTCATGTCCAGGAAAACGTACCTCGTGTGGCCCGAGGACGAACAAGCGCAACCGTTGTTCTGGGTTCGACTCAGGAAAGCCCTCGGAGCAGGAAACGTCTTACCAAATGAAGAAGATGTATAGGATGTGTAGGATGTAGAGTCTAAATACTAGCAGTGCAAGGAATGTCACAGTGGTCAGTGTTCTGTTTTTGATGAAAACTGGAAATTCTATGGTCAAAACTGCCCCAAAAGACCACTAAGGAGACCAATAAAATTTGGTTCTATGTGGACAGGTGGTCAGCTAAAAAATTACCATAAGAGACCACTGAGAAACTGGCCCAGTGGTCCTTAGATGTGGTCCACTTGTACTGTTTTGACAAGCGGACCACCTGTTTGTACATTTTATGCATTGTATAGAATATCCATCAAAAAATTTTGGTGGGCCTTTACATTTGATGTCATTACTGCAGTGTAATATTTGTCAAATTGAATGCCTACTTGCCTAGAGTTAGTGACTTGTGTGTTGCACAGAACATCAGGCTGACGACGTCTGACGGGGTGAAGCCAAAAGATGGACTGTGGATAGAACAATACACAGTCTGTCATATAAAAAAACACAGTCATCACTACATTATGTACTAACTGAATTTCCGTAAGATCATAATTTCCATTTACAGAGACTCAGTGTTGTTGCCAAATTGAGTGTTGTTGTACTATAAATAGACTTAGTAACTGAATGCACATGAACGTATCAGTGCTTTTTAAAATACATTATCATTGTCAAAGGAAAGAACAAAACAACATGGACCCACCTTCTTGTGACGAAGAATAGTAGAAGTAACAAGCACACCTGTATTAACAACACTAAGGAAAAAAACAATAAAATGAACACCTGAAACTACTATCTGACACTTTACCATCAATTTACCTCTTTCAAATCTATTTGGATTTTTGGTTTGGACGGACTAGTCAATAATGTTGTTCTGATGGGGGTTGACATCATCTTCATTGATATGTAAACACATTTAAAATTAACATATGAGAAGAAACCTAGGCCGACCCCTTAATCAGAAATACTTGAAAAATTCTGGAGGGTGAAGGGTAAAAATTATTGTGTGCATCCGACTATTTGAAACATACTGTCTTTGATACATACAATATTGGCGACTGTATTGCACTGTTGCTTTTACAAATATATTGCACTTAACCGAAATTTATCTGCTAGAAGATAGCCCAGATGAGGACTCTCACACAGGGGTGTTTCTTGCACAATATATTGCGTAGGACTAACACAAAGTGCATTGACCTAGACGTCGCTTTAGCTTTCTGACCTCAGCCTTACATAAGTTATAGCGTACAATTCAGGGTTGTAGCCAGCACCTGTCCTTTGACAGAATTTTTTAGCTGGGGGCGGAAAATAATTTTGCCCATTCCCTCCTCTGTGTCGGACAAAAATCAATATGTAAATCTGATATAAAAAAACCGTCTCCCTTGTGTGATTTTTCACCCAAACAGATGCTGTTGAACAGCTTAATCTACCAGCAAAATTACACCTCAAAATGTAGGAAATAGTGCTTCAGAGGGTCTAGATTTAAAAATTTTCTGGGCAATAGGATGAAAAATCAAGAGGACGGAAAATGATTTCAGGCTAGCTACAACCCTGGTACAAGTTATGAAAAATCAGACACTAAGAATACGTGACCTGTTGTACTTACCTACACAAACAATGGAGACTAGACTGAAGTGGTCCAGTTCAATGTCAGAACTACTGAAGGTGTCACAGAAGGTTGTGTAGATGATCAGCAACAATGTGCAGCTGGGGAGAAATTATGCGCATGATAATTAGTTTTTGACAGAGCATAAGCCCATACCAAACTCATTTGTTGGTCCCGTTATTTAAAAAAAAATGTTTACCAGGACAAACTGGGTAAACTGTACAATAATTTAATCTCTACAAATACAACTGGATAAAACTGAAGAGTGATGGATGTCACTTGAAACTTCTGGAAGTGAAGCTTTGGTTTTTACCCAGGTGTAGAGATTGTATTTGAATACAATCAATGAAAACAAAGCTTGAGGACCAGGTCTAAGCCATAGCGCACTCAGTTTTATGGCTTCCAAGTATGTATACAATATGACATTGCACAAATATAAATGGCAACATGATATGTAAAGTTGAACAAATGTTGGTCTATTTAAATTTCTAGTTAATAATATGTTTTAAATCCAAGATAGGGACAAAATACAAGCATTGTCACTGAAACCCTCTCCAGACTATAGTTGGGAGTAAGTTGTCAGCAAAGTTGTGTGGTTGGGAGTTATACTCTTTGAGGTGTTAGTGAGGTTGCCTTGAAGTCTTTAAAGTTGTCTGTGTCTGTCAGGGTCAAAGATGTGAGAAGGCCGTGAATGTGTGGCATGGGTTTTACCTGCTTATGGTCCCAAATGGAGGTTTGCTCCTCTCTAACCATTCTTTCACGAATCTCCTGACGACTTGTCCGACGATGAGAGGCACCACCACGGTCATGGTCAGCTGCCCAAATATGGTGCTGTACGGAACAGCTGAAGGTGAACCAAGCTGTAAAAAAAACATGACTTTTGTTTTACTGAAGATGGTGCCAGAACCAGTGGATACTACTCTCTAAATGGGACTCTTCATCTTCCACTGCTTCCTAATAAAAATACAGCTGTTTAACCGAAAAATCTTAGATCATTGTAGTTCTCTGCAGTGCATGTTAGAATAAAGGGTTAATGCCCCGGCCCGAGGTGTATATGGTGAGATAATCCCTGGTCAGGTGCGATAACCACCGAATAAACCACCGAGTGAGCGTAGCGAACGAGGTGGTTTATGAGGTGGTTATCGCACCTGACCAGGGATTATCTCACCATATACACCGAGGATAAGGCGGGGCATTAACGTTATTATCATATAGCCTACACAAACTGACCCATTTAAGCAACAAATTCCTTTATAATACATAAATCCTTTATTCAAGACTTCCAATGCTTGACATAATGACAAATTCCCTTCTGCTGGGACACGTGTGCTGCTATTCAATCCTAAGTCATAGTTGTACATAATTTTTATTCAATAAATTTGAAGGAATGTGAACAGTAATAATGTTTGGATCAAGGTCGGTTTCAAGGCTTTAAATACTAACAAAGATGTCGATTCATTATGTTACTTGTTAAATGGAACTGGACCATTACAATGGACTTGGTCCCCATGTAACTCTAACATGGACTGCACATTGTACAAAGCATACCTTTCTGCTGGTGTTGCTATTTAATCCTAAGTTAAAGTTGTACATATTCAATAAATTTGAAGGAATGTGAACAGTAAGAATGTTTGGATCAAGGTCGGTCAGGCCAGGCAGGTGGGTATCGCTCCCCTGCTGATTGGTCAGAATGAATCGACACCGGCACCGGTGTCGATTTGCATCGACACTGGTGCCGGTGTCGATGCAAATCGACACCGGTGCCGGTGTCGATTCATTCTGACCAATCAGGGGAGCGATACCCACCTGCCTGGCCTGAATCTACGTGTTACGGCGTCATAACCAACGTGGAACGGGGCCTTCTGATTGGTCCTCGGCGCCTGGCTATATGATAATAGTCACTTGTTTCCAATTGTCACCATTGATAAATTATCTAAACTAGTCTAGACTTTTATTTTCCTTTTTATTGTATGATGACTGTGTTCAATGTCTTGATTAGCCTTCGGGCAAGATTTTGCAAATGAAGTTACTATTTAGTCTATTATCATTATAATCATTACTCTCTAAGCTTCTGCTCCAACTGTTTCCCATGTATTTTGTCAGGCAAATAAATCTTTATTGTTCCTCGACATGAACGAAAAATGCCTATTAGTAAAAACTCGTCAAAAAACAGCCTGGCCCAACCTTGCTTTTGGAGAGTATATGGACAACTTGTTTATTGACTAGTTTCCTCCCTGTTGCAATCAGAAAAATTCATGACTGTATTCCAACAACTATATAGTTGTTGGAAAACATGTCTAGATCCGGAAGGGAATGCAAAGGAGGCTAACCAAACTCTGTGTTCACTGTAAGACTTACAAATGTAGTAGAATACCTAGCATTTATCAAACAAAAACAATATCCATATGCCTATCAAATTGCTACAGTGTGATACATGTATATAATCATGGTAGTTGATGAAGCTGAACATATCTCTCATCATCAACACATGCACAGTGTACTGAAATGATGGATCAGAAACTATGGGGCTGTACAACAATTAGATAAAATTATGAATTTCATAAACTATTTTGCTATTCATCACAATCAGTTCCACTTCAACATTGTTTACTTTGCAGGAGTGTTTAATTGTGCATGACTACAGCTGGTCTTTGTTGTTACTTCCTATACTTCATTAGTCAGGAGACGAGGCCTATCCTAGCTACATCATCATGGATCATTATCATTGTGTAATCTACTGGATCTGATTAGGGCCTGAAGGTGTTGTAAAACAATTAACAACATATGCTTGCTTCATTTCACAGTCAATCTGGCTACTAATATTGCTTTTCCCTATACGACCACTGTAAGGCACGATCTACACACAGTTTTTCCCAATATCGGCGAGCCTACAACCTCACGCCGACAGCTTTTTTTCATCGTCTAGATGGAACTACTATATCGCCATTACGATATCGGGAAAATTTGTCCCGAAAGGTCCGGACCATTCGTACGATACCTTACCGATAGCTTAGCAGGGGTCCCCGACAGCTTCGCGCGCGTGTAGACCCGTCCCGACTTCTGGAAGGCTCATTAGCATATAACGCCATGTGGAAAATCGCGCTATATGTTTATGACTGCAAGCGCCATGGGTGTCCGCCCCCCTACGTTCTAGATCCCTCCCAACATCTCCACAGATATCGGTAAAAACTGTGTGTAGATTGGGCCTTAGTCTTGAAAACTTTGCACAGTCCTGAAAACCAGAAATGTTTTGCAGTTTAATGCATTCTTTTGTCGAACGTTTATTCCACAGACTCTGAGACTAATGCAGTGATATCAGTTTTGAATGTAAAGAGAGGGAGACTTTTTTGTTTTAAATTTAATGCTAGGACTGGCATCTGAAAAGAGGCAATGGTGACATGGAAGAGAAATGAAATTTTACCTAATCAACAAAATTAATGGTATTTTTCCTTCAACCTTGTACACAGCACACAATGAATAAACTAAAGTCATACTTACAAATAGCAGCAGCAAGACTGGAGTGACAAATATACCCTGGATGGGAAGGAACAGAAATGGTCAGGTATCAAATATCATTGTCAAATCCACAATGTAATGTTATTTTAGCAATCATTTTCACTTTCACTTTTCCTCGCTTCTTTCCAGTCACTGTAAACAAAGATGAGTGACTACTACTTATGGCCACACCTGACCAAAAACACTGCTATTTGGGTAATCGGAGTGAGGCATAAAAAAAAAACGCATCACCAGTGCCGCCTACTAAATAAATACAAAAACAGTTTCGCTTGCCGACCAACTCCTCCACACACAAAAATAATACAACCCACATGTCTTTTCTGGAAATTAAAAAAAATATCATATGCTCTGAGTTTAAATTAAAGCTATAATAACAATCCTCAAGCAATAGGTAGGAAAAGTTAGAGAGACAACCATGCATATCCAGCATATTACCATGCCCAGTACCACGAACCCATGTCATAGTTAAATTCCGACCTGGAACCAATGAAATGACTGCTGCCTTTGGCTGCCACGTATACATTCACATAGATTCTAGTATATGACATCTTACATACACAAAAGTCATATTTATTTTAATTAGTTTTGTAAATGACTGGGACTCTGTTTTGCGCTGTTATTGGTACATGATGTTGTGTTTCATAAGAGACCTTCATAGTAGATAAGACAGATCTAGAGTTTCAAATTCCTTACTCAGGTGACCGTGACTGTCAACAGGGCCAACCATGCATAAACAGACTACACCCACAGACAGACAGGTGTTGAGTCTGAGTTCCCAAAGTATTGAAGACATTCATATGTACACTCCACTTTGCAGTCTAAAGGAAAAACATTCAGACAGGCAGAACCTATATCAGGTAAGTGCTATACTGATTTTCATGTTTTCTATAGTCTATTGAGAACAGACTAGTATAAAAACATGGGAACAGACAGGACGTTTAGCCGTGGTCCACTGTTTGTTGCACTCACACTTGTGAAAAAGAGCTCAGGGAATTTTCTTGGTATGACAAACCTGTGAATTAATACTGACTATTGTAGACAAGACAGTGAGTGTCTTCTCTGTCATAACCAGTAACTGTTGAAGCCAGCTCTTTATAATTCTGTTCATGAAGTCTATTTGAGCTAAACTGGTTTCATTTTCACTTTCGTCACTTCATTCTTTAACTCTTTCCGGACTGTAAACAAAGCAAAGGTGAACATTTATGGTTATACCAGACCAGTAACAGTCAAAACTGTGCTGGTTATGGACGTAATTGACAATGACAAGGCGACTAATATGTTTATAACTGTTCATTCATTTGTCACTTGTAATCTCCTATGTTTATACCATGTACTAAGTCTTGCAAGCAGCCTTCGGGCATGAACTGCAACATGTAGTGCAATATAAGCGAGAGCCTTTAAAATTGTTACAATTTGTAAAAGGCTTTCGCTATATTACAAGTTACATGTATATTTTATGGGACTGTTCTATAAGAGTTTATTATGCAGGGGTTGAACAACAACAAAAAGCAAGATGGCGGCCTGATTGCCTGCATGAGACCAGAGTGCTTCGTATTGGGGTCATGTGACCAATCATACATATTACATGAAATCTAAATGTACAAAGCACAGCTCTAGGTGGTGCTGCTTAAGGAGATGTCTTGAATTGCATATTCTTGCAAGAATGGACAAATTAAGTGTACAAGGCTCACTTGACCCTGCAAATATATAGTTGACAAAGATTAAGGCTAAGAGAGTATGAAACAAAGAAAGTACCGATACATGTACACATACATGACATTGTAGTTTTAAAATGCCTTGTTATCAGCCATTAGGATTGTCAATGTTGTACGAAATGGGAGAAGAACATCTTGAACACATATCAGGAAAACTCACGGTAGGCAAAGTAACATCCTAATTTGCACCTGAAAACTTTGAATAATGACAATGACAATGATGTTTAAATAATAATACAATATAATAATATGTAGTAACTCTGCTCTAACAGTAACAAATCATAAGTGACATTTTCCTTACACTTGATCTTTTTAACCATGACATTTTTCTCTTTCATACTAGACCTAATTAGGCATCACAACACCATGGTCAGGACTACAGTCAACACTGTTCTTCTTGCTGCACTACTGATCCTGCTGCAGGGAACTGGTACTAATACAGCTGCAGTCAAAGTTATAGCTACCACAGCAAACGGTGAAAACTTGAAAAGAGAGCACCCACGGTCTGCAGACAGCTCTACTGACAGCACTCCCATGCATGTACAGGTACCAACAAAAACATTGCTAACATTGCCTGGTAATACAGATGAAACCAAAGTTGCATTTACAACTGCCAAAGAGGAAGATTCAAAGACAGAATGCCCACAATGTGCAATGTGCCTCTCCACTGGAGCAACCATTGGTATAAATTTGGCTACTGCTACAATTTTCTTGATTGGAACCATCATCAATTTAAGGTGCAGAAAAGAAATTAAACAGTGTTGCAGAAACAACGGGCCCTGCACTGATTCTGGACAACAGGCACCAGGTGGTGTATATACATGCAAAGAAATATGTGGCAAAGTATGCAAGAACCAGAATGGGCTCAACATACATCAAGGACATATGCATAAGGATTCTCTGGATGCTGAGGAAGGTGCAAATAGCATTAATCTTCCCAATGGGCAGAAAATATGCACACTCATATGTGGCAAAGTATTCCACACTGAGAGAGAGCTTAATGAACACATTAGCAGGCAACACACTAATGCTGACAGCAGGAACGACAGCAGGAATGAACAGAATGATTCTATAAACAATGTGCAGGAAGAAAGTTCTAGAAATTATGGTTCAAACCAGTCAACTGTACAGGGGAATGACATGGAAATACAACCCATCAATCCATATGCTATTGATGACAATGAAGATAATTTGACTACTCTACCTGATAGCCCAGTACAAAATCCCCCTGAACAATTGCAACAATCCACCACCAACACAATTCCTACTACATCTTCAGAGGTTGATGTACATGTCTCAGCAGATGATCCAACAATGGACCAAGATGGGAAAGTAGATGAGAATACATCTCTAATAGATGCTCAGGAGGGCGCAAATGACATTGATGGTCTTACTAGTACCTCTCAAAACCACTCTCAATAGGTACAGGCAAATGCAGAGGGGGATGGCATAAGATTAAGAATGCAAGTGGCAATGAGACTCCATACAAAACCCGTTCTGGGCAAGAATCTAGACAATCAGAAAATCCAAGAGGCAGGAAGCAATAGCTAGACATGAGCCCCCTGCCAAATGTGCAGATTAAACATCTGTAACTACACCTTGCATGAGTGTGGTATTACCTGACACCAAAGTCACTACTAGTAGACTACATCTGATTGGATAAAACCCTCTCTACTAGTAGATGAATGAGTACACTGGAGTACCATATTACTACATGATTGTAGAATGCCTAACCAATATTTCATAGAATCTGATAAGGTAAAAGACAAAGTGCTCGAACCTCAAACTGAGGACAAATCTTGACATGTTTTTTCACTAGGTATGATGTACATACTAGTAGTTTAGTAGTGCAGTACAGTTTTGCTACGGCTTGTGGAAACCCTTATCTTACACATGTACATTGTTAAGTCTGTAAAATTAAAAAGTACTTACCAGAAAACTGCCTAATGCTGAGTTGAATATAGCTGCTGCCTGTAGACAGAAAGAAAACAATTTGTTTTTTTCATAGGAGACAAAGTATAGCTTGGAAGGATGCTAGATGGGGTTAACAGAAATTATTTGTGCTCAAACTTTTTGATGTTTTTGAGTACAGCATGTAAGTTAGACTAATAATCATATTATAGTAATATGAATATAGATGACTCTCAAAATGCATACATCATTAGTATGATTATATATTAACATACAAATAGTATTCAAACATGGTGAAGGTAGTAATGATACTTGCATTCAATTTCAAATATACATTGTGTTATATACAATCAGGGTTGGACAAGACCACTAGCCCTATTGTCCAGGGCAAGTGAAAGTGCTGTTTGGGCAAGTGCATGACCTACATGTACACCACGGCACTTGCCCGATCGGGCAAGTAAGATTTTTCCATTTATTGTGTGCAATTTTGATATACTTGTTACTTCTTACTGTCATGACATCAAGCAATTGTCAACAGGGAATTCCATTGCTGGAAGTAAAAAAGCATGTACTGAGTATTAGTAAATTACCATGATTGTAACAGTGAAAAATTGGTTCGGGCAAGTAAATTTTTTATGTGCTTGCCCGATAGGACAAGTGAATTTTAGAAAACTTGTCCAAACCTGAGCAAATTAAATTTTATAATCCTGTCATTCATGTAAGTTGTAAGGAGAAACAAAATACATGTACAGGTACCTTCTAGGCTTCAACACATATTACAACTATTTAGACTCCTTGTAATCGTATATGGTGAATAAAGTTGTTGTAAAGGTGGTGTTTGAATTATCATTGACCAATCAAAATATAGTTAAAGTACATTCAGCAGAACATTATATAATTAAAAAGATTTTATATTGTTTTTATATACAATATGTCTATACCAAAAGGCATTTATCAAATATTTACCAAGAAGTTTCAAATATGTTTCTTCAATTTGAAAATGCTGACAGTTTAGGGCTCAAAATGCTTTTTTTCTGCATAACTGCACTGGTGCAGGTAACACTGAAAATAACCTGCACCAGACAAATTTTACGTGCACCACTCATAATTTAGGAAGTATGGATCATACTAAAATCGTTCAGGAACCATTGCTATTTTTTCTTTGTATTTTATACTGTAGGTGGTAACATTCAATGCAGCTAATAACAATCCACAATAATACACCTACATCATATGACATGTACATGTATGTATAAAACCCAGTACATGGACCAGTGCAGGTAAGGTGCAGGTACCTAGACATCAGAAATACACACATGTACCTGCACAGCTCCAATTTTACCTACACTAACCTGCATATGCAGGTGGTATTTCGAGCCCAGCAGTTATAGACACAATGAGATTTAGAGTTCAAATCGATGATTCTTGAGGACTGATGTTTCAGAAGTTGACTGTCCTTACCTCATTGCCTCCTACTGCCTTGGTGAGAATGACTGCAGAGGAGACTGGAGGGGGCATGCAGCCTACAACCATCAATCTGCAAAATACAATGTATAACTGTACAGTAATTTTAAGATCATACAATCATCATAGTTACAATATATTGGTCCAAACATTGACGAATAGACACATTAATACGCGACAATCCAATCTCGTTGGGAGGTCCCGCGAGGTTGTAATCTGGCCGCGCGCGCGCGTGATTTGACAGTCGGACGGTAACAGCCTTCAGCAGCCCAGCGGCTAACAATGGCTTCTCCCAGCATCGACTCGATCGAGTCAACTTCAGAGATTCGTTGTGCTTTTATTTGGCAACATCCGCCGGTAAATCGGCATGCCATGAGCAGATAATATTGTTGTGAACCTATGGACTCGATATCGTGCTGTAAATTTGCAAATTTCTGGTCATTTTCACAATTTTTGACGGGCGGTTTATGCTTGCTTGTCGTGAGAAAAACGTGCATATAGGCGCGTCGCCTTACTTGTAGTTACTCGGATAAGTTTGGCTCAAGCCGTAAAAATATCCCACAAAAGCGTACAAGTACCATCATTGGATCCTTGTAGATCCAAACTCGTAAGACTTTCGGCGATTTTGACCGTAAATTAGTCAATGGCAACATATCGACTTTGGGAGTTTACGCGTACGTGAGTTGGGGAGGGGGGCGTGTTTCCGCGTATATGCGTTCGTTTTGATCAAGGCGGAGTCACTTTTCCGAGTATGATTTCAGTTTTCGCCGGATAAAACTCCACAAAAGCGTGAACATATCGATGTAGGGTCCTTCTGGGTAGAAATCTAGCAGCTGGTTTCAGCGGCTTTGTGGCCGACTTTTTTGGTTAACGTAATATGTAATGAGTGGGTGTGTCTGCAAATGTATAACGTTTGGCATTTGCTGTTCTTTTTCAGATCAACGCGTCGCGATCGAAATTCACATCAGCAGGGAAATACTGCAAATCATATGGATGCAATAGCCGTCAGTCCAAGTGTGTCAATGAAGAGAAAGTGCCAACATGCATCATATTTTTCAAGATCCCCCCAAATGTACTTGATGATAACACGTTACTTAAGCACTGGGATTGTCTGGTAAAAAGACAGCTCGGAAGGGATAATTTCACCATGAACATGAAATTAGAAATGTGCGTTTTTATACTTTTTAACGGGAAATGTGTACATCTACTGCATGTATTTCCAGTAGTCGTGTATTCATTGTGTCCCCATTCAAAGAAAGGACTCACGCTAAAATAGGCAGTCCAAAGAACAAAGGTAGACAGCAGTGCAGCACTCAAGACGTCACACAGGTACTACCACCAAGTGCAAGGGAATGTCTATTGCTGTAACTTAAATTGGGCGGACTTCGTTGTCTACTTTGGCAGGGATAATTTATTCTGCGAACGAATTAAAGTAGACTCAGAATGGCAGAAGAAGAATATCCCAAAGCTTGACCACTTTCACAAAACAGCCATACTACCGGAGCTGTTCACTCAAAGAGCCAAAGGAGGTAAGAAACTCTATGGTATGTATGAAGAAAGACTTCGGAAGTTGTTGATGCAGAGTGTCCAGACCACTGCATCGGCAGAATACAGTGGACTACTATGTATAGCACAGGGAAGTGGACACCTTACGGCTTACCTGTCTTAGGTCTGAGTAGGACGATGTCTCATTTGTTGCAAAAATTATGCCACACAAAAACAGTCAGAGATGTTGAAAGGTCACATTTTAATACAATGTACATTTGAATGATTATGTGTATGAAACATTACCATTTCCCAAAAGTATTACTTATCGGATGCTTATTTTCGTCAATACTGTAAATGCTGTGAGAACTTGTCTATCATTTGGAAAAAACACTAATGATATATACATGTAATTATCATTTCTCAAAAGCATGAGTTGCAAAGCTCTACGAGATCGAGTAAGAACATATGTTAAGACATCTTTTATAAAACATGAAATACGGCTATTGCATCCATATGATTTGCATTATTTCCCTGATGATGTGAATTTCGATCGCGACGCGTTGATCTGAAAAAGAACAGCAAATGCCAAACGTTATACATTTGCAGACACACCCACTCATCACGTATGAAGTTAACCAATAAAAAGTTGCCCACAAAGCCGCCGAAACCATGCTAGATTTCTACCCAGAAGGACCCTACATCGATATGTTCACGCTTTTGTGGAGTTTCATCCGGCGAAAACTGAAATCATAGACATAGTCGGAAAAGTGACCCCGTCTTGATCAAAACGAACACGGAAACACGCCCCCCTCCCCAACTCACGTACGCGTAAACTCCCAAAGGCCGATATGTTGCCATTGACTAATTTACGGTCAAAATCGCCGAAAGTCTTACGAGTTTGGATCTACAAGGATCCAATGATGGTACTTGTAAGCTTTTGTGGGATATTTTTACGGCTTGAGCCAAACTTATCCGAGTAACTACAAGTAAGGCGACGCGCCTATATGCACGTTTTTCTAACGACAAGCAAGCATAAACCGCCCGTCAAAAATTGTGAAAAATGACCAGAAATTTGCAAATTTACAGCACGATATCGAGTCCATAGGTTCACAACAATATTATCTGCTCATGGCATGCCGATTTACCGGCGGATGTTGCCAAATAATAGCACAACGAATCTCTGAAGTTGACTCGATCGAGTCGATGCTGGGAGAAGCCATTGTTAGCCGCTGGGCTGCTAAAGGCTGTTACCGTCCGACTGTCAAATCACGCGCGCGCGCGGCCAGATTACAGTCTCGCGAGACCTCCCAACGAGATTGGATTGTCGCGTATTGTATGCCTTCCTGACTCAAATTTAACTATCTGCCAAGCATCTAAATTCAGCTTAATTCCCTCTACTTTGACATGAATGTACAAAAATGTACTGTAATTCACTTTGTCTACTCGGTACCAAACTTTCACAGTCTGAGAAAATTGATCTTGTTCTCGGAACTAAATGTTCACGGTAAAACTATTTGTTATCGTCACTAAGGCAAATTATTTGTTATCGGTAATGATAAGTCCATGTTACAGTCGTCACCGTGAAAACCGTGAACATAAAAGTACATTGAAAAAATCAGGAATTACAGTATTTGGCAATCTAATTCATTGCAAAAAGAAGTACCCTGATGAACACCTACCCTTTGAGTAGCCATGGGTTGATAGGTGAGTACTGTAGACCCTTGATGAGTACCCTGATGAGACAGGGATGAACACCTACCCTTTGAGTAGCCATGGGTTGATAGGTGAGTACTGTAGACCCTTAATGAGTACCCTGATGAGACAGGGGATGAACACCTACCCTTTGAGTAGCCATGGGTTGATAGGTGAGTACTGTAGACCCTTAATGAGTACCCTGATGAGACAGAGGATGAATACCTACCCTTTGAGTAGCCATGGGTTGATAGGTGAGTACTGTAGACCCTTAATGAGTACTGATGAGACAGGGGATGAACACCTACCCTTTGAGTAGCCATGGGTTGATAGGTGAGTACTGTAGACCCTTAATGAGTACTGATGAGACAGGGGATGAACACCTACCCTTTGAGTAGCCATGGGTTGATAGGTGAGTACTGTAGACCCTTAATGAGTACCCTGATGAGACAGGGGATGAACACCTACCCTTTGAGTAGCCATGGGTTGATAGATGAGTACTGTAGACCCTTAATGAGTGCCCTGATGAGACAGGGGATGAACACTTACCCTTTGAGTAGCCATGGGTTGATAGGTGAGTACTGTAGACCCTTAATGAGTACCCTGATGAGACAGGGGATGAACACCTACCCTTTGAGTAGCCATGGGTTGATAGGTGAGTACTGTAGACCCTTAATGAGTACTGATGAGACAGGAGATGAACACATACCCTTTGAGTAGCCATGGGTTGATAGGTGAGTACTGTAGACCCTTAATGAGTACCCTGATGAGACAGGGGATGAACACCTACCCTTTGAGTAGCCATGGGTTGATAGGTGAGTACTGTAGACCCTTAATGAGTACTGATGAGACAGGAGATGAACACATACCCTTTGAGTAGCCATGGGTTGATAGGTGAGTACTGTAGACCCTTAATGAGTACCCTGATGAGACAGGGGATGAACACCTACCCTTTGAGTAGCCATGGGTTGATAGGTGAGTACTGTAGACCCTTAATGAGTACTGATGAGACAGGGGATGAACACCTACCCTTTGAGTAGCCATGGGTTGATAGGTGAGTACTGTAGACCCTTAATGAGTACTGATGAGACAGGGGATGAACACCTACCCTTTGAGTAGCCATGAGTTGATAGGTGAGTACTGTAGACCCTTAATGAGTACTGATGAGACAGGGGATGAACACCTACCCTTTGAGTAGCCATGGGTTGATAGGTGAGTACTGTAGACCTTTAATGAGTACTGATGAGACAGGGGATGAACACCTACCCTTTGAGTAGCCATGGGTTGATAGGTGAGTACTGTAGACCTTTAATGAGTACTGATGAGACAGGATGAACACCTACCCTTTGAGTAGCCATGGGTTGATAGGTGAGTACTGTAGACCTTTAATGAGTACTGATGAGACAGGATGAACACCTACCCTTTGAGTAGCCATGGGTTGATAGGTGAGTACTGTAGACCCTTAATGAGTACCCTGATGAGACAGGGGATGAACACTTACCCTTTGAGTAGCCATGGGTTGATAGGTGAGTACTGTAGACCCTTAATGAGTACTGATGAGACAGGGGATGAACACCTACCCTTTGAGTAGCCATGGGTTGATAGGTGAGTACTGTAGACCCTTAATGAGTACCCTGATGAGACAGGGGATGAACACCTACCCTTTGAGTAGCCATGGGTTGATAGGTGAGTACTGTAGACCCTACTGAGTACCCTGATGAGACAGGGGATGTACACCTACCCTTTGAGTAGCCATGGGTTGACAGGTGAGTACTGTAGACCCTTAATGAGTACTGATGAGACAGGGGATGAACACCTACCCTTTGAGAAGCCATGGGTTGAAAGGTGAGTACTGTAGACCCTTAATGAGTACCCTGATGAGACAGGGGATGAACACCTACCCTTTGAGTAGCCATGGGTTGATAGGTGAGTACTGTAGACCCTTAATGAGTACTGATGAGATAGGGGATGAACACCTACTCTTTGAGTAGCCATGGGTTGATAGGTGAGTACTGTAGGCCCTTAATGAGTACCCTGATGAGACAGGGGATGAACACCTACCCTTTGAGTAGCCATGGGTTGATAGGTGAGTACTGTAGACCCTTAATGAGTACTGATGAGACAGGAGATGAACACATACCCTTTGAGTAGCCATGGGTTGATAGGTGAGTACTGTAGACCCTTAATGAGTACCCTGATGAGACAGGGGATGAACACCTACCCTTTGAGTAGCCATGGGTTGATAGGTGAGTACTGTATATGGCATCATTTCCGTGTCAAAATTTCGTACTGAAAAAGGTACCTTAAAGAAGCGAAAATAGACGTAAATATGTCTACGCTGCTTTGAACAAAACGCCGTTTTGGTAGGCCTGAAGGGGCCTTTTGAACGATGCCCATACGTCCCCTTTGCACAGCTTTACAATTTCCGTGTCAAAATAACGTTCTGGAAAAGAGTACCTTAAAGAAGCGAAAATACGTGTGTGATGTTTCAAGAGGGACGTTACGATATCGTAACGATAGCTACGATCTCCTGCAATATCGCATATCATAGCAACATTGAACAAAATATGTATGCTGTAACGTTACGGTACGTACACCCCTTCTCACTCCAACATGGTTATGGCCCACTTGATCAAGTCAACGTTACCATCTGGTACTGGGTACGTGTCACTTGAAATCGAAGCATCGTCACCCTTCCACCCCCATACATTCCAAACATGGTTATGTCCCACTTGATCAAATCAACGTTACCATAAGCGACGCCTGGCGGACCATTAGGTACTGCGTACGTGTCACTTGAAATCGAGACCCTTCCCTCCCCCATTCCAAACATGGTTATGCCCCACTTGGAAAAGGCGGCGGAAGGTGATTTGGAGTGCGGATAAAACAATGACATAACACGTTTAGCACATTGTACCTGTTGCGATTTAAACAAAGTCAAAGTCAAAGTCTAGCACATGACAGGGCGACGTGATTGACAACTCTCTGGCACATGTCTTTTAAGTTGCCCAAACAAGGACGCCGGAAACTGCCATGCGTCACGTGTGCGGTTATTATTCTGCTATTTCTGGGTTTAGGGGAAGGTGTTTTAAAGATGACAAGTGGATGGGTAAATGTTCTCAAGGGACAATCAGAAGAATAGATAAAAGGCCATAAATAGAACTTCATCAAATTCTGTGGGAAAATGAGGCAGAGAAATAAGCACCGCCCACCACCGTGAAATCTTAAACAGACCTCCCGGTTTACGCGATAATGAAAATGCCGCCCACTTGTTTCAAAAACAAATAATGTACAGCAACCGAACTCACATCACCAGTTTTAAGAGTTTGTTCCCTATACTAGCAAGAATGAAATCACGAGGTTCCCATAGACACGGAAATTGAAAGTATTGATTCCTTTTGTCACAAATCGGAATGTGTCTTGAAGTTGAAGCACTGGAAATAATTTGGCATCTGGGTACTGTAGCATCTGGGATAAAGCATGGTTACGATTGACACGCCTTATCAGATAGATCTACTGTCAGAGTAATAAATTACCTCGTCTGGTGTCGTATGTCTTTTTGTATGCCCAAAGGACATTATCATATTTCCACATTCTGGTTTATCATTACAAAACGGTAAGGCCACAGCAAGAAAATAATGAGATAGCGCGCAAAAAAAAAAGATGCATCGGGTAAAAAAAAAGCAAGATGGTTAAAATTTCAAAATAGACACTATAAACACTATAACAAGATTTGAAGTGACGAAACATGGGATCACAACTAGCAAGGCACTCGTTCCTGTATTAAAGAAGTGAACCCATCGTGCGTCTGTGGGTGCCAATCCGAAACTATGTATCACTATTTATTCGATTGCCCTTTGTTTGATAAACATAGAACGGCCTTTCTCAACAATATATCTAATTTAACTGGCCACTTGTTTGATTTTGATACCATTTCCGACAATCTTAAACTTTCTATAGTCTTTAGAGGTTCGCCTACATTCAATGCTGAAATTAATTTCAAGCTTATGTTATTCACTCAAAAGTTCATTGATCTTACTCAACGTTTCTAGTCATACTGTTATATTCCATCATGTGTAGAATTTACTACATTTATATATTATTGAATTGTCTACTTTGTACGTGGGGTGGGTAGGGGTGTTTGGGGCACACACGACGTTAGTCGTTTAGTTTGTTCAAGTATTGTTTTTAATGTTGTTATACCTGTATTCATTTATCTATATGCATGTTAAGTGGCACTGTTAAAATAAGTTTCTTAACTTGAGTGCAGTGCCACTTTGTCCTGTCTGCTTTTATGTTGAATAAAAAAAAAAGTGAACTAGTGTAGTAAAGGTGATACTAGTGTGGTGACTGGTATCACTTGCCAAGCTGGCAACTACATTAATGTAGTTACATCAGCTGCTGAGATAGAACTTTATGTCTCAGATTTAAAAGTATCTAAAGCATGTGGCTATGATAATGTAGACAATCGTTTTCTTAAATCCATATGTCCCTATATCTCTGACAAAATTGCATATGTTTTTAATATGTCTCTAAATCACGGAGTCTTCCCTGAATCCTGGAAAAGAGCAAATGTGGTACCAATTTTCAAAAAGGGGGACCCCGAGGATGTGTCGAATTACCGACCTGTATCCCTACTCCCCTCTCTGTCTAAAATCCTTGAAAAAATTGTATTTAAACACTTGTACAACCACCTGATGTCCCAAAACTTATTATATTCTCTCCAGTCTGGATTTATCCGTGGAGATTCAACAGTAGGCCAACTTGTTTGTGTAACTGACAAAATTCTTGAAGCTCTTGACTCTAATAGAGAGGTCCGAGCGGTTTATTTAGATTTTTCACGTGCATTTGACAAAGTTTGGCATAATGGCCTCATTTTCAAGCTTCAAAGAAATGGGGTCGAGGGTCCGGTTCTAAATTGGTTCCACAGCTATCTTTCTGATCGTGTACAAAGAGTAGTTATAGATGGCCAGCATTCAGATTGGTGTAATATTCGCGCAGGCGTACCACAGGGTTCTGTATTAGGCCCCCTTTTATTTCTTGTTTACATCAATGATATGGTGGACGATTTATCCTCTTGCCCGTTTCTTTTTGCAGATGACAGTTCTTTAGTAGATATAGTGGATAGCCCAACCGAAACTGCGTCAAGTCTAAATTCTGATCTAAGTAAGATATCATCGTGGGCCTCCACATGGCTTATGAAACTGAATCCCTTAAAAACTGAGGAAATGTGCTTTTCCAGGAAAATCGATCCCCCTTGCCATCCTCCTCTTTTTCTTGATAACTGTGTCATTCAATCTGTAAAAGACCACAAGCACATTGGTGTTTTTCTTACGTCCACCATGTCTTGGGAAAAACATATTACCCACATGATTGCCAAAGTATCAAACCGTGTGTCCACACTGAACAAACTTAAATTCAAATTGCCACGACATGTACTCGAAGTTATCTACAAGTCCTTTATTCGTCCACTTCTTGAGTATGCTGACATAGTGTGGCATGGCTGCACTATATCGGACTCCCGACGTATAGAAAGAGTACAATATGAGTGCTCACTCACAGTATCAGGTGCTGTGAGAGGGTCCTCTTATTTGTCACTCCTTTCTGAACTTGGGTGGGAAAAACTGTCTGACCGTCGCCATATTCACTCTTTGACAATGTTTCATAAAATTGTTCATGGTCACACTCGCCAGTACCTTCAGGAGTTGATCACTCCTGAAGTCTCTGCCTCTACTCCCTACGACCTTCGAAACAAACACAACTTACAGTCACCGGCTTGTACCACCACTCGTTACCAAAGGTCCTTTATTCCGTATGCTACATATCACTGGAATGGTCTTGATATAGCTGTTCGGTCATTTAATCCTTCAATATTTAAAAACTACTTAATAAAATTGGTTCGCCCTTCCCCTAACACACATTTTAGTCAAGGCCCCAGGTACGCCTGCGTTTTACTCACACGCCTCCGCATCGGGACCTGTAGTTTGAACTTTAGCTTATTCACACGTAATTTAGTCGATAGTCCTTCTTGTAGCTGTGGCTCCCGATGTGAAAGCGTTGTCCACTATTTATTGTACTGCCCTAACTACAACCAATTTAGAAAAACCCTTCTCTGCAACCTTCAAGACCTTTTAACCCTTGATTTGAAAACTACGTCTGACCCAGTCTTAACCCAACTTTTACTCAGGGTTCACCCACTTTACCAACAGAAACAAATAACCACATTATGCAGCTTACACAGACATACATACTCCAGACCAACCGTTTTCAAACTGATTGAACATTTTCCTTAAATCTTGTATGTATATACATTTATTTGTTGGATCCGTCATCCCATTGCTGTACTACTGTTTTATTTGATCTCACATTGTTTTGTCCTTTGTTTATTTTAGTTTCAAATGTCCTAGTGGTAATGTTAATATTAGCTTTGCTAGAGTTCATTTACCACTGTGTCTTGTCTTATATGTATACCAATAAAAAAATAAAAAAAAACTACATTAATGGCCTCCATATTATTGGCACTTTTACAACAATCCAAGAAGTTTCACTTCTGCAACTATAGTCATGGCTACCTCCCTAGTGTCACTTTTACAAGTATGATCAGGCTACAACACAACATGATTGCCTATTTTGGTCTATCTGACCATCCCCGAAGAGGAAAAAATATCTTGTGTTTTTCTGAAATCAGGCGAAGATTAATGCGCGCGCTGATGTTATCCATAAAATTTACTTGCTGTGGCCTAATGACAAAAAATTTAAAACACCTTCCCCTAAACCCAGAAATAGCAGAATAATAACCGCACACGTGACGCGTGGCAGTTTCCGGCGTCCTTGTTTGGGCAACTTAAAAGACATGTGCCAGAGAGTTGTCAATCACGTCGCCCTGTCATGTGCTAGACTTTGACTTTGACTTTGTTTAAATCGCAACAGGTACAATGTGCTAAACGTGTTATGTCATTGTTTTATCCGCACTCCAAATCACCTTCTGCCGCCTTTTCCAAGTGGGGCATAACCATGTTTGGAATGGGGGAGGGAAGGGTCTCGATTTCAAGTGACACGTGCGCAGTACCTAATGGTCCGCCAGGCGTCGCTTATGGTAACGTTGATTTGATCAAGTGGGACATAACCATGTTTGGAATGTATGGGGGTGGAAGGGTGACGATGCTTCGATTTCAAGTGACACGTACCCAGTACCAGATGGTAACGTTGACTTGATCAAGTGGGCCATAACCATGTTGGAGTGAGAAGGGGTGTACGTACCGTAACGTTACAGCATACATATTTTGTTCAATGTTGCTATGATATGCGATATTGCAGGAGATCGTAGCTATCGTTACGATATCGTAACGTCCCTCTTGAAACATCACACACGTATTTTCGCTTCTTTAAGGTACTCTTTTCCAGAACGTTATTTTGACACGGAAATTGTAAAGCTGTGCAAAGGGGACGTATGGGCATCGTTCAAAAGGCCCCTTCAGGCCTACCAAAACGGCGTTTTGTTCAAAGCAGCGTAGACATATTTACGTCTATTTTCGCTTCTTTAAGGTACCTTTTTCAGTACGAAATTTTGACACGGAAATGATGCCATATACTGTAGACCCTTAATGAGTACTGATGAGACAGGATGAACACCTACCCTTTGAGTAGCCATGGGTTGATAGGTGAGTACTGTAGACCCTTAAAATGAGTACTGATGAGACAGGGGATGAACACCTACCCTTTGAGTAGCCATGGGTTGATAGGTGAGTACTGTAGACCCTTAATGAGTACTGATGAGACACGGGATGAACACCTAACCTTTGAGTAGCCATGGGTTGCTAGGTGAGTACTGTAGACCCTTAATGAGTACCCTGATGAGACAGGGGATGAACACCTACCCTTTGAGTAGCCATGGGTTGAAAGGTGAGTACTGTAGACCCTTAATGAGTACTGATGAGACAGGGGATGAACACCTACCCTTTGAGTAGCCATGGGTTGCTAGGTGAGTACTGTAGACCCTTAATGAGTACTGATGAGACAGGGGATGAACACCTACCCTTTGAGTAGCCATGGGTTGATAGGTGAGTACTGTAGACCCTTAATGAGTACTGATGAGACAGGGGATGAACACCTACCCTTTGAGCAGCCATGGGTTGATAGGTGAGTACTGTAGACCCTTAATGAGTACTGATGAGACAGGGGATGAACACCTACCCTTTGAGTAGCCATGGGTTGATAGGTGAGTACTGTAGACCCTTAATGAGTACTGATGAGACAGGGGATGAACACCTACCCTTTGAGTAGCCATGGGTTGATAGGTGAGTACTGTAGACCCTTAATGAGTACTGATGAGACAGGGGATGAACACCTACCCTTTGAGTAGCCATGGGTTGATAGGTGAGTACTGTAGACCCTTAATGAGTACTGATGAGACAGGGGATGAACACCTACCCTTTGAGTAGCCATGGGTTGATAGGTGAGTACTGTAGACCCTTAATGAGTACCCTGATGAGACAGGGAATGAACACCTACCCTTTGAGTAGCCATGGGTTGATAGGTGAGTACTGTAGACCCTTAAAATGAGTACTGATGAGACAGGGGATGAACACCTACCCTTTGAGTAGCCATGGGTTGATAGGTGAGTACTGTAGACCCTTAATGAGTACTGATGAGGCAGGGGATGAACACCTACCCTTTGAGTAGCCATGGGTTGATAGGTGAGTACTGTAGACCCTTAATGAGTACCCTGATGAGACAGGGGATGAACACCTACCCTTTGAGTAGCCATGGGTTGATAGGTGAGTACTGTAGACCCTTAATGAGTACCCTGATGAGACAGGGGATGAACACCTATCCTTTGAGTAGCCATGGGTTGATAGGTGAGTACTGTAGACCCTTAATGAGTACTGATGAGACAGGGGATGGACACCTACCCTTTGAGTAGCCATGGGTTGATAGGTGAGTACTGTAGACCCTTAATGAGTACTGATGAGACAGGGGATGAACACCTACCCTTTGAGTAGCCATGGGTTGATAGGTGAGTACTGTAGACCCTTAATGAGTACCCTGATGAGACAGGGGATGAACACCTACCCTTTGAGTAGCCATGGGTTGATAGGTGAGTACTGTAGACCCTTAATGAGTACCCTGATGAGACAGGGGATGAACACCTACCCTTTGAGTAGCCATGGGTTGATAGGTGAGTACTGTAGACCCTTAATGAGTACCCTGATGAGACAGGGAATGAACACCTACCCTTTGAGTAGCCATGGGTTGATAGGTGAGTACTGTAGACCCTTAATGAGTACTGATGAGACAGGGGATGGACACCTACCCTTTGAGTAGCCATGGGTTGATAGGTGAGTACTGTAGACCCTTAATGAGTACTGATGAGACAGGGGATGAACACCTACCCTTTGAGTAGCCATGGGTTGATAGGTGAGTGCTGTAGACCCTTAATGAGTACCCTGATGAGACAGGGGATGAACACCTACCCTTTGAGCAGCCATGGGATGATAGGTGAGTACTGTAGACCCTTAATGAGTACTGATGAGACAGGGGATGAACACCTACCCTTTGAGTAGCCATGGGTTGATAGGTGAGTACTGTAGACCCTTAATGAGTACCCTGATGAGACAGGAGATGAACACCTTACCCTTTGAGTAGCCATGGGTTGATAGGTGAGTACTGTAGACCCTTAATGAGTACCCTGATGAGACAGGGGATGAACACCTACCCTTTGAGTAGCCATGGGTTGATAGGTGAGTACTGTAGACCCTTAATGAGTACCCTGATGAGACAGGAGATGAACACCTTACCCTTTGAGTAGCCATGGGTTGATAGGTGAGTACTGTAGACCCTTAATGAGTACTGATGAGACAGGGGATGAACACCTACCCTTTGAGTAGCCATGGGTTGATAGGTGAGTACTGTAGACCCTTAATGAGTACTGATGAGACAGGGGATGAACACCTACCCTTTGAGCAGCCATGGGATGATAGGTGAGTACTGTAGACCCTTAATGAGTACTGATGAGACAGGGGATGAACACCTACCCTTTGAGTAGCCATGGGTTGATAGGTGAGTACTGTAGACCCTTAATGAGTACTGATGAGACAGGGGATGAACACCTACCCTTTGAGTAGCCATGGGTTGATAGGTGAGTACTGTAGACCCTTAATGAGTACTGATGAAACGGGATGAACACCTACCCTTTGAGTGGCCATGGGTTGATAGGTGAGTACTGTAGACCCTTAATGAGTACCCTGATGAGACAGAGGATGAACACCTACCCTTTGAGTAGCCATGGGTTGATAGGTGAGTACTGTAGACCCTTAATGAGTACCCTAATGAGACAGGGGATGAACACCTACCCTTTGAGTAGCCATGGGTTGATAGGTGAGTACTGTAGACCCTTAATGAGTACTGATGAGACAGGGGATGAACACCTACCCTTTGAGTAGCCATGGGTTGATAGGTGAGTACTGTAGACCCTTAATGAGTACTGATGAGACAGGGGATGAACACCTACCCTTTGAGTAGCCATGGGTTGATAGGTGAGTACTGTAGACCCTTAATGAGTACCCTGATGAGACAGAGGATGAACACCTACCCTTTGAGTAGCCATGGGTTGATAGGTGAGTACTGTAGACCCTTAATGAGTACCCTAATGAGACAGGGGATGAACACCTACCCTTTGAGTAGCCATGGGTTGATAGGTGAGTACTGTAGACCCTTAATGAGTACTGATGAGACAGGGGATGAACACCTACCCTTTGAGTAGCCATGGGTTGATAGGTGAGTACTGTAGACCCTTAATGAGTACCCTAATGAGACAGGGGATGAACACCTACCCTTTGAGCAGCCATGGGTTGATAGGTGAGTACTGTAGACCCTTAATGAGTACTGATGAGACAGGGGATGAACACCTACCCTTTGAGTAGCCATGGGTTGATAGGTGAGTACTGTAGACCCTTAATGAGTACTGATGAGACAGGGGATGAACACCTACCCTTTGAGTAGCCATGGGTTGATAGGTGAGTACTGTAGACCCTTAATGAGTACTGATGAGACAGGGGATGAACACCTACCCTTTGAGTAGCCATGGGTTGATAGGTGAGTACTGTAGACCCTTAATGAGTACTGATGAAACGGGATGAACACCTACCCTTTGAGTAGCCATGGGTTGATAGGTGAGTACTGTAGACCCTTAATGAGTACCCTGATGAGACAGGGGATGAACACCTACCCTTTGAGTAGCCATGGGTTGATAGGTGAGTACTGTAGACCTTTAATGAGTACCCTGATGAGACAGGGGATGAACACAAGTGTGAAGGTCTGGATAAAACCATGCAGCTTCACCTGGAACAGTGCACTGGTCAGGTCCTAAGGGGGCAGAGGGAGAGATTCATTTTAGCATTCATTATCAGTACCAATTTTATACAGTGAAGCATTAGCTTAAATCATTGCTAGAATTAGCTTAAAATAGGTGTGGGTACATGTACACAATAAGTACTGGTATAAAATTGGCACTTCTTGTTAGACTGAAAACAAACAAAAAATAAACAGAAGGTTCCTTTGGAGGTTGCTCTTTAGTTTAAGATTTCATACTAGCAGCCATGTTGAAGGACAAAAAGAGCCAAGTTGATACAACGAACTGTACTAAAATTGTATGTTTTCTTTCTGGATATCAGTTGCTCTTACATAAAGAAAATACTATATAGCCTTCCATTACATAATTTGAATTCGAACTTAACATGGACTTCTGCAAATCATATCAAAGTGTATATCTGAGTTAGTAAACAAACATTCCAAACTTTGAATTAAATGTATCCAGGACATAAAATAAAATTGATCATCATATTAGTGAAGAAGTAAAATCATGTTGAAATTCATGGGACCTAATGTATGTCGACGTCTGCCTGCCTGAAAGTATGGACCAAGGACACAAAGTGTTTTATGGTGCAAACCCACCTCTGTTTTGAGAGACAGTCCACTGTTAAAGAAAATGAAGGAGACAGCGAAGTATTTCACAGTGTACTCTGGCTTCAACGGTCCTGGAAAAGAACAAGAGTGGAAATAGTTGAAAAAAAGAACTGACAATTTCAAAACACGCATAGTTGTTTATAATTATATCGAAAAATTAAACCGCCCCCCTCCCACCTGACAACGTGTCACTACCAACGTGTAAAACCTCTACTCCAACTCACCTCCTTTTATGCCAAAACTCGGCTCCACTTTTGCCATAGAGATCACAAACACAATCCCTAACAGGAACCATTCCTTCTTGATCCTTTCTAGAATCCCCATGTCCGAATTTTCGAAGTCTTCACGACTTGCCGGTTTATTTTGTGCAGAAGTTTCTGATAGACACCTGTGGACTAATAGCACCAGAGGTCAACTCAATACCTCTACGTACTAAGAAAGTAGTACGCAACTTGCACCTTCTTTAAGTTATCTGTATAGCAAAAATTGCAGCTTGATGAGTAATTAGAATATTTTTATATGGTTTTAATGTATTTTAGTGGACATTTGAAGGATTTTGGTGAATTTTATTTACATATTTAGGATTTGGTACAGCCAAGGAGTACAGCGGATGGATATTTGAAGGTCACGGAAAAAATGAATTTATAATGTCCAAGATGGCGGACCGTTCGGCCCTGCAGACGGCAACTTTCGCTTTTACCCTTCCTATTTCCTGTCAGATTTGCCTCGGAAAGGTAATTTTCATCTGTATAATGTACAGGATATTCTTGTTAATGTATTCTGTGAGAAAATGGCACGATTGGGGCAACGGTTGCGTGGATATAGGGCCTAGAATGATGGCGTGAATGTGGAAGGTTTTGGTTGTTGTTGTTGTTTTTGTGGCGGCTAAATTTGAATGACAAATGCAACGCCGTGACGAATTTTGTATTACAGATAGACAACACGCGTGTTCTTTGTTTGTTGAGTGAGTGTAAAGCCAGCTTAGACGTTGCGATTTACAAATTGAAAATCTGTATGAGGTCGTATTTTGCAATGTCATGTGAGTTTCCGTTTACTGGCACTAACGTTTACTTGCAAAAAAATCTGCAATTAACGAATTTTGATAAGAACTGAGCGTGCAACAAATTATTGTAAAAACAAAACTGTCGGCAGACAAATTATCATAGATTGTTTTTACTGGCGTGTACCAACCTAACTTGTTATCTCAAATCATCATTCAATGCTCAAATTATTCCTGTCTTTTTTTTCACTTTGGTTGGAGAAAAAATTTTCATTTTCATTTTTCAAATCAATCGGACAGACAAGTTACTGTTTGTTAGATATTGTGCTGTTAAGATTAGAATGACAAGATTAGAGGTTCAAAGTTGTCAAAACATAGGATGTAAATGCCATGGGTAACATAAGGGTCTGCATGGGGGACCCTGGTAAGTAAAATAATCAATCAAGCAAGCAAGTTCACTTATCAGTACTACTACTAGTACTTGACTTGTTCAGACTTGCATATCAGGGAATGAGTTCATTACTCCTTTGTATTGAATTGTATTGCATCTCGTGAAACTAGTCTTTGAACTCGTCTATATCAGTATATTGCTCCGTAACACGAAGATATTTCTAGATGTATACTTGTAGTAATATGAATAATTGTTATATTCCAGGTGAAACAGCCCGTGGTGTGTCCCAACCAGCATGTGTTCTGTCAGCAGTGTATGGACGTGTGGCTCATGCACAACCAACAGTGTCCAACATGCAGGGTGGAGATCAGTGTCAACAACCCCTGCAAGAGAGTCCTCGGTAAGGTCTAGGGAAAAATGTTGTCTTTCTGCAGCAGGGCTTTAGCCAGCTCGAATTTTTTTTCCGTCAGGCAATTCTAATCTTGGCGAAAACCGCCAAAGTTAATTAGATTTAGAAGGACTGAAATGAGACCTTGAAAAACGGGTTTTAATGAGATTATCGTATGCGAAAGGGCGCCGACACATGTACACATTGTCAACAATCATAACAATAGCAAAACAAACAGTGTGTGGCTTTTACGGCCATGGACAGCGTCCCCAAGCCGCCTGTAGCATCCACCAAGGATTTTTGTCCGTCAAGGTTGACGGATTGGTTTTAAAATTCTTCCGTCAGACACAGCAAATTTCCGTCAATTGATGGAAAAACGGACGCTGGCTAGACCCCTGTTCTGCAGTTTCTAGTTACTTGATAATTGGATATGTGCTTGCCTGATCAGCGCTTTCACTTGCCTGGGACAATTGAGCTAGTAGACTTGTCCAACCCTGACTCTGAGAATCCCATGACTGATTCTAGCCTTAGTTAGTGCCAGTCTCCGTAGTGACTGCTGGCTCAGTTCTTTCAATTGCTGCTCCATGGTTAGCAAGCAAAAGGATTGAGCCAGCGGTCACTATGGAGGCTGGCACGCTAAATTGATTTAAGAGTGATTATCAATAGTATATACCACACTACAGATCCCATATTTGTATATCATCCAAGGTACGAGCCAAACGAATGGATCAACCTTACCTGGCAACTTTAGTCCCTATGTTTCATCCTCTTTTGAGAAATTAGAATTCAACTTATGATTGTTTCTTGTCCCTTGATACCATACACAGGAGGTCTGAGTGGTGGAGAGGAGACCAGTGACAGGGACAGTTTCTCAACTAAGGAGGTCCGTAAGGCAAGGCTGGACGTCATCTTCAATGAGTATGAGGTCAGTTAGTCAGCTGGTCACTTTGTAGCTTATACTCAGTTGTAGCATAGCTAGTATTGCATATACATTAAATGGAATAGTAATCAATAGATCAACAAAAAGTGATGAAGGACAATATTATTGTCAAGATTACACTCATTGTTTTCAAGTGTATGGCATGGGTAAATATGAAAAGATAAAAATAAAACATTTTTATTGCAAAGATGACTATGATTTCAAGTTTCAGATTGGCATTTTAGTACATCTTTTCTTGTGATGAATTTCCGTCTTTTTTACATAACTTCAGTGACAGTCACAACAGATAAAGTATATGCATGATGTAAATTTTTATTGCTATTACCTGTACTTTATGTACCAAACCTGTACCGAAACAATCTTCACAGTGCAGTACTGGTAACTGTGTACTCACACAGCCCTATGCTCCGACCCCTAATGGTATAATAGTCCTTTACAGTGGCTTTTAACCATGTCATGTGGCATTTTTGGATTGAATTGCATTGTACATTTCCATAGTGCTTCTTTCCAACAATTGTTGCTATCTTTTTTTTTTGCAGAGAGAAATAGAAAGACTTCAGTCCATTGTTGAAGATCTCAGTAGGAAGAATGAAGAGTTAAAACATCAGGTGCCAAACCAAGCCAGCACGTCTGGTGCGAAGGCCCAGAAAGGGAAGGGTTCTGATGTGGACAAACTCTTGCAGCTTACGTCCAAACTGCAGGACGCTACATCCACATACGAGGCTGTGGTGAGGGACATGGCAAAACTGAAAGAGGTAGGGAAAGAACAAATGTATACTAGGAAAGCTTTAGGGCAGGGTTGGACAAGTGCACTAAACCTATTGTACAGGGCAAGTGAAAGTGCTGATCGGGCAAGTACATGACCTACCCGCCTTGCCCGTTTGGGCAAATAAGATTTTTCCATAGATTGAGATTTTGATATACTTGTTACTTTTTACAGTCATGACATCAAGCAATGGTCAGCATAAAAGATAGAAGCAGTAAGAAGAATCCCATTGCTGGACGTGAAAATTCATTGAATAATTATAGAAGAAGTTAATTTTAGAAAACTTGTCCAACCCTGCTTTAGGGTATACTTCATAAACCACAAAAAATTGTTGTGATGTCCCAAGTGACACTTCTGAGGGCACAAGGCATTGGCATAAATTTCCTCATAGGGATGCGTACTGGCACCGATACAGTACCGGTACAATCAATTAGGTACAGATACAAAAATACGGAACCCTGGTGTACCAGTACTGGACCTGTATCTAATTAGTGCAAGCCAGGCAGGATAACAGGTCAGGGGATGGCCACTTTGAGTTTGACAGATAAAATTACTGTGAAATCACCATAGCAGTCTCTGAGCCCCAGTGAGGGAAAAGCAACAAGGGTCAAATTTTTGTTGCATGTGTCTACCATAATAAACACGTTTTTTACTGGTTCAAACATGCTTCTACCCTTTTTAATACATTGTTTTGCCGTTATAACATATCATAATATATTATGATATAATATTCAATGCCATGCATTTAGGTCCGGACTCATTAGGTCCGGACCTGTACCTAAACCTCTGGATTCGAATCCGTACCTGTACCTAAACGTGGGTTATCCCTTTATTCCTCACTTCACTTAGGTTGGATTACTGGAAAATACATGTGTAGTTTAGGACAACAGGAAGACACTTTGTTTTTAAGACAAAATTATGACGATGTTTCAGGAAAACTCCATTCTACGAGAGAAGAACTCAGACCTGAGCAGAATGAACGACCAGCTACGGTTGGAACTGAACAAGAGAACCCCACAAAAGTGAGTATCGCTATCTCATAGAATTACTTGCTTTTTTGGGAGGAAATCATATGAGGTGGGAAACATGATCTTTGATGTAGAAATTGTTGTTTTCCCTGCTGGTACCATTGTCGTATGCTACATTATGCAGTGTATCAATTTCTTCATTGGATAAGTTTGCCATTTTTTAGAATCCTATGTTGACTGTAAAGGTATAATCATTGATCAAATTGAATCAAATCATTTACCTATCAGGGCTTAAATGACCTGCACATGCAGGTTAGTACAGGTAAAATTGGAGCTGTGCAGGTATTTCTGGTGTCTACCTGTACCTAAATAATAACCTGCACTGGTCCATGTACTGGGTTTTATACATTAATGTCCCATGATGTTGGTGTAGGTGTATATGAATTGTTAATTAGCTGTTGCATAGTTACCCCCTATAAGAAAAAATAACAATGGTTCCCAAATAATTTTAGTATGATCTATACCTCCTAAATTCAGAGTGCAGGTAGTTTTCAATGTTACCTACACCAGTGCAGGTATGAGTATGCAGAAAAAAAATATTTTGAGCCCTGCTTATATTGCTGTACAGTCAGACCTGTCTATAGCGGCCACTCAAGGGACTGGAGAAATATGGCCTCTATAGATAGACAGGTGGCCACTATAGAGAAAATGTTGATCAATTGACCATGAGCAAGCTACACATGATTTCAGTTCCTACTAATCTTTTTTACCAAGTAACATTGTCTCAATCGGTAAATTCACCGACAAAGACTTGCACTTTAATGCTCAAGGCATGCATACCTTCTGCTACTGACAAAATGACCCTGTCAGGAACGCCAAATCCTCGCAAACTACAATTTTAAACTCGGTGCAGGGTGACATAAAGCTGCAGTATGGTTGCAATAGGCAGTCTTTCTGTATAAACGGGACCGGAAATTGTGTGGCTGTGGCCGCGTTGGAAAGGTGGCCGCTAAGCCTATTTCTTAATCATTACGAATCCAAGGGACCGACAAAAAGTGGCCACTATGGCCAGGTGGCTGCTATGCAAAGGTGGCCGCTAATACAGGTTTGACTGTACAAATGTATTATGTTTCAGCAACTTATGATAAAATAGGAGGCACTCCCTCCCTAACAAAATTCTATCACATGTGATTCGTATCTGTACAATCTAATGCAATAACAACTTGAAAGGTATACATAACAAATCTGGCATGGCATACATTAAATCTAGAAATGTGTTTTTCGATCTGTCTCGTCCAGGTATGGCCGGTACACCGTTGCAACTCTGGAAGCCAAGGTTGCTCAGTATGAAAAGGAAAATGCACAGTTACAGAGAGCCCTGGAAAGGAGTGACAAGTACACAGAGGAGTTGGAAACTCAGCTGGAGAATTGCAAGAAACACCACAACCTACAGAATGAGCAGAGGTAATAAGTAGTATGGTTGAAATTACTAATTTGCAACGGCTTGGGGGTTGTAGTGTTTGCATTGTATTTGGAAGGTCACGGGCTCATACCCCAGCCAGGTCATACCAAAGACTTGAAAAATGGTACAGACAGTTTTCTTTGCTTCAGCACAATGTGAGAAAGAGAATGGGACTTGAATACAGTCCATAACTAGCTATATATAGCCTAGCTCCCTACTAGTACTGTACTGGTGGCCGACTTTTGTCACTTATATGTCCCAAGGGCTATAGCCTGATTTAAGCAAGCTTCTATACAGCCCACCCAACTTTACAGCCCTGGACAGCAAAGTTTGTGTTACACAGACTAGGGCTATAGTAACAGAGAGAAGCACCGCTCCGATACATTAAAGCTTTTATTTAATGAAACCATGTGGGAGGGATTTGAACGAAATTATAGAGTCAATTTTACAAATTTGAAATTGTCATCCACTTGGAGCTTGCCCCACTTGTCCTTTAATAGCACATGTTTAGTGTTATACTTCTTTCTATGCATGTGATTTATCATGTAATATTACTGTACAACTTACTACAATTATCTTTTCAGAATATCCAGGGAGAGATCAAAGTCCAAAACTCCCGAGTTGGATGGTGAAGAAAAACGTCCAACAGAAAGAAAATGGAACCAGGAGAAGCTTGACCACTCCAAGGAACACCAGGTCTCTGTCTCCTCCAGTGAAAGAAGCCGCCTCCCTGACCCCAAGCTCAGCCCCATCTCCCAAACCCTGCAGTTTTTGAGGAATCCACCAGGGGGCAGTAATGACCTGGTGCCCAGCTGGCTTCGTACGGATCAGAATTGGCCAGGAGCCGAATCTGGACAACCAGAAGCCAGTCAAAACCAGCCTAGCAGCGGAGATAGCTTTACTTTAGAACAACCAAGCCCACTGACCCCAGCAACCCACTTGAGCCACCTTACCATTCAACAAAAGTCTGATATCCTTTCTCAGAACAGAACGGACACACACACTTCATACAAGAATGAAGACACTTATAACAGGAGAGTAGAAGAAGGTCACAGTTACAATCACTCCAGCAGATCTTCAAACCACTCTGTAAACGTTTCCAGCAATGAAAATGGAGGAAACTACGTAAGCAACGACAGGTCGGCAAGATTTTCATCGCTTACCGGACAGTCAGAAGGGTCTGTCACAAGCAGTGGGAAGGCAAGACGCAAGTTGAACCTCGGAAACGACAGAGAAAAGGTGCGAAAGTCGCTGTTTCCTTCAAGAGAAGCGAACGAGAAAGAACTGACACACAGAAGGTACACCTCTCAAGAAGTTAGGGACGCTTCGAACTCCTCAAATAGTGGTAGCTGGACAGACAAAGTTTCTACTTCTTCTACTTCTAACAGTTGGAGACAGAACAGAAGTGAGAGCGAAGGGAAGAAAACAGACCTGGATCTGTATGACATGGCCCTGGACACTAGAGAGAAATCTGGACATCTTGCAAACAGATCTCACAGTCTTCCTTCGGAACAGATGCCAAAGAACTACAGCAGCTTGGTTGAGAAAGGTAGGGAAAGTAGCATACTGCCTGGCCCTAGTACTAGTAGTAGTAGACCATTTGCCATTACGAGTTTGGATCATCAGGATAGCATGGAGAGAGATGGGAGGACCTCCCAATGGCAGACTGGTAATACGGAGGGATCGGATGACGAAGACAGGGAGGTCGCCTCGACAACAGCCAACCAGTCCCTGCTCGACCTTGACATAACCTTGACCCCAAACATGAAGGACGTTTATTTGATGATGAAACAAGCCGAGAGGAGAGTAGGGGAGAGAAGAGAGGCCGTTGTAGGGTCGTCCGTTCCGCTGCACTCTTCACGTGATACTCGCGTAAAAACAAAACACCTCAATGTTCCTGTGCCGCAAGAAACTTCTAGGCAGAAGACTGGCGCAGAATTTGAATCGAAACCGAAGATGCCTCGGTCAAATTCGGCTCCGGCTTTTGAAAGCACAGACTTTCGAAACGTCGGCAGAAGTGGAAATATTTCTGAGAACCTGGATGTCAAGAGTGCAAGAAGAAGGAATGCATCTCAGTTGAGTTTGTCAAGGCAAGGCAATAGTGCTTGTGGTAGTACAAGAAACGGTGTAGAAGACTCTGACAGAAGGTTTGAAGAAGGGGACGAAAGTTACACAAAAGACAAAGTGGCCAGGAATAGAGATTGGGACACAGAGCATGCCGTAAGGCACGCAAAGGCCAACGCCAACTCGCATCCATGGGCTTTCAAGGACTCTGCAAGTAGTTTCAGTACCGTCCAAGGTGACCATACCTTCTCAAGAGATAAACTGACTCAAGAACAAACTCGAGTACCTGAAATTAAGAAACCCATGCATCCCACCATGTTTGAGTGCTTTGGAGAAGGCACAAGCAGTGGTGATAGGAGTACAGACTCGGATCATGATGTAGGAAGGTATCGGTACAGGGGAATTCTGGATAGAGAGAACGAGGGAGACAGCTACAAGAAGAGAAAGGCGAGAGAGTCGTACTCGGCAAGTCCGACCAAGTCTCCCAAGTGGAAGTGATTGAACACAATTTGCGTTAGACTTGATCATTCGTAACAAGCATACAGAATACTTCTTAAACTACCACTGACAGTGCTTCCTACCATGTGGTGTAACAGATTAATGTTAGACGCTGCCAACTTTGAACCTGTACTTCCTGTCATCTCAAATGTGCCTAGCAATTGGATGCTGATACCAAAACTTGGGACCGATACCAACAAGACACCAGCAAGTGACTTCAAGTACAATACCTCCTTTTCACGGAGGTAAAAACTGATTGTAGGAAGATGAATCATGAATTTGTTTAAAACAAATTCATATCTGAGGATAATAAGTGGAAGCTTGATGCTTTTTTCAGAACGTTTTGACCAAAACTTGTATAAAGATAAGAAATGGACATATGTTACCAAATGGCTGAAGTTCTTTATTTTGAGTATCAATTTGTTGTACTTCTCACGCACATTTTGTTGCAATGTTTGAATTTTTTGTACTTAATACAGCTGAAGTTGTATTGTTTTCTGTCACGGGTTTTCCCCACATATTATTCACATTATCTTATTGTTTTCTTTCATCAGTTTTCTTCACATAGTATTCACATTATTTCATTGTTCGCAATAACACCTTACCCACTGTGCAAATTGCTAGGTTATATCACCACCACAAAATATGTTGATGGTTGGGCCATGTGACATCTAATGGTACAAATGTGTAATAATGTGTGGCTTATTCCTTAGGTATGATAATATGAAGCTCATATTAAATTGCTGAATGGCAAATATTTGCCTACAAATTGAGTAAGAGTGTTTCTATGTGTTGTCACGATTTATTGCACTTTTATGTATTCGGTCATATAGTAAGGCCATGTTGATTTGATTAAATGGATGGCATACGCATCAATATATGTCAGTTTTCACAAAAAAGTTTATGATCATACAATACAGCTAGAAATTAAGCAAATATTGTTAATTGAATATTGGAAACAGACGTCAATTGAATGTCAAAGTAAATTCAAAAGTCAAAGAAGATGTGGAAGAAGAAATATTAAGAATCAATAGTTTATTTTGTGTACCAAACTGTGTGAGTTTAGTCATTTTGTTCTACCATCGTTACCACTTAGATTTTGTATTGAAATCACCCTTTTTGGGCAAAACTTCTCTTTTTGCATGCTTGAATCAGTATCCATAGTCTAATATTTTTTTTCAACTCAGCTTTTTTTTCTAATTTTGCAGCTGCTTTGTAGAATTCACAGTATCCTAGAAAACTTATTAACCTATTTTTTAAACGGCTGGAAATTGATACAGAGTAGATATCATCCATATAATCAAATCAAAATGGCCGAATTCAACTTTGGCACCAGAAGTCCTCAGCTGGTATCCGCCTGAAATGTACCGTACAATCTGTCCATCATTTATCAGTAGCTAATTATCCACCCTTTAACATGGCTAAAAACTACATTATCTCCCATGGCATCTGTTTGGCAAGTTAATGCCCTCCCCCACTAAACAAACCCTACGGTACATTACGGGATGTAATGGGTAATAACAGATTGCGGTACTGGTTAGACTCCCCATTGGGCCCCCAAAGAGCGAGGGTGGAGTGGGGTTTAATCGACACAGTGTTTAAAAGGGCACACGTGCAAAGACGTGCGGTCTACGTGCCAAAACGTGGGCAATCTTTTGGGATCCTTAAGTGGTAAGTACCGCCTCCGTACGAACTCGTAGGGAAGCCGACGGATTTTGGAGCACGCAGACACGCCGTAGAACTTTACGTGCAGGCAAAACTTTGTGTGCCATCGGGCTGCGGATTCGCCCCCCGTGCGTGCCAGTACGGGCGACGCGCCTGCCCTGTACAGCCTGAACGTTTTCAGAAATACTAGTACGTGGCCTCCCAAAAAAACGTACGGACATATATTGCACGTACGGCGGGTTGTGTACTTAGCCGTAAAATTACTAAGAAAAGTTTCTTTGTTTGGCCAAGTCAAAAATAGTTATTCTTACAAATCGCCCCTGCAGTTACAAAGCAAGCTGCAAGGTGCCCACTCCAGTTCTTTCTGACATTAAAAGCTATCTGCTACCAAAGAAGACCATAGCATTCCCTGATCAAAAGATATAAAAACAGAAGTCCCGCTGCAGTACCAAGGTCACACACAAGTTAATCTTGACCTTCGTCTTCCCAACACCTACCCACATACCAAATATCATTACAATCCATCCAGAGGTTCTGAAGTTATGCCGAATACAAATATCCTGAAACACGTGTACAAAGACAGACACACTAAAACAATATCTCAATTTTTCATGGAGGTAAAAACTGCCATCCAAAAAGCCTTACACTAAAGAAATGTATCCACAAACATTTTTCCACCAGACAGCAATCGTTGAGCGATGGATTTATGCTACCCTAGCTTGATTACCTCCATGATATGTCATGGAGGTTATATTTTACCCTGCGTTTGTGTGTCTGTCTGTCAACAAGATAACTCAAGAACGGCTGGATGGATTAGTTTCATATTTGGTGTGTTGGTGGGGTGTGACGAAAGCTAGAAGTGATTAGATTTTGGGCCCCCTAGCGACTTTCCTTGGTACTGCAGCGCCACTTCCGGTTTTGCTATCTCGTGTTCTGAACAAGATATGGTCCCAATTTTTAGGTGTTAGATAGCTCTTGTGCTCAGAAATAAGTGACATAAGTTTGGGCCCCCTAGCGTCTGGTTTTGGGATAGCAGGGGCATTTTTGTCAGAAACTTCTGAAGTGGATAACTCAAGAAGGAAACAATGGATTTTCATGATTTTGGGTATGTAAGTACCTTAGACAATGTTATACAAGATAAAATACAAATTATGCAAAATTAGATTACATTTGCATAATTAATGAGCTTATTCTATCATAGCAGTTTTTCAATGTATCTCTTGTACCCGGCATGATATGGTTTTGATATTTGGGTGGTAGATAGCTTTTAACGTCATGGCAAAGTGGGGCAAGTTTCAGCCCCCTAACATGTAATTGTGGAACTGCAGGGGTGTTTTTGTCAAGACACTCCAAAGAGGATAACTATGGAAAGGAATGATGGATTGCCATCATTTTTAGCATGCAGGTAGCTTAGGCAAAGATGTTTATAATGATATACATTTTATGCAAATGAGGACTTAATTTGCATAATTAATGAGGAAATTGTACAATTCCATTGTTTTCAATAGCTGAACTTACGTAAATGTAACACATGTAATTTATGATAGGTGAGAGATAAGCAGATACCAAATATGCAAGTGAGGAACTGATTTGCATAATATATACAGAAATAGCAAATCCACATAATGACTAATATTGAGAATTTCATAATTGTGACATGTGTACGTTAGTCAATAATGAACATCGCCATACATAAATTATGTAAATGGTAGTCATTTGCATGAAATTTACAAAAGCTCTAAATTTTCATGGAGGTATGAGGTCGCCGAACTCTAGTTTTATATAAATTGGAATATGATTGAACATGTAAAAGCGTCATTCAAAAGACAACAAAGCGTGCCGAAGTTCGTTTTTATCTAATATTGGTATGAAATTCGTTGAGCTGTCTGCCAAATAAGTAGCCTGGGTACCATCCGGAAAGTAAATTTAGTTCGCTCCGGCGTTCATTATAACCTTATACAGTATACTGATCATTATATATAACGTTTATTGATTGTTTCAACAACCTCTAAATACATTGCAGCGCCCTAAGGCGCTGAATTGCGTATTTAGGCATTAAAAAAACATACATTAAAAAAATATACGGTATACAGTATATATCTATACTAGATATATCGCTTCTCTGCTGTTCCATAACAGAAGTGAACATAGGAACGAAGTACCATCCGGATGGTACCCAGGATATCAAATCACGATATGTTAAAGTACTTCCGTCAGATATCAACATTATAAACAACATCCAGGGCTTGATGAACACTTCCACCCCCCCCCCCCCCCGCCCCCAAACCATTACGTTTCTCTAAATTTCGCCCGAAGCAAGCATTACTACGCCCCAGGTGCGCACAGTTAGCCTTTTTACCTCCGTAAAGTGCCGATATCTAATTTTCATGATTCCGGACTATGGGTTAAGAGATTTGCCCTGCAGGCAAACGGGACAAATGGAAAACGTCCCGCTAAGAAACTCTCTATAACGTGGCACGCTTGGTTAGAGAAGCTTTGTGAATTTCACAAAACCCTCTATATCCAGCAGTGAAAGATTTTACGTTCCTTTTTTATTCAGTGTGTGTACAATTCACCCCATAATACGACTGGTACTTTGAAATTTTGCTAAGTTTTTAAATCTGTTTTAAAAACAGTTTTTTTCTACTAACAGTACAACCTAAAATGGTTAAGTCTGTTAAGTACTATTTTGATATTTTACTTGCTAAACTGCTAAACATTGCACGATACAAACCTTTTGTGGGCAGATGTTTCGTCTAAAACTTGATATCACATGTGTAGACCCTATATGTTGACTTATGCATACCTAAATATATCCATATATGTCTGTTTAGTTGTACTGTGGTTGTTATACATGTAGACCTTACGGAAGTCGCTGTACTTTTGTCGTGTCAACAAAGATTTCATAAACGTGACTGTGTTATATGTTCATTCACATTTTACGGCATACGGGGTAAACATGTACTGTAGACATTGTTTTTCTTTGTATTCTACTAATACATGCATTCCAAATACATATTTGCTCTTACAAAAATAGGCGTACCAAATGTTACGTGTCTTGTTAAACGAACCCCCGGCATACGTGAGCTTGCATAACACAACAAGTTTGCCCCGGAGCTATGTTTGCCTATGACACCAGGTGGCGAAGTCTGTTCCAGTTCCGTGTAAAACCAGTTATGTTCCCATCGCTGCATGAGCCATTTCCTAAAACTAGATCATAGCAAAAGCTTAGTAATACATGGTCCAACTATATGGCAAACATAGTCTCTATTGCTCAGACTCGCTGTACATTCGGTAGGTCGTGAGTTCGATCCCCGGCCGAGTCATACCAAAGACTTTAAAAAGGGTACATGCTGCTTTCTCTTTATGAATTTGGGAAATGTTTTGGTATACGTAGTTGAACACATATACCACTACCAATGGACTAGCCGGATATGTTTCTACAAACAAAGGGTTGTCTTTATTTATCAGGAATATGAATAGCTCTATCACAGTTACGTGTATGAAGTATAATTAAATATCGGTTCAAGTTCCGTTCAACCTCTGTCTATAAAGTTCATATCTCTCTTTATGTTGTATGAAATACATTCTACTACAAAATATTGTTCGGCTTCTATTCAATCTAGTAGAATCGACATATTCTTTGTTTCAGTGGAGTGCGGTAATGTCTTCCCAATGATAGACTATATGGATTAGTTTCTGTTCAAGTAAGTCGGAAGCCGAAGGTATACATGTACAAACATATATATATAGATTATACTCTCTGAAAATGAGAAAGTCTGCCCCGTTGTTGTATGAGAAAGATTTTAGAAAAGGTTTAAAAATTTCGAGCGTTTAGATGTGACAATGCTATCTATCCATAGCTTTGGTTTCAGTTTTGTCAATATAGCTAATAGTAATGTAAATAGCACAGTCTGTATTGCCGCTGCTGTTAAATTTTTAACTTTTATTCCAGAATAATGATAGTCCGAAAGTAAGGCTTTACCGTAACTGGAATGCATCTTAGGCTTCCATTTCCGAAGGTAGATATAGGATTTTCTGGCTATATCTATGTTATTCCTCCCCCGTGACTTTGACCAAATGTACCAAGGTCATTTTCATTCGGTTATAACGATTTCTTGTGATTTGAATTAAAGTTGCAAGCGCGCACAGACGAAAGCAAATTACTGTAAACAATCCGTCTGATCAAAAATCCCCTCATTTTGGCTGTCAGACCGACTCAGTGTCACTACATCACAGTGAGACCCAGCTGAGCGGTTATTCTATACCATATGAAGGGGGATCGAGAAAGAAGCCGAATAAATATTTCACTGAGTCTTTTGAAAACTTATCCCTCTAAATGTGTGCCCCATCTAAAATTCATCCTACAAAGTGAAGTGTGTATATAAGGGGAAATCTTCATTTTTGCGGGACATTCTCAGTAGCTGTGCCGGCCAGGACTAGGGTTTTTTTGCGGGGACGATTTTTGGGAAAGAGTTAGACAGGGGAGTACCTCCTACGGTGTGCGGTGCCGATGGACTTTTCTACGGGTGCCCGTAAGTTGATCCCTTTGTGCATGTTTGATAGCGCTATGCATATGGACAATTTACCGGCAACAAAATCTAGCAACCGCGCAAGAGAGAGTGTATATTGTTAGAAGATATAAAGATACTGCATACGCGTACTTAACACGTATTTACACTGTTGTTATTTCTATGATAGCTCGGTGAAATTCGTATTTTATGTCTTTTATTTATTTGGACAGAAATGTTTAATACTGAAAGATAATTTACGTTTTTGCGGTCTGTTTTTTGTTTATTTTGGTTTACTGTTACCACCCAAAATTGTAGTAATTTGTATACGTTGTGTGATGCAGTTGATACGCTACGAAGGCATTTTTTTTTATTTTGGCAAATAAAAATGGCAAATATGTACGACGTCATGGTGCGGCATAGCCTCAGGTGCGTCCATATGGCGTTTTCTGTGCACTTGCTCAACCGGCAACGCCGCTTAGCGGAAACTTTATGAAGTGCAACCTACATGTCTGCGCACAAGATATGTCATTTAAAACGTTGGAACTGGTATGGCACAGAATATTAGAAAACCAGAGGACGTCACGTAGTTTAAACATGCACTCCATTCCACTAGAAATTTGACAACGAATTCTTCGATGACAAAACAATATCTTTTTACGCTGTGCGTTTTGTTGTCTTTTCAGTCATACTATTGCATTTTGCCGGGTATTCCTATTACAAATCCAATGGTTACAAAAAGCGAGGTCGTAGTAAAATAGGGCCAATTAGGGGTATAGAAGGCAAACAATTATGCTTTGGTTCTCGTCAGCAACAGTGAATATCCCAGAAATAAACGCCCCTCTCTAACCCCTTACAAGGCCAACGGGAGGCCATAAAACATCAGTATCGTTCCCTAATGGAATTAAAGCCGGTCCTTTCCTCGCAGCGTTGTCAGTAAATAGACGTATAATCAAATCAATAGCAACAAGTTCAAGGCTGTGTAAGCTGCCTATACTCCTTTTTTGTAGCCTCGTTGCTATACTGAAGAGCTACGTATTCTCCTAAGCTCGCTTACAAGCCGTAGCTGTCAGGCTAGTCAAAATGTAGTCTGGATGCCAGACTGTTTCAGGGGCCAAAACTGGCCAGCTCTAGGAACAACGTGCCCCTGTCTTTTTAGGGTTCCTACCCAGGAGAGGGGTCTGTGGTACATTTTCCTTGGAGGCATGTTGGTCTTTGGACCGAGGAGCTGGACTCTGTAGGCCCGAGTGGAAACAGTACTCTTAGAAGTGTTGGACCGATTCAAACGCTTCTTAGAGTAAAATACACTCTTATATATATGGGCGCGGAAACTCCATTTGCTTTGTGTGTTCATTTTTGACACATCAGAAGAACGCCTCAGAAACGATGCCCACATCGAGTTTGTGTTTCTCTGTTTGTAAAACGGGTACTAGAATTGATAAAAAAATGATAGCAAGTGGATGGAATATTTTTTCTGAAAACAAATGTAAGTTTTGA